>CM048748.1:282508580-283122580 GCA_026315105.1 Locusta migratoria | reverse complement strand
ATTCTTGCATACCGAACCCCAATTAATTATTTTTTAAATACCACACAGATGGAGATAATTAGTATTTGTGTAGTTAGTGGAAACATTTCACACTTGCGAACTCTTTTGACCTTGCAGCAGCAGCATTTTTGGCAGCAATTCTGAGAGCAGTTGCACATGTTGTTTCCTAGCGCACAGGTAGACCATAAAATCAGTGAAAACCGTCGAGTGATATAATTCAGGGATAATTTCGGACTCAGATCTAATTGGCAATGAGTCACTTCTACAGCAAGTTCGTGTCCTATTGTCCAAACAATCGCAATCTTTAATGAGACAGCTTCTTTCTACCAGAGGATAAATTGCGAATTCTATGAATGAAATCACAATGTCAGAATTTGTATTTTTACACTCTTGGTTTTGTCCAAAGTCATAATGAACTAATTGGAGAAAGTTTTCAGTCAGATTATCAAGTTTGAGTTGAAGTGCAGATTCATTTACATCTAACCCATCCACAGGCAGCCTCACAAGACACAATTGTTTACGAAACCACAAAAGAACTGTCAGGAAATTTTATTGACTAGCTGCGATTACAATACTAAACATTATAATTTTAATTATTATACCAATCATCATATATTAATTTGATCAATAACAATCATTAAATTGTTATTATTTTTGTTAACAGTTTTCAACATCTTATCCACGACGCCGCTGAAGCATGCGTGGCCACCACAGTACGGGCGGCGAACCTCTCTCTATGGGATGACGACTTACCTAGAGCACGGAACTCTTGGTGAAGGAAGCGGATTATTATTTAACTACGCGGCGACTACGTAGTCGATAGAGATGAAACTCTTTGTGAAATGTAGACCGAGTCGTTTCCTCGCCGAAACAGGCAAGTTATTCATTAAGTAGACGTTGGAGGAGTTTTCGTTTTTGTTTCCGCTCACAGCTTATTTTGTAACTGCTGTTGTTAACTGCATATGATCGTGCTGCAGCAGACGGATGTATTTGTATTGGAATAAAGAGAACTTTTGATGAAATCGTGTTTTAGTACGGCACGGCCGATATTTCACTGCGGAGTCCCACCACCAGTACACTGTGCGTTTGATACAATCTCGACAATAGGCAAACTATTGAGTGTGGCACGTTACATTTCGATGGCTTTTAGCTATTTCATACGCGGCCCTTGCAACAACTGCGTCCAGCAGACAACAGTTTGGGTGTGCACAATGAATTCGAATAATACGCTTTATTTTTAGGTTAAATGGTATCATGAACACCCATAGGTGTCATACATTGTCGACGGGAAACCCTAATGACACTAAACTAGTTACGTTCTCATTGGAAATCTTATGTGCTATGATTGATTACCTGGTGAAAGGGCTTACAGCAACGGCATACGCACACTTTCTGATGGAGGCAATACCTGCAGTATCGAAATACTTGAAAATACTTGTCAAGACGGCAGAAATGATCTCGTTATCATAAATCATCGATCCACTTTTCCAAACAAGTATCTCAATATCTTAATAACAGCCGCGGTGGAGTAGCCGAGCGGTCTAAGGCGCCTCGCTGCGGAGCGCGCGGTTGGTCGCCGTCGGAGTTTCGAGTCCTCCCTGGGGCATGTGTGTGTGTGTGTGTGTGTGTGTGTGTGTGTGTGTGTGTGTGTTGTCCTTAGGTTAGTTTACCTTAGTTTAAGTAGTATGTAAGCTACGGACTGATGACCACTCAGTTTTGTCCGATAGATTTACAAACATTTGAACATCTTGAACTTAATAACACATTTCCTAGTCGGTAGACTTGTAGTGGCGGATCCGTTAATAAGGTTACCACATACCACGACCTGATTCTCTTCTAATCTCCCTGAAAAACAAGAAAAACAGGACACTGAAAACAAGAGGCGACTTGGTATCTCCACTTTTCCAAGAGAAAAAAATAAATAACGAAAGAAAAGAAAAGAAAAAAAAGAAAGGAAATATCTGACTGTACCACTATGTTTGTGCCTAACAAAACGTATTACCATTGCAACTAGCCTAATTCCAGTTGGAGCTAGAAAGGGGAAAAGACAATTAAACGCAGGCGTCAATGAAGCATAATAACTCTTTTAATTCAATAGGAGTGCCATTTGTAGTGCGGCCGACGACGACATAAGCGTCGAAACATGTGTTCTTGCTCTATGGGTTCCGATTCGGTTGCCAGTTTTGTTCCGTTGAGGTGGGTTCAGTTCATATTTTCATGACTTGTGCATTACAGCCTAGAGGCGGGTCTTGGAAAGGTGGTTGGAAAGATATTGCTGCTACCTTGGGTTGCATCTTAGGACGCAGTGATGCCCATTGTGAGAATTCCAATATCAATAACATCAATATCTTAGCATCGGCATAATTATAGATATATCGGTTCATATGGTTAGGAATCCAGTTCAGATAGTGAGTTTTAGTGGTAAAAGTTTCCCCAGTGAATAAGAAAATGTTGATATCGATTTGACCGGATGTTTTGCGACAAATAAGCCGCAAAATGCATCTCACTAGCCACCAAAAATAACACACATGACCACAGTGAATCAGGCGGCTTTTTGTGTCGTGCACTCCGCATTAAATGTAGAAGTGTGAATTAGTGAAATGAATGGGGTGTAGTTGATATCGGCCATGTTGTTCGTCTTTCACCGCGACCACGCTAATTGCTATCATTCTATGACGTATGCGATGATCGCTACCCATACTTGACGCCGCACAAACTGGGGATAATTTACGTAAGGTAGGGCAGGTGACACATCATAAAATATTTCCGTCTGATTCAAACGAGCTACTGGTTACGGTCGTGAAACATAAAGTCTAGGAAGAATCCTCATTTAAACAGGATTAGGAAGGACCCTACCCTAACTGGGGCGGAAAATGATTGCGGCACATAAACATGGAATATTGCAATAAGGCTCTGCAAATAACGACGCCAGATTGTTAGTCGTGAGGTGACGAAGAGTGCCGTGGTTCCTGTCGACTAATGTTTTGGTCCCATCCCACCAGGTTTCCGTGTTAGTGCTGCGTCTCTTGGCTAACCTGAGCACGCTTCCACGTAAAATTCTTTGCGGTCCCACGCTTCTGAAGGAACTTCGCTGTCATCAACAATCTTGTGTGGATTCCTACACGAAGTGGAACGAATTTTGCTTATCTCTGTTGAAGAAATGTGGCTTGACGCTATCTTCCCGCAAACTTCTTCTTCGTCTCAGCCTTTTGCCATATCACCTGGGATCTGTGTTTACTTCCATAAGTGTCTATAAAATGCTTCTCTCTTCCGCCCCTTTCTTCTTCCACGTCTATCCATCTTAGTTTTGTTCTCTCTATTTTCTTTAAGCCTCCTAGTTTTGCGTTTACGACTGTTCCCCACGTAGTACTCCCCTATTCTCTGCACATACCCATACTACCTTAGCCTATATTCATGGATCTTCTTTCATAGGGCCTCCACTTTCGCTGCCTCCCTGATATACTCATTCCTTGTGCTTTCCTTTACAGCAAATGCAATCGCCCACCTTAATGTTCTCATGTGTACATATCCACCCCTCTCTTGGGCTTTTGTGATTGGTCAAGGTTGTGCACTATAGAGCATCGTAGACCTCCCCACAGATTTCCTTTTATTCTGTAGCTAACCTTCTTATCATAGAGTACTCTACTCAGTTTCTTCCAGTTCATCCATCCACTATTTATCCTGTGCTTTATTTAAGCCTCTATTTGTCTATTAGTTAGAATGTACGACTCCAGCTTTTTGGCCAGTTTAAATTGTTCTCCTTGCAGGTTTGTGTACTTATTCTGCATACTTTGTACATAAATACTCAGCTTCTCTCTCCTGATGCTCATTCCTCTTTCTTAAAGGGGTTTCCTCCACTGCTCAAGCTTATCTAAAATTTCCTCAAGAGTTGATTCACTGATTACAACGTCATCACGAAATATAATGTTCCATGGTGCCTCTTTCTTCACATCTTTGACTAATACGTCATTCACCAGACCTGAGAGATATGTGCTCTCTGGAATAATCCTTCTCTCACTCTTGTACCTCCACTGCTCCTGATTTATATAATGCATTGTCATATATATATTTAACCATCCTCAGATATTTTTCTGTCAGGCGTATATGCCACATACATTGGCATATCTCTTGCCTGAACACTGTATCATAATCCTCCTCAGAGTCAACAGAGGTCACATGAAGGTCACACTGCACTTTTCTGTGCCTGTCCATCAATTGCCTTGATGCAAATATTCCGTCGGTTGTTCGGTTTCCTTGCGTAATTTCGAACTCTTATTCGCAATTTACGATTTCTAAACGTATCCTCTCCTCAATTATTCTTTCCCGGTACTTCATTTTGTGATACACGAACCTTCTATCTCTATAAACGGCACAGTTTTCGGTATTTAATTTCCCTTTGTCTATGGGAACCAGTATACTGCTTCTCTACGCATGTGACATTCTTGCTTCTTTCCAAATCTTCTCCAATATACACCACAAATACTGATCCATGCTTCTCTTTAGGTTTGTGAGTTCAAAATATTGAAACATTTCGGCCAATTGGGGCACTGAAATGAATTCAAAGGTAAAAGTTAAAAATTTTGGTGGGAACGGGATTCAAACCCGGATTCCTCGCTTCGTGCCATCGGTCTCCTTAACGAATTAGGCTAACCATGCGCGCATCCTTTTCTGCCCAAATTATCAACTTATTGTAAATCACAATCGTAGTGTCCATTAGTACCTCTTGCTCGCAGCCTAAGCTGGTTTCCTGAAAGGGATTGAGAAAAGTTGTGCATCTCCACAAAACTGTCAGTTGCCTGTGAAAGACGACCGTCTGTCATCTTACATATATTTTCTATAAAATTGTAATTTATTTGATGTCACTAGATTATCATTTTGTTAAAACTAAAACCCCACTCTTTTCAAGGCATGAGGAATAGCATTTTTATTTGATCTTCTAAAATATTAGTTAATGAAATGTTAGTTAATGTTGCTGGGATTTTGTTATTTTAATAATTTATTATTGTGGTTATGAATGCGGTAATAAGTACGGCTTCTCTGCTACGTCACTGTCCCTGTGAGAATGTGTACACATCTTACTTTGAAGTGGATGTGTGATGGTCTCACGGCTGTCTGAATGTGGGTGGTAATAGGTCGCTTTGCATGGTTCTCTCTGGCTCAGAATCGATTGTTAGTCATTACCAATCCCTGATGCTGATGTGACCAAAGAGGTTTCTACACCCTTTGGTTGCAAGCCGGTCGATGAGCCTTCTCCAGGGCGAGTCTCGAGATCTTCTCTCCTCACCACCGCTGTACTCAACGGTTTTGCCCAGTTTCCGCGAGCTTTCCCATCTCCTGGCCGCTCGGTAGTCATTTTGTGCTGGGATCGTGGTGAGGTAAGGTTGGTTCTGCAATTGTGCCCGTGGAGATAGTAGCGTTTCGTGGTCTACCATGTTTAACTTAGACTCTTAAACTTGTTAATTTTTTGGAATATTTTTTTCTGATCGTGCACAGAAATGTGTTCTAGTTTTTCAATCCAGTGATTTCCAACAGATAAACGTGGTGTATGTGTTACTAGTTGTACTTTGTTAACGGCCTGGTATATACAAACCTTTTGTGATTATGTGGTGGTATACGAACTCGGTGTAAATTCTCTCTAGCTTTGTGGGGCCCAATTTCTAACAGACGATATGATCATTTTTGTACAGTGCATGTGAAATGTTTCTTATCATTATGTGTTCCAGGTGTTTGGTTCTTAGAACAAAGCCTTCCGCTTCCACTATTGTTCGTTCCATGCCCATCAGGCAAGTAATATGCATGTATCTTTCTGATTTCCACTAACATTTAGCGATCTTCTCTCCCCGCCTATTTTAATTTTACTGTTTCTTCTCCAAACTGCTAGTATCCACTCAGTCTTTGTCAGTAATTGTCTCTGAGCCTTGTACAACCTGCTTCAATAGCTTGCTTATGAAATTCGATGTATTTTAGGGGTTTCATGCCGTAGTTAATTCTCGTTACTTTTCGGAAAATGAATTTATACATTTTTATCGGTTTTCGGAACCACATGGGTCCGAACTCCGACTTCAGGGGTTTGCAGCTAGTCACCTGAATTCACGCCACTTCTCAAAAACCAGTACCTTGATAGTTTACCCTCAGATTGCAAATTAAGATTCCGCCATGGTTTTGTGTAATGAATCCGAATTTTTAACTACTTCACTTTCAGTGGAGTGTGATTATGTAACGTAGCCATGTGTCAGCGTTAGCGAGTTTGCTCGCGGTCTAATCTAAATTCAACTTAACTTTTCTATACTCACGCACCATCTCAAATCAGGCACGACATACCAGAGCCATCTTCGCAGTTTTATTGTATATTGTGTTTTGTGGTACCTCCGGCTTTGCTGAATTTCGCTTACGATAGCGGTGCCTGCTTCTGCCTCGCTTCAGCACGCTGATTTTGGTGAATTTCGCTGTTGCATTGCGAGTGTGTGAGCGAGTGAGCGTTGTTTGTAAATCCTTCCCGACATTAGTGTTAAACTCTGTATAATTTATGTTAAATTCAATGCTGGGCATCGTCAGTATAAGACTATGTAAATGAGAAGCTTTTATTGTATTAACAAAATTGATTCCCCATTTTGCTTGGGTTCGACCTGAATAAACAATTTAAGTTCAGTATAATTTTGACTTGCCTATAGATTGTAGTTTTCTAGCACCTTCCCCCTTTTATTTAATATTATTTTTCACCAGTGCTGAGAACAAGCTCAGATGCAATTTTCTATATTTAAGTTCCGTTGCGCCATAAATGTTTTTCTTTAGCTACCTTTATGAAATAACTCTAATTGTGGTGGCTTGTTTACTAATGCCTGTGTGTAATTTCGTGTGAACTGCTACCTATACTGGTCATTGTATCCTTAACTTCCTGTTATTAGAGTAATTTGAACCCAGTCAGTTCTCAGTTTGGGCCAGGGAACAAGGTTTTCGCAGCAGGAAGTAGCCGGTAGTTCACACGGACCTTTTGCTAATTTTTACTGCTAAAATTAAGCTTCTTTATTACAGTAAACTCTTATCTGGATACTTCCTACCAGAATTAAGCTTTTATTTCGTACAGTGGCCTACTTTTATCTGGCTTACCGCTGCCAGGATTCGCTCTTCCAGCAGATCTCCTGTTCAATGAAATAGTTTGTTGCTTTAAATGTGTGCGGGAAGATTTTTAATTTATTTTCTTCTACCAGGGGGTGAATGTGTGATATTAGCAGCGTGCATTAATCTATTTCATTTTATGTTTTCACCACTCGTGTGTTTCAGTGTATTTATTTTTATGTCATTTTGGTTGTGTTATTTTATGTAATTGATTTTGTGAAAAGAGCACAGCCACAGTGCACTGCATGTGAAGTCTTTAGTTCATTTTTCGTTACGCGGTTTTTGTTAGGCTAATCTTGTGTTTCTTACATTTGTTGTTATAAACTACTTGTGATGATGGAGAATAGTTCTACCTTATCCGTTTCCAATCGCTCTACGCGATTAAACCAAAGTTAGGACCGTGAAAAGTCGTCTAGGTCAGATCTTTCGACCGAAAGGGAAAAAGTAGCGAAAACAGACGGCCGCATTCCCGTTGAATCCGCGACTAGTTTAAACGTGGACGCGACCGGAAGTGAGGGCAAGAGCGAACAAAGCGAACCGAATACCAATATGCCGGTTTCCACTACTTAGCAAACTAGTACAATCAGTGTTACTAGGCCCGTGTGCGTTTCTGATATGACTCTAGGTGACATCATGGACTTCATGAAAGAATTAAAAGCAGAAGTAGGTTCCATAGTGGAAGCGAAATAATTAAAAGCAGGGAAGGAAGCGCAAAATGCTTCAGTCAGGCCGATATGTAACACCAATCAGGTTATTAACAATAATCTGGTTGGGTTGTGCACCGATATAGTGTGGCTAGTTCAGGAACGGCATGAGGTAGCAATGAGTGGTATCTCAGAAAACATGACTGAAATTTCAGAGAAGCAGAAGCTATATCTTCCCTCTTTGACAGTGTAGATACTAATGTCCACAGAGTCGATTTGGTAGACGGTCGGGCGAAAACGCGCACCGAAGAACTAGTCGCATGCATAGAAGAGCTTGCCACCTCTGTGGCGCAGCTTCTACAGACCGGAGAGACGACGGCAGAAAGGGCAGTTCCCGCTGTTGTAAATTAATCGGAGGAAGTTCTCGACTTACTCCGGTTCAAGGAACAACAGTGGGAAATTAACCGTAGGCGTCGTGATTTGCGGCCGTGATGTACGTATATTTACGAGACTCTTCTGTTATTGGAACCTGCCAATATGATGCTCTAAGATCAAAACTTGATAGATATTTGACTCCATAGAACTTCTAAAGCTGTTCTTCTAAGTTTTCTGGCCTAGTTCTAACTGAGATGATAATCTTATTGATTTGACGTGCATCAAGCACAAGACGAACAAACCCATCTGATTTAAAAACTGCAAGAAGAGGACTGGAATACTGGGACATTGAAGTTTCTATTATGTTCCATCTAAGCATACGGTTAATTTCTGCTTTGACAGCGGGTCGTTTTGCCCAAGGTTTGCCCAATATTTGTCTACAGAATGCTTCATGAGGCTTAACTTGCATGTTGTACTGATATCTCCTAATTACACCTGGCCTTTTGTCCAATACTCGTATGTACTTGTGTGGCAAGTGTAGACACAGTGGTTTACTGTCAAATAACATTTACCTTCCTTAAAATCTAATTTTGCTTCTCGGCTTTGAAGATATTCTAAACCAAGTATACAGTCTTCTATGACAGAATCTACTACAAGGAATGAGCAAGTATCAATTTCATCACAGATTTGTAGTTGAACAAGTGTTTGTAACTTAGCTGGCTTCGATTTTGCACCAATGATTTTACAGTTCTGTACAGGAAAGTTAGATAACCTCTGAATGTCGTTTATGCGTTTAAATAGACTGTAACACGATACATTAACAGCTGCTCCAGTGTCAACTAAAATCGATGTAGGTATGCCTCCTACTGTTATTAAGATGTGTGCTTGATAGGCAACTATAGCTACTTTGTTTTGTTGTGTTTGTTCCTGGAGTAGCTCTTCTCTCATATCGATTCCTTTATTGTAACGCAGCATATTTACTGTGAGAATTGTGCCCTCACTGCCTCTGTCGCTCAATGTCGGAGGGCCAGACACGAGCCAATTTAGTTTGACGTCTGCGTCCCGTTAGAATGTCTTCGAGGTTTATTTAAAGTCTCTGTCACGTCATTTATAGTCACGGTCGATTCATTTTGTGTCCAGTTTGTTTGATCTGTACTGTCAGTCGTCATCGTTGCTACTGATATTTGATTGACATTTGATTGTTGTGCAGAGGTATTTGAAAAGTTCGGAATTTGTTGATTACCGTTATTGTTTGGAACAAAAATTCTGTTTCTGTTATTATTATTGTAGTAGTTTCCATTACTCCAGTGCGGTTGTGTGTTCCCATTAGTTTGGTTAGGGAAAGTAGCTGCATTGTTGGTGAAATTATTATTATTGTGATTGAATTAGCTCGGATTAAATCTGTTGTCACGACGGCGTCGGTAATACTGATCGCCGTTAGGTACGTTTCGTACTGCGTTTCCACTGTTTGCTCCACTAGTCAGTTGTTGCATTTGCGGCTGTCCGGTATTGCTAATAAACGGCTTTTGCGGTAACATCTGTGGAGGGCGTGACATGTTTTGAGTATTAGGCTGCGGCTGGCTGACATAAATGAGCTGATTACCAGGATCGTTTAAGTAATTATTTGCGTTACCGTACCTCTAACTATTATTTCTTGCTCGGTCATCTTCAAAGATTGAATCTAGTGTGTCCACCTCAGTGAGAAAGGTTCCAAGTTTTGTGTTGAAACGTATGCTAGTTGCAACCGCAACCGTGTAGGCAATTTGTTTATTAACACGCGTAGTACTTCTCTGTGCGGGAGAGTGTCATCAAAGAATTTAGCTTTGTTTATGTACTTCTCGAAATATCTCCGCAGACTCCCGTTTCGTTCATAGTAAGGTTGCGGATTATAAACTTCATTTCGAAACCTTTCTTGGTTAAAAATGCCTGTTTGAACTCACCGTAAGTTTCACAACTCTGCAACTCTGCAGCCCAGATTCCCGCTTCACCTTGAATGTATCCGACAACAAATCTTATCTTTCTTTTTTCGGACCACGATTCAGGTACTAAACCTCTAAAAGCTTGTAGGAAAATGACTGGGTGCACAGTACGGTTCTCAATAAAGATTTGAAATTGGTGGTGCTTTATCATACTTTCGTCAAGTTCTTTGGCAGTAACATGATTTCGTGATGAATAAGAGGGGCGTATGTTTGATTTCATTTCCCTACCTAGTCGGTTAAAGTCATTAGAGGGCGTCAAGCAAAATTCAGTCTGCGTCATGTCTGACGTCAAATTGTTAGATGTACTCGGAATATATGAAGAGTGTGGAATATTTGTTGCAATTCTGGGAGATTCCCAATCATGGAACACATTTGTCACAGGTTCATTTGGCCTAGATTGTGTCATCTGTGTATTTAAAATTGATTTCACGGCTATAAGATCTTTTTTTAAAACTTTAGCAGTATTTCCATGTGTTTCATACACTTTAGTAGCTACGTCTTGAATTACTGTAGTTAATTCTGCGTCTATTTGGAATAATATGGGGAACCAACACACTTCAGACGCAAACAAAAAAAATTGTCTTTTATCAGCACTGTTTAAGCATTGAAACAATTAAATCACTATTAATATTCGTCACACGCATGCGATAAGCTTTGAGAGACAAGCGAGGATCGCTTTGTTATATCGATTTAGCAGCCATGTTGGCCATTTTTCCAACTTGTGATTTAAAATAAATATCTGACTACAAAATAAATTTTTAAAATAGATTTTTGCTAATAGAATGAGCTACTGAATCGGAAATTGCGTACTTGCGAAAGACTAAGAGAAAGTAGAAAGCACCAGATAAGCGTAATAATCAGTCTGCCCTTACCTGTGTTGCAATTTTCATTGTTGGCTGCGGTTGAATTTCTCGTGATCGGGTGTGGCTCCAATTTTTTTCATTATTCTCCGGGGTGGTAATAATGATTTTTACATCACAGTCGGTCAGCAGTTGTTCATGAAATATAAACACAATGTACAGAATAGATATCATACATTGGTGAATGATTACAAAGATAAAAATATTTCAAACTATGTTATAATTATTTCACATAAAATTACAAAAAAATTTCCTTGTTTTACCATTCGAGGTCCTGTCACAATGGGCGCCAATTCTTATGAAAAAATACTTTTTTTCTGGATTTTATCGCTGGTGTTGTCACAAGATCAAAGTTGAAAACCACAATTAAAATTTAACTAACCGTAAGATCAGCAATAAATATTAATTTTTGAAATGGTTAATACACTGAAAAGACCAAAAAAGATTCCGCAGTCAGTTCTCAGTAGCAATGTAAGTTAAAAATTACGACAACACTAGAAAGCACCATTACAAAAGAAAATAGCGGAATCAGTTACCTGGTATGCATTCATTGGTGGAAGCCATGACACTGTAGTTGAACCTGTATGAATTGATTAATATATCCGTTCTCGTAAACTGATGCTTGGTTTCATAACTATTAATTATTAAAGTTTTAAGACCGTGTGCAATTTTTATCACTATGTTTATCGAAAGTTAAAGAAATTATCTTACTCCGCTTTTAACAGAATGAAGATTTCCTGCAGGCATTGGATTCAATTTTTAATATAAAATGAGAGTAAATAAATTTTGCATCGAGAATGTTCTTTTGTCATCATGAGACAATAGGCAACAATGACCAAGCATCAATTTACTAAAATTGCTGAAAATAAATCATCAATTAAATGAAAGATGGGGAAAAGTAGTCATTATTTAAATAAAATAGAAATTCCAAATGAAATTTAAAATTTATTACGCTAAAGGATGCTAATCAGGGCTCACACTTACATAATGCGGGAGGTCGAGTAAAATACGTCAGCTCAGTATAAAGGTAGAAAAACGAAAGACGACAAGCGATTCCGTTTTCTCTCCAGATAGTTTGAAATAGTTGAATGTATTACTTGAAACAAGGATAATCAGAGATTTATTGGCAGAGAGAACGGATGCTTGCGACAAGCGTCACAGATATAATTTTCAATAAAAAAATATTAATGTATCGCTACAAGTCCAGTGCGTAATGGTTGCTCATAAATATTTTGTTAATATGCAAGACTACACGTGCTTCAAAGCTGAAACAAAATTCCTACGGCGCTTATTGTCAATACTACAGTATGTCAGTTTTTTTAATAACTCTATCCGAAATGTTTCCTACCTCACGTTTCACGTTGCAAAGGTTAATGAAAAGTTTTGACCATCATGTTTGCTCTCTCTCTCTCTCTCTCTCTCTCTCTCTCTCTCTCTCTCTCTCTCTCTCTCTCTCTCCCTCTCTCTCTCTCTCTCTCTCTCTCTCTCAGACACACACACATACACACACAAACACACACCAAACACAGAGATATTCATCAATCACCAAATTAACTTTTATTTTAAGGGATCTTTCAGGATAACGCCCGCCGTACACAGATAGTTCCTTCTGAATGCCAGAGCGCTTGGCAAACCCTTCCATAATTGATGTGTAAGGTCAACGGATCTCTGCCTGATTGAGACCATTTGAGCTTTATACGCAATTTCCCTCGATAAATGGACATTCAACAATGCAGCCGGTAAATGCTAATCCGATTGACTGTTAGCCTGTGGTGGACAAGGGCGTCATTCACTTGCTCGAATTGTAAAGCTCTTCATTTGAATAAAGCATATCATTTTTGTTCAAACTGTAATCACATGTCTGACTATACATTTCACCTATTGATCTCTGTACCATGTTGATGCTACTTTTGTGGTGTCTCTTTTTTCCGTCTTAAAGTGCAGTTTCGCATTATTTTTCAAATTCACCATAGAATCTACTATTTCGTCTCCAGATGCATCGATATGAATAATATTTACCAGTCCATATCTCATGGTGGACTTAAAAATGTTTACACATATTAAAAATTTTCCCACATTTCCTCCTAAACCATTCAACCTATTTCAACCGAAACTGTTGGACAACTCTATACCGTCCAGCGAAAGGTTATGGTGGTAATGACTACCATACGGCCCACAGTTAAGGAGTTGTGATGTTATAAACAATAAGATGTGTAAACAATTTCGCATCATGTGAGTAATGAATAACGAAAATTTACTCATCCATCTTTCGAGACACAAACCACCCAAAGACTTGCAACAAACTACAAAACTACAAATCTTTATGAAACTGAAACAAAATGATAAAAGGAAATGTATATATCACTTTTCTGCTGTTATTGTAGTACGACTAAGGAACGCAGTATAATCTAAAAATTTATTACTTCGATTGTACTGAATACAGTCGCAGGACATTTTGCTGCCAGTATGCATATATACCACTTTAAAAATAGTATAGCAGTGTGAGACATCGTTCATGAGATATGACACAACAAACAATACGGTTAATTAGTGAGACGTCATGCACACGTTTTCCATTTTTTAAGTCTTTACTAATAATTGTAATCGGGACAAATTTTGCAGACGATATGCATGAATATACTTTCGAAATTATATCATAGTAAGCCACGACGTATGACGTCATAAACAATACAGATACATGAATTCTTATTTGTAAACTTATTGGACCGAACTGCTATAGTCATCAGTCTCTACACTTAGAAACTACTTAAACTAACACTAAGGACAAACCACGCATCCCTGGCTGAAGGAAAGGACTCGAAACTCCGGCGGGAATGGCCATCCAATACATAGAATGGTGTCTCAGACCATGCGGCCATTCCGTGCGGCTATTATAAGCATGAGAAACCGGCCTATCGCTCGTAAGATTGCAGTTTATTATGTCTTTACTAATAACTCTTTTCGAAACACATTTCGAAGACTGTTGCCAAATATTCTACTTTAGGTAACTGGGAAATTTAAATACTGTTGGACACGTTATTTGAGGGATGTTTAGATTACAGCTTGTTGCTTTTATGAGTTCGTATTTGCAACTACACTTGTATTTACGCGTTTTATGACTTACTCAAACAGAATGTATAGCACCGAAGGTAACCTATATTAAAATTACCACCTGTTTTGCTTATTTCATCTTTAAAAACGTATAATGCAACTATTTTTTACTATTTTCAGATATTTGACTTGCTTCGAAGAAACAAAGGTGGAATATCAGAAGCCGATAGTTGGATTTCGAAAATACCTGTAGCTCAAAAAAGTCATAAAGAAATTCTTAAACCTTAACCTCAGACAAACAAAATGGTAAACTGTACTGCTTATATATTTTTTTTCTTTAATTTTGCTGAACGTATTCCTTGAGACTGCCAATTCAATGTAGCATACTGTTTCATTAGTTAGGTTTCATGTGGCAAATTTCGAACCTAACGCACGCAAATGGAGAGTTAAGGAAGGAAAGTGTTGAACGAAAATCAGTATTGAAATAAACGCTTTTAACGAAAACATCTGATGAATCCAACAAACGATATCAGTTCTACCGTGACGGTTCCTTTTGTCTGAAATTGCGTACAGGTCCTGGAGATTACACTTTGGGACACTCTAATAGCAATTGCCATCTCTCTCTCTCTGAGTCAGTCCCGCTTCCAACCTTCCTATCGCTCTCCGTGCCGTAACTTCGAATAAGTCATGTTCTTGTTGCATTGCATCACCTTCGCATTACTCTACCAGAACCCAAATGCTTGTGTACTTCATTTGGTGAGTAAACACAAATCAACACCATCCCTACCGCAGCAACTTTCCGTTGTTCCCACTATCTCGGTTGCCGTAATATAGTTGTCTCCACTCCGTAGAACCGACAGTAAGTCGTCGAACCATTCAAGTTCATTCTGCGGATGACAACAAATCAGAACGTAGATGTCTCAACTGATCCCTTAATTGTTTTGACCAGTTTCGATCAAAAATTGCCTGTACATGTCCGAGAATCTCTGGTAACGCTACGACATAAGAAAATGACATATTAGAGTGATGACTATAACAAAAGAGTAAGTTATATACGCTCCTGGCCATTAAAATTGCTACACCACAAAGATGACGTGCTAAAGACGCGAACTTTAACCGACAGGAAGAATATGCTGTGATATGCAAATGATTATCTTTTCAGAGCATTCACACAAGGTTGGTGCCGCTGGCGACTCCTACAACGTGCTGACACGAGGAAAATTTCCAACCGATTTCTCATACACAAACAGCAGTTGACCGGCGTTGCCTAGTGTAAAGAGGAGAAATGCGCACCATTACGTTTCCGACATTGTTAAACGTCGCATTGTAGCATATGATTGCGGTTTTTCGTATCGCGACATTGCTTCTCGCGCTGGTCGCGATCCAATGACTGTTAGCAGAATATGGAATCGGTGGATTCAGGAGGGGAATACTGAACGCCGTGCTGGATCCCAAAGGCCTCATATCATTATTAGCCGAGATGACAGGCATCTTACCCGCATGTCTGTAACGGATCGTGCAGCTACGTCTAGATCCCTGAGTCAACAGATGGGGACGTTTGCAAGACGACAACCATCTGCACTAACAGTTCGACGACTTTTGCAGCATAATAGACTATCAGCTCAGTGACCATGGCTGCGCTTAGCCTTGATGCTGCATTACAGACAGGAGGGCCTGCATTGGTGTATGCAACGACGAACCTGGGTGAACGAATGGCGAAACGTCATTTTTTCGGATGTATCCAGGTTCTGTTTACAGCATCATGATGGTCGCATCCGAGTTTGGCGGCATCGCGGTGAATACACATTGGAAGCGCCTATTCGTCATCGCCATACTGGCGTATCACCCGAAGTGATGCTATGGGGTGCCATTGGTTACACGTCTCGGTCACCTCTTATTCGCATCGACGGCACTTTGAACAGTGGCCGTTACATTTCAGATGTGTTAAGACCCATGGCTCTACCCTTCATTCGATCCCTGCGAAACCCTACATTTCAGGAGGGTAATGCACGACCGGATGTAGGTCCTGTACGGGTCTTTCTAGATACGGAAAATGTTCGACTGCTACCCTGGCCAGCACATTCTCCAGATCTCTCACCGACTGAAAATGTCTGGTCAATGTTGGCCGGGCAACTGTCTCGTCACAATACGCCAGTCACTACTTGGTATCGTGTTGAAACTGCATGTACATCTGTACCTGTACACGCCATCCAAGCTCTGTTTGATCCAATCCCTAGACGTATCAAGGCCTTTATTACGGCCAGAGGTGGTTGTTCTGGATACTGATTTCTCAGGATCTATGCACCCAAATTTCGTGAAAATGTAATCAAAAAAATGTTCAAATGTTTGTAAATCTATCGGACCAAACTGCGTGGTCATCAGTCCGTAGCTTACAAACTACTTAACCCTAGAACGGTCGGGCTGGGTCTGTGAGACCCACTAGTTTTTGTTTTACTGATTTTATTTTCCTATAATTGCTGATTTGACTTGAGCGGTCCGCTAGCTTCCTGAAACACCCGAGAGAAAGCGTTGACAGCTTGAATGAGGTTTTTCATTGTTTAGTCATTGCTTGGCACTCTTTCAAAAAGCGCGCGGGTCTGTCAGATGCAACCCGAACGTCTACGTAACTAATTTCTGCCAGTGTGATCCCGCTTATATTTTTCTGTATCGTTGAGTTACCAGTTACTTTGCGGACTATTTCTGACCTCCTAACACCAAGCTATCAGTCAACAGTGTATAGAATAAAATAGCACGAGAAAGTCTCTCGTACAGTGAAACATACAAAATTTTATATAACGACAGTGAAGTAAATGATTCTGATGCGGACCCAGACTTTGAAATAAACAGTGTCCATGAAAGCAATGGTGAAGTTAGTGGTGAGGAAGAGGAATATGTTCAGACTACCGCCAGTATAGATGCACCTACTGTTGTTGATTCAGGTACAGCTCATCTATCTGACTCAGGTACGTCACCTATAATCTTTTACAAAGGAAGGAACGGAGCAACTAAATGGAGAAAAATTTGTTTCCCACAAAGCGTTCGTACAAGACGTCACAACATAGTTACCATGCATTTGCCTGGAAGTATTCGAGCTTCGATGGATGTACATTCACCGTTAGAATCATGGCAGTTATTTTTAACAAGTCATTGATTGAAACCAATCTCTACACTGATTCAGTTCAAGACAAGTACAATAGTGACCCAAACATGGCTAGGCCTACAAGTGTTAATAAAATGTCAAGTATAATAACGTCCTAAAACAAAACCAAAGGCGGCGTAGACGTTGTTGATGCTATGTGCGGTGAATACACAGTTGCCAGAGGAACAAGACGCTGGCCTCTCTGTCTCTGTTTTCAGATGTTGAACATTGCAGCTCTGAATGCCTACATTGTGTTCAACGCCAACGGAAATGTTTCAGTTAGAAGAGAGGACCTGAGAACGCTAGGGAAGTCTCTTGTAACGCCATATTTGAAAATGCGCGCAACCCAGGCAAACCTTCCGCGCCAAATTCGCAGGCTTGCTTCTAACCTCTCCGGCACCCAAGAACAAGGCATAGTTGAAGATCCCCAACCAGTGAGAAGGGGAAGATGCTACGAATGCAAAGACAGCAAAACAAAATACTTTTGCAAAGTTTGCAATGTGTTGTTATGCTTGGCGTATGCAGAAATAGTTTGCAGGGAGTGTTTTGAAAAGTGACGATTTTAGAGGCCTATAACTCACAAACTATTCATATGTTCACAATTTACATTTACGTAGTGATAATTCAACATTTTTGCTTCTTAGTTATTGTACTTATTCTCATTTATATTCATATTTCAATGAAAATTTCCTGTATATTCTGTTTGGTACTACAAAAGTGTATGTTTTTCAGTTTTATTTTATTATAATTATTGTACAATTCAGACAGGTAAAATAATTTCACTGCGTCATCTAATACTATCTGAATGAAATAAAAAATAGCCATTTTATGAAAATATACACTTCGTCGCCTGTTAAAAGTGTTTTATATATTGGATCTCTCAGACTCAGCCCGACCGTTTATGAAAATTTTTTCGCCCGACCGTTCTAGGGTTAAAGCTAGGTAAACTACCCTAAGGACATACACACACATCCGTGCCCCAGGGAAGACTCGAACCACCACGGCGAGCAACAGCACGCTCCGCAGCGAGACGCTTTAGACCGCTCGGCTACTCCACCACGGCAAAATGTAATCACATGTCAGTTTTTAGTATAATATATTTGTCCAAGGAATACCCGTTTATCGCCGGCCGGGGTAGCCGATGAGACTGAGGCGCTCCAGTCACGGTCTGCACGGCCACTACGGTCGGGGTTCGAATCCCCCCTCGGGCATGGGTATTTGTGCCGTCTTTAGTATAAGGTAGTTGATAAGTAGTTTGTAAGTTTAGGGACTGATGACCCCGTAGTTAAGTCTCATAAGCTTAACAAACATTTGAATGTTTTTGAATACCCGTTTATCAACTGCATTTCTTCCTGGTGTAGCAATTTTATGGCCAGTAGTGTACTTCCATGTATTTCGTTATATCGGCTGCGGAAAAAAAGTAATTGAATGAAACCCCTGAAATGTAAAAAGTAACGAGACTAGGCCTTCATCCTTGCCAATCTACAGACGTGGCAGAGGGCAGAAGGAACCGTTATGCAAAACAGGGCTGGTCTGCGTTTAGGCCTGACGTTGAGGGGCGGGGTTGCACGCCCACTCTTCCCATGGACAGCGGTGGGAACGCCCGCTGCTAGTGGCAGGCGCCCGGCCGGCTGCCTGCTGCCGGCTGATCTAATTACGGCCGTCGATATTCACTTCCCTCTCCAAATCGCTTTGTTCCTCCTCCATTTAGCAGTTCGCCTCTGACACTTGCTTCGCGGAGGCGTAAAAATGGTTCCAGTCTAACAGTCACGGAAGCTGACTGTCTTTTGCGTCGGCTGTGGATAATTCTGCAGGAAAGCAGCGTGTCAATCGATGTTTCTTAATGAGAGTTCCATTGCGTTTAAACGTCTGTTTTGTATCGTCGTCATACAATTTGACTTGCACGATTTATACTTGTCAAATGTGTGACATCCTTACTTTTAATGATTACAGTGACGCGACATGAGTTATGTACCGAGGCAAATGTCGTTAGTATCGCGTACACAAGATAGAAAAGAGCACTGCATTTTCAGACATTTCGCATGTACGCCGTTGATTGATGAGATAAGGTTTCCGACGTAATTATGCCCTCACGACTGGAACTGCCAAAGTTTAAACACGCGATCGTATTTGGAGCTAGAATTACTGGACATCGCCGTCTGGAGAACGACAAATTTGTTTCAGTGGAAACTATTGAATCGCGTAATTCAGATTAGATTAGATTAAATTAATACTTGTTCCATAGATCATGAATACGACACTTCGTAATGATGTGGAACGTGTCAGGTTAATGAAGGGTGTCTGTACAAGGCGTTATATTCAAATGTTCAAATGTTTGTAAAACTTATGGGACTTAACAGGCCCGCCGCAGTGGCTGAGTGGTCTGCGACTTGCCAGTCGCGGTCTGAACTACCACTGCGTTCAGGGGTTCGAATCCCCCCTCGGGCATGGATATATGTGCCGTCTTTCGTATAAGTTAGTTCATAAGTAGTTTGTAAGTTTAGGGACTGATGACCCCGTAGTTGAGTCCCATCTACAAACATTTGAACATTTTTGGACTTAACTGCGGGGTCATCAGTCCCTAAACTTACAAACTGCTTATGGACTAGCTGATACTAAAGACGGCACAAACATCCATTCCCGAGGGGTATTCGAACTTCCGACGGGGAATGGCCTCGCGCATCGTAGCTTAACGCCTCAATGCGCTCCACCGCGGCTCAAAGACGTTACATTACACTAGATTTACCAATTTATATCTAAAACTCATCCAATGAGTAGGAGTTGTCATTCAGAAATTCCTTTAATTTATTTTTAAGTGCTGGTTGGTTATCTGTCAGGTTTTTTATGCTGCTTGGTAGGTGACCAAAGACTTGTGTGGCAGCGTACTTTACCACTTTCTGCCCTACATAGTGAAGATCATCCTTTCTCTTGGTGTTATATCTGTGCAACTGCTAATACATCCCAACTGGGTTCGATTATTAACAACAAATTTTATATATATATATATATATATATATATATATATATATATATATACTGTGATGATACTGATAGATACCTAATTCCTTAAATAGATGCAGTATGATTGTGGGTGGGCTTCAGCAGTTATTCTGATTACATGTTTTTGTGCAATGAATACATTTTTTCTCAATGATGAATTATCCCAGAATATGTGCCATGCGAAAGCAGTGAATGAAAATAGGCACAGTAATCTGATTTACTGAGATTCTCATCGCTCATATTTGCAGTAATACTACCAGCAAACGTAGCTGAACTCAAACGTTCCAGCAGACTGTCTATGTGGTGCTTCCAGTTGAAACTCTCATCAATGCACACACCTAAAAATTTTTAAGATTCTACCTTAGTTACAGACTTCTGTTCAAAGTCTATATTTATTTCTGGAGTGCTGCCATTTACTGTGCAGTGATGTATATACTGTCTTTTATCAAAATTTAAAGAGAGACCGTTTGCAGAGAACCACTTAATAATTTTGTAAAAAAACATTATTTATGATTACATCACTTTTTTTAATGTGATTACTATATTTGTACGATCAGCAAAAAGAACTAACTTTGCATCTTCATTAATGTAGAATCGCAAGTCATTGATGTATATCAAGAACAGTAAAGGACCTAACACCGAACCCTGTGGCACTCCATCCTTGATAGTCTCTAGTTTGAGGCATTGGCTGATGTTATGACATTACATGAACCACATATTTCAGCTTTCTGGATTCTTCCAGTTAAGTATGGATTAAACCATTTGTGCACTGCCACTGTCAAACCATAATGTTTAAGCTTATCTAGAAGAACTCCATGATTTACACAATCCAAGGCCTTTGAAAGATCATAAAGGTGCATAAATAATAACAATACAATATACATTCACCGAAGGAGGAATTGGTATGTTGTTATCTGAGTATGATTTGTTGGTGTTGGAGAATATGATGTATGTTTAAGTTTTAGTAATAACCATACTGTCGAAGTACAGAAGTACGTTGTACCATAAGTACGTTGTACCATATCTTTACTGTATTGACGGAACTGTGACTCTGAAAATCGAGGAACATACATATTCAACATTAAATAATGCCACTTCGTATACGTGATATAAGGCAAATGTGTCACTGTATCGCAATCCTATGGTCAAAAGTTAGGCCCTTAGGCTGCGTGGCAATCGCCGTACTTTTATAGGGGCCATTTCAGGGACTGCGCAGCTGCTCCGCTCGAGGTTTGAGTCCTCCCACGGGCATGGAGATGTGTATTGCCATTATAATATGTTTAAGTTAGCTTAAGCAGTTTTAAGTCATGGAACCGATGAATATAGGAATTTTGTTCAAAATTTGATTTTTAGACTTAGGACAGTCGTCAATTCAAAGAACACATCGCTCTCTTCTGGATGTGTACCACTGATGTGGGTCGAGTTTCCCAAACATTGTTTGAGATGGAGCCATACTATACCGTTGATTTCGAACTTCTGTATTTTACTCACATAGAAATAGGTCCATGTAATCATTCTAGGGTCCTTTCATCTGCTGGTAGCCACGTAAACATCTCTTTCCACTGTGTAAGTGGGCAAGAGTAAGGAGTTATGGTAAACTTGAAATTAAGAGCCAATCAAACATTCTATAGTGTAGTACATTGTTCCACAGAATGATAAAACATTTAATTTCTACAGACTTTATAATGTTTCTACTGTTTATTCGTCATAGTCATTCATGTGTCAAGCATGAAAGAGGTAAAACCATTTCAAGTGGAAACAGGCAGTTCATCAAATGATTTCGATAGAAGTACAGGTCACAAGTAAGTATAGATCTGGAACAGGATTGATTTAGAGGCAAAATAAATCCAAAGTAAATAATTCAAAAGCAAATAAATGAATACCAAGACACCTGTAATAGAAGAAAAGAAACAAATATAATGTCCGGAGGGTGAGGGGTGGGAGACATGATCATCAAAATAAAATATGACAAATTACATAGAAAATAGAAACATTCAGGTGTTCCTCTTTACCGCGCGCTGATTGAGAATGGAACGGTAGAGAAATATCATAAATGCGGTTTCACGAACCCTCTGCCATGCTGGTTCCACTACGTTGATGAAACGTATCCAGACGAGACTTCAATACGTATCCAAGAATGCCATTATTTCCGTCAATACTTATCAACATGTGAGTTGTATTTAATACATCCCAACTGGGTTCGATTATTAACAACAAATTTTATATATATATATATATATATATATATATATATATATATATATATATATATACTGTGATGATACTGATAGATACCTAATTCCTTAAATAGATGCAGTATGATTGTGGGTGGGCTTCAGCAGTTATTCTGATTACATGTTTTTGTGCAATGAATACATTTTTTCTCAATGATGAATTATCCCAGAATATGTGCCATGCGAAAGCAGTGAATGAAAATAGGCACAGTAATCTGATTGACTGAGATTCTCATCGCTCATATTTGCAGTAATACTACCAGCAAACGTAGCTGAACTCAAACGTTCCAGCAGACTGTCTATGTGGTGCTTCCAGTTGAAACTCTCATCAATGCACACACCTAAAAATTTTTAAGATTCTACCTTAGTTACAGACTTCTGTTCAAAGTCTATATTTATTTCTGGAGTGCTGCCATTTACTGTGCAGTGATGTATATACTGTCTTTTATCAAAATTTAAAGAGAGACCGTTTGCAGAGAACCACTTAATAATTTTGTAAAAAAACATTATTTATGATTACATCACTTTTTTTAATGTGATTACTATATTTGTACGATCAGCAAAAAGAACTAACTTTGCATCTTCATTAATGTAGAATCGCAAGTCATTGATGTATATCAAGAACAGTAAAGGACCTAACACCGAACCCTGTGGCACTCCATCCTTGATAGTCTCTAGTTTGAGGCATTGGCTGATGTTATGACATTACATGAACCACATATTTCAGCTTTCTGGATTCTTCCAGTTAAGTATGGATTAAACCATTTGTGCACTGCCACTGTCAAACCATAATGTTTAAGCTTATCTAGAAGAACTCCATGATTTACACAATCCAAGGCCTTTGAAAGATCATAAAGGTGCATAAATAATAACAATACAATATACATTCACCGAAGGAGGAATTGGTATGTTGTTATCTGAGTATGATTTGTTGGTGTTGGAGAATATGATGTATGTTTAAGTTTTAGTAATAACCATACTGTCGAAGTACAGAAGTACGTTGTACCATAAGTACGTTGTACCATATCTTTACTGTATTGACGGAACTGTGACTCTGAAAATCGAGGAACATACATATTCAACATTAAATAATGCCACTTCGTATACGTGATATAAGGCAAATGTGTCACTGTATCGCAATCCTATGGTCAAAAGTTAGGCCCTTAGGCTGCGTGGCAATCGCCGTACTTTTATAGGGGCCATTTCAGGGACTGCGCAGCTGCTCCGCTCGAGGTTTGAGTCCTCCCACGGGCATGGAGATGTGTATTGCCATTATAATATGTTTAAGTTAGCTTAAGCAGTTTTAAGTCATGGAACCGATGAATATAGGAATTTTGTTCAAAATTTGATTTTTAGACTTAGGACAGTCGTCAATTCAAAGAACACATCGCTCTCTTCTGGATGTGTACCACTGATGTGGGTCGAGTTTCCCAAACATTGTTTGAGATGGAGCCATACTATACCGTTGATTTCGAACTTCTGTATTTTACTCACATAGAAATAGGTCCATGTAATCATTCTAGGGTCCTTTCATCTGCTGGTAGCCACGTAAACATCTCTTTCCACTGTGTAAGTGGGCAAGAGTAAGGAGTTATGGTAAACTTGAAATTAAGAGCCAATCAAACATTCTATAGTGTAGTACATTGTTCCACAGAATGATAAAACATTTAATTTCTACAGACTTTATAATGTTTCTACTGTTTATTCGTCATAGTCATTCATGTGTCAAGCATGAAAGAGGTAAAACCATTTCAAGTGGAAACAGGCAGTTCATCAAATGATTTCGATAGAAGTACAGGTCACAAGTAAGTATAGATCTGGAACAGGATTGATTTAGAGGCAAAATAAATCCAAAGTAAATAATTCAAAAGCAAATAAATGAATACCAAGACACCTGTAATAGAAGAAAAGAAACAAATATAATGTCCGGAGGGTGAGGGGTGGGAGACATGATCATCAAAATAAAATATGACAAATTACATAGAAAATAGAAACATTCAGGTGTTCCTCTTTACCGCGCGCTGATTGAGAATGGAACGGTAGAGAAATATCATAAATGCGGTTTCACGAACCCTCTGCCATGCTGGTTCCACTACGTTGATGAAACGTATCCAGACGAGACTTCAATACGTATCCAAGAATGCCATTATTTCCGTCAATACTTATCAACATGTGAGTTGTATTTATATTAGGAATGTTGAAAGAGATTTAACCTTCGTATAATTCACAGTTAAATATTTCGTTTCTATTTCAGAACGTGCAGATCACAAAATTGTTGTTTCTATTTCATAACCTGTTTCGGTCTATTGCAGGCCATCTTCAGATAGATACCACCATGATGACAGGCGGTGGCGCTTGTTACCACTTATTTGTTTCAGTTGCGCGTAGTATGAATCTTTCCTTGGGAGTTTTATGTGCTACTTAGTCTTGTCTGTATTAGATAACCTCAGTAAAGGTATTTACTGTTTCCTTTAGTTTGTTTGCTAGAAATATACAGGACTGTGCACATATTTAGTGGTAAATCACTTCTACATTCGTGGTTGTCTTATGGCCAGCGTTTGTAAAAAATTATATAATGCTTAGATATATTTTTGATTGAATTCTGTTGATTCTCTCGGGGGAAACGTCATTTGTAGGTGGATTCTTCATACTATTACATACCGGAAGCCACGACCTTGCATTCAGCGGTATTGTCGGAAGTGAATCTGACACTAGGTAGAACACGCACAGACAATAAATTATGTAAGTTTTAGTAATATCTTATAATTTCCTATTCCTAGAAATGTCGTGACTGGCAAAAAGATAACTTTGAATTATATGTTTTCGCTGCCCAATGGTGAAGTTTTATCTTAAGACGAATGTGATGAAGGGGCAGCAGAACAACATATTCCAAGGATCACAAGGAGACGACGTAGACAATGCAGCGCACGGAAGCAAGAAACACGGACAAATTTCCTATGTAGCTACTGCAAACTACCGCTATGTATTCAGCCATGTCTTGAAAAATTTCACAGATATTTTAAGTTCTTAGTGAATAAATACGTTTGACATACTGATGGTAGTAGCATTCTAATTTGTACACATTCAAATTCCTAGTAAAAGCATTGGTTCTGTAATTATACTGTTCCTCGAGACCAGTGGGACACATACGACGCACATAAAATAATTGTAAAATGTTAAATAACAACTAAAGTTCAGAAACATAGCCTGACTCACTACCCATTCCAAAAGCAGGAAACTAATTCCTACAGTAATATGCGCAATTTTAATTAACTCGGTCGCGAAATGGTTTAGCTGCTTTCCACTGTAGCTTGACCTGAGATATAAATCTCCACACGTCTATGCCATTAGCCTTCAACCACATAAGTTTTAACTTTTCAAATTCAGTCACCTTTAGCGTTATTCGAGCTGTTCTCCTCTAAGAGCATGTATTTGAGCTGTATTATTTTCATTACTGCTCTATTGTTATGATGCGCTGACAGTGCGAAACGCGTGATTGGACGATTGAAACAATTACAATTTGCAACAGAAACTGCTTTCAGTTCGAAATATTGGCTCTTTCTTCAACAAAAACACAAATAAGGTTCAGGGACCACACGCGTCGACTTTCAGAAAAGAAGGAAATATGCAACTCATAGTTCAACTCCGTGAAGTTTTAGAAATAACGATCTCAGTTACGAATTGCAATAAAAGCACAAATTCCAAAATCACTTGATTATTCAGTGAAAGTTCACTAGTTGTCGCGGCAAGCATGCAAATTCTGGATAGAATCATGAGTCTCCAGGTACAGCTCTAAAAAATTAGAAATAACGTTCCCATGACGAGTTACCCCAAACATCACAATTCCGAGGAATCACTCGATAAGCGGACAAAAGATAACTCGACGCAATAAGCTTCTAAAATCGCGACCTGTCACCAAAATCACCGATAAATTTTCCAAGTTGCGGATCGTACATGCAACAGTTTCGTTAAAAATTCGCATGTTTCTGGAATTACCTTTACATTTGATAAAAAGATGGTTAATGTACATAAACCATGAATTTCCTTACTTTTTCCTAGTTTCCTACGTACGGTTCAACCTACTGCTGTTGCTCTGATTATTTAACTTTTGTATTCTCATCGTACGTGGAAATCTGATTATATCATTCCTGGTTCTCAGCAGTTATTATAGTTGTTTTATTTTAGGGCCACCCATACGTCGCTAAATGAAAAGAAGTTTAACTTTACTATTCTCATCGTACGTAGAAAAATCTGATTATATCATTCCTGGTTCTCAGTAATTATTATAATACTTGTTTTATTTTCTGATACGCAAATAGTTTAGATTTTTGCTTTGTTAATAAGTACATTTGAATCTAAATATTCATATTATTAAAACAATTCTGATTACATCATTCCTGGTTCTGAGTAATCATTATAATACTTGTTTTCTTTTCTGATACGCAAATCGTTTAGATTTTTGCTTTATTTATACGTAACATTAGAATCTAAATATTCATATTATTAAAACAATATCAATAATTGCACCTGAAAACGCAACTATAAAGTTGTGAAACCGGTTGTGCGGGTCTCCACGACTCTAATAAAAAACAGCTTAAGTGGACCAACAGGCTTTCACTAAGAAAACTGTAATATTATTTTAACTCCTACATTTTAACTGTGTTAAAGTTCCTTAACTATGTATTCAATTCTGTAGCTGAAATTACTAAATACTGTTTCGATAAGACTTTGTATCCTATAATTCATAACTGGTACAAATTTATAAAAAAATAAAATAAAAAAGTATCCATGTTTCGATAGATGTCCACGAGTCCTATCCACCGCCACTTAACTTCCAAAAATCGGTCCCGTAGTCATTAAGTGACTACGTTTCTACCTTTGCGCCATTACAAGTGGTTTAATATTCAATAATTCGTAAACTAAGCGGGACACAGAGTGTAAATTGACAATCTGCTACTCACCACATAATGTTCTCTTTTATTTAGTAGTACTGGCATTCCAGTATTTAAATCAGGAGATATAAACTTATAACTGATACTTGAGTACTTGAAAGCATTGTATTAATATCTGGGTTTCCGCTGTGACAATCCGACTACTAAGCTTTTTAGAGTGATATATTTAACTCTGGATGGGAGTGTGCTCTGATATGAAATATCCTGGCATATGAAAAATGTGTGTCGGGCCAGGATTCGAACCCAGGTCCGAGTCCTGGATTCGAGGATCGCATCCTGCTCGGGCACGCAGTTTTAATCAGCCACGAACTTTCATACCAGCTCAAACTCAGCTGTAGAGGGACAGTATAATTCGGCAAATATCCCGTAGGCCTCCGCTAAGCTATTCCTGCACAATACCCCCTCTTCCAGGAGTGCTACAATTGGAACCATTAATAACGGCGCTCGAGTTTTGGTCTGCGATGTCACATATTGTTCAAGTGCTGAAAAAAAAAAAAAAAAAAAAAAAAACAAAAAAAACAAAAAAAAAAAACACTTCATTGTAGGAAGCTGTTCAGTGGATTTTATTTTATTTGTCGCAATTTGTCATCGCAGATGTTGCTGGCAAGCAACAAGTTCCGAAATTGCAGGCAATAAGTATTCTTCAAGGAAGATGATTATCCCATATTTTACTATACATGCGCAAGCCGCCATCTTTCGTTGGTCGTTCTATAGTCCTGAAAGATACGAAGGATAAAAGTTCTGAAGGCAGGAGGCGAGGTAAGGACGGAAGAAAGACTGTGGGGACTGGCTGCAAGGCGTGCCAGGGTAGCTAATTTGGTAAAGCGCTTTCCCGCGGATGGCTAAAGTTTCCGGTTGTAAAGTTGGAGGCACACTGTTTTAATCTGCCAGGAAGTTTCTTACTAAGTTTTTGTTCATAAGTAGATAGCTAATCGGACACCTTAAGCTATTTGCTTGGCGTGAGAGCCCTGACAAACAGTTCGCGATAGCAATCAATACAAAATTTTACGAAAAGAAATGTGATTATATTACTCTAAAGTCACTCCTTTAACGATGATTTTTTCTGAAATGTGGGGGGTAATGAGCCGATAAAGCTAAGGGTTCTTCAATTTTATTAACATACAAACGAACTGTCAAAAATGAACCGAACTGGTCGCCGGCACTTTTAGAATTTTTCCTGTTGGTGTTAGCCGTGCGAAGCCCATGACGTTCGTTAGTGTTGAAAAAGCGACTCGCTCGCTCCATTTACAATGAATTTCGAAAACGGATTTCGTAAACCTATTTATCAAGTCTACTTTTGGTTGGTCATTAAACATTCCCAAATAAGCGCTTTTCCACTTCCACAATCGAGTGTCTTGCCCATGTAAACGTAACCGTTTACGAATCTTACTTGACGTGTTCGGCACTTGGAGGATCGCAGCTCTTACGCCGATAGCGAGGTACGGAAACAAGGCGTTGTCGCCAAAGAACTCGGCAAATTTGTCAGACTCTCTGACGCTCAATTGACCTAAAAGCTGATGACAAAGATGACCTGCTCTTCAATTTCCACGTTACGTCTTTATTCACGAAAGTACGTCTTCAAGATGCCTTGGTGCTACTGAATCAATACTTCAAGTCTGAAATTGTTAAGCTCTTTGAACATGCTGAAAGTGCGACCTTCTTCAAGTGCAATGGAAAATTTTATGAACACATGATAGAGTGGGCACGGGATATTCACTTGCTCTAGGCATTGCGAATATTTACATGGAATTATTTGAGGACGTAGCCTTACAAACAGTTCACCTTAAACCAGAGCACCTCTTCCGCTACGTTCACGACAAACTCGTGATTTGGCAGCATGATAGGCACGCTGTTGAGTTCATGGAACACCTAAACAGCACCCATGACAACATCGCTTTCATCCTAGAAGTTAACGAATATGCCTGTCTTTCATTTCTAAATACATAAATACGAAGAAAGCTGATGGCACAGTAGGCCATTCAGTGTAGGAAGGAAGACCCACACGGTACTGTACCTACATGCAAGTAGATGTCACCATCCAGCGCAACGGCAGACAACACTGACCAACTTGCTACATAGGTTTCGTGTAATCTCTGACAAAGAAAGCCTCTCAGACGAAATGTAACATGGGAGACGTATTTAGGAGAAATGGCTACAAGGATAGCAGATAAGTAGGGCTTTTATAAAGAGAAAGATTGCCGAAAATTGAGAGGAGAAAGAAGACCGGAGAATCGGTATTTTCCCATTCTGGGATCGCTGTCAGGTAAAATTGGTCGGCTACAAAAAAATCGAAGATAAAAACCAACGTCTGCCCACCGCCAAAGACGGAAGAGTAGTTCGGTTTAGCAAAAGGCCTACTCAAAGTGGGCACACCGGGAATATATAGCATCGCCTGCGAATGTGGTCTGCAGTACATTTGACGGATGCAGCGATGTACTTCGAAACAGTTTGAAGAACATATCAGCCATGTCCGACTCGGAGAGACTCAAAAATATGCTAAGCAGAGCATATTATGACTGAAAACCGACCCTTTGACTTCAAGAACACGAGGGTACTGTGCCCAGCCTACAGTTATTGGGACCGCGTCATAAGAGATTTTGTAGAAATAAGGCTTACAAAAATCTCAAAACCAATGACCTAGGCTATCAACTGCGCGCGCCATGGTATCTACCAATAGTCGCAATACGTCGAGGGTGCACCGAGATTCCATATGCACGCGAGACACGGCCAGAATGCTCTGACGGGGATGCGAGTGGCGCACTCGCTCCCCCAACATCGCTGGGCCTAGCCTCTCGCGGCTCGATTGTGAAAGGGGGGGGGGGAGGGAGTGCAAGTATAACAGTTCGACATCCGTAAAATCTCGGCACTTCGCCTAGATGATGATGATTACTTCACGCGTCGAAACATCGCGGTTAGAAGACACTTCCACCCGGCTGGAACCCCGAGAAATCTTCATCGGCTGTATCCGCCGGGAAATCAGACATTCACATTTATTTGTTCTTGTAATGCAATTCTGCATAAGCAAAGGAGCCCAGATCGCTAGTACCAAATTGCATTATTTAGACCGGTTTAGGAAATTCTAAGTTGCCATCTTGAAATCTGTAAGATATATTTCACTAGTTTATACAACTATGTAACTGTCATTTATTACGTAATATCACAGTAAACATAACATTAATTGAATTTTCCGTCGGTGCTTGACAGAACACGATAATTTTTCCTTTTTTTGATAAAAATTAGCGTAATTACATACCTCTTAATATTTAACTACTGTATGGTAATATTTCGTCACATTTATGTTCTATTCTTGTATACGTGTGTGTCGACAATAAAAAAATATTTTTGCGTCAATTGCAAAGTATGTTGTACCCATGTCGCAAGTCCATCGCTCCGAAAGTTTGTTTACAAATAGCTAAACTGTGGTTGCAAGTTGCATGAAAGACCTTCTATGATCGATACAAGCATTAGAAAATCGATGTATATTGTAAAGATACGTCCAGTGATATAAATCTAAAAAATGCTTTATGTAAAATGACTTACTGACAGCAGACTAATTCCAAATTAACGAAATCATGTGTTTACATTGTTATGAATAAATGTCATATAAAAATTCTATTTCCTTTTACAAAGTTATGGATAAAATTCATCATAAAAACAATATTAACATTGTCTCAATGTGAAACCTAATGACTGTTTATAATATAATAACTGACAATGTCATCAGTGTAAAACTACCTTCCATTTACTTATGGAGACATTAATCTTTAAAAGGTGTGGTACGGGTCGGATCCGACCCAGCGATTCAATTTTCCCCTACACCGCTCTACCCACTCCATGCAGGAAGTCAAGCCAGGGACTGATAACGAGCTCAGTTAATTCATAAAGATTTACAAACATGTGAACATTTTTGAATTCAATAATAATACTGTGTACATATATACCCACACAAACATCATCGATGAGGGAGTGGGTTGGATTCGACCCGACCGTACCATCTATTTCATCTCCAACCACTATACTGCCTGAGGTTAAGTGAGGTTTAAAATAAAATTATGTATTAATATTATACAACGTTATGAGATATTATGTGGCGCTTTAAATGAGGAGACATAGTTTTATTTCTTATATTATTCGGAACATAATTGCCCAGATACAAAAATGCCTATTAAGTAACTGTGTATACTACATATTTTGTTGTAAATTAGCTTTCTGCTTCTTAGGCCATTTTCAGACAACTTCATACTGCAGATTATCCACATCACACCAACTGCTGTGTTTTGAATACAAATATTTTACAAAGATATGTGCCAGTCTTAGAACATGTAAAGATTAAGTATTTTATAACGAACAGAGACGCCCAACCAATTAAAACAAAACTGCAACTAATAAATAACTATAAATTAATTTTTAATGAATAAGCCGAAAAAAATGTGGTCCAGTGAGTGAACCAGTAAGAACAATTGTATGTTAAATTAACTTGTATATATGAAGAAAAATAGAAGGGGAACTGGTGAGTGAGGAAGACATAAAAATAAAATGTGTGTGGGGACAATTACATATATTTTGAGTATGTGGATATGGAGTAAAGGAGCATATTAAACTAAATAGCCTATATTAAAATTAGCTGGGTTTCACGAGAATGGTGGGAGTAGCACAAGAAAGGCAAAACATTGGAATGGAGGTGAGAGACATTACACAATTTCAACAAGCATGGTGACAGTATTATATATAGTAGCTATTACTTTAATAGATGTGAGTATTGAAGTTGGGCTTGATTATTGGGAATTAGGTTGGTTTCTGAGCTTAGTGTTTATTGATAGAGAGAATTTCAAGCAATGTTAGCTTTCTGCTTTTTTCGCTCTGTGTAAAACAGCTCATTTAATGTCAAACGCATGACATACATTGAAGGCATGCTCTGCAAAGATGGAATCTCTCTTCTTTTTTAATCTCCAACTCCTCTTATGTTCAGCCGGTCTAGGTTTATGTCTGTTGCCATATATATATATATATTGTGATCTGGTGCTTCAGATCTATAGTTAGAGGTCTGCGCGCATGCGGATATATCCGTGGATATCCGCAGTATTTCTTACCTTGCGGATAAAATTGTGAGTGACGTGGATATCCGTATGTTATATGCGGATAAAGATCAAGATATCTGGCCAGTACGCCCGTCAAAATATTAGTTGAAAACTTCAAGCCTGTGGACATTTTTGGAATCCTTGTAGGGCCCAGGTAGATGGGACGTCTGTTGTCCTCATCCTCTGGCTACAGGGGACGTGTCTTATCTGCGGTCAGTCAAGTGCTTTCTGGGTGGCAAACCGGCCAATGCCCACCAGAGGTGCCATGCCAAATTTTCGGTGCCTTCAGTTAGCGCTTTGTAGTGAAACAGTGACAACGTATATCGTTGTGAATACAGTGACAGGTCTTTCTTAAAATGAACAGGACATCAATGGATACTATATCATGTAAAGTGAGAAGAGGTGATCTGACATTAGTGAAGGAAAACAAACTGAAATCGTCAATTTAGAGAAAATTTGCATACTTATTTGAAGGTAAGGAAAAGATCAAAGATACAGTGGCCTGGTTTGCGTGTAAAATAGTATATTCTTACACTGGATACAATAGTGGAACTTCAAATTTGCTGAAACATTCGTGTGAGACACTACAAAGTAGCATAATTTCTTATTTATTACCACTAAATCGATTGTTACCTGAAGGAAGGAATATGTTCTCCAAATTTGGTTAAAATCGGTCCAGTGGTTTAGCAGGAGATGTGCAACATAGTCGCGTTTCACAGCAATTCACCGCGCACTTAATTGTTTATTATATCTCCTGAACTATGTGTTTTACAGTCATTTAATTATGTCAATCACTGTCGCAAAAGTGCAAGAAATATGTTGGCAAAGTTTCATCGCAACCCAATGAACGCCACAGCCGCGCATAAAATACGAACAAAGAGACAAACCAACGTTCATCGTCTTGTATTAGATAAATGGTGACGGAAGTAATAATGATTAACAACAGCATTTTATAGCATCTTCCATAATGAGATACGGTGTAGAGTGAAAGTAACGTATTTACGAAGGTACACAATGTTATGTTGTATAGGCTGGCCGTAGCTGCCGCCAACATTGTCTCTTCTTGATGACAGTTACCAATTAGAATTAGATGCAGTTTTAACACTTCAAATGAAATGCTTTGCTTTGCGTCACATAACCTCTTGTGCGTTAATATGTGGAAAATAAAGCGTCCCTTTCCTAAACTCCGAAAATCAAATCTCTGTGCCGATCAGTTTTAACCACTGAAATTCAAGAAGTTGCCTGTAATTTACAGCTGACGTAGTGCTCTGACCACACGGGCACCAAAGCGCTACTGTGTATGTCCGGAGCGCCAATGTTTTCCTGTTTGGAATAGCCCGTTTTGGAATAGGTATAGAACAGTTACCGTGATTCGAGAAGTCAAAAGTAATAAAGCTGTCGCAGAAATTACACGCTAACAATAATTACATAATTACATACCATCGTTTTAAATACTGCTATCTATTACTATTACCCATTCAAGACTAATAATTGCGGATACGGATAACGAACTTGCGGATGCGGATAAAGTGCCGCGGATGCGGTTGCGTTTATGGGCCTTGCGGATGTGATGCGGATGCGGATAACACTTTTCTTATCCGCGCAGACCTCTATAGTAATAGTCTGATGAGTTGATATGGTCTGAATGTTTTCCTGGTGCATATTTGACCAGGCTGCCAAAGCCACACCAGGCTTCAACATGGAACACGACACCAAGAAACGGAACAAAAGATTCTGTTTACATCTACATGGGATACTCTGCAAATCAAATTTATACTATTCATCTCCCATTCCACTCTCCAATAGCGCGCGGGAAGAAAGAACATCTGAACCTCTCCGTTCGAGCTCCGATTTCTCGTATTTTATTCTGATGGTCATTTCTACGTATATACGTGGGAGTCAACAATATTTTTTCGCTTTCGGAGGAGAATGTTGGTGATTGGAGTTTCATAAGTAGACCACGCCGCAGCGATAAGTGCCGTTGTTGTAATGATTCCCATCCCAGGTCCTGTATCATTTCCGTGACGCTGTCTCCTCTGGATCATGACAATACAAAACGTGCTGCCCTTCTATGAACTCTTCCGATTTTCTCCGTCAAACCCACCTGATAACGATCCCACACTGGGCAGCAATACTCCAAGAAAGGACGGACAAGCGTAGTGTATGTAGTCTCTTTAGTAGTTCTGTTGCATCTTTTGAGGGTTCTGCCAATAAAACGCATTCTCTGGCTCGCCTTTCCCACGACATTATCTACGTGTTCTTTCCAATTTCAGTCTGAAGTAATAGTAATTCCTAGATATTCTGAGGAGTTTACGGCCTTCACGTTTGATTGATTTATCTTGTAAACGAAGTATAACGGATTTCTTTTCGTACTCATTATTTAGAGTCAATTGCCAATTTTGACACCACAGTGATATCTTATTTAGATGGTTCTGCAGTTGGTTTTGATCTTCAGATGATTTTACTAGACGGTAAATGATGGCGTCATCTGCAAACAACCTAAGACAGCGACTTAGATTTTCTCCCAAACCATTTATGTAAATAAGGAACAACAGAGGACCAATAACACTACCCTGTGGAACGCCCGATATCACCTCTGTTTTAGTCGATGCCTTACCATCTATTACTACAAACTGTGTCCTCTCTGACAGGAAATCCCCTATTCAGTCGCAAATTTGGAGCGATATACCATAACCACGCAATTTCATTAAAAGCCTTTTCTGAGGTACGAAGTCAAAAGCCTTCTGGAAATCAAGAAATACGGAATCAATTTGAAAACCCTTGTCGATAGCACTCGTCACTTCGTGTGAGTAAAGAGCTAGTTGTGTTGTTCCGGAAGGCGTGTCACAGGTAAACTTGGTGACAGAGTTTAGAACGGTGATTTGTAGCGGTGACAGCGACCTAGACGGCGCCGGCTAGGGATTCCCGTTATCAGCTGTGGGGCGGCAGTGGGTCGTCGGCCAGTAGGAGGCCCTCTTCCGGCCCTCCAGCCTGCAGCCGATAAATAACAGTTATGGCGGGGGCCGGCCGCTGGAGAGGCGGGATAGGATAGGGGGAGGCGGCAGTAAAGATGTCGCCGGCCACTCGCCGGTCGCGATTTATGCCGCAGCCGCAGCCGTTCTGCTGGCCGGCCAGTTCTACCCTGCTCCGACCGAGGTTGCCCTCTAGCCGGCAGCACAGGGAATAGCAGCTAGTAGGAGGGGCTGCTACTCCATCCCAACTGTGCACTGACGAGTACCATCACTAGCACAGTACAAAAAGAGTACAGCACAGCTTGTTGTTGTTGCTTAGAGGGGACTAAACTAAAAGGTCATCAAACCCCTGTTCCCAGTAAAGATAAGACGTTTGACGACACGAAAACACAGAGAGAACACGGATGAGAGAAATACTTGTTGGGTGTAGAACGAAAATAAACACTTCACTGAAACTCAGAGTAGTAGACAAAAGAGGTAAAATTACTGTCGTAGGAGACTAAAATTTTTCAGCTGAATGCCATGGGTGGCTGATCACTATGATAACAACGGATGAGCCAACCATGCAGTAAAAAAAGGGTAAAGCTGTCAAAAATCCGAAGATTGGTTTGAACACCACAGTGCTTTACTAGGCATGCTCCTGTTTGGAGGTGGTATGCCGTTGCCTTCCTTTAATCTTGAAACTGACTTACCAAGATAGTTATAGGGGGACCTACAGTTTGACGTGGGTTCCGAATCACGGTGCTACTCGGTATTTTTCACATCAGCAACACTGCCAGAGGGGAAAGAAGTGTAAAGTGACAGATAAAAATCCTAGGACCTGGCGCGGATCGAACCCACGATCTTTGGATTTGTAGCCTGGCACTCTACCACTGTACTACGTAGCCGCACATACACAGTAAACAACCACCTTAACCGAAAAGAAAGAGGCTATCAACGACCTAAAAGTACTGAAAAAACGTGGGCCTGAGAAGCAGGCTTAAACACCTTCCATTAAATGGAATGGTAAAAACTAGATGCGCAAAATAAAATGTAAAACAGCAGTAGGCTAAAGGTAGTACTTCTGGAAGATTAAAAGACTGTCTCTAAACGGATAAAATTGAACAATCCAACAGTATATGGACCAACGTCAGCAGTACAGAGCAAGCAGCGGGCAGCTCCTTTGATATGTGTATGCAGCCAGTGGTTGCGCTAGACGCCATATAGAAACACACTAGCGAAAACCCGGCTTTGCCTTGGTATTTATTCATTTATTCCTGCCAGTTTTCAGGTATATATTCATTTTTATAAGGGCTGTATGTCTGTAAAATTTCTTGCGAATACAATTAGTAGTATAGAAGTAATAGATTAAAACTTGGTGCGTGATGGGGCGGTGTTCCATGAACGTTACTGTTTATGTGCTCATATATCATGAACTACTGGCCGTACTGTGAAACAATTTAGAAGGAAACCTCAACCATATGCCTGTATTACTGTCTGTGGAACTTCATGCGGCTACAATTTGTAGTGTAGAAATTAAAAATTGAAACGTCATTCCGAATGCCGTAATTTTACTCCGTAAACGGCAGAAAAGTAGTAAGCGAGAAACATTTTTCCTTTCATCATTGTGCTATAGGTGTAAGCGAGAAAAAGTTAAATAGAGGTTTGAAATTATCTTTTAAGTTTGTTGCAAGTAGATAACTACTCACATCCTCATATAGCGCATTTTTAAAGTCTCGCTGCATTATGTTACAGTTTTTTGCGATTCCTATTTTTATGGCGTCTTATCTTCTGAAGCATGTGTCGTAGATTCTTAACCTAGCAGTAATTCTTACCTCACTGTAAGGAATGTGAGTACCAAATTTGGTTGATATCGATGCAGTGGTTTACGAGAAAATGAGCAGTATTGTCACTAAATGCAGCAGTTTTTCGCGCATGTCTTGTTTATGACGTCATATCTCCTGACTTACGTATCGTGCATGATCCTTACACTTACGACGACCACCCTCATGGATTGAAGCTTACGTGTACAAAATTTCGTATATATTGGAACAAAACTGTACATTTGTATGCAACAGGTACACACAAACATACTGACACTATATATATTAGATGATCTTAAAGGCTGCAAAAATACCTATGACTATAGTTGGCGACATGTAGGAAGGCGCTTCTGCGCATGGAGGTGGAGTGATAGGGGAAGTATGACAGGGATTAGCTACGGCCGAGCGCCAACTGTGGATTATGCGGGAGAAACCATTCATAACTAACGGCCAGCCATGCACCTAGAGAGTGAATACTATTGGCTGTCAGTGCAGTAGTGGAGTGGGGTACACAGAACGGCTGAAAACTGGGCCGTCTTCGTATGTGGCGCAACCTATGGTCCCCGCCGACCTGTCTCGAGTTCTTCGAGTCAGTGGCAAGACGCTCAACCCAACCCAACCAGGCACGTCAACACACACCTATTAATACTAGATCACTCACGGGCCGTAGTGTAACAATTCCTTATGGGAAGCCGTCGTTTCCAGGGAAACAATGTCACTGCACAAGGTAATTGATGTAAATTATCTCATAAGATATTTTATACACCTTGACTTAACAGATCTAAATAACCTTCACAAGGGCTCTGTATCCCTATTGTTGGAGAAAATTGTGGGAATGAAGTCATTAGTTGATTTTGTGGAATACAGTTAATCAAGTGCAAGATAGATCATATCCCGCTAGTATGGTGTAATAATTTCGGCGCTTCCCAGGGTGTAAGGGGGGTGAACGTGTACGTGGAAGTTGTAAATTTTGCCGTGTGTGGCACTAGCCACTAATTTTTGCCTCAGCTACTAGTACTGTAGGCTACTAGGCTATATCCAAATTTGCCTTACTGTAAAATTCCTACTGTCAAAGCCACACTTGCTAGTGGTAAGCTGTAAATTGTGAATATGTAATACACGATTTGCTGCATTTATTGTGCGTGACTTTTATCGTCCAACTGCAGTCTTCTTTTAAGAAACGCAAAGAATATACGAAGAATATAATAGTGAAAGTGTTGTTCAAGTACTGCAGTTGTACATGTTACAGGTAGTTTTGAAATTTTACGTTGATACTTTGCTGCTGCAATCATATAGCCCAATAATATGAAATACATTTCTCATTCCTCAAGATGCCTTACTGCCTTGTTCAAGTGAGTAAGAATCAAACAGATAACAAGTAGCGGCTTTAGTTATAACGAATGTGGGCTTTATTAATTACAAAATACTTGCTTACGATATTTTATAGAGAAAACGACTCCCCAAATATACTGTGAAATTCATCGGTGACTTTGAGTAAACACTTTATTGATGCCGATTACGAATCTGATTCCTAGACAAAGATTCTTAATAAATGTGACATTTCCAACTGATTTCCAAATTATCTTCTCCATATAATACCACTGCCAGCAGAATTAAAAATAGACTCAATATAATCCCCTCTGTGTCGTTAACCTAAAGAAGAGCAAACCCTAAAAAAGAAACCCCACAAATGTGCCATTAAATGCTGTTCCGGAAGCTGGAGATTCCAATCTAAAAGCCTGGGAAAGAAACTGTCTCAATAAATAAATAAATAAAAGAGAGAGAGTAAACGACAAAGTAGGGTGTGAAGAAAGTAAAATTGGCGTCCAGTCAGAGTGACATGAAATTGTAATCATTACTTTCAGAAGGAAGTAAGACGCCTAAAATAGAATTCTTGTTGCTGCAAATAAAAATCACAACAGTGCGTCATTTAGCAAGACTGCTTACTTTAAGGTTCCAAATACGCCAGAGTTTTAATAACTAGCTGCTAAACCCAATATTGTCCAAGTATATACGCATTTTTCCAGTCTTACATTAAAAGTGAAAATAAAGATTCGAAAAGATTTCATTTTCATGTATTTATGAAAACAGCTTAGAAATTGTGGAACAGTAACACAAAGAAATATGCATAATGTACAAAATTATAAGTATAGTATCCAAAGACAGAAGAACTGTAAAGTAATACAAATGATGTATAACATTAATTTCAAAACTTGACTATAAACAATATTTAATACACATTGTCCGTCGATAATTTTTATAAACTGTTCAGTGGGTATATTTATGTCCTTAATTAAAATACCTTTATAAAATGAACGAATTACACTTTAACCCTCTACTGCACTGTGTGATCTAGATGTGATGTAGATATATAGATGTTTAGAATCCAATGCTTTCTGAATTATGTAACTGTACCACTGACACTTTCGAATATTTTAACATAAAAGTGTGTTTGTGTATAAAAAAATGTATATAATGAGTGTGAATTGCCCAGTTTCCTTATTTTAGGTAAAACAAGGTTTCGAAAATCGTTATACCTAAATATAGACAGAACTATGGAGGGTTATAAGTAAGAAAAAATGTGAGTCCTTGTCAGTGACGATTTTTAGGGCTGATTCACAGCAAAGCTATATTCTTATGTAAACCACCTCCATTTCCCTACAGGCTTCGTATTTAGATGCTTGCGCCTGATAGAGTGCAAAGATAAAACATACAGACGTATCGAAATCGGTTTTAGCTCCGCCTACAACAGTTTTTAATTATAAATCAGTTTGTATTATTGAAATTGACCCATGCCATGTAATTACTCGGATGAAACTGACGGATAATGTCACTAACTAACCATGCATTCAGAGACGACTTACGATGATATATGACTCCTTATAGTGGCACGTTAAGACATTAAATTACATTATATAGTAGTTAGTCTAAATAAGTCATAGTACTGAATAATTACTGGCAACTCGTCACGCTGCCCTTCAGTGCACGGTAATACTTTTCTTTCAGAGACTTGCACAGAGAGACTGCCGTCATACATCTTAAAAGTACGATGGCGGACGGTCAGCCGCTCTGCAGTGATGCAGTGATGGGCCCGGACAGAGCAGCGACCAAAGCCTCTTTCGGGCCGCCATAATTTCCGGACCTCCGGCTTTGTCACACAGCCAATTTCCGCTGTCCCCTCTCTGCTTCTTTTGTGGATCTTCCTACGATGCCAGATCATCCAAGTATATCAATAGGTCCGACGGAGCCGTCACACACCTCTCCTGATTTCAGTAAATATCACGGAACAATATCATTCACGTCCGTTTCCTGTAGAATTCTTAAAAATATTCTCATCGTAGGGCAAACTAGTTTATCCTTTTAGCGATAGGAGAAACCAGAATAGCCTAGGTCGAATCGGTTTATACTAGTTAGAATTTACATGCTTTAGGACAAACTGGTACGTCCTTGTCTAGAGTGACCAGATGTCTCATATTTTACGGGATCGTCTGTTATTTAGCTTAAGTGTCCTCTTGTCCCGACAAAATAAATACGGGATGTGGATTGTACCGTATTCCCCCCTCGGGCATGGATATTTGTGCCGTCCTAGTTCGTAAGTAGTTCATAAGTAGTTTGTAAGTTTAGGGACTGATGACCCCGTAGTTAAGTCCCATAAGCTGTACAAACATTTGGATTTGGATTTAGATATTAATCAGGATATTGAAATATCTTTAATTACTGCAGCCACAAAACATTCTGTTGGATCAGGGCAAGGCTTCGTGAAATGCAGCTGTATGAATGACTGTACAACAAACAAATGCATTTGTAAGAAAAATAAAGTAGTGTGAAATTCTAAGTGCTTTGCAAAAATAAGTAAACACGCAAATTTCAGATAAAGTGATATCTGTGGAGGAATATATTGTAAGTTTATACAGAAGTGAAATTACTTATTCGTTAAGAAATAACGTTTATAAATCACATTGACTTTTGTATTTATATTCCTTTATTCAGTTTGCTTTGAAAAGCTTATAGGAGATACAAAGTAGGCGAAATTAGTTCAGACTAGGGCTACCTGATTGTCCTAAAGCATGTAAATTCTAAATAGGATAAACTGATTCGACCTAGGCTAAACTGATTTCTCCTATCATTAAAAGGATGAACTAAATTGGCCTAGGCTACACTGGTTTGTCCTATCGGTAACAGGATGAATTAGTTTGGCCTAGGCTGAACTGGTTTGTCCGACTGCATGCAGGAAGAACAGGTTTGGCCTAGGCGAAACTAGTTCATCCTAAAACCGGGTTTGGCCTGTAACAAATATACCAAATTCACTGAAGACGGAAAAGCTTCCGATCATCCATCAAGACGGCCATAGGAAATATCACTCGTGAGAAACCGACCTTGCACTTTTTTCACATGACATCTTGCGTCCCATGGATGCAGACTGCACATGTCACGACCTCCGAAAGTTGCGTTATACAATCCCGCACTGCAGAATGTTAACGAAAGTACGAGCAAAGTGAATGAGATGCCTGATATATGTCTCGAAGAGTCAAAAGTGATGGAACCCACTACGTAAGCCTCGATGCAGTGTGTGTATCAGACACACAGGTATCGTACGGAGCGTCCCAGAGAAGTGTGATAGCACCATTAATATACTCTATCAACATAATGTACTACCTGAAAACCGGGCGTTACCCGGGATGTTTAATATCTGTAACTCTATTTGGCATTTTCCTTTGTAAATACAGCAAATGCAGGCTGCATGTGATACTTCAATTGGTTTATATCGAAAGAGTATACATAGAAATCATGTTCCTGTCTTCCGATTCTGACTTTGATGATACACACCAATTTCAAACGAATTATAACAATTATGCTTCGATTCCACTTAAAATTATAGAGTAAAGTACATAATTTTATCATTTCAATAGACAACTGTATAATTTTGCAGGTGTATATTCATCATTATAAGTGATGTAGATCTGTAAAATATGTTGCGAATACAATTAGCAGTGAAAAAGCAATAGATTAAAACTAGGTGCGTGATGGGGCAGATTTCCATGAACGTTACTGTTATGTGCTCGTATCTCATGAACTACGTGCCGTACTGTGTTACAATATCGAAGATACATTCAGCTAAATGTGTGTAGGCTGCCTGTAAAATTTCCTTCGGCTACAATTTGTAGTGTAAAAATTGTAAATTGAAACGACATAACGAATGCCGTAATTTTAGTCGATGAACAGCAGAAAAGTGGTAATCGAAAAACTTTTTTTTCCTTTTATTATTTTGATGTGATTCTCAGCGTGAAAAAGTTTAATAGAGGTTTGAAATTATGTTTAGTTGGTTGCAAGTCGCTAAGTGCTCTCATTCTCATACAGTGTATGAATAAAATCTCGTCCCATTATGTGGCAGTTTTTGCTATTCCTATTGTTTTTGACCTCATATCTTCTGAACCAAGTGTCGTATGTGATTCTTAGCCTTGCAGCAATGGTTACCTCACGATGAGGAATATGTGTATCAAATTTGGTTGAAATCGGTCCAGTGGTTTAAAAGGAAATGTGTAACAATGTCGCGTGATGTAGCCGTATTTCTCGCATCTAATTGTTTATGACGTCATATCTCATGAACTATGTGTTGTACGTGATCCTTACACTTACAGTGACCGTTCGTATGAATTGAAGTTTACGTCTGCAAAATTTCATAAATATTGGAACAGAAATGTAGCTTTGTGTGCAATACGTGCACAAAAACAAACACTTAAACACACAGTCACTCTGCTTTATATATAGATATCTACCGGACAGAGTGAATTGCGGTAGGCGGCTGATTCATGCTAATGCTATACGAAAAGGTGCCGTAATTGATTGACTGTATCAGGATGCAGGAAGATTTGGACAAATTTCTCATTCGTGATAGGAATAGCGGCTACGCTGAAGAAACAGACACACTCACACACACACACACACATATACACACACACACACACATACATATACACACACACACACGCGCGCGCGCGCGCGCGCGCGCGCGTAGCAAGTCGACGTAGTGCAGGAAGAAACATACACCATCAATCCTGTAGGGCTGTGCATAAAAGTAAGACTAGAGACGCTTGAGATATCTTTTGAACAGTTGCAAGGCATCCCAGATATTTTCAATGATGTACGAGAGGTTTAGTGGCCAGCGTAGGTGTTTAAAGAGTGTTCCTGGAGTTACTCTGTTGCAAATTCTTGTCTGGTATCGTGTTTTCCTGCTGGAATTACCCTAGACTATCGGGATTCACAAGGGACATAAATGAATGAAGGTGATCAGCTAGGATACGTACGTACGTGTCATCCCTCAGAGTAGTTTCTAGAATGGCAGGAGTCACATATAACTTCAACTCGCCTCCCACCGTTACTTGGCCTGCACCAGCTTGAACAGCCGCTGTTGATATGCAGAGTCCATCTACATGGACACTCTGCACGTCACACTGAAGTGCATGGCAAAGGGTTCATCGAATAACTTTTATGCTATTTCTCTATAGTTGCAGTCTCTAACAGCTCGCGGGAAAAAGGAACACCTAAATCTGTTAGCTGATGCCACAAGGCCAGCTCAGTCAATCATCCTGACTGTTGCCGCTGCAACTACTGAGAGGGCTGCTTCCCCTTATCAGGAATCACACGTTTGTCTGGTCTTCCCACAGACAACCTGCTGTTAACCTTACGTCTTGAGTAATGATCAAGGGACCCGCAGCTGATCAGTTTCAATGAAGACGTAGAAGCAGTTCAGAGGCGAGCAGCTAGTTTTCTTACCGGTAAGTTCGACCAATGTGCGAGCGTCACGGAAACGCTCTGGGAACTGAATTGGGGATCGCTGGAGGAAATACCAAGTTCTTTTTGTGAATTTCTATTGATGAAATTTAGAGGGCCGGAATTTGAAGCTGAGTGTATTACGATCTTCCTGCTGCCTACTTATATTTCGCGTAGTGATCACAAAGAAAAGATAAGAGAGATTATGGCTCGTACGGAGGCATATAGGCATTCTCTTTCTCCTCGTTCTATTTGGTAGTGGAACAGGAAACGAAATGCGTAGTAGTTTTACAGTGTACCCTCCGCCACGCACGTTACGATGGATTGCGGAGTATGTATGTAGATGTAGGTGTAAACAACAAATAATCGCAATGCTTAAGTTGTTGAGAGACAAAGCGTTATAGAACGAGAGATGAAGGCTCCGCTGGGTTTAGTCCACTGAACCCGCATTCAAGAGGACAGTGGTTCAAAATCAAACAACAGCCATCCAGATTAAGGTTTTCAGTGATTTCCTTCTGCTTCCCTTTCGAAACCATCTGTGCATGAGCCCCGTCTCTAATGACCACATTGCCGACTTGACGTTAAACCCTAATATTCCTGTTGTTCGCGATGGAACTGGCGACTCCGCTCGGGGATCCTCGAAAAACGATTTGTGCAAGATATTGTAAAGTTGCACTAGTGGCTTCTCTATTTCGACATCAAAACTTCTCGGATTTTGCCTTTCCTTGTAAAGCGGTCAAGGAACGATCATTAATCCATTTGATTCCGTCCGTCACTGCATTTCATTCATACATGATTCTCGTACGTCGTCATCATGGAGACATAAGAGAGGGAGTAACACAAGATACTTTTACTGTACGAAGCTAGTACGCGGCGCCTGCCACCATAACGCCCCAGAACGTTTGGTGCACGAAAACCAAGTTCTTTATTTCCAGCTGCCGCCAGCTTCACATATTAAATGCACTAAGTAGCTTTATTTAACTTTTCTGATTTTTCATTACCGGTCTATTTCCAACGTTTCGTCAATATTTCTATTTGTAAGAGCTTTATTCTCACGTATTTTCATTAGTGCTTCTGATTTCCAGGGCTATATTCTTGCAAGTTTTGGCTATATTCTTGCGGTAATTTTAACTAACTTTACAGAGACGGTTAGGGGCTGCAAATTTGTGTACGGATTCTGGAGTTAGCTGCTGTCAGGGAGCACCTACAGGTTGTATTGGCTACGATCAATATTCATTATGCTGACATGCACTGCAGTGTCACTCGGGTACCTGAGGCGGTTGCTGGGGCACCTCTGCTGTCTACTGCGTCGTCTCCGATGCTTGGTGTCACTGTGGTTACACTTTTCGACGGTCCTGCGAGTTGATAGTTGCCTATCACTGATTGGAGAACTGTGTAGGGGTCACGAAATTGCGGGCACAAGGCGAAACTGGAAAGGCTGTCCCCTTACTCAACGGAAGGTGTGACGTGTAGACCACTGATGATAATAGCTCTGAGCCAGCATAGGCTGACGCAGGGGGTAGGTTCGCTAATCACATGGTGCTCCAATGTAAGGTGGCTGACGGTGTCTTTTAGGGTAATTGACGGGCCGCGGCGAAGTAGCCGAGCGTTATAAAGCGTCTCGCTGCGGAGTGCGCGGTTGCTCGCCGTGGAGGTTCGAGTCCTCTCTGGGGCATGGGTGTGTGTGTTGTCCTTAGGCTAGTTTACCTAGGTTTAAGTAGTTTGTAAGCTACGGACTGATGACCACGCAATTCGATCCGATAGATTTACAAACATTTGAACATTTTTTGAAATTGAGGGAAATGAAGACAGCGTGCACTCTGTTGGCTTGCCGGGTGTCTCATCAAAGACGTTGAAGAGGCTTTGCCGCCAGCTATAGAGAGCACCATATGTACCTGGCTAAAAACCGTTGTTCATGTCCTCAGCATTGACTCTTGCTACCTATGTTGAGAGGGTATCCTCCACGCTTTCAGGCGACTGGCGGATTTGATGAAGACAACTAGCCTCGCTCGTGGGCAGAGATATCGAACTACAGCATCGTTCTTAGGTCCGATTTCGGTCTTCTAGTTTGAGACGAGTGGAAGTCTTAAACCGGAGGCCCAGAAGCTTCTGTGGTGATCTTGAGAGCAGATTTGACGAACTCCCCTATCTGGGAGAGACGTGTAGGATACCCCACAATTTATAGTTATCCCGCGTGCATTACGCACAATAAGAGGCTCAAAGGGTAAACGAGTACGTGTGGAGTGCTTATGTAGGTTTCTTTAGGTTAGAGAAATCTATCCCCATACGTGTTAAGACGCTTACTGATTCCGGTCACACAACACGCTGGACAATAGAACAAAGAAAGGAAAGGTTACTATAGTAACATTTAACTGTACAAGCGTATGTTGGAAGACCGCAGAACTGTCCTCACATTTAGATGATCACGATATCCCCATAGTACTAGGGACGGAAATATGGCTGAAGCCAGATGATAATACTAATGAAATCTTGTTCTGTGACTGGAACGTATACCGTAGACAGGCTGCACACTGAAGGGTGTTTTTAGCGATACAGAATACTATTTACATCAAGTCAATTACGGAATCCGAATGTGAAATGATTTTTGTGAAAGTTAATGTGAAAAGTGTTTTACACATGGTCACTGGAAATTTTTATAGACCGCATGGCACAGCAACAGTAGTGACTGAACATCTCAGAGAAGCCTTAGATATTATTAGGTTGAAAACTGCAGGTGATTTAGAATTCGAAGGCTGGTCGATAATAGAGCTCGACAATTTACTCATAGGACGGGTTTATTGCTGACACAAGCGCACACTCATAACAGTCTGCCTCCTAATTCGAGTACTCTGCTATTTACATACAGAAAGAATTTTCTGGAATTTACGAGTATATAAATCATAAGAAGCACGTAGAAAATTATACAAATAGTAATTAAAAAAGAGTACAACAATCTACGACGCTAACCACTACACCAAACTTTCTGTCGACAGACTCGCGGCAATATTTTCGGTAGATTTCCTTGTCATATTAAAGTTTTAGTTGGATATTTTCACTTACCGGATGTTGAATGAGACACAAACGTGTTTTTGATTGGTGGCTGAGGCAGAAAATCGGAGGAATATTGTTGTAAGTGCTGTATACGTAAATTACCTGTCGAGTGTCGAGTAGTGGAGATAACGTGCTATAACTGCGAGTGACAAATATACCCCAACGTTTCGATTCAATTAGCGTTAATCAGGTCATTATAGTATCAATGAAAGCAGGTGTAAACATAAATATTAAGAAAGACAAGAAAATCTTCTTATTCAGCAAAAGGGAAAAGGTTCAGATTTTAGAGTACTTAACTGCTCTACGAGATACGTTACTCCCAAGTTCATTGGCCTGGTGTAGCAACAGTGAATCCCTATTTGAATTGAAAGGTAGTGTCTGTTGCAAATTATTATATTTATTATAGTCGAGATGGTCGATTTGAGAATATCCGCAACTGCACTATATTATTTTAAATGTGTTTATTTCAGTCAAAAGTTGCTATAAAATTGTTTAATAACATGTTTCGATCTCTTGGATCATCTTCAGATCTTATAGTTGCGTCCGCAACTCGTCTGACTGAGTACTAATTAGTACCAATTAGTACTCAGCCAGACGAGTTGCGGACGCAACTATAAGATCTGAAGATGATCCAAGAGATCGAAACATGTTATTAAACAATTTTATAGCAACTTTTGACTGAAATAAACACATTTAAAATATTATATTTATTTCCTTTTAACGCGTTTCGCGCTTTTGGCGCATCATCAGAATACTGTAACAAGGAAATATATAAATATGTCAGTTTCATATCCACTACAATATCAGGAAACAATGAATTGGGGCCGTGAACATATCTCAGAAACAGCTGGATGGCATTAGTTGGTGTAAAAGCACACGATGCTCAGCATTTTGGACTGGATAAAATCTGGGAATTAAATGAAAAGCATCATCAAGTGTTATAAGCGGTGGGACAAAAAGTTCCTAAAGTGGAATTCAGAGAATTTAAAAAACAATCGTGAATGGACAGTGGTCATCAGAGCGAGTGTGGAGATGTATAACTTACCACATCACAGCGTTGTGATGGGTAGGTCCGCGTTCACAGAATGAATATCGATACATCACATGAGCAAACGTTACTGCACGAACAGCTGATGGTCAGGCGGCGTGAGAAAACCACAATATAGCAAACGCCGCTAGGCAGCGCTGATAAACGCTGGCTTGCGTAACTCTACGAGATAGTTCGTCTCTAGCATTGAGAGTGTTGAGCAACTGTGGGCGACGTTCAAGAGTGAAACATGTCCAGTGTTTGTGTGGTCGTGTACCATTTTGATTTATTCTTTAACCGAAAGTGTTTCTGCACTATTCATGTTATCTATCTGTGTGTTAATTATTTAATTATTTTTATCAATGGATAATGCCCCATGTTTATGTATATTTGCCCTATATTTATTATATGTTTCCACCCATCTGATGTATTGTGGCCCTCCTATATGACTGACCAATGTTTTTGCACACCAACTTCTTTTCTATTTTTAAATGTTGCTTAAATAATTTAAAATCTTTACTTATGTTTTGCTTGATGTGTATTATTTTATCATTTGTTTTGAAATGTCCATGATCTGCTCACAATGCCCAGAGTAGGTAGTTTTTAAAAATATTTCTGTTCTCGTTGTTTCTGTGTGTCACTAATGTTAATCTGGATCCCGTCCCGTATGACAAGATTGTTGGTTCCAGACTATTTATCGTCCGTAAGTGGAGAGTGATTGAACACATCCACTGATTGTTTGGTCGTGTTCTATTTTGATTTATTCTTTAACCTAATGTGTTTCTGCACCATTAATGTTATCTATCTGTGTGTTAATTATTTTATTATTTTTATCAATGGTCAATGCCCCATGTTTATGTATGATTGCCCCATATTTCTATATGTTTCCACCCGTGTGATTGAACTTGTATGTTCATGTGAATGTGGTAGGTTGCTGTTAATATTGACTAACTGCCGTGCAATGGCTTACAGTCGCCGCCTCCCACTTTAGGCCTCGTTTTGGTGTAATTAAGAACGCATGGCTTCGTTTGTCATCTGTGCTAGCGTGTACTGGGTGGCCAGAGACAAGCTTACTTGGCAAGATGGCAAGGTGGCCGTGTTCGTAGTGCCATACCAACCTAATATTGGATGAAAGAGCTGACAGGAGACCTCTCTGGGAGCGGTTGTACAGGGAATTGTCTTGGCCAGGTAGTAAGGGTTGGTAAACACTAGTCTCTGAACGCATTCTGCGTCCCTTTTAGCGCGCTCTACATCCGGTGTATGGTGGGGGGAGATTTTCCGAGGCCTTGGAGCTTCAGTTTTCACTCTATATTATGGCTCTGATGACTGTGGAAGTAAGTACTCCGCCGAATCATGCTGAGGGGAAGGCATGCTGTTAGGGCTTTGATTTCTTGGAGATCAGGCAGTCTTGGTTTTTCAGTGATAGTTCTCTTGAATAATTCTTTCGCTATGCAAGGTGAAGTGTTTCTTATTTTGCTGAACTCCAGTTAATTCAGTGTAAATTTATTAACTGTATTTTCATTCGTGATAATTTTGTGTCCAGTTTTGCTTAAGTTAATATATACATATGTGGCCTTCAGCCTTTGAGTAAACCTAGTATGTTTGAAATTCCTTCATGTTTTTAACTAATATTTCACGTTGCATCTGTATTTGTGAGTATGCTAAATATTTCTCAGATTTTCTAGCTTGAGTCCATCTTTCCTGTCTTGTATGACCGTTTGCACCACTTGCTTTCATAAAAGTCGTTACTTCGGCCATGCTTTTGTTAATACTGGCTTTCTTCTATATAAATTCTTGTGTGTGCTTTAGTCGCTTATTCTAAATTAATTTTTGTTTGTAAATGATGTGGTACTTAATAGTGAGATGCTGCCTCCCCAAACATGAGTTCGTTTAGTGCACAGTGTACTTAAAATTAGTGATCAAGACACCTGCCATCTCATCAAGACGCTGCTGACGCCTGATTTTGCCACTTCTTCCTGGAGAGTAATGTACTGCCAAGCATTATGTGTGTGTCTGTGAATGAATGAATGGGTTTTCAGCTACCATTTGTGTGTTTGCAAATTTTCTCCCATGTTTCCTCCATATTCATAAAGGGCAGAAACAATTTTACTACAGGCTGAAATTTTATGTTTTAATTCATTTTTGTACAAAGTGTGTGCTTAATTTGGTCTCTCCACATTTATTTGCTTGTTTATTTTACTGAATAGATTATGATTTTAAAGTATCAAACCTCTGCTTTATGATTTCATGCTCCCTGTCCCATATTTAATTTTTTATTCACTTATTTTTAACATTTATTTTGTGTTAGTTAAAACGTTGGCTGCTCCCTTAAGGAGTGAGCAGTTAGATAAATTCCATTGTGAATGTACTGTGGTCACTTGTTAAGTAATTTAGAGCAGCAGTGAGGGTTTTAACTTACATTTGCAGGTCTCAACTGCCCGAGATGTTGCTAACTTTAATAACAGGCAATTTTCAAGTGCACCATAATACACATTATGTGCCGAGTAAAATCAAACGAAATGGGAAAGCTCCACTTTAATTCAATAACTGAGTTAAGAAACAGCTTCGAAAGCAAACAGAATTTCATTGCAAATATAAATGTAGCCAATGTCCTGCAGACAATGAAACAAAAAATGATGTCATAATTAGAGAAGGGCCTGCCATGCGAGAGGCCTTCAACGCCTTTGAGAGATAAGTTGTGAGTACCAACTTGGCACAAAACCCTAAGAAATTGGAGTCACACGTCAAATCGGTAAACGGGTCGAATCTAGATATGCAGGAACGCAGTAACTATAATGATCTTGAAATAGAGGATGACACAAAAAAAAAAAAAAACCGAAATATTAACCGTCCTTTTCCAAAGCTGTTTCACCTGGGAAGTATGCATTGTAGTTCCTCCTTTACGTCAATGCACGAACGATAAAAATCAGATATTTAACTGAGTGTCAGATGAATAGAAAAGCAAATACTGCTGGATCTGTTAGGATAACGATTCGATATTCCAGCGGTGTACCGAAGGTCTCTACAGGAGAATTGGCAAAAATCATAGAGTCGTCGATCAGAAGCGCAAAACTATAGGTCTATATCTATGACATCGGTCAGTTATAGAATTTTGGAACACAATTATTCTTCGAATATCGTGCCACTTATGGAGATAGGAAATCTCCTTTGTAGCAATCATCATGGTTTCTTAAACGACGGTCATGTGAAACGCAACTCAAGCTATTCAACCACGAGCTCCACAGAGCAGGAAGCCTAGGATCGAAGGTGGATGGCGTGTTTCTTGACGACCGCAAGGCTTTAAATACAGTTCTGCACCGTTGCACGGCCCTGCAGACCCATTGTGCTACTTGGTGTCATAGAGAAGACATACGAACGAATATTACCCAATAGAATCGGGAAATACATAGACGAAATACTCCCAATAACACATCACAATTAGCGATACCCTTATCAATATCATTGCAGCATTACCAAAGGTTTTAACAAAGGCCACTGGACGCTCGCTGGCTTTCTAGACACTGAGCGTGCCTTTGGCAAACAGTAGCATCAAGGTAGCTATACACACTATACCAGATGAGTTTCCCAATAAACTACTCAGAATTATCCTGTCATACATCTCAGGCAGGAGATCCCCAGGGCAGAATATTATCGCCCCTTCTCTAAACAGTATGTCTCTACGTAGACGACACAGACTATTGGTGCACCGAATTAAAAGCATCCAAAATTCATCGAAATGGTAAGGCATACCTAATACAAGTCGAACAATGGATGGCAAAGCGGCGCATACAACCAAATCCAAACAGATCATAAACGTCGTTTTCCAACAGAGACACCTCACCAGAAAGCGGCAGCAAGTATATCAGGGACATTCAAATATCTTTATATGGAACAACCCCCTCTCATTCATCACAACACAGCTAGGTACCTAGGGGTATTCATAGACAAACATCTGAATTGGAAAACCCACCTGACACACATATTAAACATAACACGACTAAGAAAAAATCTAAAGCGTCTCGCTGTGGAACGCGCGGTTGCTCGCTGTGGAGGTTCGAGTCCTCCCCGGGGCATGGATGTGTGTGTTGTCCTTAGGTTAGTTTACCTAGGTTTAAGTAGTTTGTAAGCTACGGATTGATGACCACGCAGTTTGGTCCGATAGATTTACAAAGATTTGAATATTTGAAAAAAATCTAATAATGCAAGTACAGGGAAAACTCCATGGCTGCAGTCAGGAAACAGCACTTCACACGTACAAGGCCGGTTATGGAATACGACACTGCCCATTTAGGAGGCATGAAAGAACACAGTGACGAAAAACTCTACAAAACAGAGGGAAGGCTGCTTCGTAACATTGTACACTACCTGCTATTACTCCCAAAAGAATGTTCAAATGTTTGTAAATCTATAGGACTCAACTGCTTGGTTATTAGTCCTTAGCTTACAAACTGCTTAAACTAAGTTAAACTAACCTAAAGACAACACAAACACCCAAATCCCACGCGGAGAGGAGGGGGGGGGGCACTCGAACCCACGACTGCTAACGGCCGCGCCCCAATGCGCATGGTGAATCCACCGTGACCCTTACTCCCAGCAACTAAGTGTAGCAAACCACTAGAATTGATCCTCTGCAGACAAGAATGACGAAACTTAGAGCAAGATATGACAGTCTTATCTTAAGGAAAAGAACGGACATGGAGGAACTCCTTACAACACACCACAGAGGAAACAGAAATCCGAAATACAAGTATTTCCCACCAACCCAAACAATAGCACACAACACAGAAAAAAGTTTTCCCGTAATAAACACCCGTATTAACCTTATAACATCAGACACAAGCCAATCCGCCTCCCTTGGACGAAAGGTTGATGGGATGAAGATACACACACACTAGCATAGCACCTACCAAACAATCACTAACACAAGGACACAAATCTTACACACACACATTCACTCTGTTCCATACGACCCTCTCAAGGACCCATATCAAGCCATAAAAACTAATAAAAGAACATGTTGAAAGAGGTGTGCAGTTCTCTTAATAAAATTCTGGCTCAAATAGCCAAGTGAAAGAAGCGTTTCTTTACCATTTTTGTTAGGAACTGCACTACATTAATTGACCATCCCCATCGATGAATCTTAAATAAAATAATAAATAGTGGCGACGGAAACGCGGGTTAGTTTTCTCTCCTCCGGAAGGAAGCAACAGACAAGATAACTGATTTGGCTACACGACGTTGCAAAATATGTAGAGTGGGTGAATTTAAATTAGTAAAAAGGGTTAATATTTAACAAAATGATTTATTGTCCAAGGCATAAACAACAATGGGGGGAGACCAATTTAAATGTAATAAACGCACACCTTACAAGAGAATCCACATTTACGTAAGATTTTATGGTCTTAATACTGACAAACAGCTAAAGTATTACTAGCGTAATTAATCGTTATTTTTCAGAGGGTAGAAGGAAGGAACTGATACACATTTTCACACGTCTATATGCGCCAAGTCATGCAGGTACCTACCAGTACCAAACACACAACAACGAAAATTAAAAAAAAAAAAAAATAAAAAAAAAAAAAAAAAAAAAAATACAGCAACACCAGCAGGAGGAAGTGTAGAGTACAGCAGGTTACTTCGCGCACCAATAAAAGAAAAACGTTTTTCGCAGTTTATGGTTTTGTGGCTTAGGCTCAGGGTTGCTATCAGCGGGAACAAACGCAAGTGGTGGAAGACCACGTGGCGTGCGATACAGTCGCCAAGTATAAGTTTCCAGAGAAAATTATGGATGAGGAGTGAGTCCATAAAGAGCAAAAAATTGGTGACGTCGTTGTTTAGTCAATTTAAAACATTTTTCCACGCTACGTGTTATTATAAAGTGATATAAAATGTCTAATTTAAAACTAATGCTTTAACACCTAGTTTAACGCGAGTCAACATGACCTAAATACGTTTCGACTGGATCTTTTTGTATGCCTTAATGGGCATGCAATACACGTTGGAAGGAAAAGAAGCAAAAAATATTTTCAGACTCTTGTCTTCAGAAGTGCCAGACAGCGATTCACCTGCTGTCTGTTGCTTTCTCCGCAACAGTGTAATACGTTCCGCGCGAGACATTAAGTAAACCTCTCAGCCAGAACGTGATGGGCGTGAACAGAACTGTAAATATATTTGTGCTCCCACTTCTTTAGTCTCCTGTGACATCTTTCTCCATTCACTGGTACAAAATAGGTTAAAAGCATTTCCGAGTATGTATCAGCGTGAAAATGTCGTTAAAGAAAATATGTTTACAATAACTAAGTTAAATGCGAGTGCATAACACTTCTCCGCTGACGGCATTTTCAAACAGAAGACAAACGAGAACGACGTGCAGCTCTCCGAGGATTTAAGAGTGAGGAACGCTCCGAAACGTATTTCAGTTGAACTTGTCTGAAAAGTGACACGTCTTAAAATAGCAGTCAATATTCTGGGAGATATCGTGTTAAAAGGAAAAAGGACATATTGAGGTGTCTCCTTATTGATTTACTCAGTCGGCACAAAGGTTATTTAAAAGAGGCACCTTCTGGGAAAGTATCGCAAGACACGGTCTATTTTCGAGTATTTCAAGAGTCTAGAAACATTAACCATGCTAATTTGATCTTATCAGAAGTGACAGGACGTGGTGCAATCTTTTTCCACCAACATTTCGTTAACAGCTAGACTTCACACTTTACTTACTTGTGTTGTAAAAGGTAATACAATTTAACTAACAGTGAAATGAATGTAATAGTAGGACGTAGAATTGGTTTCAAAATTTGTAATTGATTTTCGAATAATTGGAGATATACAAGCGATGTTCAATAATTAACAGTACTAATTAAAGACAGTATATCTGTACCTCTAAACATCCGTTCACAAACAGGTTGAGGACGAGGTGACTGCGAATGTGTTGTTAGTATCGGACATTCCTTTCAGTATGAAATATTTTCCAGTTACCTACAGCTGTTTGAAATTCAAACTTTTTCATAAAATATCTTAGTATTTACGCTCAAAATTCAGCTATGGCACTACCTTAGCTGTATAAATGCAATTTTACTGCAGGCCCTCACCTTTTACAATATTCCGTGCCTTCGTACCTACTGAATGTGATTTACTACATGGGCGGCGCAATAGTGGCCGTTGCTCTCTAAGTTCGTAGCTGCGGGGTGCGCGTCTGCCCGCCGTCGGAGGCTCGAGTCCTCCCTCGGCCGTGCGCGCGCGCGCTTTATGTATGTATGTGTGTGTGTGTATTTTGGCCTTAGTCAAGCTCTAGTTTGTAGGTCTAGAGATTGTTGACCTTTACAAGCCGTTGAACATTTGTATCACGTGACGCCGTCGTATTTGGATGCATTACTGCAGTAATACAGGACTACGTTTAACATGCTCAAAGAAGTTTCGGGCGTGCAGCCGCATAAAGTTTACTTCTTCTAATATTTCGGCTGAGAAACGTTCAGCCATCTTCAGAGACGAGTCGAAGACTGACGCTCCAGCACAACGCTTCGTCCTTATATACGCGCGGGCCGCGCTACTGCGCATGCGGCCACAGATACAAGGCGCCAAAGACGTTACTCGGCGGTAAGGAAGTACACGTATGTGTAAATTATGTCTGTGGCTGCATGGTCGATTACTGTGGAGAAATCGATGTATTATGATCTGTGCTGTGGCAGCTTCTTAATTTATTAAAGAAAGTGCCGGATTCCATGATTTATCTATACTGAAGCCACTGTCTCTGTTAATTAAATTGGTCCCCAAGCGAATTGCTATTGCTTCTTTCACTACTGAGTCCCAGAAACATGAAGTGGAAGCTAAACTTTTGACGTTTTCGTACGTCATAGAGTGTCCCGTATCAATACAGTGCTCTGCCACTGCCGATTTATTTGGTTGTAAAAGACGGGTATATCTCTGGTGTTCCGTGCATCTTTCCTGGACTGTGCTGTCGTCTGTCCTATGTACGAAAGGCCACATTCACAGGTGATCTTATAAACCCCGGCCTTCCGGAGCTCCAAATCATCCTTTATAGAACCCAAAAGTGCTGCTGTCTTTGGTGGGGGTCGAAAAATTACTTTAACGTCATGTTTATTCATAATCCGTCCGATTTTCGACGACAGGCTCCCAACATATGGCAGAAAAGCCATAGATTTAAAACTTTTTGAATCATCTTCTGTATTCTTTGTACGTACCGTTGGCTTCGTATGTAGTGCCTTATGTATCTGTTGTGGAGAGTACCCGTTTGCTTCAAAGACTCTCTTCAGGTGTAGAAGCTCGTCCTGCAGACTGCTCTCATCAGCAATGACGTGTGCTCTATGGACCAGTGTTCTTTCTTTAATAAATTTACAAAGACGCCGCCACAGCACAGATCATAATACATCGATTTCTCCACAGTAATCGACCTTGCAGCCACAGACATAATTTACACATACGTGTACTTCCATACCGCCGAGTAACGTCTTTGACGCCTTGTATCTGTGGCCGCATGCGCAGTAGCGCGGCCCGCGCGTATATAAGGACGAAGCACACCGACTCGTCTCTGAAGATGGCTGAACGTTTCTCAGCCGAAATATTAGAAGAAGTAAACTTTATGCGGCTGCACGCCCGAAACTTCTTTGAGCAGTCATTGCGCCGCGAAAACATGAAGATGCACATACGTTTAACATGGTTATAATGGTATACCGGTGATAATGGTATACTATTATGTTCTAGTTCTGCGATGTTATCAGTGGGTGTACTGTAGTGTTTACTCGTGAGATGTCGAGTTGACCATGTATAGAGAAATAAAATGTAGGTGAGATGATTTTCGAGACCAAGACTCACATAACATTCAACGCATCCATCTCGAGCCATAACGGAACAATACAAATAGACTGTGCCACTGTTCTATGATATATGTACCACTTTTTCTATCAACATCCGCTCACCATGAATGAAATTTTAATCGAATCATTAGATGTACTAATTAAGATAATACCCGGTGAGGAGACGGAAGTAATAGGATAGCTATATCGTCAAATATAGATACAAACACAAGTTACGAGGTTTAGAACGTCAATAATGGCAACTATTTACTCACAACCACTACAAATACATGTTTGCACCAGTTACTGTCCTTCAAAGTAGTCACCAGCGTCATGTAGAACCCTATTGCTAGCGGCCGGCCGCGGTGGCCAAGCGCTCTGCGGCGCGCCAGTCACAGCCACTACGGTCGGGGATTCGAATCCCCCCTCGGGCATGGATATTTGTGTCGTCCGTAGTATTAGCCAGTTCATAAGTAGTTTGTACGTTTAGGGGCTGATGACCCCGTAGTTAAGTCCCATAAGCTCTACAAACATTTGAACATTTATCTCATGTCAAATGCGGCAGGTCATTGTTGCCAGCGACATGGAAGGCGAAGTATAGCGTCAGCACAGCCTGTTCTGTTGATGGTGCGAATGGAGCGGTCTACTGCCTGTCGAAAATCTGGAACAGTTCTGAAGCGATTGCCACGAAGTGATTCATTCCTCTTCGGAATCAAAGTCACGAGGACTTAGTCCGGGCAGTATGGTGGATGGTACAGTACTTCCCAGTCCCACCGACCGAACAGAACAGCCACAGCTTGTGCTGTGTGCGCCCGCTTATTGTCGAGCAAAATGATGGGTGGGCTGCGCAGAAAGTTTTGCAGACTCTTGAAGGCCTCGATGACACTGTCTTGCTGTACGACGTCTGACACATTTAATCTTGATCCAGTTCCGCTGTCCCTGATTCGAAAATATAGTAACACCGTTACGTTAGACCGCTCGCTCAGAAGTGGCTGTATTTCCCTCGATTGTGCTCACGCTGGTTACGTGGGACTGGCGATTCCATTTGCTCGAACGTAAGGTAGGTATGTCAACAACGTGTGCTATCAGCGACAATAGTGTGTCCACAGTAGTGTTGCCACTATTTATGTTCCTACCTTCTATAAATGGGCGGTGCACTGACGGAGTTGTCGTTTGTATTAGAGAGAGCAGTGTCAAAGCTTTCCGACGGGATTAAGGTCGCGCGATGGGAGTTAACAGATTAAGCATGCCGAGTGGTAATTGAAACTAGAGACATTACATATTCTACTTCTGAAATCATTAGTGAATTACATACTCCGAGATCCAAAGTGATAAACATAGCGCCGAAAATACTAAACTTTCGATATTACTTGCTACCCTCGTCAACACAGTGGAATTTTTTTCACCGTCAACAGTCACGCAAAGCTGAGTGAAATAACCGCAAAAGCCAATGTCGGACGCACGGCGTACGAACTGTTAGGACAATGAGGCACCGATTGGCGTCAGTAAGTTCAGGCAGCTGACGAGATAATTAAGTGCCTTTGCTAGAAGTACGACATCACGTGCAGTGTCTCTCCTGGGGTCGTGATGATATCGTTTGGGAGGTACACGATTGGCAAACGATTGGTAGTTCCGGTAAGTACCTGTAACATTTAGTAAGAGAGGTGAAGCTGGGATCGCCGGCCGCGGTGGCCGAGGGGACTGAAGCGCTCCAGTCACGATCTGCACGGCCACTACGGTCGGGGGTTCGAATCCGCCCTCGGGCATGGATATTTGTGCCATCCTAGTTCATAATTAGTTTGTAAGTTTAGGGACTGATGACCCCGTAGTGAAGTCCCTTAAGCTTAACAAACATTTGAACATTCACAGTTCCGACTAACAGTGTGATTGTTGTCAGTGTAAATTTACGCAAATTGAACTAGGAAAGCTCTGCTGTACTACATGATCAAAGAATGTTCAAATGGGTGTGAGTACTTATGAGACCTAAATGCTTAGGTCATCGGTCCCTAGATTTACAAACTACTTAATATAACTTAAACTACCTCACGCTGAGGACAACATATACATCAATGACCGAGAGAGGAGGGAGGACTCGAACCTCCGAATGGAGCAGCCGCGCAGTCCGTGACATGAAGCCTCAGACCGCACGGCTACCTCGCGAGGGACCACATGATCAATGTTACCTAAACCCATACTGGTTATTAAAAAAGCCCCTCGCTTTGAAGGAATCACATCAATAAAACTTGTTAGCATGACAATATGATAATATATTAAAAGTTATTATTCCAAGCTTAGAGTACATCACTTTCATAATAGATATATGAATCGAATTTACCTTCTCATCCAAGGAAAATTTTGGATGCTTTCTCCTTAAATGACATAGCATGTTTGTATTACCTCCACCCGTTTTCAGCTTTTTAAAGCGGGGCGACGACACCAAGGAACTGCCGCATGACCAGACGGTGGCAAGTCTCGTACACTGCCAGTGCACGCGCGTCGTCTAATAGGCCACGCTACACCGCAACAGGTGCATCGATGCCTCAATAGCTGCACCAGTTCTTATGTTCTTATGCCACACGTTTTTTTGCACGTTTCTGACTGCCGGGATTGTTCTTAAATTATCACCGATCGCTTTTCTTAGTTACTGCGATGACCTAATATTTCACAGCAGTGGAAATTTTAGGAATAGCCCTAAATATTAGGGTCTACTAGTTTTTATTTTTTTAAATTATTTACAATAAACACATATTGAACCACTACTACAGGAAGTAGTTATACCGGTTTTTTACCCGATTCTTGGCAATAAATAAAAAAAACGGTTACAACCGACACCAAATAAATACCGGAAAAACCGGTTATTCAAAACTAAAATACCGGTATCGGTTTTAACCGATCGGTTTTTCCCATCCCTACCTTGCAGTCCTCGACGGGTACAGCGAGGCCTGGGAACCACATTCGTAAATCGGAATCAGCAGCTTCCGAGAATGCTACAGGGGCGGAAGAGAAAGGCGAGAAGGGCAACTCAATCCAAAAATTACGATATTGCCGCGCGCGCGGAAGCTCAGGTCAGTGATAGGCCAACTCTGTTACTCCGCACTCCACGTGGAGTACAGCATCTGCTCCACTTTTTGCTCCCGGCGGAATCAAGGAGCCCAGATTGGCTAGAACTAGGAGAGGTAGGAAGTTGATTTGGGAGGACACACCAGTTTCTGGCAGAGAAGGGCATTCGTATTTTCACTCTGGTGGAGGAAAGACAATGGTGCCTTCGCTCTGGTAGAAAGAAGAAGTTCGTGTTTAGGCTTGGTCGAGTTTGGTCAGATATCAATTAGTTCTTGTGACGAATTGGAGAGCAGGTTGAACTTAACTGTACCGGCAGTTAAATAGTCAACTACATGTGCCATACCATAATGGCGTGAGGGACTTACTTGTATAGTGTCTTTCTTCCATTGACGAGACGTGCCAGTTGTCTATAAGAAAATGACCGCAATCAAGTGCTCCTGTTAGGAAACTGCCTACCCAGGCGCGCGACTGCTCTCATTCTGGTAAACCTGTCGCCGCACACCAGTACGTCGCCGTCGAAGCCGCCGTCGCACGGCTGTAGCATGGAGTAACGTATCCGCAGCTCACCATTATATTAATGATCACAGCACGTTTTTCCCGTAAAGTCGTGTGAATGACACTTGCTTTTAAGGATCTCCACAGTTCCTGCGATAGGAATTATTCCACAATCATTAAGAGTTATACATTTTGCTCTCCCCATTTCCAACTTTGCCAAGTCAGGAAGCGAGACCCTGTTTTTATATTTTTGTGAAATGATTCTGTGCCCAATTTATTTGAAAAAATTAATAAAACCCTGTAAGAATAAAAGACTTTTAGAATTAAAAAATGGTCATGCATATGTGTGAAAAACATTTGTAAATTTATCGGACCAAACTGCGTGGTCATCAGTCCGTAGCTTACAAACTACTTAAACCTAGGTAAACTAACCTAAGGAAAAACACACACACCCATGCCCCAGGTATGTAATATACTTACAAATTTTGCATACAACTAGAACAACTGCCTTTAGTTTGAAGAAAAATAATATAAACAAAAGAAAATGTAATATTAGTGTAATAATAAATGTTAAAAATTCAAAATTGGTGGACTCTATAAGGCACATCGAAAAACGCCAGTAACAGATTTTTTTTATTATTTTTTTGTTATTTTAATGTCCTATACTCAGGGAATGAAAAAGTATAACACTAAATTTCAATGCCTATCACATCAGAAGGTATGTGTGTGACTCAAAGGATTAAACTAAATCAACGAGGAAAGTTGTGCGCAGTCGGAACTTCACCCTCGAGTCACCTCCTTGTTAGGAAGTACCGCTGACCACTACTCCATTGTCACTTAATTGTTGGACTACCGTTTGTACACAAATTTTCGCGTTATCCGACGCATAGTACTGTTCCTTTTTACTCATTACTCGTAATATATGTGCTTCCATACTGATATTGTCATTTTATGTGTTGCGGTTAGTTAACTCTTCTTACATGATTTCCATTTGTTGAATTATGCGCTACTTAACTGAAACAAAACCGTTTTCCTTTTTTTAGTTCCGGTTATCTCAGAATTATGTAGGATGCAGTCACCTGGTTTTTCAACAAACCTTCAATAAAATTGTCAAATACTATCAAATCATTTGTAAGGTTCTTATTCCCATTAATCTGAAAGGTAAAATAATAAACCTTGCAGTATACAATGTAACATAGACCCTCTCTAACGACCACGTTGTCAGCGGGACATTAAACTCTAATCTACTTTATTTCCTTGAAAATAGATTTCAGTGGAATATGTCTGCCGCGGTGGAGTAGCCAAGCGGTGTAAAGCGTCTCGCTGCGGAGCGCGCGGTTGCTCGCCGTGGAGGATCGAGTCCTCCCTGGGGCATGGGTGTGTGTGTTGTCCTTAGGTTAGTTTACTTAGGTTTAAGTAGTTTGTAAGCTACGGACTGATGACCACGCAGTTTGGTCCGATAGACTCACAAACATTTGAACTTTGGAATATGTCTCCTAACATGCAGCCTGTAGGAAATAATATTCATAGAGGTCCATGAATGGAAACAGCATTGCGGATGCAGAATCGTTCATAGACGAACCAGTGGGCTAAACGACAGTTAAGAACAGCGAGTTTAGTTGATGCACATATTTAAAGATATATATGAGATGTTTCAAGGGCATGAACTTATTTAACGAGACGTGCAACAGATAGTAACTTATAAATTCAGGGAGGAAGTGCTAATGTCAGAGAACGTCGCTGAAGTATCATACTGTCTTTTCTTTTTATCTATGCTATTATTAAGTGCCTTTCTGCAAGACGAGATTTTACCTAATATGTCTTGTATTATTTAACTTTCTCCTGTAGCTCGCCCGCTCCCTCTTGCATCCACCTCTTTCTCTCTCATCTCTCTGTTCGTTTCCACCTTTCCCTCTCTCGGCAAAATTTTCTGCAACGTACCCTCTGTCATGTACCAAACAAACGTTTATGTACCCAGTGATCTTCCTCTTGGTTTAAAGGTCATGTGTACAAAAATTCATAAAGATCGGAGCAAAAGTATGCAATTTGAAATATTCCTTAAATACCCTCCACAATCTCATATCTCCCCGAAACGCACTAAAATTATCTTTAGTCTTTGCGACACCCTAGTACTAATTTCATCATTGAATCTCATGTAAAGGAACGTAAATCGTTTCTACGTCATAGCCCAACGAAAAATTGGTCGTCCATACATATTGCGAAACATAGTATTTTGGCAAAGACCATAATATTTCAAGACCCCGCTCATAAACAAGAGATCAATGAAAGCCTTTATCTCAGTTACGTCTGTCGGATGTAGAACTAATTTCCTGGGGGCACTGCACCTGAGCTTTGTGTGGTGTATTTCATTATTAGTGTGACGGTCAATGTTCCCTATCATTTCATCGGTGATAAAAAGTGAAAATAATAATGTTTTTACACGTATAATCTCTCGTGCCTTCCCTTGAGGATTGTACAACAGTTGTTCCAAGCCATTTTATTCCGAAAACTGCAAAAAAAGTTGCATGGTGAAATCAGTAACATTACTGTTACGGTTGGGTCTGATACAACCCGGAATACATCCGTCAAGCGAAGGTCACTTACGCGATACTACACTCACTCCAACTGCCAGGGCACACTACTGTTTAGTAGGGTCCCTGGCCGGCTCGACTTCCTGCACGAAGCGTGTAGAGCAGTGTAGGGTAAAAGTGAACCGCTGGGTAGGATCCGACCCGTACCGTACCGTCTGAGGGTTAATATGACCTAATAAATTCATTTCTAGGGGCATATGTAGTCTAATTGTACCAAAGATCTTGAATATTACTTTCAATACTGGGGTGTTATTCCGTTATTGGAGAGCGAAGTCATTAATGATATGAGTTACATAGGGGAACACCGAGTACGTTTATATTTTGGAGGGTGACGCGATAACGATATTCGGCAATCCAAATGTAATATGCAGCATTTGTCGTTAATATTTTATTGTTAAAACAGAAGATCGATTTCGATCACATAGTGATCATCCCCAATGCATTTTCAAACTGTAGGAAGAGATAATAAAATCAGTACAGAATTAAAATCAAATACAATATAAACTTGAATACAATTCCAAATACAATATACAGAAAGAATACATACTAGGCATTGTGAATGCAATGAGTGTAAATTTACATATCATTTGCAACTGTGTTGGAAATAAATTTTAGAAACATAACATTGCAGTGCTAGAGATTCGAATGGAGTGAGCGAACTGCTTACTAAAGACAAGCAACGGCGCTGTAGGGCTGGGTGTTATTAACTCCCTCTAGTACATAGATATACCAATAGCATTAATTTTTATACATTTTCCATTATATATAGATTAAAATACAGTTTTACATACAAGGTATATCAGATGGATAACATATAAAAAATCAGAATACAGAAAACATCAGGAAAATGAAAAGTATATGACGCTAATCGCCTTATGTCAACTGTAGATACTACTAACGTAGTAAGTTATTTCAAACATTTATTTTAACAATAAAGTATTAACGACCAATACTGCATATTACATTTGGATTGTTCGAATCCCGGCTGAGGCACACATTTTAATATTAAATGCCTCGCCTTCTATTCCATATCTATCATAACCATTAGTTTATACGGTTACCTGTGTTTCCTACCCTACTCATTATTACACTACTATCTGTAGGGCTGGGGAACGTGAATATTTCTCGGTTTCAGCAACTATAATTGGTGTAGTAATTACTGATTACACCTTAAGTTCCCATTTTAATTAATATTATCTCAGTATCCGTGAGACACTTTGCAAATGTAACCTGTTAGACCAATGTACTCCATGGTTCGCAGCAGGCGTTATCTTTTCACCAGGAGCTCGGATTTCCTGAGCAGCTCCATTGAAATAAGCATCAAACCTCTACAAGATGTATAACAATTTAAATTTGCGGCGCCTGTACTTTCGGACCATCGCTGTCATGCTGCAGATCTTCAGAATGCAGATTTTACTTTGATATTTCATGAGTTAAAATCGAGAAATAAGGATGTCAGTACCACTGTTGTAATGATAAAAGCCAACCGCCTCATTTTTCTTAACCCCTTGAGTGAAAAATCAACTGATTTATCCCTAAATTCGCTCCAATAGAAACCCAGAGAGTTAAAACTGATCTCCCGTGACAGGCACTTACGATTCAGAACCCTTGGAGTAATATAATGTATGACCCAAATTTATAATGTGTCCTATAATTGTTCACTAATTAAATAAATTATGTTTCGCTACGTAAAACGCAGGTTCTCAATCATAGCTACTGGTCTGAACTTGGTCGGAACCGCTTTACCTTATATTTTAAACTCTGCAAGATATTTATTGCTCTGACACCCCTACCTCTTTGATTTACTGTTAGGATTAGGCAGTGATAAGAATGAATAATTAGATGGGGAGAGTTAATCTTGAATTATGCAAACTATTACTTCCAACACAATGAAATAATCAAGAAACTGGATGAACAGGAAGTTTCATAACCTTGCCGACTGGCTGAATTATAAGTTAAATCCTGCTGGTTTCGTAATTTCGTAATTTGCGTTATTTAGTGCCGAAGAGACCACTCTAGTTGGTGGGAGCGGGTAGAAAGAAAAAGTCTGTAATCAAACAATATTCATTCACCGGCATTGATGCACGTATCTGTATAAAAGTAAATAAATTGATCTCAACTGATATTTGCACTGCATGGCATTAAAATAATCGTCCTACCGAAAAAATCAGCATAGACTCTTCCAATGATATCGCGAAATACAACATAAATAAAATTAACTAAACGTAACAGAAGGGAGGAAAAATACTCCTCTCTGTTAAAGAAAATTAATTAAAACCCGATAAATAGACCGTATAATATTGTCTCACATACATTATCTTGAAGGTATAAAGGCTATACATTTCGTGTCTCGTGAGACACAGAACAGCACTTTTATTGAGTGTAACAAACATATTCCGGCAGTTCGCTCGTTGGGAGAAGATGTGAATAGTTATGGCCGCGTATTAGTACCAAAAATCCTGCAAGAATTCCACACGATATGTGCAAGAAATGGATAATTCACGCGAAAAGCGAACAACTTTCGGAAGGTAACATTATTAAACTAAAGGAATTTCTATCAGACGAAGAGAAGGAGCCTTCATCTCTCAAATACTTCGGGGTGCATCAATCAACTCAGCAAGTACGGCCTTTCTACAGCTATTTTGACCATCAAAACAGCTACTGGGAAGACAGGGCGAAAATATGTTAAGGTAACAGAGTGCTTCTTTGTCTTATTTGAGGGAAAAGGACACCAGGCGTAGGACTATAAGGTCATGACGAGCGTACGCGATCACAGTGATGCACTAAAATAAAAATAAAATGTTTTGTTTGCCTAAATCGCGATAATAACGCCAAGAATTGTCCGAAAAAACAATGGACTTTGTGCTCAGTATGTAAAAAGTGCCATCATAGGTCCATCTGCAATGACTCAGAACGGTCAACACATCAAGTACAGAATGGTGAATATACTTTAGTCTGCAACATTGCTGTGGCTCCCAGAGTATATATTTACCTCCGAACAACACGGATGTGGATATGGGGGCATAAGCCGCGATTTAGATTGTGGCAGCCAATCAAGTTTCGTCAGGAATTCACTAATAGACAACCTGAAGCTAGAAGTAATTGACAACAAGCCACTAGTGATTAACGTCTTCGAGACGAATTATATTACATCGGGTTTCCGACGTTTCGTTCGTACGAAACTTCGGAGTATCCATAAAGACTTTGAGGTATCATTCGCTGCCGTTGAACGCACCCTCACATTCACTCGTATTCCATCTGCTCCGAGGGATATAGAGACGTATGTTCAAACATGTAAACTGCAACTGACCGACCCGCAGGTCAGCATGAAGACTTACCCACTGAGGTACTCATAGGCGCAGAACACTACCGGGAAATTATTAAGGACGTTGAACCTTGGCGCATCTAGGCAACGAATGTCTTACTACCTTCGCGATTTGGGTGGATACTTAGCGGAAATCGTGCAGATAAATCAGTAAACTTCATTAATTCACAGCAAGACGAACCAATATCTCAAGACGTCATCCGAAGCTTCTGGGACTAGCAAGCAATAGGGGTAAAATCAGAACAGGGTCGTACCACCTGTGCAAAGGACGCTTCTGCTCTACAAGACTTTCACGATTCTTATCCTTTGGAAGATAGCCGTCGTTATAGTACGTCTACCACGAAAAGCGTGGTATTCACTGCCTAGCAATTACAAAAAAAGCTCAAATACGTTTCGAGGGCTTGCGGAAACGACTAGAACAAAACATTCATTTCAGACTAATTTACGAGAAAAAGATGTTAGACTATTGCTAAAGGACTCGTGAAAGAAGTACCACCCCAACTTTAAAGAGACGTTCTCCTTACCTCATCACATTGTACGAAAAAATAAACAAGGATATATCAAGTAGAGAATTGTCTTTGACACCTCCTCGCATGAAGAACACGCCCCATCACTAAACGCCACAATGGAAAGGGGCCTTAACCTACTTCCTGAAATTATGGCCATACTTTTACGCTTCCTATTGTATCCCTACGCAGTTATTTCAGACATCACACAACCGTTCCTTCAGTCAATCCTGCACTCTGAGGATCGTGATTTGACTCGAATTTTCTGGTACAGACGATTTTGGACAGCATATCACTACCGAACAAATGACTACTTATACCAGTGTTAGTTCCTTTTTGTCCTGTTTTTCCCACAGTCGCTGTATTATATTATACTGTAGATATTTCGGTTCTCCGTCTATACAACCTGATTAATAATAGATTTTATTGCCATATGCATTTCGCCTTTATTTGGAAGGCATCATCAGTGGCCTGTAACACACACACACACACACACACACACATATATATATATATATATATATATATATATATATATATATATATATATATGATTATGTTTTACAATATTTCATATTTACGTTTCTTAGTATTTTAAGTTTCGAACAGTTCTGGTGCGTTATTTAAGTATAGTTACTGATATTTTGATGTTATTACTTACAATATTTCGTGGATTCTGCCTTACATGTAGTGCTGATTGGTGACTGCACAGCTAGCACCACATGTCATTTTATTTGTGGTGGTGTTACCAACTGCTGAATGTGTGATTATCCTATCTTTTCTGTATGTCAGTGTGTGTGTATGTGTGTGTGTGTGTGTGTGTTTGTGTATGTATGTGTGTATGTATCTGCCTGTTTTCGATGTAATTGCATAGAGAACTGCACCAGTTACTGGTGTATTAATTTATATATATATATATATATATATATATATATATATATATAGAGAGAGAGAGAGAGAGAGAGAGAGAGAGAGAGAGAGAGAGAGAGAGAGAGAGGCAGAGAGAGCGAGAGAGAGAGAGAGAGAGAGAGAGAGAGAGAGAGAGAGAGAGAGAGAGAGAGAGAGAAGAGAGAGAGGGGGGAGGGAGGGAGGGAGGAGTGTGACACAGAGGGAGGGAGGAGTGTGACAGAGGGAGAAAAAGAGAGATACAGAGACGGAGAAAGAGAGAAAGAGACAGAGAGGTACGGAAGAGTGAACTAGGGGGATGATGGGAAAGGGAGAGAGAGAGATGTGTGTGTGTGTGTTTGTGTGCACCACAAAGAGTGCTGGTCAATATCGGAGCCGCACCTAACTCAATGCCAGTAACGCAACACGACGAGAGTGCTTTGATCCTAGCACACTTTCTAGTTGGAGACCGACTTACTACTTTGCCGCCGGCCGCGGTGGCCGAGGGGACTGAGGCGCTCCAGTCACGGTCTGCACGGCCACTACGGTCGGGGGTTCGAATCCCCTCTCGGGCATGGATATTTGTGCCGTCCTTAGTATTGGCTAGTTCATAAGTAGTTTGTAAGTTTAGGGCCTGATGACCCCGTAGTTAAGTCCCATAAGCTATAGAAACATTTGATTTACTACTTTGCCATCGGGGCAAGAGCCACGAAGGTCCACAGATTTGGCAAAGATATACATTTGGAAACGCTGGAGCCAGGAGTATTTAACTCAACTCCGGAGCTATCATCAATTACGACGCCCAAAAGTTTCTGTAAGGCTGCTTGCGGGCGACCTCGTTCTGCCGCAAGAAGACACCAGCCCACGGAAGTGCTGGAAAATGGAGAGCGTTGCAGATATGAAGAAAGGACGTGACGGATTGGTACGGACTGTAATCCTCAACATGCCAGATGGACTTCAAGTGACTAGAACAATTCAGATGGTCGTACTTTTGGAGGTAGACCAGGGTGGGGAGGTTGTGGAGTGATATCTTTGTAACACTGTTAGGTGCAATCTTTGTATGACTTGTTACTAATTAGAAGCCCCTGGTTGTAACGAAACCCCAACACAGTGAGTGCTAGCCAGGCAACTTGCAACCGCGTAGTCAGACATTCACTCTTACAAAGAAACTGGCCAAATTATTGATAATCTCGAAACAAAAACTAGGCACATCGGTTTGGAAACTCAATATTGATTCACTGAAGGTGATTACTGGGTATACTGATCTTATGAAGCATACAAATAAGGAAACCAGTTAATGGCGGGAACCCTCGTCAATCATGTAAGTCGTCACGAAAAATCCATTGATTTCTTGTGCATCACACATCGTTTCATACTTTGAATCTACGCAATTCATTTTGGGGGAATATTCATCGCTATTAAGCCGCATAGTTAGCTCCTGTCCATGGAGCTGATGGCTCATGACCCTCGCAAAAACAGTATCCTGCAAGTGTCTCATCATACTGAATTTCTACATCTAACAAACAAAATCTCGCAGTACAATTGATCTCGCAGATGAGTGACGATAATTACAGTATTACCTACCGCATTATTCAAATAAATCTCCACGATTAGACATAGTTCTGAAAATTATTTCCGCCTTCGCCATTCTCATGTCTGCTTTCTACGGGCGCTACAGAAACTCAGCCTAATATGGCTGAATTCTCGCTCCAACCACTTTCGCGTTTAACTTGCTAGGCGGAGCTCTCCCATTGGCTGGAGTCGTAACGGTTCTTCCGTAAATGATTCGCGAACCGCATGCTAGCATTCGCTAGCTTTACAAGAAACCTCTCTGCTGATCGCTCAGAAAGCAAAGGTTGACTATCCTACTCAGCACCGAATGCTACTGCCTACCTGCCAACAACTCTGTTTTCACAGCACCTCTGGCACACACACACACACACACACACACACACACACACACATTCACCAAAGGAGGGGGAGATAGGAGCTGTGGAGCTTGACTACTTGTGCACACTGGCGTCTATCTCTAACGTGAAAAATGTATTCATAGCTTATGCAAAGATTAAAGGACCCATCCAACCTTTTGGCATTAATTAAATAGAACGAAATGACGAGAGACAGTAATAAAGCGATCTAACAATATTGATTCAATGTATTGCCAAACATTTACTGCTGCATGAAATGAACTTCAGGTAGTCGTTTGTTGTGCAGTATCAGAGACTGGATTGATGCTGAGCGCAAGAAGAATCTCTTTCCACTATCTCATCTGTCAGAGACACTATCGGGGTAGCGAGCGTATTGACTTTGCTACCGCTTTATAAAGGCACAGAGAGAGCTGTAAGATCACGGATAAGAGTGTTCGAAGGAACGGCAGTTGCAGCGCAGTCAGACCAAAGTGGCTGAAGGCAAACAACAAGTGCTTTCGCAGTATCAGTGCATCTGCAGCAGGGGCCGTGGTAGCGGCAATTCGGCTCAAGCTGCGCCATTCTACTTGAAATCTTACTTCTGGAGAGAAAACAGCGCCATGGAAAGAACACGCAGGTCTGGCTCCACCTCACAAATGAAACACATTTCCTGTAACGGTTGGCGAGAGATAAGCTCAAATACCTTAACGTTATAGTCACAGAACCAGCAACAAAGAAAAAAAAAAAAAAAAAAAAAAAAAAAAAAACAGAAATGAAGAACTGCGGGAAAGTAAAAAACGGAGAGGTAGCAGAAGCGATATTTCATCATCAAATGAATGTTTGCTTATTTTAACAGATGAAATATATGAAGAGAGAGAAAATATTCTTTATGTTAATGGAAAAAATGAATTTTATCTAGTACCATCATGTTGTCGATAGTATTTTTTTTCTTCTTTACCAATTCTGAACTTCCTCATTTCTTATCAGTCCACCTGAGGTATTTGATTTTTATTTCATTTTTCAATGTTCAAAAGTTCGTAAGCTTATGGGACCAAACTGCGATGGTCATTACTCCGAACTATTACAAACCACTTAAACGAACTTATCCTAAGAACAACACACATACACACACACACATAAACATGTAAGAGGGAGGACTAGAACCTCGCCGCGGTGGAGTAGCCGAGCGGTGTAAAGCGTCTCGCTGCGGAGCGCGCGGTTGCTCGCCGTGGAGGTTCGAGTCCTCCCTGGGGCATAGGTGTGTGTGTGTGTGTTTCTCCTTAGGTTAGTTTACCTAGGTTTAAGTAGTTTGTAAGCTACGGACTGATGACCACGCAGTTTGGTCCGATAGAATTACAAACATTTGAACATTTGACTAGAACCTCCGACGGGGAACAGCCGCACAATTCGCAGCAAGGCAATTCCTGCGCGGCAGATTGTATTTTATTTATTCACTTTTTTTCTTTCCATAGCACGACATCTCAAACGAGTCGATCCTGTCCTCTTTCTGTTTTTCTATAGTCGGTGATTGATTTCCAGCGCCGAAACATGACTGGGTGATAAAAATAAAAGAAGGGTCCTTCATAAGGCAGATTTCTTCAGTAATCTATTATAGCAAGGACAGAAGAAACATGAGCGGCACTATCACAAGATAATCAATTCAATAGTAGTTTCGATATGATACTAGAACATACTATCTGCACGTCGATAAGGTGTGTTTTCTTTTATTTGACTGTTCCCATTATATATACAGTGTTCGTTAAATGTATGTGTATGTAAATTGATGTATTGTGATTCGCAATTATTACCTCAACTGCGGGAATTGTTTCAACCTCGTAAATGTTACAATATTTCGTTTCAGAAAATTAGAATACTATCGTACTGAAATGGTGTTCGGTGAGCTGAAATTGTGGAATCATGCAGTGTCTGTCATAATTATAACGATATTTTCTGCCAGTAGGCAATAACCCGGGACCTCATGCTTACTAGGCTGTTGAGGGGAAAATTGGTTTAAGTCATACTTAACTGGATGAGGGCAGAAAATTAAACCAAGCAGTTCATATTATATGCAAGAAACAATTAAACTCTCTTTCTGGGGAGCTATCAAAGATGGAGTCCCACGAGGTTCAAACTTGTATACTTTGCACTTCTCAACACATATTAATGACTTGCCATTCTGTATTCAAAAATATTCAAATGTTTGTATAGCTTATGGGACTTAACTACGGGGTCATCAGTCCCTATACTTACAAACAACTTATGAACTAACTAATACTAAGGACGGCACAAATATCCATGCCCGAGGGGGGGGGGATTCGTACCCCCGACCCTAGTGGCCGTACAGACCGTGACTGAAGCGCCTCAGTCCCCTCGGCCACCGCGGCCGGCATTTTGCATTCACCAAGATGGTAAACTAGTACTTTCAGCTCATGATGCAAGTATAGCTATCTTCCGTAATAAGCAGGAATTAATCGATGAAACTGTAAAAGATATCTTTCATAACATTATCAAGTGGTTCTCTACAAATGGACACTCATTAAACTATGATAGAACCCAGTCTATGCGGTTTAATACAGTATACAGTATGACAGAGTTAATAAACATAGATTTTCAACAAAAATCTGTAGCTATCGTATATATATATATATATATATATATATATATATATATATATATATATATATATATATATATATAAGAGATGACTCACTAAAAGGAACATCTCGTCGATAGAAACGAATAAAAACACACACAAACACACATACAAGCTTACGCCACCACTGGCAGCTTCTTCCGGAAAAAGAGGAAAAAAGGGGAGGAGAAAGGGAAGGATATGGGTTTTAAGGAAGTGGAAAAGGAGTCATTCCAATCCCAGGTTTGGGAATGGAGGCCGGACGTGGAGGCCGTTACCTCAGTCCGCACAGGCTCCATATTGTCACCAGTTACGTTATCCAGCCAATCTGAAGCCGTCCTCTGATTACATAAGACGAGGTCATAAGGTTGAACCCTCCCGAGCCCCTCCCCAATCTTACCGTTGCTCTCGCTGCCTAACTTACAATTACCATCTTACTGAAAACTGCCGTCTCCCTCCTGTCTGTCCGCACTGCAAAGCTCCCCATTTCCATACTTCCTGTGCGAACCACGCCGCCCTACAAATTCAAGTCCCACCCTCCTCTTACCAAAGAAGAATTTACTGTCCCTGTCCGCCCCACTGATCCCTCTATCCCCACCAACAATTCCTTGTGCCCTCCACCTACAGCAGAGGACATCATCCGCTTCGCTACCATTGTCGTCCAGAACATTCATTCATTCCAACGCCTCCACGTCTCCCTTCTTGTCCGCTTCCTTTTCAACCTTTACTTTCAGGCCACTACATCTCAAAATCAAATCCACTTCTTCTCCCGCACCAGCCGCCAGCAAACTCTAGTTTAGTCACTCTCTTTCCTATCTCTTCCTCCACTCCTTCCCTCACACTCATCATGCCGCAGTGACAAATTACCCTCTTATTTTCCAACATTCGCTCCCTTCCCGCCAACAAACTCCTACTCCTGAATACCCTCTCCTAACAACATGTCGATGCATTTCTTCTTAATGAAACCTTTCTCCTCCCTCACATACAAGTCAACACCAACCTCTATCTCCTCGACCACCATGACCCTCCCTGTCCCCCCTGCATGAGGCAGTGTTGCTTTTGGCCACGACCCGGTTCGGCCACATGCCCTCCTCAACATCCCATACGCACACCTCATACACACCCTCTTCCTCCCCTCCCTTACCATAATCTGTGCAACCATGTATGTTTGCTCCCACACCCCTATCCCTTATGACTTCCTTGTCCATGTTGAAAGCACCTTCTCGACCTACATGATTGCCACTGACCTTAATATTTATTCCCGCACTCCCGCAGAACTCAGCTGATGGCATCTGTTTCTCTCCACCATTAGTGATGACATCGTCCCCCCTCCACGCCATACCCACCCTTCTAGCAGTACAGCCCCTGATGACATAATCATGTCCTCTAATATCCTGGCGCACGTCACTGCTGAATTCCTTGACCCCATTGGCATTGACCATGACCCGATTCTCCTCACCTTCACCCTTTCCCATATTCCACGAAAGTCATTCAGCTCCATCGTCCCACCCTCCCCCCACAGGCTGTCCTGCTCCTCCAGAATCCTGCCGCCTATACCGCTCCTTTCTTCGCACCTGTGACCGGGATACACTCCTCCATTACCGGCAACTCCTGCAACACGTACGCAGCCTCCTCAATGCCAAAACACATCGGTACTGCGTCATCAGACACATCTCAATGCCCACCGTCCAATCCACTCGTCCCAGTATTGGAATTCATTACACGACCTCACTGGTTCCAACCCCAAGCCCACCTACCCTGATCTCCACCTCGACCAGCCCCTGCCTGACAATGCCAGTAAGGCTGACCATTTTGCCTCCTTCTTCTCTGTCGTCTCCATCCCTGATTGGGTTATTCCCCCTATCCTGACGTCCATGAGAAAGCCGAGATCACCATCTCAACTCTAGCTCGCAGCTTCTAATACTTGAACCATATCCTCCTCCCCCCTCACACCTTAACACCCCAATCAATGCACACGACATACAGTTGATACTATGCACCAAACTCAACATGGCTCCTGGCCACGATAGCATCACATACCACCACCATAAGGAATGTACCCTCCCTTTCCTCGCCACCCTTGTTTCCCTCTACACCACCATCCTCTACACCGGTTGCTACCATCACCTGTGGAAAATCTCCCAAGGCCTCATGTTCCTAAGTCCACCCAGCTGTCCCTCCGGCTACTCCCCTTACCTCCCTCCCCTTTCCTTCTTCCTCGTGTCTTCCTAGGACTTCATCCCCCTCCCACAGTCCGTTCCTCACTGGCCCCCCCTCTCCCATCAATCCCTCCCCTCCCAACTCACATCTTTAATACTGCGTGTGCTCCGCCGTATGTGAAACCTTTGAAACCTTCTGTTGTGCTTCCATGTGAGTCCTTCGCTAAATGTGGTGTCTTTTAGTTACATTGTTTTATTTTAACAACAATGAACACCCAACTCGCAGCTGACATCATCAGTTTTAATTGTGTATTTCTTCGTATGTGTGGTGTTTCCTCGTATTTCCTGTTGTAATCCAACAATAGCGGCCGCCGCCAAGTGTTCTTTTAATTGTGCGTGTGCCTCTGCATCTCGAGTAGCTTTTTTTACTCACCGCCATCGCTGTATCAAGATTTTAAGACGCCACTGTTTCACTCCGTGTTAAGTACTTTATATTTTCTGTATTTAAAATCTCTATTTATTACATGTAATTCGTCCCCAACCTTATCTCTTTTTATTTTATCTGTTTCTTCGTTATCAAGTTTTTTTTATTTCAACAATTGAAGATCCAGTAAAGAATGTTTATAATAATACGTAGATAGGGAACGACTCACCGTAAAGACGATCGTTGAGCCCCCGACAGACACAAATAAAAGACACACGAACAAACAAACAACTCTAAATATTCGGCCGCGGCCTTCCTCAAAAAGAGCACACTCATCTACACACGTCAGCCATCTCTGACCGCCCAACACAGTCTGTCTCACGGCAAGCGGAAGGGATGAGAGGAATGGTGGAAGTGAAGAGGGAAGATAAGGGTGGGGATACAAGAAGAGGCGATGTACGGCGGAAAATGAGATGCAGAAGTAGGTTGAAGAGCTCCTACGAGCGCTGCTAGCCCGCGCCTTTTAGGTGGATAGACTCGAAAACTTGCGATTTTATTCTAATTTGGCGCGGCAAATAAATCGAGAACTTTTTATGCAAGGACTCCGTGGCAAAATACCTCATAGCGCCGGCCGCGGTGGCCGAGGGGACTAAGGCGCTCCAGTCACGGTCTGCACGGCCACTACGGTCGGGGGTTCGAATCCCCCCTCGGGCATGGATATTTGTGCCGTCCTAGTTCGTAAGTAGTTCATAAGTAGTTTGTAAGTTTAGGGAATGATGACCCCGTAGTTCAGTCCCATAGACTATACAAACATTTGAACATTTACCTCATAGCCATACCCCTACACCGTCATACAGTCACACCCCAGAATAGACTCATAAGGTTCGAACACTGCCTTCCGAAGATTACTTGGAAGATGGAATAGTTGGCCGTGGTCGTCAGCAATGAAAGCTCGTTTTTCGTCCACGCATTTGACGGTCGTCTGCATGTACGACGCAGACCTGGCCGAAGCTACCTCGTATAGTTTACAAATGTTTGTAGAGCTTATGGGAATTAACTACGGGGTCATCACTCCATAAACTTACGAACTACCTACGAACTTGCTACTACTAAGGACTGCACAAATATCCATGCCCGAAGGGGGACTCGAACCCCCGACCGTAGTGGCCGTGCAGACCGTGACAGGCGCGCCGCAGACAGCTCGGCCACCACTGCCGGCTTCGAATAGTACGTTCGTCCAACACTCACTGGACCCACCCCAGTCCTTATGTTCTGTAATGCGATCAAGTACAACTTTCGTTCTCTTTTGGTGTCTGACCAGCGGTCTAAGCAGAATTTTGTGAAACCCTTTCTTTTGCCAATCTCGAAGCATGAAGTTGGTGTGACATTCCAGCTGGATAATTCTCACCAGCAAACTGTCCGTGTAGCTCAAGGAGTCGTGTAAGACGTGCAGCAGCTTTCCTGGACAGCACGATTTCGGAGTTGTCTCCAATCGAACCAGTGCCGAGTACCATAAGACGACAATTGAAACGTGAGACTTGTCGACTCACCAACTATTGCAAAACTACGTGAAGCTCAAGCAGGAGTTGAATAATCTATCCCAAGAATGCATTCGCCATTTGAATGATCGAATGCATACCACAACCATTGCCTGCATTTTCATCCGTGAATGCTAGATTGCAAGGCGTGGTTTTTTATTTTATTTTATTTATTTATTTATTTATATATTTATTTATTTTTTTTTTTGAAGAAAGTCCTGTTTTCAAAGTAAAATAAATAAATAAATAAATAAAAAGAAAAGTAAAAGACTTGCTAAGGTACCTCAATAATTTTACTTTCACATGAAAGCCTGTACCTTAATCTTCTTTTCTACATAATTTCCGTCAATATTGAAGCACTTGTCATAACGTTGTACCAGACATATAAACCACTTCATCACAACTGTTTGGAATTCGTCATCTTCTTGCTCGGTCGCAGTGCCATACAAAACATTATGAGAATAATTAGGAAAGTCATCCCGCAAGGAGGAAATCGTAAGGCGTCTGTTTTCTTACACGTTATTGTCCACTTTCTGCACCAAACTTTCATTAACGACCGAAGGCCATCTTTAAATGCTCTCACTCACTTTCTTTCCATTCCATCACTCATAATGTTTTCTCCGTAAACTGCACAGATCTGACGATGAATATCGATCGGTTTTACGCCTTTAGTAGTAAGAAATCTTATAACAGCCCATACTTCACAGTCGGCGCGACTCACGATTATCAGAAGCATCTTAAACACTTAGTACGCAACATAAACAAGGAAGAATCAGACTGTAATGGCGTCAGTATGTAGACAACAGATCTAGGTACCCAGTGCGCATAAAATTATTGAGATATCTCAAAAGTATTTTTTTTTTAATTCACGAGAGTCACCATAACTTTCACCATACTGAGACTCTGACGCATTTTCGACTTTCTTGGCGACCGATAACGATGCCGTTCGTTGTATTGGCGTTTCAGTTGTGGCACGTACGATGTGGTCCATATCGCATCCAGCGTTAAGATGCGGCGTAAGAAAGCCTTTTCTTCGCGCTCGTAGCGCTTCAAGTGCGTCTGAATTTTCATCAATTTATGTGGAAGCCAACGTGATTAAGGTTTCCGCGTGCCCAATGTTTCTTCAGGATGCGAAGCACAGTTGTATGCGCTAATCCGGTTTCGTCGGCAAGCTGACGAATCGTCTGGCGTCGACCACTGTACCGACTGTTCACTAACGCGGCAAAAGTATGCATTTCTTCTTCAGAGATGCCAGGACGACCTTCCCGATGTATATCTGCCACAATTTGCCGGACTTCGTTACAGGCTTTTACTCTACGTGCCACTGTTCTGTAAGGCAATGTCGATTCCCCGCAAGCCACATGAACACCTTGATGACACCGTCGTGATGTACGACCTGTGGAACATTAAATCTTGATCCAACTCCGTCGTTCCTGTTTCTAAAACATAGTGACTGCTCGCTCACAACTGATTGTGTTTCCCCCGATTCTTTGCACGCCAGTGGCGTGGAACGGGCGAGTCCATTTGCTCGGAGGTAAAGTAGGTATGTCTAAAACGTGTGCTATCAACGACAATAGTAGATTCCATTGCAGAATGTCTCCACAGCAGTTTTGTCACTATTCAACGTCCAACCCTAGCACAGACGTTTGTAAAATACGTTTCGGTCGAAATTCCAAGAAGACCTACAGAGCAAGTTCCACATAAATGAAGGTAGAGATTTGGCGAAAATGCACAAGACGTTGGGGGTCTATGTCAAAAGAATAAAAAACCAAAGAAACCTTTACAACTAAATACAAACCGATTGTGACGTGGTACTGTATTCCAAAATATGTAAGGCAGTGCTGATAGAAATGAAAACTGACATACAGATATTCAATGTAGACACCTTTCGAGCAAGCTCAGAGAACAAGACAACTTTAAAATCAGCAAAACACAAACTCACAATCGGTAAAATGCAAATTACCGCAGTTGATGGAAATGACAGTCGAATCAATGAAAAGGAGAAGCTTATGAAATTCATCAGAGAGTTATAGCAATTTGTTTAGCAACCCAAGAGAAAATTTAAGTTTGTCTAAATGAATTGATGTACCTTTTGTTCCAGATGTTCTCCCATCGGAATTCAATTGTATTGTAGATAGCATGAAGAAGGGAACAGTTCCAGGTGATGATGAGCTCCGGAACAAAGCAAAGATTATATTGATACACGAGAAAGGAAGTATTCACAGTATAAAAAAACTATCGTCCCATCAGACTGCTCTCAGTTTTGTACAAAAGTTTCAGAAGGATCCTGTTAAATCGAATTAGTTCCACGCTAGATTCATATTAACCTATAGAACAAGCAGGATTATGAAGCAATTTCAGCACTGTAGACCACATTCTGAGGCCATTGTTGATTTTGGAAAGTCATTTGACTCCGTTAGCCGTATAGCTGTTCTCCAAGCTTTGAGAGGGCAAGGGATGGCAGGAGCATACATTGAAGTGCTCGTGAATATCTACGAGACTTGTTCACCTGATGTTAATACATGCGAAACTAAAGAATTCCGCATCAATGAAGAGTGTCCAGCAAAGCGATCCCATCTCCACAAATCTGTTCTCGGCTGTACTGAAAATGGCTATAAGGAATCTGAGCTGGGAAGGTAAGGGAATTACAATTACTGGAAGAAGACATACCAACTTGAGGTTTGCTGATGAAACTGCGGCCGCGGCGGAGCGGCCGAGCGCATTGGGTCGCTATGCTACGATGCGCGAGGCCGTTTCCCGTCGGGTATTCGAATACCTGCTCGGTCATGGATTTTTGTGAGGTCTGTAGTATAAGGTAGTTCATAAATAGTTTGTAAGTTTAGGGACTGATGAGCCTGCTGTTAAGTCTCTTAACCTTAACAAACATTTGAACATTTGATGAAACTGCCTTACTGGCCAACGACTTCACACATCTCCGAAAACTTAGTTACGGATATTGCATAGGAATATGAGTTGTTTAGCTTGAACTTCAATACTTCCAAAACAAATGTCCAACAAATGGGTCCCAGCTGGTGATGTGAAATTCAAGAATAGTCCATTATAAGAGGTAAGTGAATATATATACCTAGGACCGATTATAAATATGAAGGGAGATGTAAGAGCTGTAATCTATCGGCGCATAAAACTTGGATGGCAAGAATTTAGGAGGAATTCAACAGTATTAAGATAAAAAATGCCAGTAAATTTGAAGAAAACAGCAGGTATTTGATCAATTAATCCTTCCTGTGCTGAGGTATGGTTGCGAGACATGGACACTGAACTCATTTACAAAAGGGATACTCAGGACAGCACAAAGAGCCTTTGAAAGATCAATGCTGGGCTATACAAGATAGGATAGGAAAGGGAAATATGACATCCGATCTGTGACGAAGGTTAAGGTCATCTTAGAAACCGTAGGCTCCTTGAAATGGCAGTGGGCTGGCCACGTCGCGGGAAGAAAAGACAGCAGATGGTCGAAGCTAGTACTGGAGTCAGAGAGAGCATCGGAGGCCAAGAGGAAGACCACCGGGACAAAGATATAGATATCAAGAAGATGTTGGTAGTACCTGGCAAAGAACTGCTCAAGGCCATTCCACTTGGAAAGGATTGCTGAAAGCCTATCTCAATCCACGATTCAAAGAGGCCACATAATTATATAGATATACAGTGTGGTCTATTGATAGTGACCGGGCCAAATATCTCACGAAATAAGCATCAAACGAAAAGACTGCAAACAATAAGAAATTTCTAGCTTGAAGGGCGAAAACAGGTGGCGCTGTGGTTGGCCCACTAGATGGCACTGCCATAGGACAAACAGATATCAACCGCATTTTTTTTTTAAATAGATACCCCTATGTTTATTACATATTCGTCTAGTACGTAAATAAACATGAATGTTTTACTTGGAACACTTTTTTAGCTTTGTGATAGATGGTGCTGTTATAGTCACAAACGTATAAGTGCGTGGTATCGCGTATCTTTTCGCCATTGCGGACGGTATTTACTTCTTGATACATTACTCGTGTTAAAATGGGCTGTTTACCAATTGCGGGAAAGGTCGATGTATGGTTATTGTGATCGTTATCCTGGAAGACATCATCCAAATGCCCGGACCTCTCGTTGGATAGTTACGTTATTTAAAGAGACAGGAAGTGTTCAGCCACAAGTGAAACGTCAAACACGACCTTCAGCAAATGATGATGCCGAAGTAAGTGTTTTGGCTGCAGTTGCGGCTAATCCGCACAGCAGTAGCAGACAAATCGAGCGATAATCGGGATTGTCAAAAACTTCTGTGTTGAGAATTCCACATCATCATAAATTTTACTCGTATAATTTTTACGCACCAGGAGTTGCATGGCGAGGACTTTGACGTCGTGTACAGTATTTTAACTGGGCACAAAATAAATTACGGGACGATAAAAGATTTTTTCACGCATTCTGTCTAGTGATGAGGCGTCATTCACAAACAGAGGTAACGTAAACAGGTATAATATGCACTACTGGGAAAATGTAAATCCGCGATGGCTGCGACTAGTGGAACATCAGCGAGCTTGGCGGGTTAATGTATGGTGCGACATTATGGGAGGAAGGATAATTGGCCCCTGTTTTATCACGGAAATCTAAATCGTGCAATGTATGCTGATTTCGTACGTAATATTCTACCAATTTTAGTACGTTTCACTGCATGACAGAATGGCAATGTACTTTCAACACGATGGATATCCGGCATATGACTCGCGTGCAGTTGAAGGGATCTTAAATGGAATATTTAACGACAGGTGTATTGGACGTAGAAGCACCTTACCATGGCCCGCACGTTCAGTGGATCTTACATCCCAGGATATCTGTCTATGGGGAAAATTGAACAAAATTTGTTATCGTGATTCACCGACTGAAAACATGCGTCAGTGCATTGTCAATGCATGTGAGAACATTACTGAAAGCGAACTACTCGCCGTTGAGAGGAATTTCGTTACGAGTATTGCCAAAGCATTGTAGTTGAAGGACATCATTTTGAGCATTTGTTGAAGTCATTAGGTAATTACAGGTTATCAAGCAGTAACAGCGTGTGTTCTCATAATTAATGATAATTTCCCAAAAGTACATGTATCCCAATGGAACAACCAAAATAAAGTTCATACGTACCTACATTCTGTGTTTTAATTTTTTTTTTTTTTTTAAAGAAAAAAAAACCTGTTACCAACTATCCGTCTAAACATGTGAACAATATGTTTGTAAATGTTACAGCGCCATCACAAAGCAACAAATAAAATATTCATATTTTTTACGTACTAGTCAAATATGTAATTAAAAATGGGGGTACCTATTTAGAAAACTGCAGTTGATATCCGTTTGACCTATGGCAGCGCCATCTAGCGAGACAACCATAGTGCCATATGTTTTCCCCCTTCATGCTAGAAAAGTTTTGTTCTTTGTAGTTTTTTCGTTTGATTCGTATTTCGAGATATATTTGACCCGGTCACTATCAATGTACCACCCTGTATATCACTACTACATCTATATAGCTGTGACAGCGATGGTCAACGACGAAGCAACTCAGTAGAGTGAGGATACATACAGGTAGTTTGTACGCGGCCCGTGGCATAGGTTGTCCATCCGTTGTTCTGCTCTGTGAGTCCTGCGTGACCGCTGCGGTCGCGTGTGCTGCGCCAGTCCCTTCCAATAAGCTTGCATCTGGAATTAACTGCTACACGCTACCAGGAAGAGGTCGCTCACAAATACTGGCATTGCTGCTTACAGTGAGCGACGTGAACTTCCTTTTAAGTTAAAGGCTCTGTGGACTCCAAATCTCGATGGAAGCCATTTAAGATGGTCCACCGCTGTTGCACAGAGGCACATAGATGTTGATGGCCTCGATCTGCGTACGTGTGCGTTTGGTCACAACGTTCAGCATCCTGTATGGGGTTCTCATCCACAATCTACATAGATTTGTAGAGGTTTGCTCCCTAGAATTGAGTCTGCTCGTATAGTCCGAAAGAACAGACACTGTACACATAACAGTAAATAATGTATTGCCCAGCACTAAACTGTTAATAAATGTTGATTACCTACGCTGGGATATAAAGTAGCGTGACTTTCGTCGATGTAAAAGCATTAACTTTTTAACAGCGCCGTGTACTTTCAGTTATTTTGTTTTTATTATCCGAAACCATCATTAGAGGCGATTAGCCTGTGGAAGTGCACAAGGGCAGACAGATTTACTGAATATGTTTCGTTGCCTGCTGTTAAACGTAAGTTAATGTTAAATACGCAACACTTCAGTCGAAGTTTCCACCTTGCACTACTATGAGTAACGCCTTCCGCATTGTATTTGAGGAAAAAATACTCTACTATATTCTACACTTTAGTCCTCCCTCTGTCAAAATCTGAGTAAACACAAAAGCATTATATGTTGTTATACTCCCGGTGTGTGGCATTAAGCTTAGGTCCCGTGCCCGAGTCTTCATCCACATTTTTATGTTCCAGCCTCGTCGCCGCTTTTGTGTCTCGTTTCCGTCGTAGGTGTCGGTGGCCGAGTAGGAAGAGCGACACAGGAATAAAGGTAGCACGCTTGTGCAGGTACGGAGGGGAGCAGCCAGTGGGACAGCAGAAACTAGAAACACTAGAGTAAATTAGAACGAGACATATATTGCACAGAATTTATACAATACTTAACTTTTACATAGCTGAGTACTGCAGAAGGCTGATACATAGTTGAGCTAGAGGCCTGCCTAGTGCCTGTCTGATAGCAAAGTCTTCACAGGTGCTTATCTGATTCCGAAGTGCTAACTGGTTCCTATCTCAGTCCCAAGTGAACGATGTCGTTCAGTGGTGGCCACGAGAGGAGTTCTAGCAGAGGGCGCTCGTGCGCCGTGCGTGCATGGCGGTGTGCGGCGAAAGTAGGTGGCGCGCACTTTGGACTTGTGCGACACCACACACATTATGTTGAAAATTGCCGCGTAAACTGGAAGCGGAAGTGAGGACACATTTAGAACTAAATTAGATGATTGAGATGGTGTTTCGCCACATGCAGACATGGTTTCAACCACGTCCTTTTAGTGCTCTAACGCATAATGTAACTATATAATCAGTAAAATATAACAGACGGGACGATTTGCACAACATTTGAACCAGAAGCAGAGATCCGTGAAAACTTATTTAATCCAATAAAATGTAATCGAATAATATGTATCGAGTATATGTCTGAATAGATACAATTTAATAAAGTAATTACAAACACCAAACCGTCAAAGACACTTAAGTCTTGTATCTCCGGAACCCCTCCAAGACCTAGGTAATCTTCACAGGTTGTGTCACCCCATCCTTCTGCCTTCACGATATTCATTCTACCATTCAGTGACCGCCCTATGCACCCCATCCCAACGCTCAAGGACCACGCTGTGATCCTGCGGTGTCACCTCATCTGTACACCCCTCCCCCAGTCTCCTCACCATAAAAAATACTTTGCAATAGCCTCCGCCTCATTAAGCTCTTGTCATCTAAATCTACATACACATATGTGCTCTGCAAGTCACAAGAAAGTGCATGGATTCATCGAGCGACTTTTATGGTATTACTGGCTGGTATAGGAAACAAGAATTACAAACAAATACTTTTAATGGTCTTGAAAGTAATCGCCGTTGGTTGCAATACACTTTGACATCGGTTGTACAGCTCTTCGAAAGTGTCAGTAAAAGCTTCTTGTGTATCGCTCAAAGCAGTGAGGTAACCCGTTGTTCGTGAAGAATAGTGCTTACACCGCCTGTGCTGATCTTCAACTCTTCTGCTGCCATACTCAAACACATCCGCCGATCATTCGCAAGCATCTGTTGTCTGGGACTGTGATTATGGGCCGGCCGCGGTGGCCGAGGGGACTGAGGCGCTCCAGTCACGGTCTGCACAGCCACTACGGTCGGGGGTTCGAATCCCCCCAAGGGCATGGATATTTGTGCCGTCCTAGTTCGTAAGTAGTTCATAAGTAGTTTGTAAGTTTAGGGACTGATAACCCCGCAGTTAAGTCCCTTAAGCTTAACAAACATTTGAATTTGTGATTGTGGATGGTCGACCCGAATGTGGCTCCTTCTCGACACCTTTCTTTCCATCTCTAAACCGTTTAAACCACTCTAACACACACTTTTTATTCGCGGCTTCAGCACCATAAACTTGCCGTTTTGCCTAATTGGAAACAGAACTTGATGTTAACGCAGTTTTCTCCATTTTGCAACGACACGGTTTCTCACATTGACCCTGACAGCTAGGCCGCAGTGTGTACCGCAGCTCCAGTGCAGTGCTTTGCGTGATAGGGGTCGCTTGTTGACATGTCCCTCAATGTGTATGCGCGGGCACCTCATCCTCGCCAGCGCGTTTTGTAAAATACTCTCCTGGAACATGAAAAAGGAACACCATGAATTCGTTGACCCAGCTGAGGAAAATTTTATTGATACATTTTTGAAGCTGTATACAACTTACGACCACACACCCAGAGCCATACGCCGGTGATTACAGTCACCAGAGCGTGGACAATGTCGACGCTACCCCTGTGTACACCCTCCCATGGAGACGAGCATAGAGCTTCCGAATGTTGTCTTGCGGAATGGTCTGCCATGCAGTTTCTGCCTGGTGCCTCAGTTGCACCAGATTTCGTGGCAGTCCTGAAGACAGCGCAAGATGCACAATATGTGACAGATTCGGGGACCTTTCTAACCAGGGTAGTTGACGTAGACCTTGAAGAGCACGTTCGTTGCCAGGGGATCCACTTAAGACTTGCATAGTCCTGTTGGAAAAGCATATCGCCTTTTTGGTGGAAGAACGGAAGCAAGGGGAATTGAATAACGGTTTCAATAAATCGTGTACTGTTCAGTGTTCCCTCGACGATGACCTAAGGTGAACGGCCAATGTATAATATGGATCCCCACAGCAAGATGAACGATCGTGCCTCCAGCTGGGCATCTTCCGCTCACGCCCCAACATCGTTGAGCCCGTCTCCAGTGGTGTCGAAATAGGCGATTACGGAAGGCCGAATGGAGACGACTCGTCTTCAATGATGAGTCCCTTCTGTCTCGGTGCCAATGATAGTCTGAAGGTCGTACACTATGAAGACAAAAGGTTAATTGCATCCAATTTGGAAGAAATTTAGACCCTTTGTACATTGAGGAACAATTCCAACAACGTGCTCAATGAGAAGACAAAACTATTTAAAACCATTACTGAGCACATTTTAGCATTCTCCTCCTTGAGAAGCATTGATATATTCTCACGGTCTTGATTTTAACATTCCTGAGTAACTTAGGACGTATTTGCATTACATCACCTAATATTTTAGTTGATAACCTTATGAATGTTAGATGTCTGGACAATAATATCTTTGTTCAACAAGGACAGCTGTTACGTTTACTAATAATATTTGAAGCTGAGAACTGTTGTGCCGGTCGCAGTGGTCGAGGGGACTGAGGCGCTCCAGTCACGGTCTGCACGGCCACTACGGTCGGGGGTTCGAATCCCCCCTCGGGCATGGATATTTGTACCGTCCTTAGAATTAGTTAGTTCATAAGTAGTTTGTAAGTTTAGGGACTGATGACCCCGTAGTTAAGTCCCATAAGCTATACAAACATTTGAACATTTGAGAACTGTTGTCCGTTAGTGCACAACTTTGTGGCATGCAATGAACATGTGGTTCAGCTCGACGAATTAGTTTTGACGAAGGACGTATGTAGTTTATTATGTTAGTTTAATTTGAATATTTGTAATTGAGTCGTCGATATGGCTCTCCTTTTATTTTATGTTCCCTTGGTATACATAACTTGTTAATGTGATAATGTCGTCCCGAAACATGCCGTGCTGACCTAGAAATCATATTATTGACATCTGGTGCGTGATTGGAATTAATAATTAATCACTAATAACGGTCGTACGTGCCGGCCGTGGTGGCGGAGGGGATTGCGGCGCGCCACTCACGGTCTGAACGGCCACTACGGTCGGGGGTTCGAATCCCCCCTCTGGCATGGATATTTGTGCCGTCCTTAGTGTTAGCTAGTCCATAAGTAGTTTGTAAGCTTAGGGACTGATGACCCCGTGGGTAAGTCCCATAAGCTATACAAATGGTCGTACGTGTGAATGGCGTCGTGAGGGGGGCGCGAAAATATGGGGTTTATACCGCAGAGGAACACGGGACCGACACCCGACATCATTGTGTGGGGAGCCATATCCTAATACTGGCCGTTCTTCTCTGGTGATTGTCGAGGGAACATTGAACAGTGTAATGATTCATTGAAATCATCATTCAACCCGTATTGCTACCGTTCATTAACGAACGCTGGCCGCGGTGGCCGAGGGGACTGAGGCGCTCCAGTCACGGTCTGCACGGTCACTACGGTCGGGGGTTCGAATCCCCCCCCTCGGGCATTGATATTTGTGCCGTCCTTAGGATAAGCTAGTTGATAAGTAGTTTGTAAGTTTAGGGACTGATGACCCCGTAGTTAAGTCCCATAAGCTTAACAAACATTTGAACATTAACGAACAAGGCGATAAGCTTCTCCAGCAGGATAATGCAGGTCCACGTGTATTCATTAGCACCAGGCTGATCTTCAAGGTGTACGTCAACTACACTGGTCAGCACGACCCGCAGATCTGTCACGCATTGAGCGTGTTTAGTGCCGGATGAATCGTCATCTTGCACGATCGGCACGAAATCTGGCCGAACTGCAGGTGGAAATTGCGTGGCAGGTTCCGGAAGACAACATTCTGAAAATCTACGATCTCTTCATGAAAGAAATGCAGCTTGCTTTGCTGCTAAACGAGGGTATACACGGTACTAGCGTGGACATTACGCAAGCTCTGGTTACTGTACTCAGGTGCTTAAATGTGTGTCATCGTGTACTCTATGCATCATCAAGGATGTGGCAATAAATTTTCCTCCTGCTGGGTCGAGGAATTCATGGTCTTCTTTCATCGAACTTTTCAGACGCATCCAGAATTACCAGGCTTTCCATTGTTAAGTCTGAAAACTCTAAAAAAAATAATAAAAAAATAAATAAATAAAGCCAAAGTATCGTCATCTTTTCATAAATAAAGCGCCAAAACAACCATCTTTAACAACCATTTTTCACTAAAAATTGCCAAATAATGCATTTTTAATCCGTTAACTTTAATGTACTTTGGTAATTATGGCGTGTTCCTCGACAATAATAATCGTCAATACTACATGAAAACATTTATTTGGAACCAGACAGAATGTGAACCCAGACACATCACCATCTAACCAATAAGGTCAGTCAAAATATAATCGCATTCTAAATACACTCCTGGCTATTAAAATTGCTACACCACGAAGATGACGCGAAATTTAACCGACGGAAGAAGATGCTGTGACATGCAAATGATTAGCTTTTCAGAGCACTGACACAAGGTTAGCGCCGGTGACGACACCTACAACATTCTGACATGAGGAGAGTTTCCATCCGATTTCTCATACACAGAAGTTGACTGGCGTTGCCTGGTGAATCGTTGTTGTGATGTCTCGTGTAAGGAGGAGAAAAGCGTAACATCACGTTTCTGATTTTGATAAATTTCGGATTGTAGCCTATGTCGACTGCGGTTTATCGTATCGCGAGATTACTTCTCGTATTGGTCGCAGAATATGGAATCGGAATATGGAATCGGTGGGTTCAAGAGGGCAATACGGAATGCCGTGCTGGATCCCAACGGCCTCGTATCACTAGCAGTCGAGATAACTGGCATCTTATCCGCATGACTGTAACGGATCGTGCAGCCACGTCTCGATCCCTGGGTCGACAGATGGAGACGTTAGCAAGACAACAACCATCTGCACGAACAGTTCGACGATGTTTGCAACAGCATGGACTACCAGCTCGGAGACCATGGCTGCGGTTACCCTTGGTGCTGCATCAGGCAGGAGCGCCTGCGATGGTGTACGCAACAACGAACCTGGGTGCGCGAATGGCAAAATGTAATTTTTTCAGATGAATCCAAGTTTTGTTTACAGCATCATGATGGTCGCATACGTTTCGGCGACATCGGGGTAAACGCCCTTGGAAGCGTGTATTCGTCATTGGCATAATGGCGTATCACCCGGCGTGATGGTATGGGGTGCACCTCTTGTTCGCATCGACGGCATTTTGAACAGTGGACGTTACATTTCAGATGTGTTACGACCCGTGGCTCTACCCTTCATTCGATTCCTGAAAAAAACCAACATTTCAGCAGGATAATGCACTATCGCATGTTGCACGTCCTGTACGGGCATTTCTGGGCACGGGAAATGTTCGAGTGCTGCCCTGACCAGCACATTCTCCAGATCTCTCACCAACTGGAAACGTCTCGTCAATGCTGGCCGAACAACTGGATCGTCACAATATGCCACTTAGTATCTTGATGAACTGTGGTATCGTGTTGAAGCTGCATGAGCATCTTTACCTTTACACGCCATCCAGGCTCTGTTCGACTGAATGCACAGGTATCAAGGCCGTTATTAAGGCCACAATAGGTTGTTCTGGGTACTCCTTTCTCAGGATCTATGCACCCATATTTCGTGAAAATGTAATCACATGTCACTTCTAGTATAATATATTTGTCGCCGCGGTGGAGTAGCCGAGCGGTCTAAAGCGTCTCGCTGCGGAGCGCGCGGTTGCTCGCCGTGGAGGTTCGAGTCCTCCCTGGGGCATGGGTGAGTGTGCATGTCCGTAGGTTAGTTTACCTAGGTTTAAATAGTTTGTAAGCTACGGACTGATGACCACGCAGTTTGGTCCGATAGATTTACAAACATTTGAAAATTTTTTTATATTTGTCCAATGAATACTCGTTTATAATCATCTGCAGTTGTTCTTGGTATACAAATTTTAATGGCCAGTAGTGTATAATAGATTTCGAAGATTCAGTGGATACCAAATGTAAACACATGTACATTTAACTATCACATTTATTAATTTCTCAGTTTGTAAAATCAACTGTTGAAGTATCATTCTACCAAACTTACACAAGGGATGTTCTCAAGCTTAGCTTCGATTAACTTCATCTTCTTCAAAGCGTATATTTATAGAAGTCAATTAGAGTTAATGAATCTTTCAAACATTTCTTTAATACGCACAAAACCATTACAAAATTCTGAAGTGAGGTAGCTCTAATTCATAATACAGTCAATCAGAGTAACTTTTTACCTGTCAGCGTATCATTGTACCACTTACTATTTGCCTTTCATATGGCTGATATTGCATCTACTGGGGAATTATTTATAATGGAGGTATTAAAAATTACCTTTAGAAAAAATATTTCCAATAAGTGGAACATGAGCCATTTGAAACTGAAATATTAAGTAGCACATAGATAGCGTCACGAAACACTGAAAAATATGCTTTGAGAACGACAGGGATATCACCGTGAGTTCTATATCGATATTTATACTCTGAAAATTATTCTTCATCGCTATGAAGTGCGTAGGAAAGGATTCGTCTCACAACAACAGTTATTACGAATTTCTGATGCGTTGACGTATGGAAATAAATTACTGTTTAAATGCTTCCGTGATTGCTATAATTTATGTAATCGTATCCTCACGATCTCTGCTGGACTCATACATACGGCGTCGTAGTATATTTCGAGTCATCGTTTAAAGCCGGTTCTTGAACCTTTGTCAGTACTACCCACGAGGTAGTATACATCTCTCTTCAAGAGTCTGCAAGTTGTGGTACTTTGAATTTCTGTCTTTCCCACAAATCAAAGACACCTAGAGGCACTTGTGCTGACTTCTGCCGATTTTTAGTTCGTATCATCGACGCAATGTCTCAAGAGTGACTGCTTTAGTTACGTTTTATTTGAAGTAAAGAAAAATTGCCATATGTCGCCAACTAATTACTTAAGTCACTAAAGATAATGGTGAAGCATTGAATTAAAATGTGTGATGCAAGCGGGAATCGAACGTGGACATCCATGCTTACTAGGCAAACGTCTTACCACTATACCACCGCACCACTAGCGAATAACGCGCCTCCGAATAGTCTACATAAGACTTCTCTCCACGTCCCAAACTTTATTTCAGCTACTCTACTGCCAAGAATTTCCATGCAGCGGTATAGCTCCCCGGCAATGGACATATTGGAAAATTCCTGCCTTTAACCTGCAAAGGTGATATAAAAATCATTGTAAACAGAACTTTATAAACTCTGAGACTGTTTTCCGTCTCGAACATGTCAAAGACATTAAAGATAGAGGTGAAGCATTGAATTCCCGGCCGCATCACAAATTTTAATTCAATGCTTCGCTTTTATCTTTAATGTCTTTGACATGTTCGAGACGGGAAACAATCTCAGGGTTTGTAAATTTCAGTTTACAATTTCTTCATTAGCCAGATTTAAGCGCCAGTCGCCAAAAAACAAGAATGGCTACTATTCTAAGAAGGAGACAGCTAAGAATGCGAAAAATCGCCACATCTGGCAACCCTAGACGGATCTGGTGTGGTGTCGCACAAGTATGAAGTGCGTGCCACGTACTTTCGCCGCGCGCCGCCACGCCCGCACGGCGCGGCGTTCTTATGACGTCAGCCACGAGCGCCCTCTGCTGCAACTCCGCCCGTGGCCACGACTGCTGCATCGGCCACTTGAGAATCAGCTAGGCACCAGTTAAGACTGGGCTATCTGATAGGCACTAGGAATCATCAGTAGACAGGCCTCTACGTAATCTATGAATCAGCATTCTGCAGTCAAGAACTATCTAAAAGTTAAGTATTACTAAGTCTCTATGAAATATATATCTCGTTCTAATTTACTCTAGTGTTTCTAGTTTCTGCTGTCCCACTGGCTGGTCACCTCCGTACCTGCACACGCGTGCATCCTTTATTTCTGTGTCGGTCTCTCTCTACTCGGCCACTAGACCACCACATCACAACCCATTAAGGCGCCTCGGAACAGTCTAATTACTGCTTACCTCGAGCTCGTAAACTTTAATTCAGCTTCTGTGTTCCATGAAATATTGCCACTACCGCCAAGGCTCTCCATGCAGGAGAATAGCGCCTTGGCAATTGACATATTGGACTATTCCTGCCTTTAACCTTAGGAAAAGGTGATATAAATATCATTGTAAATAGAAATTTACAAACCCTGAGACTGTTTTCCGTCTCGAACATGTCGCCGGCCGCGGTGGCCGAAGGGACTGAGGCGCTCCAGTCACGGTCTGCACGGCCACTACGGTCGGGGGTTCGAATCCCACCTCGGGCGTGGATATTTGTGCCGTCCTTAGGAATAGCTAGTTCATATATAGTTTGTAAGTTTAGTGACTGATGACCCCGTAGTTAAGTCCCATAAGCTATCCAAACATTCCGAACATGTCAAAAAAATTAAAGATAAAGGTGAAGCATTGGATTCCCGGCAGCATCACAAATTTTAATTCATTGCTTCACCTTTATCTTTAATGTATTTGACATGTTAGAGATGGAAAACAGTCTCAGGGCTTGTAAATTCCTTTAGTAGCCAGATTTAATCTCCAGTCACCATAAAACTAGAATGGCTACTATTCTAAGAAAAAGATAGCCAAGAATGCGAAAAACCGGCACACCAGGCAACCCTGGACACACGTTGTGTGGTAGCTCGGTATGGGGCTTTTGTATCAGCTCATGAAATATATATAGCATAGGGACTTGACTACGGGGTCATCAGTCCCTAAACTTACAAACTACTTATGAACTAACTAATACTAAGGACGGCACAAATATCCATGCCCGAGGGGGGATTAGAGCCCCCGACCGTAGTGGCCATGCAGACCGTGACTGGAGCGCCTCAGTCCCCTCGGCCACCGCGGCCGGCATCAGCTCATGAAGCTGTGAGACATTCCATACGTAACTTTCTTATATCACGATGAGTAATCTTTATTTTCGATTCAATGTTGTGGTCCCTGAGCCTTGCTAACGTTCCGCAAACAGTGCAGTACTTGTGGCACTTTACTGGGAAGCCGCGCTCGGTCTTCGCCTGTGACGCTAGCCACGGCTGAGGAGGCGTGCAGACGAGGGCTGCGCCGCACTTACCGGAGGCAGCGACCGTGCAGACGCTTATCTCTTAATTCAATCTTTTTGATGAAATTGAGTCCATTAGGCGGAAGCGTCCTGGCGGGCGCACCGGGCCAAATTGCGCTGCCACTTAGCCGAGATAATCTGTGTGCACCGGAAAGTGAGATTACATGTTTCACATTAAGGTTTTTGTGATAAGTGGGCTAATCCCTGCTCCGCGGCCGCACCATGAGTTATGCCCCGCCGTACGATTACGGAGAGCGTTTTAGAGGTTTTACGTCGATTGCAAGGCCGCGCGTCTCTTTCCGTCCTCGTGGATGCATTACGAGCTGAGCAATCAGCTACGTGGTGTTCGATTGCAGTGGTGGCAGAAATGTGATCGACCTGGGTGCAGCTCTTCAGCTCCATTACATTAAGGGGGCCGGGCTGTGCTGTTTACATCGTGTACGTGCAGTCAACGGAATCATTGCACTCCTTCATCAACACTATTATTCGAAACTGCCAGTCCCTGGTGCTTCAGTGTCACTTATTATGTTATTTGAGGACGTAGCTCATACAATGTGCAATCAAAAGTATTCGGACACCTTGCTGAATATGACTTACATGTTCATGGTGCCCGCCATCGGTGAAGCTGGAATTCTATATTCCCTTAGCCTTGACGACAGGTTACTTTCTACCATGCATACCTTCAGTCAAGTGTTGGAAGGTTTGTTAGGGAATCTACATCTACGTGGGATACTCTGCAAATCACATTTAAGTGCCTGGCAGAGGGTTCATCGAACCACTATTACACTATTTATCTTCCATTCCGTTCTCGAATAGCGCGCGGGAAGAAAGAACACCTGAATCTCTCCGTTCGAGCTCTGATTTCTCGTATTTTATTCTGATGGTCATTTCTACCGATGTAAGTAGTAGTCAACAATATATTTTCGCATTCGGAGGAGAATTTTGGCGATTTCAGTTTCGTAAGTAGCCCACGCAGCAGCGATAAGCGCCGTTGTTGTAATGATTCCCATCGCAGTTCTTGTATCATTTCCGTAACGCTGTCTCCCTTGTATCGTGACAATACGAATCGATCTGCCCTTCTTTGGACTCTGTCGATGTCGTTCGTCAAACCCACCTGAGCCGGCCGCGGTGGCCGAGGTGACAGAGTCTGCTTTCGGCAGGCGAGCTGTGAGGAAGTGTTGTTTACATCCTCGCTGCGGCCGGTCGCGCGCGCAACGTGTGTGGTGAGTTGGACGCTCTTGCGGCGTACATACTATCTGTAGTTTAGAATGGATAGAGCATAAATATGACTGAGCCCCTTCGCAAAGACACTGTGAAGTTCACATTTGATGACCGATATGCGAGACCCAAAGCACTAGAAGTGGAAGCCTTCTTAAGAGACGTTGTAAAACTCAGCCTTAGCGAAATTATTGGTATCCATCTGTCGATCGTTAGTTGCACAGTTTACGTGAAAATGATCAGTACTGCTTGTTGCGCTAAAGTCATAGAACAATGCGGAGGATCCCTAAAATTCAATCATTGTGATGGGAATGTTGGAGACGTCAAAGTTGACTATGCAGGTTTTGCTACCCGAACTGTCCGAATCTTTGAACTTCCATTCGAAATACCCACGGAAGCGATCAATTCAGCTCTTAAACCCTACGGACGAATTATCAGCAATGTAGCAGAAAAGTGGACGACCTTTCAAACTTTCCCTGTTCTCAACGGTGTCAGACAGGTCAAAATAGAACTCCGAAAGCACATACCGTCTTACCTGTACGTGTGTGGGTATAGAGCCATTGTAATTTACGACGGTCAGCCACGTACATGTTCCGGTTGTGGTCAGACCGGCCATGTACGAACTGAGTGCATTCAACGGAGAGTGACGCAGCTGCCAACCAAGGAGCCGATCGCGCCTATGGTGATGACGGCACTGCCAGTTACGTATGCCTTAGCTTCCCGCGGCACAACAACCAAGACATTCAGCGACGCTGAGGACAGACAATATGAGCCCCTCGAAGACAACCAATGTCTGCCAATGGAAATCAGTAACGCAGAAGCACCGACCTTCCCTCCCTCCAACGTGACGAGAACGGTTATTGAAAAAGAAGTGGAAGCGAATCCTGAAAAAGACACCGAACAACACGTGCGTAAAGATGAGGAGGACATTGCCATACAAGACCCAAGCTCACATTCAGAGAATGAAGAGAGCCTGAAATCTGGTTCTTCCCCTAAAACACACAAAAAACGGCGTTTAGCACCACCTGGCGCAGAACACAAGGCACAGACGCTCCGCGAAAAAGCGCAAGAAATTGGCAAAAAGTTAAGTGGAAAAAAATCAGTAACGTCACAACGAAACCAGCAGACTACAAAAAAGGAAGACTCAAGAAATATAGACATTCATCGCCAACAGGGTGATGAAAAAGACAGCACCACAAGTAAAGAATCAAAAAACAGAACGATGCCCCAGCACTGTCCGGGGAAGCAGACGGCACAACAAACTGATGGATCTTCCTGGGCAGATGATAATATAGAATTCCCTGAAGACGAAGAAATGAAAGAAATAAAAAATGCGGAAAATGACTCATCTTCACCAGGGAGAGACGATAAATCTAAAGAAAAATCCCCGCAGCGTCCACTGCTCTGAGGAGCAAGAGGTATTGACGAAAATGAGCGGTGAAAGTAAAAAAGCATAGGCAGCCAAAATATCTGTGCAAGCCTATAGGGTCGGCACGATAAATATCAACAAAATTCGAAGCCACCTCAAAATCAAGGCTCTACAAGACATGCTCTACGCCGCTGACCTCGACATCGCCTTGCTGCAAGAGGTGACAGACATTAAACTGGAAATAATAACTGGATATAACGTAATCGAGAATCCCGGAACTGACCAAGACCTTGGAACGGCGATACTCACGAAAGAAGGAATAATCGCGAAAGACGTTGAAAAATTGGCAATCGCCAGAGGTATTGCAGGCACCATCCACAACGTAAGACTGATCAACGTCTATGCACCATCTGGCTCCGGCAACAGGCGAAAACGAGCCGACTTCTTTAAAAACGACATAGTGCCCCTCTTCCGTGGAAAATATGAACACATCATTTTTGGAGGCGACTATAATTGTGTTTTATCTGCTAAAGACCAGACACCAAATTTTAATTATTGTGCAGAACTGAACGCAATAGTTAGAGAATTCAATTTGATCGACACGTGGGAGCAAAAGAATGGGGAACGGCCAGGTTTCACTCACATTACTAGCCACTCGGCCAGCCGCATTGACAGAATCTACGTTTCCGATACCTTGACGACGCACATTCTACAAACAGAACTATGGCCTACCATCTTTTCAGATCACATATCTTACATATGCACCTTGAATTTAAGAAAACAAGAAACCTACAGGGGACGTGGTCTCTGGAAAATGAACGTAGACATCTTAAAGGATCCTGCATGTCAAGCGACATTTAATGATGTATGGCAAGAATGCGAGAAAAGATTCCATTCATATTCCTCAGCAGTTGCATGGTGGACAAAATGCGCTAAACCTATGATCAGAAGAGCAATGACAAATTACTCTCGTGAGAAAACAACCTGGCACAAGCGGACAGCTGAATTTTATTTCAAAGTCCTCAGGGATTTATACGCATCTGATGCGTCAGTTATTGACAACCATGCAGAAATCAAAAGAATTCAAGCCAAACTCCTGTCATTAAAACGCAAACAGCTTGATGGTTATAAAATAAGATCACGACTTCAAAATGAAGTACAGAATGAACAAACATCTATTTATCATTTAATAAACGAAAGAAAACGACAACACAGAAAAATAATAACCGAATTATGAACGTCAGATGGGAGACTACTAACTCAGCAAAATGAGATCAAGGCGGAAATTCACAATCACTTCACCACTTTACTAAGCAATACACCCACGGATATAACGGCTCAAACTGACCTTACAACCGGAATGACACGACAACTTGTCCAGGACGAAGCAGACAGCCTGTTAGTCAAAATATCAGAAGAGGAAGTTGAAGATGCGATAATGCGGAGCCCGAAAAACAAATCCCCTGGTCCTGATGGATTTCCGGCAGAGTTATACCACACATTCAAACGACAGATTATACCCAAGCTCACATGTGTATATAAGGAACTTATGAACCCCAACACCAACATCCCAGTTGATTTCCGAGAAGGGGTAGTTGTACTGATCCCGAAAAAAACTACAAGAAAATCAGTAGAAAACCTAAGACCTATCACCCTACTCAATAGTGATTACAAAATCTTTGCGCGCATTCTGAACGAAAGACTGAAATCAGTACTGAACTCCGTCACCGGTTCTTATCAATCGAGCGTACGGAAAGACAGATCCATTCACCACACACTATGTGACTACAGGGACATAATTTCATTATCAGCAGCTTGTAATCTAAAGTGTGCTTTGGTATCGTTAGACTTCGAAAAAGCATTTGATAGAGTCAACCATGATTACCTATTTCACGTTATGAGTACTATGAACTTTCCGCAAAGCTACATCAGGATCCTGAAGAACCTCCTCAACAATTCAGCCTCTATAATAATGGTAAATGGTCAACTCAACAGACCAATAACTGTAAAAAGTTCAATGAGACAGGGTTGTCCTCTGTCCATGTCGCTTTTTGCAGTAGCCATAGAACCCTTACTTTTTCGTCTGAGTACAAATTTACAAGGCATATTACTACGTGGGCAAAAGGTTGTCTGTCAATCATATGCTGACGACGTCACGGTCTTGGTCAAGGACAATAATGATATCTGCAAATTATTAGAGGTAATAAAAATGTATGAACTCGCGTCTGGCGCCAAACTGAACCGACAGAAATCCGCAATAATGAACATTGGACGAGGTTTAGAAGTTCCCATTCAAGGGGAAATAAAGGAGACTGCTACATTGAAATGCCTCGGTATTGAATATACGCCCAATATCCAGCAAACGATTGCACGGAATTACAGAAGACTACTTAATAGTATACGTGCCAGTATATATCAGAATGTACTCAGAACACTCGACGAAATACAAAGGGTGGAAGTGGTGAATATATATCTCACATCCAAAATAAATTATGTGGCACAAGTTTTACCAGTTCCGCGGACTGTGGCTGATAGGATCTTGGCAGCCTTTGGCCACTTCGTCAGCCGTGGCCATACCTTCAAAGTCAAATACGAGACCTTGACACTATCGACCGACAACGGTGGACTCAATCTAACAGATGTCTACAATAAAGCGCAAGCCCTGTTTGTTAGCAAAACGTACAAGCAGTGGACAAAAACGCCGAACACCATAGCGGCATTTCTTTTAAATGAAATAGCGCCACCTAACTGTTCTGCCCCAATCGATGTCCGCCACATTCCCACCGCCCTGTATCACTTTAAACATTTTTTAATCGAATACAGCTATATAAGCATGAGAATGGCAGAGAAAGACATGTATAGAGTCAAAGAAGTCTACAAAAATTTAATGAAATTTCATAACAAGAACATCATTGAACGAAAGTATAAAGACTTCAACTGGAAAATGATCTGGAGAAACATCCATAATCCACACTTACCGACAAACGTGAGGGCACTCTGGTATTACGCTGTTAATCGAAAAGTCCCAACAAACCAACGACTTCATAATATACATCTCGCAAATTCTCCCTTGTGCACACTCTGCAACCTGAATGACACAGACGAACATCAATTTGTCTGCAGAAACATTGACAACATTTGGCAGTTACTCAGGAAAAAACTTGCAATTATGCAGAGAACGTCGCCAACCACCATAACACCTGCGAGCCTTTTACATCCGGACGAAGAACTTTACCCCAATACGAAACAAAACGCCGTGAATTGGCTAAAGGGACATGCAATATATTACATACTGACAACTACGGAAAAGAGTGAAGGAGATTTCTGGATATACATTAGAATGCAGCACGACAAACTACTGCAAGTAGAGGACTATCGGAAAAAATACGGAAACTTTCTCAAAAGAACCATCGTGTGAAACATAAATAAAACGACATCCTTGATGATGTGACCCAATGGGCATATCAACAGGTTAAATTATTACAAATACAATTTCTAGGAAATGTAAGAATAACGAATAACGATCAACTAAGGAACGACTATTTTGACGAAAATAAACTTTTCGAAACAGAAAAAAAAAGGTTTTATTTCACATGTTTGGCTCTAGAAGAGAGACATTTTGTTTTTTTTTTTACATTATTTCAGTTCCCCTTTTTTTAAGTCTACAGAGATCTAATTTTCAATTGCATAAATTCTACCATCACCAAGAATTCATGTTACGTTGTATCATTAACAGAAACGGAGTCTAGCTAGCTGACGCATTTCAAAGTTAGAGAAGATAAACAAAACGAGAGCAAAAAGAAGAACCAGATCAAGTACACGGATACGTGTGGAAATTACAACAGTTACACCCGAGAAGACGAACTTTGACATCGGAAGTTGGCAAAGACACCGAAAGATACAATTTATATAGCATTTCAGAAGATATGAAATTATGTTTCACACCGAAGAAGGCAATCTTAATTTAGAGAAGACATTAAACAACATTATATTTTGCTTTCAATTTTTTCCTATAATTGAACATTAAATCATAATAGGCAATACAAAAAAAAAAAAAAAAAAAAAAAAAAAAAAAAAAAAAAAAAAAAATTGCTCTTGCCTTTATCGTTCCAGAAGCAGCAGAGGAATTTTAAGTTTATTCAATATATCAAGAAAAATCCTTTCGTTTACCAACATCTCTCAAAAGAAAGGAAGATGAGATGCACAACACAAAAATAATTTTAAAAAAGCCAACGCCGAAGAAGGCGCCATTTGGAGAGCGAAAGGAAGGGCTGTGAGGGGAGGTTGGAGGCCCTAAAAAAAACCGGTTAAGACGTCTGCCTAGAAAAAAAAAAAAAAAACGGTTAAGACGTCTGTTAAAAAAAAAAAAAAAAAAAAAAAAAAGGTGACTGAGGCGCTCCAGTCACGGTCAGCACGGCCACTACGGTCGGGGGTTCGAATCCCCCCTCGGGCATGGATATTTGTGCCGTCCTAGTTCGTAAGTAGTTCATAAGTAGTTTGTAAGTTTAGGGACTGATGACCCCGTAGTTAAGTCCCATAAGCTTAACAAACATTTTTTTTGAAACCCACCTGATAAGGATCCCACACTGGGCTGCAATACTCCAAAAATGGACGAACAAGCGTAGTGTATGAAGTTTCTTTTGTGGTTCTGTTGCATGTTTTAAGGGTTCTGCCAATAAAACGCAGTCTGTGGTTCGCCTTTCCCACGACATTATCTACGTGTTCTTTCCAGTTTAAGTCTGAAGTAATAGTAATTCCTGGGTATTTTGTGGAGTTTACGGCTTTCACTTTTGATTGAGTTATCTTGTAAACTAAGTTCAACGGATTTGTTTTCGTACTCATGTGGACGACTTCACACTTCTCATTATTTAGTGTCAATTGCCAAATTTTACACCATAGTGATATCTTATTCAGATCGTTCTGCAGTGGTTTTTGATCTTCAGATGATTTTACTAGACGGTAAATGACGACGTCATTTGCAAATAACCTATGTAAGTGGGAGTCAACAATATATTTTCGCTTTCGGAGGAGAATGTTGGCGAATGGAGTTTCGTAAGTAGCCCAAGCCGCAGCGATTAGCGCCGTTGTTGTAATGATTCCCATCCCACGTCCCGTATCATTTCCATGACGCTGTCTCCCCTGTATCGTGACAGTAGGAAACGAACTGCCCTTCTTTGAAGTCTTTCGATGTCCTCCATCAAACCGACCAGATAAGGATCCCGCACTGAGCTGCAATACTCCAAAAAAGGCGGGACAAGCGTAGTGTATGCAGTCTCTTTAGTAGTTTTGTTACATCTTTTAAGGGCTCCGCCAATAAAACGCAGTTTCTGGCTCGCCTTTCCCACGACATTATCTACGTGTTCTTTCCAATTTAAATCTGAGGTAATAGTAATTCCTAGATATTTTGAGGAGTTTACGGCCTTCAAGTTTGATTGATTTATCTTGTAAACGAAGTGTAACCAATTTCTTTTTCGTACTCATTATTTAGAATCAATTACTAATCTTTACACCACAGTGATATCTTATTTAGATCGTTCTGCAGTTGGTTTTGATCTTCAGATGATTTTACTAGACGGTAAATGACGGCGTCATCTGCAAACAACCTAAGAGAGCTACTTAGATTTTCCCCTAAATCGTTTATGTAAATAAGGAACAGCAGGGGACCAATAACACTATCCTGTGGAACGCCCATTCTTCAGGGAGGCGAGGTACCGATGTAGGTCGATCAGGCCTGGCTCGAAGGTGGCGTTCCAAAACATCCCAAAGGTGTTCTTTAGGATTCAAGTCAGGACTCTGTGCAGGCCAGTCTATTACGGGGACGTTATTGTGTAACCACTCCTTTACAGACTATGCATTATGAACAGGTGCTCGATCGTTTTGGAATGTGCAGTCGCCATCCGCCACTTGCTCTTCAACAGTGAGAAGCAAGAAGGTGCTTAAAACATCAATGTAGGTCTCTTCTGTGACAGCGTCACGCAAAACAACAAGTGGTGCAAGCTACCTCCATTGGAAACATGACCACGAGTCTGTTTTCCCCTGATAGTACTAGACATGCTGGCAGATGACGTTCACCAAGCATTCGCCATACCCACACCCTCCCATTAGAGCGCCACATTCTCTACCGTAATTTGTTACACGCCGTTTTGCCACTGCTGTTCAGTCGTCCAATGTTTACCCTCCTTACACCAAGTGAGGCGTCGTTTCGAATTGAGCTGCGCGGTGTGTAGCTTATGAGCACCCGATATACCATGAAATCCAAGTTTTCTCATATCCCGCCTGTCATAGTACCTTGAGTGGATCCCGATGCTGTTTTGAATTCCTGGCTGATGGTCTGGATAGATGCCTGTCTGTTACACTCTACGATCGTCTTCAACTGTCGATGGTCTCTGCCACTCAACAGACGAGGTCGGCCTGTAAGCTTTGGTGCTGTTCTTGAACCTTGACGTTTCCATTTTACAATCACATCAGAGTAAGTGAAATAAAAATGTTCAAATGTTTGTCAAGCTGAAGGGACTTAACTGCGGGGTCATCAGTCCCTAAACTTACAAATTACTTATAAACTAACTTATACTAAATAGAACACAAACGTCCATGCCCGAGGGGGGATTCCAAGCCCCGACGGGAACGGCCTCGCGCATCGCAGCATAGCGTTTCAATGCTCTTGGCCACAGAAGCAATGGACCTTGGAAATCCGACTTCTGGCACAAGTAACACCCAATCAGCTGACCACGTTCCATGTCTGTGAGTTCCGCGAATCGTCCAATTACTAAATAAAATAGTTGTCTTTTCCAGTAGCTACATTAAAAATTAACCCAACCCTTATGCTTCTCTGTACTAAAAAGTGCGCATAGCCTCCTTTTTCACATATGTCGGAAGTGTTTTGCATGTGCATTCAATTGTATATCATCAGTAACTCACTAACTCGTATTTTTTTTTATTTTATGAATGCTTGCCTTAACCGTGTCAGCTGTCACCTGTTTAATAAGGACAAAACGTAAGTTGGTCTCATTTTTCTCTAATGGTCCAAGAGACAAACCTCTAAACAAAAAACATAAAAAACCAAGACACCATATTTGTGTCTTTCTGTCAAGAGCATTTATGTATATTCGTTGGGTGAACCCGTCTACAATCTGTATATATATATATATATATATATATATATATATATATATATATATATATATATGTTGTGTTGGTCTGCGTGTGTTTGAAAATCTCAAATAGTTCTTCACCGAGTGAGGTCCAAATTTGTCACAACGTTGCACTGTAACACAGGAAGGTTCTTAGACACCTATTTGTTTAATATATTACTCATAACCTATATATGTGGCACTTTTGCGATTTTTGGCATTAACATTTCCACATTGTGAAATTTATATAAAATCGTATGTGATATATATTTTAGTGATAGTTAGCAGACAATGACTGTTAGCGAAATATGGAATCGGTGGGTTCAGGTAGGTAATACGGAACGTCGGGCTGGATCCCAACGGCCTTGTATCACTAACAGTCGAGATGACAGGCATCTTATCCGCATGGCTCTAACGGATTGAGCAGTTAGGTCTCGCTCCCTGAGTCAACAGATGGGGAAGTTTGCAATACAACAACCATCTGCACGAACAGTTCAAAGACGTTTGCAGTAGCATGGACTATCATGGCTGCAGTTACCCTTGACGCTGCATCAGAGACAGGAGCGCCTGCGACGGTGTACTCAACGACGAACCTGTGTGCATGAATGGCAAAACTTTATTTTTTCGGATGAATCCAGGTTTTGTTTAAAGCATCATGATGGTCGCATCCGTGTTTGGCGACACCGCAGTGAACGCACATTGGAAGCATGTACTGGTCATCGTCATACTGGCGTACTACTAGTACTGGACACAATCTTCTATTTGCACCACGAAATCCAATCAGCATTTTCCGCGTCTTGCTCACTGATAGTAGCTTAATATTGACCTCTTTTCTAAATAGACGTCAGACAGTACAACACAAACAAAACCTAGTCTGAATGACTAAATTGTAAAATGTAAAATGAAAATGTAAAAGTCTCAAGAGAAAAAACCGTAATCTGAAGAAAACCACTATAATTTCTTATCGGTCAGTCTGAGCTATTAAAGGTAAAGCAGTCAACAATCCGAAGATTGGTTTGAACACCACAGTGCTTTACTAGGCATGGTCCTGTTTGGAGGTGGTATGCCGTTGCCTTCCTCCGACCTTCGAACTGACTTACCCAGCCAGTTATAGGGGGACCTACAGTTTAACGTGGGTTCCGAACCACGGTGCTACTCGGTATTTTTCACATGAGCAATACTGCCAGAGGTGAAAGAAGTGGAAAGTGACAGATAAAAATCCTAGGACCTGGCAGGGATCGAACCCGCGACCTTTGGATTTGTAGTCTGGCACTCTACCACTGTGCAACCGAGTGAGCTATTACTGCATTAAATATTTTAGAAAAATATGTGGCTTGAGAACATAATAAATGTGGGACATAATCTGAATGACCAACACGTGGAGTAAATTTTATAGGCTCTAAAGAACGAACCAAAATCCGTCGAAAAGTACAATAATTTAAGTCTACACGTTTTGAACTGTTATTGCTATAACGATTTCAAAGAAATGAGACCTGAAGACTAAAGAAATGGGTCACATCATCTGAAAGCCCAAGCCGCGGCGGAAAATTTATCAGTACCATAGAACGAACCAAAACCCGTGAAAAAGCACAGAAATTTCATATTACACTGGTGGTTCTATTACAATAAGAAAACTCGTCATTGGAATCCGCTCTGAATTTAAAGAAGATCGTCCACAAATGTTAACTATATACGTTGTGGTGCAATTTTCAAAGTACAAAGAGGCTTGATTAAAATTTAGCAAAATTATATCGCCTTTCTGTCATACAGCAGCGATGACGCGAGTTTATTATTAATATGAAAATCAACTAAAGCAATTTGCTACAATAGTGGATGGTTCTGGATTCCGTGACCAAAATCGTTAGGCCTATTGTTCTGAAGCGGCCACATCTAACTATATCCCTATAGCACTAAAATGAGCACGAAATTTACGCAAACACTATTTGCATAAACCGTGATGAGGTATTCTGCATGTTGCGTCCTCGTAATGACGATAATTTTACACATTAACGCTTCCGCAATATCATCGTCAGCAGCTGGTCAGCATGACTTCTCACATCTATGGACCCGGAGATCGTTGTGTTTTATGTCCGTTGTCCCGGCGACAACTGAACCAGCCTTCCGGCCTAGCCTTCTGATTGGCTGGCGGCGCTACAGCCAAAGAACGGACCTCCTAATTCACTTGCGAAAAACAGACAACGACTTTGCCAATACTACGACTTTAGTACTCAAACAGACTTATCTCTCAGTACTCTGGTAATAGATCTTTGCTGGTTTCACCTCACCTGCACATCCCAGCATGCTCTTCTTTCTGTACAGGGACTAGAGAGAAAGGAACATGAAGCATGACATAAGAACTAAAGAAAGACCTGAACAATTGCCATCCTTGTATTCATGGTGTAGAGCTAAGACTTTTCCCAGACCAGCACAAAGGTTTCATGAACCACATGGTCAGCCTTTAGGACAAAGAGAGTGGGCATAAATAAAATAATTCTAAAATTTCTGACAACGGATTCCAATCTAATGAAAAATGACGATTCGTGTGAAGTATTAAACAGTTAAGTCCGATTAATATTAAAGAAGTTGGTAAATTTAATCGCCACTAAAATCTAGAGCCCGTCAAAACGGCCTCCGCTCCCGCTCGGTTCCCGCAGCGCTGGCGCCTCGCTCTCGACGGCTGACGGCGGGTACAGGGTTGGTAGAGGGGGAGCGATGACGTCACACTCGCGAGAGCGAGACGTTTCGGGCAGGACGACTCACGATACTCCCGGGTTCACGCGCGCCCGCCGGGCCGAGCTGAGCTTGGCTGAGACGCCTTGGCCCAGTCGGCGCACGCCGCCGGCTACGTGTTCACACAACGCGCCGGACGTACCCGAGACAAGAAAATGGGGAAAATACACTTTTTAGATTTTCACGTTGTAAAAATTGTTGATGGTATACACGACCACGCTACATCGTTTTATGAAAAATGCTTGTAGAGTCTATGGGACTTAACTACGGGGCCATCAGTCCCTAAACTTACAAACTACTTATGAACTACTTACAACTAAGGACGGCACAAATATCCATGCCCGAGGGGGGATTCGAACCCCCGACCGTAGTGGCCGTGCGGATCGTTTTATGAAATTAATTTTTCCTTACTAGCTTTGCCTTGCCTGTGAAAAAATAAAAAGGCTAATTTTCATTCCGCACGAGTTTTTAGTTTCGTAACGCTCCTCACTCGATTTTGATGAAAGTATGCGTTTAAAAAATTTGATTTTTGGACACATTATAGTAATACATCTTAGCTTTCGTATAAGACATTCACCTTTTCGTAATTCCTAACAGTCGTTTTCAAATGACGCTATTTCTCAAGTATATGCACTTGATTTACAAATCGTTTATTGAAAAAGTTAGATAGCGGGCAGGTTACTGTTCTACGACTTTTAGACCATATATTACAGCGAGTGAAATGGAGCTAAAAGAACAAAAAAGTTTTTAAAATGGTAATCACACTGATATCTACCTCCTTTCACAAGTAATTGCCAGTTATCTGAGCGCCCTCGGCCCGCGAACACAAGTCTACGAACTCAGCCTGTGTTGAGCGTAGCGTGAAGGACTGCAGTGCCGAAAAATCTGAATTGATGGCTACGTTTGTCGGTCCCTCGTGATGTGTTAAAGATCCATAATCAGAGAACAATAATGAACTAATTTTTCTTGGGTGGCAACCGATTACAATGGACAACCATCTGCTACGGTTTTACAGCAGATCATATTTGACTTTGAGAGGCATACATCTGGTTTTTTTTCCACGAAATACAATTCATGGAATTTATATTTCGAGTTTGGTACTAGAAGAGAAGAACGAAGTAGTGTAAACTGCGACTACTCCTAAGACACAATATATACCTTTTCGCTTTTGTAGCTTTCGGAAAATGTGTTCCCACAGGGTGAAAATAATTGTATACAATGTGTCCGACATAAATGCGATACTTTCACGTCTGAGATGAAAGTAAGAATGAACTGAGTTGCTTTTAGTAACCTGTCTGAGACGAACAATGTTTCTACGAATATTTTGCTGTATCATTTGAAGACAATTTTCTTTGTCTGCAAGATGGTACTTTCGAATTTTCAACATACGCTGGTTTACTTTAGCCTCAGACACTGCAGGACAGGTCTGTAAAGGATGAGAAGCGTCTGTCACTTTTTTCTATTTTTTTCCGAGGGAAGGGGAGAGCTTGTCCCCAGCTATAAGGAATCCCAACCCACTGTCAGCAGAAGATTGATTGCTGGCCACCTCAAGACTCCAGCTAACAGTTCATTGATTTTATTATATTATATATTAAAAGAATCTACGAAAACTAAAGTCAGTCGGACAGACTAAACTAACCAGCTGATTTCCTTCATTTTTGTGTAAAACTAAAGGTATTCATCCACTTTTTGTACACTCAAACGGGATTTCCTTCTGTATATTTCTTATGGGAATGTCCTGGCTGTAAACTAAAGTCATTCTGTCAGGCCGTTCTATCCGGCCCATTTCCTTTATTTTCGCTTTCAACGGAAGGTATTTATTCGCAGATTTATCATCAAGTCTCTCCTTCCTTTACTTTCATTCAAACGCGGGATCCTTCTGTCCTTGCATTGAATATTTTAATCGGCTTGTTTTAGGATATCTTCGGTTCTAAATAAAGTACACAGTTCTGTTTGACCTAACAACGCTCAACGGATCAAGATCTTTCATTTGTGCTTTTAAACACTTTCACGGATTGATTCTGAAGAAAGCTATGCGTGAAAATTCAACTTTACTTCCATATCTTCCCAACGTTTCAGTCATTCCACTAACGGTGCGAAGTATTTGCACGGGTCTTATTCGCACGGGTCCTTTATCTGTCTTATGTATTAAAATAATCTATTTTATATTTATAATTGATTTTAAATAAGTGTTTTGATATGAATTTAAGAAAACACAAGCTTATATAATATTCTGTATACTGTTAACATCTATAATAAATATTTTTAAATGATAAACATTTAATTTTATTTATTTCCATTTAACATGACTGCCACTAATGCTGCAAAGTATTTGCACAGGTCGCCTAGTTTTACTACTATATTTCTCACACTGTAGTGAACCGTCGAATTTTATGAACATAAGAAATTGGTGGTAATGCACTTGTTCCATCCATACAGACTAACATTTAGGAGAGTATTTCCTTCCTTTAACATTCGATATCTTTAATATTCCCGGCGCGAGTCGGCGCCGGCACGAACCGATTGGCGTATGGTGTTGCTTCTGCAGCACAAGTATCACGTCTCCAGCCTCCTTTCAGCAGTAGCTCCTCTGCATGATTTTTTTCACTTATACTTATGATAATGTTTATTTTTCTTCTATTACCATTAATTCTGTAATATGAATTTAAAAAATTAAGAAATGTTTAGTTTTTCACATAAGGAAAACCTCTCCTAAATGTTAGTCGAAATTAATGGGATGGGTCCATACCACATATTTCTAATGTGTTTATAATTCTATGAGTCACTACAGTTTGCAAACAATAGTAATAAATTACAAAATCAATTAAGAGTGAGCTGGCTCAAAGTAGATGGCAGTGAACAAGTACTGGTCACACCTGTGTTTTCTTCGAACTTCCACTGACAGTGGGTGACGATTCCTTTGTTGCTGGCCACAAGCCCACTAAGAACGAAAAAACAAATCACAACATGAAACAAATGACACCTGCTTCTCATCCTTTACTGATCTGCAGTGCCTGAGGCTAAACTAAATATTTCATTTAAAATATAACAATCGATATGTAAGTACCATGGAGACAAGGAAAATTGTGAGATTCAGGAAATGTTCATAGAAAAGTAGTTCCCATCAGACAGCTTCCTAACAAAATAAATAAAAATTCTGAGAACCGAGTAGAGTTCTTTGAAAGTGGAGATGAGCTGAAACATAGTACAGCGTGTACCACATAAATCTGGCACACCTAACGTACCCCCCCTGGCCATAATTTGCAGCATCCCTTATCAGGAGGTAACTAAATGTCTTTAATTTTACTGTTATGTAGTCCTACTTTAGTCTCGGTCTGAGGGATAACGCTTTTATGTCATACACTGTATAGAAAATTGTTTCACCTTGTGGTAGAACATTTTCTGGGAGCTACAAAAGCGAAAATTAAGAGAAGGTTCAAATGTTTGTTAAGCTTTAGGGACTTAACAGCGGGTCATCAGTCCCTAAACTTACAAACTACTTATGAACTACCTTATACTAAATATGACACAAATATCCATGCCCGAGAGGGGATTCGAACTCCCGACTGTAGCGGCCGTGCAGACTGTGACTGGCGCGACGTAGTCCCCTCGGCCACCACGGCCGGCTTAAGAGAAGGCTAAATAGTGTAATCTTAGGTGTAGATGCATCAATAAATGTAAGTATACTTTTGGGTTTCTTCCGTTTATTATCCTCAACTAGAAAGTCATTGAGTAGAATTTCAGAAATTTTATTTTAGTCCATCAACAGCAAATTCGCAGTTTACATTAATTGTTTCTTCTTTTGTAGTTTGAAACACGAAATATGTATTCCGTTAATTGAACAATGTGGACAACAAACTACTTGTATACCTCTTAAGCGAAATATTACCTTACATAAAACCATAGCAGATCATTGTCCATTGTAATCGGTTGCCACCCAAGAAAAATTAAGGTATAGCTATTTTCTGGTTAGGAATTAATAACACATCACGAGGGACCAACATACGTGGCCAGCAAATAATTTTTTCGGCACTGCAGTGCTTTACGCCACGCTCAACACACGCCGAGTTCGTAGGCTTGCGGACGCGACATGATGCCGCTCAGATAACTCACAATTACTTGTGAAAGGAGGTAGATATCATTGCAACTACCATTTCAAAAACTTTTCTGTTCTTTTAGCTCAATTTCACTCGCTGTAATGTATGGCCTAAAATGCACAGTACAGTAAGCTGCCCGCTATCGAACTTTTTCAATAAACGATTTGTAAATCAAGTGCGCATACCTGACAAAAAGCATCATTTGAAACCGATTGTTACGAATTTCGAAAAGGTGAATGTTTTATTGGAAAGCTAAGATATTTTAGTACCCTGTGTCCAAAAATCAGATTTTGTAACCGAATACTTTCATCAAAATCGAGTGAGGAGCTTTACGAAACTGAAAACTCGTGCGGAATGAAAATTTGCCTTTTTATTTTTTCACAGGCAAGGCAAAGCTTGTAAAGAAAAAATAAGTTGATAAAACGATGCGATGTGGTCTTACATACCATCAAAATTTCTTACAACTTGAAAATCGAAAAAGTTTTTTTCCCTCTCTTTTTCGTTTTGGCACATGCCCGCTCAACTCGGCCCGGCCGGCAGTGTGAATGCACCGTCGTAGACGTGTGGCGGACGGGCGCAATAATTAACGGCGTCGTCAGGGGGGCTGGTCGTGCGCATGCGCACTGCTGTCGGCTGTCCTACATGCCAGCCGGGAGTACCAAGTCTTCTCGCTCCCGAGACTGCATAATCGGCACTGACGGCTCCCGGGTACGGCGGTCTCGCTAGCCACTCCCTCTGGCGGGAACGAGCGGGAGCCAGGCCGCGTTTGACGGCCTCTACTAAAATCATATCAAACTAATTTTCCCCGCCAATCTAAAATTGCCATTTGCTTGCCTGACCAGAGGACCATCGTATCGTGGGGGCGAAATAATTTTTCGTATCATGTATTAATTAATATATAAAACTGGAAAGATAGCGATCAGCCACAAAGGCTATCGGAGCCGTTAAGTTCAAACCCGGAGAGACAACGTCTTCGCGGAAGGACACTTCTGTTCCCGCCGTCTTTGACAAGTTGCCGCCAAGAAAGGCCGCCACCCTAGTAGGGTCCTTGCGGGCCAAAACGAACTCTTAACTGTACTCTGGTCATGTTGGTAACACGTCACTAGTTTTCCGGCGGAAGGATCAGCGCTGCCAAACTCGCGTTAACAAAAAGGGCGTATGCGACGTAGCCGCTCTCAGTTCGGCAGTTGCTTCAGATATTTCCATTTCTTAGGAGGACAGGTCTTCTATCGCCTATTGTGCAGAAGCCGCCATGCTCAGTCTTGGTAATATTTCGTTGACCGACAGGAACTTAACAGTTCCACCGAGCATGTTTCGCGACTAAAGTGAAGAAATTACAGTTGGTCGCGAGTTCAACAAATATGCAACGGTATGCATATCGGCCAAACACGCGCGATGATTACTAAGATGTTTTTCGTTTAGTTTTTATGCCGCTCCTGTTTCGGACTCAGTCTGCTGTTCTCATGACCAACGGAGATTTTCATGAAACTCAATACACTCTCTCGTTAAAGGCTGGTCGAACTATTTGAATGTGCTTTATTTTCGATGTTTGCTCTCTATTGTACGTCTTGTCCTAGCAAGAATCTGTAACCGTTTAATAGGATGTAACAGGCTACTTCGTAATTCTATATATGCTACTTTCAGAATACAAATATTATTTCAATGAACTGTCCGACTTCTGGTCTGTAGATTTCCCTTGATGCTATCATTTTTATTCATTCACGAAATAATAGGAACCCCTGCTAGAAGAGAGGAGGTGCGATGCTGGCAACGGTGGCAACGGTCACAGCAACGGAATATTAACAGGTAAGTCACCTGTTAATTGGGAGGCGGAAGTCAGGCAGATTGATTTAAGTCATAATCTCGTTTATTTCGTCCTACAACCAACCATAGGAAGAGACAGGCTCTACAGTGGGTTTCCAATAGTGATGAGCAATTAAATACAGGTCGCCTCTACAGGCACCATACACTTTTTTGTGTGATATGACACTGATTTAAAAATTAGAAAATGTGTAGCAAAACAGCTGTTTCAAGTGGGGAGAGGTATACTTTGCAGCGAGAACGGTGACTACAAACGCGGCTGATAAATTATGCGAAAATAATCATCCTTTGCTGTTGCTGTTCTTCTTCCTTCCGTGCTTGCTTGGATAAATGGTTTGGATTTTCCGCCGATTTTCCCAAACATGTTTCAGCACATTTTGTGCTATCATCAGTCGAATGGTTTATTTTTTGTTCTTAAAAATAATAGTTACTGTACAATAGTCTTTTCAGTTACTTCTAAAATGTTTTTGTAGGTTCATTCGTATTTAATTTCACTTATCTTATCTGACTATATAACTATTTCAGTATAGTGAATATTAGACCTGGATATACAAGTATCACATTTCCTTACATACCTTTTACATTAGGCTACATAAAACTCGTTAAGTTTATTTGTTGTTTTGTTACAAACTTGTCATCTGCAAACATAACAAACTGTTTAAAATTTTCTTACTTTCTAATTTTCGGTTCGAGAAAAACGCGTCATTTCTGTTTAGTACTTACATTCTTTTCTTTCTCTTTAGAATCTGGTTGTCGCTGTTAATTTTTAATGTGGATGTCACTCGTTTTTCACGAAAAAAAAAAAAAATAAAAATTAACAGCAACAACCAGATTCTAAAGAGAAAGAAAATAATAGTAAGTGACTATAATTTTTCAGTACAAAAAAAAAAATCGTTCCACTGATGATAGCACAAAATGTGCTGAAACATGTTTGGGAAAAATTAAAAATCAGGTGTCTTGCATACGGCGGAAAATCCAAAGCATTTATGCGAAAATATCTAATGTGATGCTACGAGGTACTTGTCCTTATTCAAGTTTAATATGAAGCACTTCAGACCTTCACAATGAAAACATGGTAGATGAACGAATGAAACTAGTGAACGAAACGAGTACGGACAAAGTATTCCCAAACACAAAATCCCCGTAGGTGATGAACTGGCTTTGCAGCTGCAAGTACGAGTAAATGAGGTGCCGATTACGACGATAACATTCGTTGGCAGATAGTGTACGTACACGGATGGTGTCGTAACAGTTTATTCGCAGATCGCGCTGAAACGAAATGGCAACTAATGCTAAAATTACGCGCGCGCGCAAAAAAAAAAAAAAAAAAAAAAAAAAAAAAAAAAAAAAAAAAAAAAATCATTGGGTGAGTACGTGAGTGCAGTAGATCCACATCCGACCAGCGGCAGTAAAATTCTGTAATCTGGCCAGACGACAGTGTAAACAGGAGCTGATTATGCCGTCAGCGACCGCAGCGAATAAACTTGTCGCCGCGCCTGCGAAAACGGCCAACTGCAAAAAAACAAAGCAGCAGCCAGCAGCGGCGCCTGATTTATACCGCAGAAAGCAACGGCCGCGCCCGTCACGCTGCCGACGGCCGACGACCGCCGCGCAGAGTAATTTTGCGGTTACGTTTCATCTCATTTAACGTTTATGATGGAAACAAAAACACTGGCGTTTGATGTGCGATATTAGCATGAAATAATTATTATTTGCGATAATGGATATCAAACAGCCGATGATGAAGCTACGTGATTTTGAGCGGCTGGGTCGCAGCCCTTTGCGGTCGCACTGCGCATGCGTCGCTCGGGGCCACTGACAGGCGAAATTGTCCCGTAGGCGACAGAGACAGAGACAGCTGCACGGTAGAGCACTGTATAGTACAAGCAGAACAATCCGCCATTTTGAATCCCACATTGAAGACGGGCATTTAAAGACTACGGAACACTTACGCTTTTTAATATGCTCTTAAGACCATTAAATATACTTTCCTAACGCAGAGCCGGCCGCGGTGGCCGAGGAGACTGAGGCGCTCCAGTTACGGTCTACACGGCCACTACGGTCGGGGGTTCGAATCCCGCCTCGGGCATGGATGTCTGTGCCGTCCTTAGTTGTAAGTAGTTCATAAGTAGTTTGTAAGTTTAGGGACTGATGACCCCGTAGATAAGTCCCATAGACTCTACAAACATTTGAATTTTTCCTAACGCAGAAACATTACAGCATAGTAAACTTATTAGCTGACGTTTGACTGTAAGTGGCAAGAAACTTAAAGTTAGTGATTAGATGGGTATTTAGAGAGGCCGGCCGCGGTGGCCGAGGGGACTGAGGCGCTCCAGTCACTGTCTGCACGGCCACTACGGTCGGGGGTTCGAATCCCCCCTCGGGCATGGATATTTGCGCCGTCCTTAGTTGAAGTTAGTTCATAAGTAGTTTGTAAGTTTAGTTAAGTCCCATAAGCTATACAAACATTTGAACAATTTTAAACATTTGGTATTTAGAGATATGATACATTCACTTAGATTCCATATAAAGGCACATGTTTCCGTTCATATTCACGCAAATCCAGTTAAATACGTTAAAATTATCGTATTTTCTGGTTTATAAATGGAACATTGACATACCTTGACGGTAACTAAGAGTTGCACTTGAAAACAGTTTAAGTTATGAATTTAATGCCTTTCATGTACGACTTATTTCCTGTTCCCATAGTTTGTGAAATTCATTTCATTTTTTTTTTTTTTTTTTTTCATCCATCGTGTTCACAGATTAGCATAATCCTATATATTCACATGTTGAAAGTCACATTTAAATTAAATACTGAACTAATGCGAAATAACATAATTAAAAAAAAACTAGCTGGGTAAAGCCAGCTGCTGCAGTTATAGATCACTTAAAATACTACTTCAACAATGTTTGTTAAGCTTATGGGACTTAACTACGGGGTCATCATTCCCTAAACTTACAAACTACTTATGAACTACCTTATACTAAAGACGGCACAAATATCTATGCCCGAGGGGGGATTCGAACCCCCAACCGTAGTGGCCGTGCAGACCGTGACTGAAGCGCCTCAGTCTCCTCGGCCACCGCGGCCGGCTAAAATACCACTTAACAGCCTTTAGAATAACTCCTTAGTTGCTCTAAATGAAATCAAGAAAAGTAAACACACTGTACGTCGTGTTATGTTGACATCTGTAGCAAAATTAAAATAAACTAATGCTTACACGTATAGGCCTGTATTTTTATTACTATCTCTCTGCGAGCAGAACTATTTCTAATACAAATAAAAGGTTACACAGATAGTACCCCGATTTCGGTGTCAATACTTGACGTCTGGAATTTACAATCCGTCTTTTACGACGATCTATGTTTGTAGGAAACCGATAAATAATAGCAGACATGGTCGCTATTAGTTTTGAGCTGTTTGGAGCAGCACAACCAACCATTTCACCCTGTGAAACAATAAAATCACAAAATAGTCGGTCATTCACTTCGCTACACCACAAGAAGCATAAAACACTGACATCGGATTGGGATTCAAAATGGCGGATTGTTCAGCTCGGTATATATAGTGCTTTACTGCACGGCGTGACGTAGTGGGTGCGTGGCTGCAGCGGCGGTGACCTCGCGGCGGCGGGAACACATTCACGGAGGCAGCGATAACAACATAAATTTTGCCTCGGAATAAAACCAGGGTCATTTTTAAAGCCAGGAGAGATTTACAGTGGAGAAGCACAGACTTTATTTATAAACATAAATTATATCTCAGACTACAAAATATTGACTTTTTTTTTTCACTTTTCAAGATATAGGAGAGTAGAGGTCGCACACTGATCTTGGTCACAGATTCGTTCTTAGTTTTTATGTTCGCAAGAACATAGTTCATCTATCTTGGGAGTAGCTGTTGTTGTGGTTTCCAGTATTAAGCAGCTCTCCACGCTACCATATCCAGTGCAAGCCTCGTCATCTCTGAATAAGAACAGCAACTTAGGTCTTTTTAGACATGCTTTCTGTATTCGTCTCTTGTTCTCCCTCTGCGACTTTACCCCACACACTACCCTCCATTCTTAAACTGACGAATCGCTGACATTTTAAAATGTGTCCACCAATATATCCCTTCTCTTAATCTAGATATTTCTTTTCTCCACAATTCTGTGCAGTACTTCCTCATTAGTTACGCCTTCTATCCGCCTAATCTTCAGCATTTTTCTGACGCACCAGATTTCCAATGGTTCTATCTTAATATTGATGTTTGAACTTGTCGTCGCCGTTTTACGCCCGAACAATACTACACTCAAAAACAAATGCTTTCAGAAAGAACTTTCTAGCTTTTAAAGTCATTTTGAATGTCAACGAATTCCGCTACCTCAGAAATGTTTTAATTCGCGTAGCCATTCTGAATTCTTGGGAGAATGGTCAATAGCTGCTAAGAGAAAACTGTGTGCCAACTCCAGCTTCGACCGTACTGTCAATTATTTGTTCCTAAATATTTTCAAACACTACTGTAGACAACATTGTTGGTTCTAAGGTTTTATTCTAATTGATTGCAATGCGCAAGTAAAATTTTTGGACTTTAGACTCTTTTACAAATAATATGCACTTATATGTCAGTTAGAGTACTGTTAGTAGTTCTAAAAACCGAGTGTTTTGATGCCGTTTCAATTTCTCTATAAAGTCAAAAACTAAAAATTTTAACGTGTTTGTTCAAATAAGTTTTGATAGATGACCATGGAATTCATTCTGTAACAATATTACTGAATATTTACTTTTGACTCTGTACTATTCACATTAAAGGTTATATTATATTTTTCTTGCACTTTAGAGTTGTCTTGAGGCTTGTCTTAAAGTTTTCAATGAATGCTCAAAGAATCAAGCGGAACAATTTGCCATTCTCAATACCCCTTAGTTAATAATCAATCTCTCGAGTATTGATAAAGCAGCAATAATTCACAGCGATGGCAGGATGACTTTGGAGTCCTTGCCAAATCCGAAGAACCACAACTTCTTCATCGAAGAAATACGACATAAAATCAGAAGGTTTCAAACCTACAACTGGCAGGTGCAGTTAGAATGGGTTAAAGAATATAAAGCGATATGGAAAAATGAACTAGCTGACAATCTTGCCAAAAGAGCGGCTCAATCACGAAATAAAAACACTACAGTAAAATACCTACAAGTACGGCAAAGAAGAAAATTCTAGAGGAACAAAAGGGAGATTGAGTGGCAAAGAACTGAAAACGGGGCAAGTACTTAACCGTATACACCTACGATCTGATAACGATTAATGATTAATCTCCCAATATATCTGAATTTACAGGTCATGGGAAAGTGAAAGCCTATTATCAACGGTTCAGAATAATTGAAGACGGAACGTGCACAGGCAACAGAGGTACCCAAATTGTTGGCCACCTGCTTTTGGACTGCTGTAATTTACTGAAAGAAAGTGACCATCTCAGGGGGAAAAACCCTTCTGGAATTTAATAAGTTTTCCAGCTGTGTAAATGTCATCTGGATTATTTTAATGTAAAGTGACGAATATCGTATAACTCAAATGTCTTCGTTTTCGAATCCTTCAGTCTTACGTACTGTGTTATTACTCAACGCCCTGAGTGAAAATATAGGCCACAGTTAATGTAACTAAAATGTCTTATGTTATATGAACGTAATGCCCCCTTCACTCATCCTGATTACATGTCCAACCCTTCTCCTCTTTAACATTTCCATAATATGAAGCTGTGCGTAAAGCTCCGTCAATTCCTAGTAGTTCGGAATTTTCTCTTCTCCTGTTTGTGTGTCCATCAAATGACTATACCTTTTTCATAGGATTTTCCGTTCAAAAACAAAGTTTTTGTTCATCTGTTCTCCTAAAGATGAGAGTTTCACATCCGTACATTAACACAGGTATAATCGTACTTTGATAAACCCTGATCTTGAAACTACTCGACAGGGATCTTTTCTTCAGCACATCCTGAAGGCTAAAGTATGCTTCATTGGCTCCAGAAATTGTTGCATTTATCTCAGCTTCGCAGTGGTTCTGATCACTGAAAAAGCTACCAAGTTATTTGAAAACACTTGTTTTTTTCAAACGGAAACTGTCCACTAACAGCAGGTTCCCGTCATTTGCTGCCTTACTCAGGACCATGTATTCAGTTTTATCTTCACTAACTAGCAGGCCTGGCCTAGTGGATATCTTGCAGTACGGGCTTGCCATTCATTTGCGCTGTTATTCTACTGTCGCTGATGAGAATTATGTCATCTGCATAGGCATTAACTGCAGTGCCTGAAACCAGTTGTTAATCAATCTGCAACCATACAACTAGGGGCTGTTTCATTTTTAATCTATAAATCACTGCTGCTGCCATGGATGAAATATTCAATTTACGTGCTGTGATTGTGTTTGCCAAAGTGCCTTATGAGTTTCAGACCCAAGGTTGTAGGTGACATTAACATAGATAAGTACGTTTAAGATACAAAATACATACAGTAATTCATTACAAAAGAGGAAATGAGTTGATTTTCAAAAATTTTGTACCCACAAAATTGTCTGTTTTGCGTCTTCACTACAAATTTGTATGATCTGCACTATGTTACAGTAACATGCCTTTGAAAGAAATAACATGTTAACATCACAGGATAATATAAAATCAACTGGCTGTCATATGTGATAGCTTCACATGTCAATACAAGGATTTGAACACCTTGTCAACATCTCTATCTTGCCGGCGTTGTATGTTTACTGGAAGTTTGCCGAATTTGCCGATAGGTGGTGTCACCCAGTGTAGGAACATGGAAGTAAAACACGTTGCGAACTTTACCACATCTCCATCCACAATTGCGTGATGCAGTCCCGAAATTCCTTGATAAAATCACAAAGAAATAAAGCGAGCAATATCAGATTCGCACAATTGTGCGTGCAGAGCCTGAAAGGAATATGTAACCGCATGAATTTAACCTTCATACGTGTAGTATTACTATGTAATGGGATATGTCAATACTATATACAGGGTGTCCCAGCTATCTTGTCCACCCCAAATGGACTCTCGTGTGTAGTCACAGATGTTCAAGGAGACCACCCAAACTGTCGTCTATAAAAGCGCTATATAACTCGCCTGTCAGTGTACCTGGGAAGTAGTGTGGACCGATGATTTCATCCCCAAGGATTCCACACCACACGTTAATAGACCACCTACGTTGACGGTCGCCATGTCGTACCCACCGAGGGTTGTCTGCGGCCCAGTAGTGCATGTTATGGCGATTCACTGCATCATAATTTGTGAACGTGGACTCAACAGAGAACATAACACTTTGTAAAGACTTCAGCGTGTAATTACGCATGGCCCACTCACAGAATGTCACTCTAGCACGACTTAGTGAAACATACTATTTATTTTTGTCTGCAAGTCTCCCTTAATTCTCTTGCATACAAAATTAAGCAATCTTTTTTCTTAATCTCTATCTATATAAAAGCTAAAGGGCACTCATTCACTCACTGACTAAATACTCGAAACTACTTCACTATGAAGCTGAAATTTGGCAGGAATGTAGTTTATAGGTAGGAAACGTATGCTAAGAAAGTATTTTGTGATAGGTGCATGACGGAGCGTACTTCTCCTACAGACTCAAGAAATCTACAGTTTCATTCCTATCTTCACGAAATTTCGCACGCTTGACCTTGAAAACCAGAGGAAGGTCACCGTCTCCAATAAGTTTTATACGGCGCATTGGAGAGGGTACTTTGCAACATATAATTGGATCCCTAAATACCTTGGTCGAGCTATAACTTTAGAACGGCTCGACCGATTTTACAGATCCTCTTTTTGTTGTTTTCGTTATTCTCAGAAAAAGTTTTGTATGAAATAAAACTGGAATGTGACCTGCGTTTCTATTGCACAGAAATCTATATTGATGAAATTTTTTACACTCTACCTTAAAAACAAGAGGAATGTCATTGTCTGCATAAAATTACGTTCGGTGCATAGTGAAGGGTACTTAATTTACGCAATTCTAGAAAATGTATATGAATTTTTGCGCACATGACCGTTAAACAAATTGGAAGATCATTGGGTACATAAATGTTTCTATGGTACATGACAGAGGGTACCTTGCAGAATAATTTGCCGAGAGAGGGAAAGGTGGAAACGAACCGAGAGATGGTAGAGAAAGAGGTGGATGCAGAGAGAGGGGAAAAGGGAATATGGACTAGGAGAGTGTAGGATACATAAACGCCCGGGCAACGCCGGTTTAAGACCTAATAAATAATAATACGAGTCGCGTCCAGAAAGTAAGTTCCGTTTGGTTATGTAAAACGAACGGGTACAGATACAGAAAAAATATTGATTGTTCAAAAATCTACAACTGTTAAACCACTGTTCTACATAGCTTCAGAAATTTTGTCGGTAATTGTCATAGCATGGCTCAAGGTTTCGTGTGCCTTTTTCATAGAATGTTGCCGCCTGTGTATTCAACCATGTGGTAACATGTTCTTTCAGCTCGTCGTCATCGTTGATGTGTTGTCCACCAAGGACAGATTTTAGGTGTAAGAAGAGGATTATTGTCAAAAGATTTTTTTTTCACGATAATGTCTGCCCTCACACACCGAATGTGACCAAACAATTCTTACTGAAATTTCAATGGGACCTGTTTGGTCATCCTCCATACAGCTCGGACCTCTCTCCTAGCGACTTTCATCTCTTCTTACACCTAAAATCTGTCCTTGGTGGTCAACACTTCAACAATGATAAAGAGCTGTTACCACATGGTCGAATACAAAGGCGGCAACCTTCTGTGAAGGTGGCACGCTATGACAAGTGCCTACAAAATTTCGGCAGTTATGTGCAAAAGTAGTTTAAGAGTTGTAGAATTTTGTGCAATAAAATTTTCTTCTGTATCTGTGTATTAGCGTTGTAGGCAAAATATTCTCAGGTATTGTTGTAAGGAGAGTGCGAGTATTAATTGAGGACAAGTTAGATGAAAATCAGTGTGGGTTTAGGCCTCTTAGAGGCTGTCAGGAACAGATCATTAGCTTACGGCAGGTAATGGAAAAGTGCTATGAGTGGAACAGGGAGTTGTATCTATGTTTCATAGATCTGGAAAAGGCTTATTACCGTGTTACTAGGAGGAAGCTACTGTCAGTTCTTCAAGACTATGGTATAGGAGGCAAACTTCTGCAGGCAATTAAAGGACTTTACGTAGACTGTCAGGCAGCAGTTAGAGTAGATGGCAAATTAAGCTCATGGTTCAGGGTAGTTTCAGGGGTAGGACAAGGCTGTAACCTGTCACCACTGCTGTTCATACTATTCATGGGTCATATGTTTAAAACAGTAGACTGGCAGGGCGAGATTAAAATAGGTCAAAATAAAATAAGCAGCCTCGCTTATGCGGATGACTTGGTTGTAATGGCCGATTCGATTGAGAGGTTGCAAACTAATATTTCAGAGCTCGATCAGAGGTGCAGGGATTATGATCTGAAGATCATCTCCAAAACGAAAATAATGTCGGTGGGAAAGAGATTTAAACAGATTGAGTGCCAAATAGGAGGAACAAAGTTAGAACAGGTAGACAGTTTCAAGTACCTGGGATGTATTTTCTCACAGGATGGCAACATAGTGAAAGAACTGGAATCGAGGTGCAGCAAAGCTAATGCAGTGAGTACTCAGCTAAGATCTACTCTCTTCTGCAAGAAGGAAGTAAGTACCAAGACTAATTTAGCAGTGCACCGCTCTATCTTTCGACCAACTTTGTTGTATGGGAGTGAAAGTTGGGTGGATACAGGTTACCTTATTCATAAGATAGAGGTTACAGATATGAAAGTAGCAAGAATGATTGCAGGTACCAATAGATGGGAATAATGGCAGGACGGTGTCCATAATGAGGAAATCAAAGAACAGCTGGGAATGAACACCATAGATGAAGCAGTTAGAGCGAACAGACTGAGATGGTGGGCTCATGTTACACGTATGGGAGAAGCAAGGTTACCTAAGAGACTCATGAGCTCGTCAGTGGAGGGTAAGAGGAGTCGAGGTAGACCAAGAAGAAAAGAACCTAGATGCAGTGCAGAATGATTTTAATACAAAAGGCATAACATCAGAGGAGGCATCAATGTTAGCAGTGAATAGGGGATCATGGAGGAATTTTATTAGAGGTACTATGCTCCAGACTGAACGCTGAAAGGCATAATCAGTCTCTAATGATGATGATGAATTATCTCGAAGAGAATGATATATTGGCCCAAGGTCAGCATGGATTCAGAAAGTATCGTTCGTGCGAGACACAACTAGCTCTTTATCCACACGAAGTGATGTGTGCTATCGACAAGTATTCGTAAATTCATTCCGTATTCCTTGATTTCTAGAAGGCTTTTGACACCGTACCTTACAAACGGCTTTTAATCAAATTGCGTGGTTACGGTATATCGCCCCAAATTTGCGACTGGATACGGGATTTCCTCTCAGAGAGGACACAGTACGTAGTAATCGATGGTAAGGCATCGACTAAAACAGAGGTGATATCGGGCGTTCCACAGGGTAGTGTTATTGGTCCTCTGCTGTTCCTTATTTACATAAACGATTTAGGGGAAAATATAAGTAGCTTTCTTAGGTTGTTTCCAGAAGACGCCGTCATTTACCGTCTAGTAAAATCGAATGAAGATCAGAACCAACTGCAGAACGATTGGAATAATATATCAGTAAAAATTGGCAGTAAAAATTGGCAGTTGACTCTAAATAGTGAGAAGTGTGAAGTCGTCTAGATGAATACGAAAAGAAATCCGTTAAACTTTGTTTACACGATAAATCAATCAAATGTGAAGGCCGTAAACTCCACTAAATACCTAGGAATTACTATTACTTCAGACTTAAATTGGAAGGAACACGGAGATAATGTCGAGGGAAAGGCGAACCAGAGACTTCGTTCTATTGGCAGAACGCTTAAAAGATGCAACAGAAATACTAAAGAAACTGCATACACTACGCTTGTCCGTCCATTTTTGGAGTATTGCTGCCCAGTGTGGGATCCTTATGAGGTGGGTTTGACGGAGGACATCGAAAGAGTCCACAGAAGGGCAGCTCGTTTCGTATTGTCACGAGACAGGGGAGACAACGTTACGGCAATGATACAGGATCTGGGATGGGAATCATTACAACAACGGCGCTTATCGCTGCGGCGTGGGCTACTTACGAAACTACAATCGTCAGCATTCTCCTTCGAATGTGAAAATATATTGTTGACTCCCACTTACATAGGTAGAAATGATCATCAGAATAAAATACGAGAAATCAGAGCTCGAACGGAGAGATTCAGGCGTTCTTTCTTCCCGTGCGCTATTCGATAATGGAATGGGAGATAAATAGTATAACGGTGGCTCGATGAAACCTCTGCCAGGCACTTAAATGTGATTTGCAGAGTGTCCCATGTAGATGTAGATCTAGATGTAGATGATGGTGATGATGATCTGTGTACAATTTCATTTTATTACCAAACGGAACATACTTTCTGGATGCGCCTCGTAAATTACTCCCAAGTTCTTCTTTTTCATCCCACCGCAGTGTGTAGGGGCCCCTAGACGTGTCGTGCCGCCCTGGGTCTCGCCCTGGAGGGCATCGGCGGTGGCCTGGGGCGTCGGCAGGTCAGCGGCGCGACGGTAGCGCGCAGTGCGTCATAAACGACGCCCGGAAAACACTAATGCCGGCCATCGCGCGCGGATTATGGGCGATTTTATGGTGACGGGCCGGGCCAGGGAAGGCGGGAGGAGGGAGGAGGGCGGAGGGCGCCGCAGCGGCGTGGCCAGGTCGCGACCGGCAGTAAGCCCGCGCGGACACAGGGCGCTGCCTCGCAGTAACAAAGTATACGACCGCGCCGCGCCGCAGCCAGCCATCCCATAAAGCGATACGCCCGAGCCTGCGCCCGCGGACGCTCGCCCAATACGAGCCGGGGTCCCCCGCGTCCGTAAAATTCGGCCCCGCCGGCTGCCGCTCCGGTCTCTTATTCATCCCATCCGGCCCGGCTGCAGCCACCACCCGCCATCGACTGTTTCCACAAGGTCGAGGGCAGCTGCCGATCCGAGGTCGGCCATCTTGTGCAGTCAGCTTCTTGGAGAGGGGTTCCAGCTGATCTTGTCCTCGTGCAGGTAACAAAGAGAGTTGTGCATTTCCAAATCATTTATCAACCCGGCGGTGATCGCCCGGAGTACATATGTAATCCACCTGTGGAAATTCAAGTAAATCTCGAAGTACAGAAACGACAATAGTTCGAGCCTCTGTGTACTTTGAAATGGATTGCTGGCGGACCCTCCCAGCCGCGGTGGAGTAGTCGAGCAGTCTAAAGCGTCTCGCTGCGGAGCACGCGGTTGCTCGCCGTGGAGGTTCGAGTCCTCCCTGGGGCATGGGTGTGTGTGTTGTCCTTAGCTTACCTATGTTTAAGTAGTTTGTAAGCTACGGACTGATGACCACGCAGTTTGGTTCGATAGAATTACAAACATTTGAACATTTTGAACTTGGCCCCTCCCAGTGTTTTGTGACTACGGGTCACGTGTGGTTACCTCACAGGTTCTCGTCAGAGTTGGCGGACCACCACTTCATCCGCGCGACCTGTTCCGTAAGAAATTTCGGAAAATAGTTTTCTTCTTAGTCTGTTTTTCCAATTGTTTGTCGGAATACGTATTACATATTTTCGTTATTGTCTTATAAAGTATAAATATTTGAAAAAATAACAGAATTTCACTGAATTTTTGGGAAAATATTGGATTAGAAGTGCGCCTCGGTTGCACAGTGGTGGAGTTACAGACTATAAATCCAAAGGTCGCGGGTTCGATCCCCGCCTGCTCCTGAGATCTTTATCTGTCACTTTCCACTTCTTTCACCTCTGGCAGTATTGCTCATGTGAAAAATATCGAGTAGCACCGTGGTTAACAAAACCACGTTAAACTGTAGGTCCTCCTATAACTGGCTGGGTAAGTCAGTTCGAAGGTCGGAGGAAGGCAACGGCATACCACCTCCAAACGGGACCATGCCTAGTAAAGCACTGTGGTGTTCTAACCTATCTTCGGGTTGTTGACTGCTTTATCTTATCGGATTAGAGGCAAGTAACTCGAATTTTTGCGTGAAATCTGGGTCAGCGCAGATTATACAAAGATATGTTCCTAAGAAATCTGCTCTTCAAAAGAAAGAACTTCTTTGCATTCCTCTGGTGGACAGTCAGCCATCAACTTGGGGACTGACACGGAGGATGTCTCTGGCTCGGCGATATGACTGCGGAAGAGCCAGAAAAGCCGGCCGCGGTGGCCGAGGGGACTAAGGCGCTCCAGTCACGGTCCGCACGGCCACTACGGCCGGGGGTTCGAATCCCCCCTCGGGCATGGATATTTGTGCCGTCCTAGTTCGTAAGTAGTTCATAAGTAGTTTGTAAGTTTAGGGACTGATGACCCCGTAGTTAAGTCCCATAGACTATACAAACATTTGAACATTTTTGAGCCAGAAAAAGAAGTACAAGAAAGGGGCACAAAAATTTGTTTGCCCGAGATAATTGTAAGATCTTCTTTATGTCTTGTTCAGAAAATCGTGATTAGATCTGTATTTACACAAATATGTGTTATTTCGAAGTAAATCAAAGCCAGTGATGTTATCTAATTTAAAATTGTGAGTTGTTGCAAAAAGTTTGTTAGTTTTTTAAATATGAGGTGATATGTTTACATTATGCTCAAAATTTGAAATAAATATCGCTATGGGAAATCCATAAAAGACCCAATAAAATATCTGAAAATTCAATGCTCTCTCTCTCTCTCCAATTTTTTATTTTTATTTTTTTTTTTTTATTGAGAAAATGACATACATATGTAACCCATACGACCAGTTACGTTTCTTTTTAAAGCGCGACCAACGCAGGGTTAAGGAAGTGTTTGAATACAGGGTATACATGACGTCGGTTTCAAATGTTTGTATAGCTTATGGGACTTAACTACGGGGTCATCAGTCCCTAAACTTACAAACTACTTATGAAGTAACTAAGACTAAGGACAACACAAATATCCGAGGGGGGATTCGAACCCCCGACCGTAGTGGCCGTGCAGACCGTGACTGGAGCGCCTCAGTCCCCTCGGCCACCGCGGCCGGCCATTAAGTCGGTGTACACTCTCAATCATGTAAGGCTTTCGTGGTCATTAGTGTTACAATTTTTCTAAGCTATTTGCCGCGTCTAAATGATAATATATTTTCAAAGTTTCAGATCCGTTACGGAAACTTCCTCAGGTAATTTCGACTTGTTACCCACTGTGCTTGTCTTACAAAGCCAATTCTTCCCCAATGGATTAGTTCTGATTGCTTGAAATATAAACTTCATGGATGTACAAATGCTAAGACTGACTTAATATTTTATGCAAATTTATTCATGACAAATAAAACCCGCCAGTTGTAAAGTCAATTTCTTGTTTATTACTAATTTCCCAAACATAATTTTGCGTTACTTGGGATTATTCTAGATATAAGCAACAAATAAAAATATCATTGATTTCATCGTACATTTTCATAATTATATTAAAATTTAGGCCTAACTTCTTTTAGTTTGATTACAATTAGGTGCAAAAATAGGGCTCAAAAATAGAGGAGAGCGTAATGAAAAGTCGTTTCCTTTCGTAAGGTTGGTGAGATTAGCTGCAGTTACACTAAAGTCCATTTCCAGCCACAGTACTAATTGGCTTTAGTTCTGCATTTACTACCTTTCAGTATGGCGTCGAGCGCAACGCTTGGCCACATACAGATTAAAGGCGCCGCCCCCAGTTACTGTGTACTACCGACTCTGTGCCCTAGGTGACTTCGGGAAACAGGCGGCTTGGTAATGCGCCGTTGTAACAGACGAAGAACTGGAAGAAGTGAGGAGACGGCAGTGTTTGTTTAAACTGCAGTACACCACAATCCTCAAGTCACATTACGACCCATTGTTGCAGTCTCTGGCGTCTGTCTCTTATCTGTGTGACGTTTAGTACATCACCCGTACCGCCTGTCACTAACCCAGAAGCTGTACGGGAACGATTTCGGTGCGAGACTTACATTTTGTGAATGAGACATGCGGAGTCTATACAACGTGTTATGTTCTCTGATAAGTCCACGTTAACAAATTATGGTGCAGTGAATTGCCATAACGTGCGATAATGGGCCACCGACAATCCTCGGTGGCTAAGACCTGTTAACCATCAACGTAGGTGGTCTATTAATGTATGGTGTGGAATCCTTGGGGATGAAATAATCGGTCCACACTACTTCCCAGATATACTGACAGGTGAGATATCGCACTTTTGTAGTCAACAGTTTGGATGAATATCTGTGTCTACACACGAGAGTCCATATTTGGATGTAGCACGATGGTCACCCAGCCCATTCTGCGCGTGCTGCTGTGGAAGAAGTAAACAACAGGTTTGCAGGAAGATGGTTGGGACGCCTTGTGCCTCATTCATGGCCTCCACGGTCGCCCGTTTTAACATCATTAGATTCCTTTTTTCGGATGATCTAAAAAGGCGCACCGACGTCGCATGGCTCCATGACACCGGCGATGTTACATCTCGTCCACAGATCTTTTAGGAGGCGCATTGCATTGTGCATTCAGGAACATGGACATACATTTGAACATGTAATTTAAATCAACTTCCCATCGCCAGAATATCCATCAGGGTTGTAGCTCCCAAACAAAACGTGATAGCAATGTAATTTAAATTGATGTTACACAGCTGGTGTTACTCATTCCAATTCATGATAGAAACAAGTACTGTTCCATTTAAAAAATTGTATATTTTTTGCTGGAACTCTTTGTAAAATAACCTAATTAAGTATATTAATAGCTCCGCAGACAGTGTAAAGTTTCTTATAGTGACCTACCGCAATAAATATTTCCGTTTCCTATTACACATTAGTAAAACACCGTGTATATTATGAAAATCAATGGTTCTATAACACAGCCTGCTGCATCCCTGAGATAACTTCAAGGTCTGATGAGTTCTCGCCGTATAAAATGAAATGGTGCGTTCTATTTGCTGGAATCGCCTCGATCCAGTCACACAGTTGCTCTGATGTTCCATATGCACACACTCTGAACATCAGGCGACGCTGAGGAATGATATCTAAAGTCTTCCGGAAATAAAGAAATGTGGTATCTACGGAGATACTGTAGCTTCTGTCCTCTTTATAGCGCGATTCGACATGATCGTTGATGTTGATTCCCACAAGGAGATTTCCAATCTCCAGAAATGTCATAATACTCAAACATAAAATGTGTTCCAAAATTCTGCACCTGACTAATAACAGATATATAGACCCTGTAGTTCACCGCATCATATCGACGACCCTTCTTGAAAACAGGAATGACCTGCGATTTTTCACAGACTTTACGAACTCTTGGTTCCTCTGGAGACCTTTGGTACACTACTACTAGAGGTTCCTTCGCATACTCCGTCTGAAATCAAATTACACAAAGTCCTCAGATTTTTATCTGTTACCTTCCTCTTCTGTCTACTGTTACCTGTGGCACTGTTGCAGATGTGAAAATGTCGAGCACCAGCGTGATTCGGAATTGACGTTAAATTGATGGTTTCCTTGTAACTGTCTGAGTACGTCAGTTCAAATAAACAATATAGATGTACGTGAATGAAGAGGAATGGGGTAGATGAGGAGTAATATACCCGAAGAAGTGAAGAGCATTGGCTTTATTAAATAAGAGAGGCAAATTTGCACATGCTCGTTAGTTTTGGGAAATCTCTATGAGGATGACAGAAGGAAATGTTCGAAGCTTTCCTTATACGGTACGTACCGCGACAGCCAATTGCAGGGCAGCTGGTTACAGACGCAGAGAGCAGTGACAGTGAAAGAGTTTGTAAATGTTTGTGTTTCATGAGGGGAAGAGACCAGGAGGCACTGGAATGTACCAGATTTATTTTCTACATCTACATACATACTCCGCAATTCACCGAAAGGTGCGTGGTGGAGGGTACACTGTACCACTACTAGGCATTTCCTTTCCTATTCCACTTCCAAATTGAAAGAGGAAAAAAAGAATGCCTATATGCCTCCGTACGAGCCTTAATTTCTCTTATCTTGTCTTTGTGATCTTTACGCGAAATGTAAGTAGGTGGCAGCAAGATCGTACTACACACAGCTTCAAATTCCGGCCCCTCTAAATTTACTTAACAGAAATTCACGAAAAGAACGTCGTCTTTCTTTACAATAGTATGGCAGAGGTTTAGAAACCAAGTTTTAAACTCTAGGACATATTCAGCGGTAGATATAGACTCTGATCATAACTTATTGGTTATGAACTGTAGATTAAAAATTAAAGAGACAGCATAAGGAGAAAATTAAGTAGATTGTACAGAGAGAAATTTCAGAAACCAGAGGTGGTTGAGAGTTTCAAGGGGAGCATTAGCCAAAGATTGGCTTAAAAGGTGTAAGTAATACGCTAGGAGAAGATTGGTAGCTCTGAGAGATAGATTACTGAAGGCTGCAGACGATAATATAGGCAGAAGAGCAAGAACTAATAGAAATCCTGGATAACACAGGAGATATTGAACTTCTTTGATGAAAGGCGAAAACATAAAAATACAACAAGTGAAGCAAGCAAAAGGGAGAACGGATATCTGAAAAATTAGGTTGACGGGAAGTGCACACAAACTAAGCAAGTCGATAGAGGACAAATGCTAGACTGTAGAAGAATGTGTAGTTAGGGGAAAGATAGCTTTCGCCTATAGGAAGAAAGAGACATTTGGAGATAAGAAAAACAGCTGCATGAATATCAATAACTCAGTTGGAAATCCAGTACTAATCAAAGAAGGGAAGGCTGAAAGGTGCAAGGAATAGAGGGCTTGTACAAAAGTAAGTTATCTTGAAGGTAGTATTATAGAGATGTAAGTCGAAGTAGAGGGACATGTGAAAAGAGATAAGATACTGTGATAAGAATATGACACAACACTGAATGATCTGAATAGAATCAAGGCATTTGGGGTAGATAATATTCCATTTGAACTGCTGATATTGTTAGGAGAGCCTTTAATGAACATATTGTTTCATCTGGTATGCAAGATATATGAGACAGGGAAACACCCTCCGACTTTGAGAAGAATATAGAATTCCAATTCCAAAGAAAGTAAGTGCTGATAAATGTGAAAATTACCGATTAGTGTAATAAGTCATGGTAGCAAAATACTAACACGAATTATTTACAGACGAATGGAAAAAACTATTGGAATCTGACCTTAGGGAATAGCAGTTTCAATTTAAGAGAACTGTAAGAACGGGAGACAATACTCAAATTACAACGTATCTTAGAAGATGGGTTAAGAATAGGCAAACCATGTTTTTATCATTTGTAGATATGTAGAACGATTTCGAAAATGTTGCCTGGAACACACTCTTTCAAATTATGAAGTTAAGAATGGTAAAATATATGGAGCGACGTACAAAAAACAGACAGAAGTTAATAGAGTCGAAGAGCGTGAAAGGGTCGCAGTGGTTATGAAGAGAGTAAGACAAGGTTGTAGCCTTTCCCCAAATGTTATTCAATCTGTACATTGAGAAAGCTGTGAAGGAATGCAAGGACAAATCTCGAGAGGGAGTTAAAGTTTAGGGAGAAGAAATAAAAACTTGCGGTTTGTCGAAGACATAGTAATTCTGTCAGAGACAGAGAGCTATTGAATGGAATGGTCAGTGTCTCAAGGGAGAGTATAAAATGAAGACTGACAAGAGTAGAAGAAGGATAAATGACTGTAGTCTAACAAAATCAGGCGATGGTGGAGGGATTACATAAGAAATGAGACAATAAAAGTAGTAGACGTGTTTTGATATTACGGTAGCAAAATAACTTCTGATGGTCGAAGTAAAGATTATGTAACATTCTGAATGGCTATGGGAAGAAAAACATTTCTGAAGAAGCGAAATTTGTTGACATCCGATATTTTCTCAAAAGTTAGAAAGTGCCTTCTGAAAGCACCTTTCTGTGTATGGGAGTGAAACGTGGACGATAAGGAATTTAGACAAAAAGGTGGTAAAAGCTTTTGAAATGTTGCTACAGATGAATGATGAAGATTATATGCGTAGATTACGTAATTAACGGAATTCGTGACATATCCTGACTAAGAAAAGGGATTGATTCGTGGGACACATTCTGACACATCAAGAAATCGTCAACATAGCATTAGAAGGAAGCGTGTGGGGTTAAAGTCGTACGGGAAGATCTAAGGATGAATACTGTTAGCAGATTCAAAAGGATGTACATTGCCGTTTTCATTTTTGGCTGAAGAGGCTTGCACAGGACAGGGTTAAGTGGAGACCTGCATCAAACTAGTCTGTAGTCTGATGACTGCAACAACGAAGCACACAACTGGCGATTAGAAATATTAGATCCTTTGTTTAGGTTATGGTGCCAGAAAAGGTGTTTAAGATCTTAGCTGATGTACGGGGGTACTTGCACATTGAATAACCAGTGAAGTAGACATCTTGTGGTAAGCCCGAAACTTGTCTGGCGTCAGTCATTCTAAGTGGGCGCGTGGAATCTTTACATGGTCATGACGCAGATGTAAGGTACACATGCCTTCATGGTTAACTCAAACTGGCATGTTTTTTCACTACTTGTGTCACGTTGAATTACATAACAATACACAGATTCGTTATGAGTGATTGCATATCCTGGAGTGACACATCCTGGGCAAAGATCATTCGCAGATTTGACAGGGGAATAGACGAAAGCGAAAGCTTTGTGTCACAGGGTCCATTTTAAATGAACGGCAAAAATGGCATGTAGAACCGAATAATTTACTGTTTTTTGTGTGGTATTGAGGTATCGTCAAGGCGAATGGAAGGTAAATAGTCGCACAATTGTGAACTCATTAGTATCTAATGGTAACCTACAATTACTCCTAAATCTTTTGCATTTAATTTAATCACAGGTCTTTGCCCATATTGCCGCTGAAGCCAACTCATCATTCATCAATTCAGTAAGTAATTATTTATTCAGATCAGCGACTTACTTAGAGCTATAGATCATCAGCAAAAGGGAAAAAAGTGATATCCACTGAAAGACAAAACCGATGTAATACCATTAACATACAACGAGAATATTGATTATTGTGGCGCTCTTCAGGGGGACATTTACGCAGCACTCTTAGAAAAACAAGCAACAGTCCAATTTTTCTTGTAGGACCTGATTGTTTACAACTTATATTTTTCAAAAAAATGTTCAAATGTTTGTACAGTTTATGGGACATAACTACGGGGTCATCAGTCCCTAAACTTACAAACTACTTATGAACTACTTACAACTAAGGACGGCACAAATATCCATGCCCGAGAGGGGACTCGAACCCCCGACCGAAGTGGCCGTGCAGACCGTGACTGGAGCGCCTCAGTCTCCTCGGCCACCGCGGCTGGCTATATTTTTCATATGTTCTATAAATATCCTAATTTAGAGTGGCATTATACCAAAATTTTCCAAATGGGCATAGATTAACCAAAATGGCTTTAAAGTATCTGTGCTTTCTTTTGTCCGATTTTGACAGATCTAAGATGACGTCATCTGATCTTGTGTAATGTTAAAAAAATTTCAAATGTCTGTAAATCTATCGGACCAAACTGCGTGGCTGCGTAGCTTAGAAACTACTTAAACCTAGGTAAACTAACCTACGGACAAACACACACACCCATGCCTCAGAGAGGACTCGAACCTCCACGGCTAGCAACCGCTCGTTCCACAGCGAGGTGCTTTAGACTGCTCGGCTACTCCACCGCGGCAATGTTACCAGAACGTGATTCTTATGTCAACTATTAGTCTTGAATTAATATAGGATTATAATGGAACCATCAGCTCAGTTGCCATTGTGGAATGTTGTTATACAGTATGAGGGGAACATCAGCAAGAATGTCTTATAAGTTGTTTTGGTTTAGTTTTTAGTTTTGACACACTGATGTTCCCAGGATCCTCCTGCTTGCATCCAAGACCAATTACATACAATGTAAACTTTCACGTGCAGCGTTGTCTACAGGTAAAACTTCCTGGTTGAGGAGCGTTGATCCATGTATGAAACTTCTCCCTGACGTTTCGTCTTTTTCCGTGGGAGACATCATCTGAGGTCTTTTTTCTTGATGCGTCATAGAACTATGATATGTTTCTGCAATGCAACCAATCCATAATTTTTGAATCAACTAAAGAATCCTTCCAATTACGCAATGGGTCAAAGATAACTAATTGTTAAAAAGTCAATATTCTTTCAGTGGAAAGCTATCATTATCTCTGCAGTACCCATGTCATCACGAACCGAATACCTTCTACCTGGATCAGCGTAGAAATGCGCACTTTTCGTCAGAGCAGCTCTTACAACCGAGCGGGCTGAGCTGAATGAAAACAGTGGTCTCACATTCTATAGGACAGTGGTTGAAATACACTTCCTGCCATCCAGATAAAAGTTTTTCATGATTGTCTTATATCACTCCAGTCAAATGCCTGAGTGTTTCCCTTGAAGGCACCATTCACCGCCCTTACCCAAAAGATCCGAGCCTTATATCTAATAACCACACTGTCGACGGTACGGCAAGTCTTCTTGGTTTTTATGAGTACTTGAGCGTTACGTGATTTTTTTTTTTTTTTTTTTTTTTTTTTTTTTTTTTTTTTTTTTTTTTTTTTTTTGAGGGTGGGGGAGAAAGGAGTGGCTGCTTCGCACGACCTTTCTTTCCCTACCTAATTGATAACACTTTCTTTATTACTGCATGCAATTATATCGCGTGTTTCTGAAACGCACAGCTAATTTGCTACAGATTCTTACATATCAATTTGCTACAGACACGAAATACTAAAGTAACTTAAATAGTGTGGCACAAGCTTGTTATATATTTCGACTGCATGTAGATATTAAGATAAATATGGCCCATACTTCACACCAGAAACTGTATGGTAAAGTACACATTATGTAGAAACAAATTTGCATCACTCAACAAACAAGCGAAACTTTTATGCTATGGTGAAATGGTCTTTATAAAGAAATACATCTTCCGAGTTATTGACGAACAAAACTTAACAAATCAGTTCTTTTCTATTCAAACAGAACATGAATTACAATAAATGAAGTTTTTCCATTATGTAGTTATGGCAATATGTTTTGAAACAATAAACATTTACTTACATCAATTCTTTCTGTGTCTGTTTCACCTGACTATTCGTATTACGGCGTCCTCTACTCCAGCACATTACCAAGGAGATGATGAGACAGAAATCGTGGGCACACTGTAAATTGAAGAAAATTAGGAAAAGAAGGTAATTCTTATCATACGTAATCAGAAACAATTTCAACAATGGAATTTCAAAATATAATTTCTACTGTTCATAAGACACTTATAATTTCAGTGCCATATAAGATTTACAATGAAAGTGTAGTCTGATGTTTACAATTCGGGTATAAAGTGTCCAATTTGATGTTTAAATGTAAACGCGTGCTTCAAATACAAACGTTCTTGAACGGTGGAGCACTGTCTTTTAACAAGTAATAAAAAGACTACTTGGCATGGAAACTTGATAGGAGACTGTGTAAATTGTATTCCGATTTTCCCTGTAACCGCAATAGTAATAAAATTCACGTTGATGCAAAAACAATTGCTTCAGATAGAGCTTCATAAACATAATACAGGACTAATTTCCATACTAAGAGTATTTCATTGTATGTAGTGTCTCGTATCTCCACATTCATGAAGTAGACAAGTCGGTGACTGTGAATGTTTGTAAACCTACTATTCCAACCAGCTATGGTCATCAGTCCCTATACTTACAAAATACTTTAACCAACGTAATCTACGGACAACACATACACCTATGCCTGACAAAGGACTCGAGTCTCCGGCGGAAAAGACCATCCAGACCATACCATGACGCTTTAAACCACGCGGCCATTCGACGCGTCGACCGTTAAAGTTGCGCTTATTCAGATAGGTACAGTCTATTCAATAGCTGCGGTTTTGTGCCACATATTGGCGGAACTCGGATGTTCGTTGATAGCTTACGTGGTAACTTGTACTGCTGCACTGTGTTGTTTCAGCATTTAACAGTTTTCTTGAGCTTTTCATGACTGGCGTCGGATAAATTGGTGTTGCTCGGCAGTCGGCTAGCCTCAGACTGTCGCTAAGCAACGGATCAGGCCGCTGCGGACAGCCCTGTATTGTTGAGAACTGCACCGCGTCTCGATTCTTTTGCAATCAGTCTAAGACGACATCAAGAAAATAAGAGCCAAACAATAGGGAAAACTATCCCTCACTACTATTATTTCATTTTTATCTTCATTTTTTCTGCGAAACATCGCTAAGAAGACAAAGTAAGGAAAATATTAAAATGTATATCAGGGGAAACCTTTTACTCTGTTAAAATAGTGATATTCTCCTTTAGAAATTGTGATTTAAAGCTGCTCGATGATCACTCCGCATTACGAAACGGCTAAAGCTTAAATGATTTAGTTATTATCCGTCGTACAACCGATTCCGTAAGTAGTTACCTAATTAGTAACTCATCAACATTTACAGAGACCGTAACACAATCAGGTTTGCTTATTTCCAAAATACTTACATGTTAATCGCACAGCAACACTATCTACTGTTTAAAAAATTGTTATGTGATTATATATTATATATTATATTTAGTTAAAAGAAAGTATTTAGATGTTCATTATTAAGTGTAATATGTTTTCGATTTTGTAGGGACTGTGTAAACAAAGTTTTTCTCAGATGTTCTCACGTAAGAGTTTTTGATACGTCGATTATATTCAACAACGGCGGACTCATAAGCTTAGATATTACAGTCTAGTTGAAAACCCGCCTTTGCCCGGGTATTTATTTATTTATTCCAGCCCTGAATTAGAACTTCTCCTAACCCTTCTCTCTCTGTCCATCTTTTTTCTCTAAAAATATGTTATATTTATATGGCAATATATAGGAAGCAACACCGTCTTGCATAACGTACAAAATTATAAACATAATATACAAATGGTATGTAACATTCATTCATTCATTTTAATTCAAAACAAGACTATAAACATTATTTCTTGTTACTGGTCCAGTATCTAAGATAAATAAATTCTTTGGTCCGCCAATCCCTGCCCCAAGCGACGTAAAGTTGTCCATGTGAGAACAACGGAAATGTCAATTTCATTCCGCAGTGTTTAATAGATTGCCCTGTGATTTATTAGGTTTAGTGGGAATGTTGGACCACAATGGAGTAAGGCGGTGCCAACTGTGGAGCAGAGGGTTCACAAATCGAAATACAGTTCAGGCGCGACGACTTTGTCCCTTGTCACGGAAAATATGACGGGTTATAGAGTTCCAGAAGGTATTTAAAAATGAAAATGCTACCACAGTTGAGCATGTGTACAGTGCTCTTTAAAGACTTCAAGTAGATCTTTACGGTCCCTGGTCACCAGTCTTCGCTCTAATATTCTGGATTAAATTCCAAACCTCTCCGCAGTGTCTCATGGTGTGAACTGCATTGGAAACTGTTGATGGTGATCCATCCGTCGGATGGGGACGTTAAGCTCGGCGGCATCGGTGCTTTTCGAGAGGAGTAGGCTAGATGACGGCACCAAGTTTCACCCTCTCCCTCCTCCTATCACATCCAACATGAAACTATGCCAGAAGCACACCCATTACATTCACCTACAACTCGCATAGACAATTCAGCACACATCGTTCTCAGACTTCGTGAATGAAAGGTGCTTGTGGGGGCGAAGGATAGCGAAAAATATTTACAGTTAGCCGGCTGAACCTGCCATTCGGGTTTTCCAAGCCGTTCACACCATACAACCCAACTGCTTTTGTAATTAATTTGGTGCCGGCCGCGGTGGCCGAGGGGACTACTGCGCGCCAGTCACGGTCTGCACGGCCGCTACGGTCGGGGTTCGAATCCCCCCCTCGGGCATGGATATTTGTGCCGTCTTTAGTGTTAGCTAGTTCATAAATAGTTTGTAAGTTTAGGGACTGATGACCCCGTAGTTTGCTATACAGACATTTGAACATTTTTGAATTAATTTGGTAAACACAATACCAACTATGCTGCAGCAACATTTTATTATTACCAGTAACCTGATTGCCGTAATTCTTAACATCACTTCTGCGGACAATCGCAACAGTAAGCCATCCACATCCACCAGTGACTTCAAATCTGACTCCTACAAAAGTAATAGAACCGACAAAAAGATGTCAAACAGTTTTAGCTAATTCTGCCGATCACAAAACTTCAGAACCTACATATCTCCAAAGTTCTCAATTGTTTTGGCCAATATCTCAACTTTATTACATTTTGCTGCTATTTAGACAGGTGTTGTATTGTCGATCGGAGCTCACTTCTACAACACCACAGAACTCCTGTCTACACGATCACCAAATTGCATTGAGGTTGACGGAGGACTGTTTGAACATCTTCCGTGGAAAAACTTCTACAATTAAACGAACCATAATCAACTATATTAACTACCTAAATTTACTGATACCTGCACTTTTCCCCTCTCTAATTGATTTCGTTGATTCACCTGGAGACGGTTAAGATAAGGACATTTGTATTAGGTGTTTTTTTTTTTTTTAAATTAGCGGTAGTATCACCCCTCTAAGCAAGTATCATTTATTGACAAAAATTGCACCTATATGTACATCGGTTCGGTACTTGACGGGTCGTCCTCCAGCAACAGAAAAATACTGCAAGGATACCGTTGTGAGATGTCCGAGAAAGTAGAACTCTAAAGTTTAAACAGCGGTGTGCTTGCCAATAGCTTCATGCAGCTTCCAATTGACTTATCTGTCAGTATATCCGACATAATATCTCGACGGCAGACATTATCACCGACCATGTAGTAAGTGACTATTGAAACAGGAATGACAAAGAAAAGTAGAACAACGCAGATCACCTTGCTGTGGTCACAGTGTACGACACTGTAATCATCGTGCGTTATCAACGGCTTGGCCTTACCACTGCTGAGTACACACTGCCACTTACTTGGAGTTGAGGCCGTTTGGCAGTGCCTACCACGCACCTCAAATTAGCTACGTACCAATTTTCCAAAAATACGTCCCTCTTAAGTGAAATCTAATCTTCGGCCTTGACAGAGTCTCTTATAGAAGGGTTTGAGCGGGTCTACTCCCTATTGTGGATCTCGGGATCGGGTGGCAACTGAGCAATAACGTCCCGTATTATTGAATCTTCACGTTAGGTAGCGCATTTGGGACACTCACACTCACTGGCATTGCAGATCGGCGTTCAGTTTCAGGTGCTACTGCCCCGGGCTCTTATGGTTTATATTAAACAGCAACCGTGTTCCCAAGACGTGGCTTTGACGACTGAAACATTCCGTAAGCAACAGGCATATTTCATCGGAATCAGTGAAAGGCCTGAAATGTTGACAAAAAATTTTGCAAATCTTTTGGTCCAGATTGTATACCAATTACGTTCCTTTCAGAGTATGCTGACGCAAACCACAGAGACTGCAAAGGTATTCTGATGAAGCCAGTTTTCAAGAAATGCCGTAACAATCATCCGCAAACGATTTGTGGAAAGATTTCGGCAGATATACTGTATTGGAAGACAATAAATTACCTCGATGAGGAGGCGCTGTTGACCTACGGTAAAAATGGATTTAGAAAATATCTTTGTTCTGAAAAGCATCTGGCTCTTTACTCAAACGAAATAATAGGAGTTATCGACATACGATGTTAAATGGATTCCATATTTGTAGATTTGCAGAATGATTTTGACGCCGTACTTCGCAAGCAACTTCTAATCAGATTGTTCTTATGGAATGTTGTCTCTATTTTGTGAGTGCATTCGCAATTTCCTGTCAGGAAGGACAAAGAAGATAGTAACTGACTGAAAGTCTTCGAGTTAATTAGAAGGGATGTCTGGCGTTCGCCAGATAAGTATCTTTGTAAACGATATAGCTGTCAATCGGAGCAATTCTCTTACTCTTTTCGCGAATTATGCTATATAACGGATAGTAAACTACCCAGAAGATAAAAAACCACCGAAAAAACCTTGCGATAACGTATCTGTATGGTTCGAAAATTGGCAGATTACATTAAATAATGAGAATTGTATAGAAATCCATATGCGCACTGATAGAAATCTGTTCAGCTTCATTGATACAATAAGAGTGATATTTATAGGTCATATATTCAACTAAATACGTAGTAATCACAGTGACAAAAGGAAAGGACAATTTGAAATTTTTATTGAGAAGGGAGAACAATTAGGAAATCCAACAGTTCTACTAATGAAACTGCGTCCTATTTTGAAATATTGTTGGGCACTATGGGATCGCCATCGAGAGGGACTGACGGAAGATATATATAGAAAGTTCAAAGAAGTGGCAGTGTGTGATCATCATGTAAGGGCCTGTTGGAGGTAATAAATAACAGCGATAAAACCTCTTTCGTGTGCTTAAATGTCAGTTGCAGAGTAAATAATTTTAATGCGTTTGTAAATATATTAGGGTTAACTATTCTACTTATCGGTACAAAAATGTTCAAATGTTTGTAAATCTATCGGACCAAACTGCGTGATCATCAGTCCGTAGCTTACAAACTATCTAAACTTAGGTAAACGAACCTAAGGGCAAAACACACACACACACACACACACACACCCCGAGGGAGGACTACATGTACATCTACATGAGATACTCTGCAAATCACATTTAAGTGCCTGGCAGAGGGTTCATCGAATCACCATTATACTATTTATCTTCCATTCCATTCTCGAATAGCGCGCGGGAAGAAAGAACACCTGAATCTCTCTGTTCGAGCTCTAATATCTCGTATTTTATTCTGATGATCATTTCTATCTATGTAAGTGGGAGTCAACAATATATTTTCGCATTCGGAGGAGAATGTTGGCGATTGTGGTTTCGTAAGTAGCCCACGCCGCAACGATAAGCGCCGTTGTTGTAATGATTCCCATCCCAGATCCTGTATCATTTCCGTAACGCTGTCTCCGTGCATCGTGACAATACGAAACGAGCTGCCCTTCTTTGGACTCTTTCGACGTCCTCCGTCAAACCCACCTGATAAGTATCCCACACTGGGCTGCAATACTCCAAGAATGGACGGACGAGCGTAGTGTATGCAGTTTCTTTTGTAGTTCTGTTGCATGTTTTAAGGGTTCTTCCAACAAAACGCAGTCTCTGGTTTCTCCTTTCCCACGATATAATCTACGTGTTCTTTCCAATTTAAGTCTGAAGTAATAGTAATTCCTAGGTATTTTGTGGAGTTTACGGCCTTCACATTTGAATGATTTATCTTGTAAACAAAGTTTAACGGATTTTTTTCGTACTCATGTGGAAGACTTCACACTTCTCATTATTTAGAGTCAAATGTTCAAATGTTTGTTAAGCTTATGGGACTTAACTACGGGGTCATCAGTCCCTAAACTTACAAACTACTTATAAACTACCTTATACTAAAAACGGCACAAATATCCATGCCCGAAGGGGGATTCGAACCCCCGACCGTAGTGGCCGTGCAGACCGTGACTGAAGCGCCTCAGTCTCCTCTGCCACCGCGGCCGGCATTTAGAGTCAATTGCCAATTTTTACACCATACTGATATCTTATTCAGATCGTTCTGCAGTTGGTTTGGATCTTCAGATGATTTTACTAGACGGTAAATGACGGCGTCATCTGCAAACAACCTAAGAGAGCTATTTAGATTTTCCCCTAAATCGTTTATGTAAATAAGGAACAGCAGAGGACCAATAACACTACCCTGTGGAACGCCTGATATCACCTCTGTTTTAGTCGATGCCTTACCATCGATTACTACGAACTGTGTCCTCTCTGACAAGAAATCCCCTATCCAATCGCAAATTTGGGGCGATATACCATAACCATGCAATTTCATTAAAAGCCGTTTGTGAGGTACAGTGTCAAAAGCTTTCTGGAAATCAAGAAATACGGAATTGATTTTCGAACCCTTGTCGATAGCACCCATCACATCGTGTGAATAAAGACCTAGTTGTGCTTCACATGAACGATATTTTCTAAATCCGTGTTGACCTTGGGACAATAGATCGTTCTGTTCGAGATAATTCATAAAATTTGAATACAGGATATGTTCCAAAACCCTGCTGCAAATTGACGTAAATGAAATAGGCCTGTAGTTTAGTGGTTTACTCCTACTGCATTTCTTGAATATAGGTGTGACCTGTGCAACTTTCCAATCTTTTGGTACAGATCCGTCTTTGATAGAGCGGTCGTATATGACTTAAGAAAGGGGCTATCGCTTCAGCATAATCAGATAAAAACATGTAATGGGTATACAATCCGGACCAGAAGACTTGTTCTTGTTAAGTGATTTTAGTTGCTGCACTCCTCCGATGATATCTACTTTTACTTTACTCATTACGGCATCTGTTCGTAATTCGAAATCTGGAATACTGGTTTCGTCTTCTTTGGTGAATAAGTTGCTAAAAGCTATGTTTAGTAACTCTGCTTTAGTAGCGCTGTCATTGGCAGGATCGCCATTACTATCACGTAGTGAGGGTATTGTTTGTGTTTTGCCCCTAGTATATTTAACATATGACCCAAATCGCTTTGGATTTTCAGTCAAATTTCGAGAAAGAGTTTCGTTGTGATAAGTATTGTAGGCATCTCGCATTGAAATCCTCGCTAAATTTCGAGCTTCTGAGTACGATCGCCAATCCTGGGGATTTTGTGTTCGTTTAAATTTAGTACGCCTTTTCCTTTGCTTTTGCAACAGTGTCCTGGCCTGTTTTGTGTACCAAGGGGGATCGCCTCCTTCTTTTATTAATTTATTTGGTATATAACTGTCAATTGCTGTCGATACCACTTCTTTGAATTTGAGCCACATCTGGTCTATACCTACGTTTAGTGTTAGAAACGAGTGGAAGCTGTCTTTCAAGAATCAATGTATTTTGTTTCTATCTGCTTTCCTGAACAAATATATTTTTCGTTTAGTTTTGGTAATTCGAACCTCTGACGGGGAACAACCGTGCGCTCCGCAACAAGCCGCCTTACAGCGCTCGGCCGTTCCACTGCGGCAGTTGCAGAGTACCTGTGTGTATGTAGATACAGATGTAGAAACTAACAAGCACTACGGAACAGTAACGACGCGGCTCATTAAACTGTTTCCAGCATCCGCTTTAAATGGAAATGTAACAAAAGGGAGTGCAAGCAACGTCCTTACCTTCACGTACACTCTTCATAAAAGGCGTCAGTGGTGGTTATAGCAGAGCCGGCGCCTGGACAACCAATTACGCTGAATGGGGGTGCAGCAGTTGCACACTCCAGTGCAGTAATGCTCGCTTCTGCTGCCGCTCTTTCTGTAGGTGCTGGTCTTCCAGCACTGCAGTTAAGCTGTAGCCGTGAAGGTCGAAAATTAAGTCTGTGTGCGGTGGAATTACACTCTACTGAACTTACAAGCCCTAAAAACTCTTTTTCGCTACTTCCGAATCTACTGTGTTGTATGATGTTGAACCTATCGTTAAATCAGACAACAAAGTGTTCATTAGCACAGTAATTTGGTTTAATTATGGCCCTGATATTGATGTATATAATGTTAAATAAGAAACGATGCATTAAACTGATTATGTGCGCAACGGATCTTTTAACAAAACAACTGTGGCAAGTAACCATATAAACAGACACTGACTATACTCATAAAATTTGACTGCGAGAAAGATAATAAAAACCACAAACCACTTTCTTAATTTTTGATTTTAATCGCAGGGGAAGACCAAGAGATGGATACAGTAAGCAGATTCAGACAGATGTAGGTTGCCGTTCTTATGTGGAGATGAAGAGGCTTGCTCAGGATAGGGTATTGTGGAGAGCTGCATCAAACCAGTCTCTGGACTGAAGACCAGAACAACAACAATTTTTGATTGCGAGAATTTTATGCAGATCAGTACCTGATTATCAACATTCAGTATCATAGTCAATTAACTGCAGTGTTGCATAACAATCATTTACTATAGCACAAATAACGAAATCTGTTTAACAAGATTACCAAAATCAATACTGCACTTTAAATCCACAAATAACTAATTATCATATAAAGGAAGTAGGTTAATCTTCTAACTACGTAAATGAAACAGGGAAGAAAGGTCAACTTTGTTACTTATTATTAATAATCACCTACATAATACAACGTTTTCCTAATGACATCAAATACAATTACCTTCTTTCCAGCGGTGGTACAACGTTTTCATAGTAATAATAAGAAATACAATATATATTCCAAATACATTCGAATCAACGTGCTGGCACAGCAGCCTCTGCTCTACATCAGAGCTATACACACAACTCAACCGCTCTCTAAGCGAGCTAAACCACAAGTCCCACACTCTCTCTGTGCGAGCTACAATGCTATGCAATACATGATCTTTGCCAAAGATGAAACTTCATAGAGTTAAGTACACATGTCGATACACCCAGTAGAAGCGATATTTTCTTGCAAGCAAGCTACTTGACACAAAATAGGAGGCACAATATTAGACATTTTCTTACAAATTTTTTATGGACGCGTTTCAAGATGTGAAATCAAATGCGCAATGCGCACGGTCGGCAGTCGATTCTAAGGTCTGATGGTAGCTAAACAACAGCTGCGAGGAAAAACCCACGTCAGCAAAGGAAATCGCCACGCGAAGAAAAGATTCCGACACTATGTAGACACAAGAGTGAGTAACAGGACAGGTAAAATTGAAAATTTTATATAATCTATATCTATAAATGTGAATGTCTGTTCGGTGTACGTTTATCATGTCTGAACCACAAGACATAAAGAGCTAAAAATTTGTACAGTTACTAATGTCTACCCGGGGAAGGCTTTAGTCACGGTTTTATGGCGCTCGGATAGCTATTTATCTATTATTGGGATGGAAAGTTATCGGTGTATATAAAATTCTATGTGTGTGTGTGTGTGTGTGTGTTAATATTTCGCTCTGCAGCGAAAATTACAGAACGCAATCGAATGGTTTGTGGGTAATTGTTGTCCGGAGTCTCCCGTTGTAACCATAGCAGTTCCCTGCCGATAGCTATAAGGGGGTGGAAGATATGGTGGTTGAAAGTCGTCATAAAAAAATTCGGACTGAAGGCCAGCGATGATGTTTGCGACTCTGTAGCAAGGAGGCTACATACAGCGAAACGTGATGACACAGACCATATCTTTGGTCTATGCGTGCTGCAATGTCTTCAGCTCTTTCTCTGTAAGGAGAAGCATAAGAATAAGGAAATATAAGAATAAATTTCATTTCATCCTTCAAAACCAGTCTCATAGCACACTACTGAAAGATAGCTTATCTATCATAATCAACCAACACACGAGCGTAGCCGCGGGTTTAAGCTAGTTTGATAATAAGAAAAGTTTATAACATTGGGCAGCACTCGGTACACAGCGGTATTAAGCCGTGGGACCTAATAAAACCTTTTCTGAAAATAGTACACCTTCAATACACTTTTAACAAGTCAGTTGTTTTCAAATCAATGTTAGTTTGAGTGATTTGTTGATGGTTTATTGATACAACAAGTCCTATTTAATCTTCCAAAACCTTTTTAATTGTGATTAAAGAAAAATTACAATCAATTTGTCGTAGCATAATTAACAGTTCGGTAAAACTTCCTCTTAAGTCTGATGTTGCCATTCTTCTGATGATTGAACAATAAATGTGAAATAATGTTATCAACAATACTCATTATGTATTTAATTACTCACTTGTTTATGAAAAATAAATTACTAAACTAACGCATATTGAAATTTAGAAACCAGACGTAATTATGCTTAATTCTTGTAAAATGCAACCACTACCTAGAACTTAAATCTTATAGTAATATTCTACAATATTTAGCCACTCTCTTTCAGGAGATTATTTAAAAATTCACAGAAAATCATTATTTGGCCATTTTCCGATTCAGATGAACAAAGAGAATAGTACGAAAGTCTGCAATGTTTTATATACAAAGACATCAAACAGCAAATTATAAGGGCAAAGAAATCCAACCTAACCTACTGTACTTTGTTTTACATTTAATAAAAAATATGAAAACTTCCCTGTCGTTCTCATTCGATAAGAAAGATATGTTGCTAAGTCCCTTCAACTAATGTACATATTATGTAATTTCTGTTTAATGTGAGAAAGTGGTTCTGGAGGTTATGGACAAATATTGCTTCGTAATATTGGGTCACAGGTCACTGCAATATTATCTAGGCGATGCTTACTTTAGGGATGCTGGAAATTACTTTCAATAATTTTTGTAATATCACAATATGTAATGTTTCTATTTTTTTAATGTAAGTAGCACTTCTACTACAAACATTCCATACCATAATGGTTTTTGGGTTGAAGGAACTTCTTAATATGGCGTATTCTGGGTATTAAATAATACAGGAAAAGTATGTAAGTTTGAAAGAGTGGTATAAAAATTGTATTTTTGAATGTTTCGTTAATGCACTGACGGAAGAGAGTCAGCAACCTTGCTGTAAATATTACAGCAACGTTGAACTACCGTCACTAAGATGGGATATAACTGAGTAAACAAAATAGGATTATTTTTAGAAACCGTTTTATTAATCTTGACAGAACAAATTTTCATGTCAATTACTGATTTTCAATTTACATTGTAGAATTTAAGTTGTTCTTTAGGAAGGAAATGGTATCATAAAATTTCGTTTAGAACTTTACTGGTCAAAGTTTGATATATCGATTATAGCAACGTCTTTCTACCTCTACATCAGCATGGGATACTCTGCTAATCACATTTAAGTGCCTGGCAGTATGGCCTCTCTGTGACTTACTGTCTTTGTAATCAGTTGTTTACTCTCAAAATACGTATTATGTACCGTACATTGCATGACTTACCTTAATAAATAAATAACAGTCTTCCTACCAATGAGTGCATACTTTGTACAACATATTTCAGTATTATCCTTTTGAATTATAAGCAGTTATACTACGAAATAGTGATGAACCTACTTAAATCTAGCTTTTTTTAACTCGGTCTTGAACGATGTATTACAGATTTTTGTTTTTGTTGCTTCTGCTACCATCTCTGGGTGGGACATGGGAAACTACTTGACTGGAGCATCCATCTGATGGAAGCTTGTTAAAACCTAGCGGTCTTATTTAAAATTTCGTGAGTTCGTACTATATAATTTAAGCTTAAAAAAATTGAAATCAGCTGCATGTTACTCTTGCCTTAATCACATTCTAAAAACAAGAGTAGATTTTTTTTAGTTATTAATTCACATTTTGTTTTACTACCACTGCAGTATTCTGTATCGACTGTTATAGAGTCACCATTTAATGTACTTTAATCTGCTCAATTTCTTATACGGCATCCAGTGAGGACAGGCCAGCCACAACCAAAATTAGCAAAAGATGCTTTGCTTGGGGTGAGGCTGGTGGTGGAAAGCCCTCAGCACTGGCTGTTGGACCTGGTACCCAATTTCCAGAATATTAACGTAAGCGCACCAGTGCAGCAATTGTGTAAATTTCCAGTATGAATCTGACGGAATGCAATCTGCGCTAGGAGTACAATTTTGTACGTATAATATTGACATGAGGGTCATTCCCAGAATATTGACGGCTCAATAGTGTAATATAATACTCTGGATTCTCAAAATGAACGAGATGGAATGCATCGTAATGACTTGAAGGATAAAGTCAGCATTCCTGTAAAGATGCCTCGCTAAGGGTCAAGGCCAACTCGTGTGCCCAATGTCCTTCTACTCAGCAATTCCTAATAAGAAAAATCGGAGGTGTCATAAATTTAATGCATCCTGTACGAGTCTGCTGCAATGTAAAATCGGTAAGTAGATGAAATGCCTCTATCTAGTCACTTGTTGATCATTCTGGGGTGGTGATGTAAAATAGCCAAATGAAGTTTTAAATTTAACATTTAAGTAATCATTCACGCAAGAGGGCCATGCATACGTACCTCCATTTTACGATCGCACCAACTCCCAAATGAAGGATATAGTAACAGGCTTGGCATGTGTGGAGAAACAGCTGATACATTTGCAAACAATCCAGTCTCCAAGGCTAGATGGGGTACCAATTCTGATTTACAACACGTAGTCTGCGGCGTTTGCCCATTACTTAGCTGGCACGTATTGCGAATGTTTCAAAGTGTTCAAATGTTGATAAATCTAATGAACTTCTTTGCTGATCAGTCCCTAGGCTTACCTAATTCTTAAACCAACCTAAAGCAACAAACACACACACACACACACACACACACACACACACACACATGCCCGACGTAGGACTCAAACCTTGGAAAGACAAATGGGAGTCGCTTAAGGCGACGTTCTTTTCGAGAAACACTTTCGAAGATATCAAAAGAGACGGAATTTGATGCGGACTTCAGATCTATTCTGCCAATCAACATTTCGCGTTAAAACTATCAATTTAATATCAGAGAGATTAGGGCTCATACAGATGCATACAGGCAGTCGTTTCTCCCTCGTTATATATATATATATATATATATATATATATATATATATATATATATATATATATATATATAAAGTCACATAATAAAATATACTACTCAGCTGTAAAGCTAAGAGATTTTTAAAAAAATGCTAGCCAGTAAGGGCTGCACGCCTGCACGGAGGCATCAGACTGGTACAATTTGCTCATGCCAGGGAGCGATCTTATAAATTTATTTTGTAAATAATGAAATGTCAAGATCGCGGTATTTCGTCTTTATTTGTAACAGACGACCGATTTCGATGTACATAGACATCATCTTCTGGTCTCTGCACTAAATTATAATATTATTACATAAATGTATATACAACTAGCTACAATATACATTTATTTAATAATGTTATAATTTAGTGCAGAGACCAGAAGATGATGTCTATGTACATCGAAACAGGTCATCTGTTATAAATAAAGACAAAATACCGCGATCTTAGCATTTCATTATTCAAAAAATGCATCAGACTGGCGTGTGCTAAGTGGAGTTGTGAACAGGAAGACGTTACCTCAGTAGAGCCATCTAGAAGCCGCAATTACAACTAGGCTGCTGTGCAGAGGAAAATAGTATTGAAAAAGCTATTGCTACAAAATGCTTTGTTTAACATGAGAGATGGCCGAGGCCTCATTTTGGCACTACAATATTGGTAAGGAGAATAAATGAGTAACAAAGTTTTAATAAGCACCATAGTTAAGTATTAACTTTTGGAATACAAATGCTTCGGATCAAGTCAGTAGAAAATACTTCGGACGCTACACGAAGTACAACATAAAAGCCCGAGTAACGGCTTAGCAGCATTCAAAAAGCTTCTATTACGGAATTGTAACTGTTCCATTTAGCATAAGCACGCCAGTACGAGAAAAATGTTTAAACATTTGCAATTTCTTAAGCACGTCTAATCTGTGGCCTTTCGTTTCGGTATGCAAAATGTTCAGGTCATGAATGGCTTTGGGTGCGTGACTAGTAATGAGAAGACGGTCAGCAAAAAACGAATTCTGGGGGTTAGTGCCATTCTTTCTCAGAAGATGTTCTTTAAACCTGATTTTAAAAGCACGTCCCGTTTGACGTATGCATTAGGAGGCAGAAGTATCACAAACAATTTTGTAAACGCCGGAATTATCTAAGGGAGAACAGGTTGATTTTAAATTATGAATGAAATTTTTCTTCAAATTATTTTTGGTCGAGAAGGCAACGTTGCAGTTATACTTATTACGAAGAAGTCGTTGAATCTGATAGGAAATGGGTCCCAGAAATGAAACGGAGAAATATTTTTTCTTTTGGTCAGATTCAATAGGAGTGCCAAGTGTTGTAACTTTTCCAGCAATTTTCTTTTTAAGGATGTTGTCAAATATGACAGGAACGTATTCATTATTAACTGCTATAGTTTTTATCAAATTTATTTCGTCCTCGAATTTTTCATTCGAGAGTGGGATTGGAAATGGCTCTGTGGACGGCAGAATGTGACTTTGACGGTGCATAGAGGAGGTGGGTACAATTTTGTCAGTGTATGTTCCTTTTCGGTAGATATTGAAAGAAATTTTATTTCTTCTACTGTTAAGGTCAAATCAAGAAATTTCAGCTAACGAGCCTCGTCTTCTAGTTCACTGGTAAAGGTGATATTCTCATGTAGTCCATTAAAAAGAGTAAAAATGTTATCAATGTTAGTGGTAGATCCTTTGTAGATGACTAAACTGTCATCGACATATCTAGAATAATAAACAATGCCAAAGGTTGTAGAAGAGAATTTGTGGAAGAATTTTTTTTCCAGAGAATTGATGAAAATGTCGGCAAGGATACCAGCTAACGCATTTCCCATAGCAAGACCATCGTCTTGCTGGTATAATTTTCCGCATTTTGTAGCAATTGTTTTTTCAATAATGTTTTTCTCTGTACAGCAGCTTAGTTGTAATTGCGGCTATTAGATGGCACTACTGAGGTAACGTCTTCCTGTTCACATCTCCACTTAGCACACGCCAGTCTGATGCCTCCGTGAAGGCTTGCAGCCCATAGTGGCTAGCATTTTCTAAAACTTTCTTTTCAAACATTGTGACGTAAGCTTTACAGCTGAGTAGTATGTTTTATTATGTGACTTGTTTTATTTTATAATTTCTGATGAAGGCAATCTTAGTCATTGCTGAAACCAGGTCAAATAATTTTTAATTTGCGACTGAGGGCTGCCTTTTTATCCTTGAGTATAACTATCACGCCTGACAAACAGGAATTAACTGATAAAATTGTAAATGATGAAAATTATTAAGTGGTGACTCTCATTAAACTTCGATAAAACCCAATATATACACTATGAGGTGGTTTGGGGAGTATGGATGCAGACGTAGATTGCGATGTATGAAGATGTAGGTGTCCAGTATCATTCATTAAAGTGGGAAGGTTAGTGGTGTGGGTAGTTCGTGTCAGAGGGTAGGCAAGTGTATTAGTCGCTTCGGCAAGGCGTGGCAAACAGTTCCACCCGGCCGGCTGAGGCGTTCTCCAGCCCTGAGCCGGCATGTCAGGCGTTGTGGAGGGTGTGGCGCACCTGAGGGTCCGCCCGCGGCCGAAGGCGTGGCCCTCCGCCCTGGGGGCAGCGCGGCGGCCGGCCGTCCTTTCTTATTACCGGCGGCCCGCTTAAAGTCGCGTAAATTTGCCCAGACGGACGGACGGACGGACAACTTTAAAATTTCCCTAATTAAACTTGAGGCCGTTAATCCTGCGGAATGAAGAATGAAATTTCGCAGATTAAAGTTGCGCCACGCCAGTGACGGCCATTAGTCTCCCCGGGGTCGCGCAATACCGCCGCCCCCACGGCAGCCGGGGGCGGGGCGGGGGCGGGGCGGGGGCGGAGGCCGCCCCCTGCTGATAGCGCGCGCCGGGCACACCTCGCGGTTCTCTCTGCCTGCTCCGCCGCGGCGCGCTGTGAAAAGGAGAGTGAAACCAGAGTACCGACGGAAACTCCGTGCCACATTCAATGGAGTTCTAAACAGAGCACAAAGAGAACTAGCTCGTATCAAGGCTGAAGATGATGTGTAACTTCTGTTTCAACCTTCGCTTCAGTAATTTTCATCCTAAAGCGTTCATCACAAGGGACGAGTCGAATTTAGTTAGAGCACGCTCTGAAACGACCCCGCTACACGCTACGGAAAGTGCTGCTCATCGTGATGTGCGACCGCAGCGCTCTCCAGCCCCCGTTGAGGACTGGCGCGTATATCAATGTGTTTGCAAAGATAGATGTGCGTAAAATTACACGGTATGTCTGTTAGCGATGGTCGGAAAAGAAAGAAAAGAAATATCTTTCTTATGCTTCACATGGCATTGTGAGGAAATATAATTAAGAAATAAATCGCAATTTGCGATCAATTATGGCTTCACTGTACTAGGTTTAGATGCAATACCAAAGTGCAGAGAATGAAAATTTGTGCCCGTCCGGTATTCGAACCCGGGATCTATTGCTTACTACGGAGACGCGTTGACCACTCCGCCACCGTGGACACAGTGACCAGCCCAACTGCAGATGAATCTTCCCTGCGAATTTTCATTCGCCGCACTTGGGTATTCCATCTAAACCTACTACAGTGAAGCCATAGCTGGTCGCAAATTGCGATTTATTTCATTCATTGAACGTCGTAAAAAATATATAAATGAAAGATAGTTATGTTTCCGACCATTTTTATTATTTTTTTAAATAATTAGTACTATAAACAAATAAGATACACTTGCACTTACCGATTTCGTAAGATTCGTGCCAGGTATTTTTATTTAAATCTTGAGTAAAGATTTGACTTTCGGACCAGAGCCCGCGCAAGCTGTTAATGTTTACATGTGAAACTAAAAGAATATGGAAAAATATGGCAGTTGGCAATCATATGTCAACCGATCGCCAAATTAGAATTCCGTTACGTATTTGGATGTTTTTAATAAAAAAGGTGTTTTATTATTGTTAATAATCAAATATGGAAACAATGGTAACATTAAAGTTATACGACATGTTAATCGTTCTAAAACTTTAAGGACTTTATGTTAAAGAGGTGACATGATCGACCTGTAACGTTATAAATACATATGCGAGTACAGCAGACGGCATATAAGCAGTTACCGTACCTCAATCAGCATGCTTGTTTCCGTCCGTCTGTGTTCTGCCTTAAGCTATAGAAGTAAAATATGTTCTGTCAGAAGGTATGAAAATAAAGTCTGTGTTTTTGCATAAATAAATTCTGTTTTCGATCATCAATTAGTGACTATATTCAGACTTTAACAACCCAGGAATTTTTCTTCTATTAATATCGATGTGTTATGAGTGGCCGGCCGCGGTGGCCGAGGGGACTGAGGCACGCCAGTCACTGTCTGCACGACCACTACGGTCGGGGATTCGAATACCCCCTCGGGAATGGATATTTGTGCCGTCCTTAGTGTTAATTAGTTCCTAAGTAGTTTGTAAGTTCAGGAACTGATGACCCCGTAGCTAAGTCCCATGAGCTATAAAACGTTTGAACGTTTATTATGAGTGATTGCAGTTGAAATTACGCGAAGTGGCAAGTAGTTACGCAGGGTCGCTTCAGCATGGAATACTCTACTAGAAATTATATATGTCTTTTTTCAAGAAACACAAAGACGATACATTTATCTGAAAGAAGTTTATAATGATACTAAAATGTACGACCAAATTACTTTTGGCAAAAAATTATAAAGACATTGCCAATGCTGATATACATCGTCTGCACGAGCTCCTCTTGTCTTGCTCTCTTATACTACTATTTTCCACATTGTGCATAATCTGCATATTCAAATTTTAGTTTGGCATTCCTTTGAATAAAATAGGTTCTGCCTGATACACTTTAGTTGTTCATACACGCGGGACAATGCCTCAGCTCTACAATGTCCGTTGTGATAATGTTTGCTTTCAGTATTGTACGTAAACACTGTTCCACCTTTATTGGAACTGCTTCCGTGACTACAAGCTAGCCATGTTCTCTCTGCACTGTGAAATTGAAGCATTCCTACACTGTACTGAACTGCAACAGAATTCAAACACCGTGGGGAAATGCGTGGGACGTATGGTACTGTCTTGAAACACAAAAGAATTCTCTTGTGAAAACAGTTCTCTCTTGTTTCTAACAAATAATTATAATACCAGATATTATAATTGTATTAAATTATCAAAAAAGTTACATAAGCCATAATTGAACCAACTCGTGAAAAATATGGGAGAGTGCAGATGAAAACCTGTTATTTACATCTCTTTTAACGCTTTTAAGCTTCGTCTCAAAACCAATGCACCTTCACATTACTATAGAAATTAATTTAAACTGCAGTGAACTGCAATTTTAAAAGGTACCTAAGTCAATTTTTTCACATTTTGAGATAATTGCATTTTCGATATCTATGGGTGTTTACATACGTTTGAGTGTCAAAACGTGCCTCAAACAAGCATTCATTATACGATCTGCAAGCAGTCGTTTGTACTGAGTGAGTGTTAAAAGGTACCCAAGTCACTGACTCTCGCCCCTTTTAACACGCAACTGTTGGTAACACTACAAATTATTTCCTGCACATGAATATCTTTGCCTCTTTTATTTGTTTGTTGTTCTGCGTATATTCTGTTCATTGTTGAATAGTGAGATAAAAGTTATTGTAGTACTAGTAACGTGTGGTATTTATTACAAAATGAGTGAATGTAGAAGTTTAAATGACACTCCATTAAAATCACGAAAGAGGAAGACAAATCCAAAATCATACAAAAGGAATGTTATAAAGAAGCTGAAATTACAAGGTAAATAACACATCGGACACGGAGGAAAGTAGAAGCGATCAAGGTGAACCCGTTCGCATTGCAGGTAAGAAGTAATTAATGTACAGCTTACTGTTGTAGTTTCGAAAACTTAGGGGGCGTCCATAAATGCTTATCAATGCGTCATTAAAACTGTATCTGTCATGTTGTGTGTCAAAATTGTGATCTTTGCATAACCACGATAGATATAATTGTGTAGGGTTTGGCCATATCTTATACATGAAACATGTTTCATTTAATTTAACCCAATTATCTCGCAGTTTTACACTGTTTCTCATGGGAAAAAATATGTGAGATTTGCCGAGGCCCCCCACCATGTGAGATTTGGTGAGATTCTGGTTGAACCCCTCCCCCATAAAGGCCTCACGCAATTTATGGACGCCCCCTTACTGGTATACAGTTACAGATCATTTTAGGTGCAAGAAAAACTGCTTTACAAAGTTTGATGACAGACAAAGCCTTGATATACAACTCTTTATATGCCGATTTGCAAGCTAAGGTGGGCAAGATTTGCATTTATAACGGATGATAGAGGTGACACCGTCCAAGGAATGAAGATGCTTCTTTGAGGATGCACTCATATAAATACCATGTTATTCTCCGTGAAAGTAAGGTAGAAGTTTGTCGGGAGGCTTTTTTTTTAGTGTATATGATGTGAGCGACAAGCATATTAAACGTATTAGAAAGTTACTTCTGGAAGGAAAATCGCCACATGACAGACGTGGCAGACATCCTTATGCAAGAAAAATTGGCCCTAACGAACTTTTGAAGATACACGAACATATAAGCTCATATCCTGTGTACAAAACGCACTACGCATCTGATACAAACTTTACGTATTTGTCATTTGAACTGCTCGTCAAGAAAATGTATGACATGTGTAAGGTGAAATATCCTGGTTCAAATACCAAGTATGAGTTTTTTAAATACTTACTACAAAGAAAATTTTAACCTAAAGTTTGGAAAACCACAGATTGACACCTGCCGTATATTGTAGAAGAACACAGAAGCTTTTACGATCGACTATCGCAGTTGCCGGTAGCTGATAATGAATAAATTTCACAAAAACATGTCTCTGTAATGTAATGATATTCTTTGACTATTAAAGAATTGTGTTCGTATTATGAGCTACCAGATAATACACTTTTTTTAATGAAAACCTGCATTATTTCTAGTAAAAGAATGCTTTAAATTTTATAAATTGTTAAAAGGGACTTAAGTCAGCAAAGTAAAATATTTTTGTCTTGTGTCCAATTACGTATATTGGGCCAACAATGCACCTAATTGTAGATCTATATCTATAGTATAATATATAATTTTATCAGTGCACTATTTTACAGCACAAAAGAGAAAAAAGTTTTTTTTGTTGTTTTTTCTCGAAACTACGAAAAAATGACTTAGGTACCTATTAACAATCAGCCATCAACTTCTTCACTTATTGGAAACCTTGTCCGTGTCACTTGTTAAATTTTTGCCTCGTATCGTACAGCCCTACATATCCTTTAGCGTCGTAAATCGTATGCTATTTGACGACACTAATGAAACCACATGAATTTCTTGTCACATCTCATCCTGTCGTGCAACATGTAAAGTATATATGTTGCATAGAATACCACATTTTTCCACACGAAAAGGTGCATGTGACGTCTTGGAACATGACTCCCTATTCTATCGCGAAAGATGCTCGCCTGGAAACGTCTCATGTCATCGGATACGTGCCTTGTCATTATGTGTGAAACGTAATATCTTAACACTTTTCTATAGTGACGTAAGACATAACACCATGGTGTGTTGCGATGCATTACACGTGACATTGTCATGCAATGCTTCAGGATACAATGTGTCATTACAGTGTTATACATTGTCTCATATACGGAACTTCGTTTCACATAGTTCATCATGTTGTTACATAATAATAATATTTCATGTAATATTATACTCTGTATCAGGTAATATGATAAACCATGTCATTTAGCATAACATGACACATGACGTCATCTAAAGCAAGGCAATTCTCGTGCAGTGCAAATAACACACGTCTCTGCATCACCGCTGGAAGCTACTTGCTGTTACTGATGCCTCTACCCCTCCCACTTGGCCGGCCGCGGTGGCCGAGGGGACTGCGGCGCTTCAGTCACGGTCTGCACGGCCCCTACGATCGGGAGTTCGAATCCCCCCTCGGGCATGGATATTTGTGCCGTCCTATTTCGTAAGTAGTTCATAAGTAGTTTGTAAGTTTAGGGACTGATGACCCCGTAGTTAAGGCCTATAAGCTTTACAAACATTTGAACATTTTGAACCTCCCACTTGCCCCTCCTCCATCTAGAAAACTGTGGAGTGAGGATCTAGCTCACAAGAAAGTAAACACTTTTTGTTTACTTAAATGTTTTCGAAGCTGTTAGCCAAATAGAGATGCTAGCTTTCCTTTTTTACATCGTTGGCTTTTAGCTGGACACTTTTACCTTTTATTTTGCTGTGAAAGGCGCGTTTTTCATAATGGTTGTTTTTTTCTCTCTGACCTACTTATCTTCCACGTCTGACGTTCGTACTGTTCCACGCTCCAGACAGATATTTTCTGACAACAGTTTCAATTATTTTTAGTCGTTACACACTTTCATTTCTTTTAGCTTACATTGTTATTTTATTTAGGCCAGATATCATTAGTTATTTCATTTCCCAAATCCGAAAACATTGTGGCTAATACTTCGTACAGTAGTCTGTTTTAATGCTCGCCGTCGGAGGTTCGAATGCTCCCTCGGGCACGGGTGTATTTTTTTGTCCTTAGCGTAAATTAGTTTATGTAGTTCGTAAGTCTAGGGACTGATGACCAGTAGTTAAGTCCCATAGATTTACAACCATTTGAATATTTTTGCTTAATGCACACAGTGATAAATATCGAATGAAGGCTACAATATTGTAACTACTACTTTCTTCACATGTCTTTCGACTGTTAAATTAATAGTTCACTTTTTGTACAAGTGGTAAACAGCAATAAGTTTCCTCTTTTGTACCTATGCCATTTTCATAGTTTCAAGAAGTATTCTGTCAACAGGATGTTATAAACTCTTGATTTTATCCTTTTCAAAAGTGTAGTCCATTCTAATTGTTAAGAGCGTTCACTAAGGACCAAACTCTGTGGAAGTAAATATGTCTTACTTGAACGAGTCACCCACTACATTATTAAGGTAAGTATGTCCCTCGTGTTTCTGGATATCTCTTAAATCCAACTTACCTTACCATCGGTCGGTCTCATTGAGTTTTGGCAATGTTCTCTAAATAGTTGGTATCAGTTTCTTTGTAACCTGAATTTACTAATTTGATCTATCAGTAGTAGTAAAACATTTCAGCACTTGCTTTCTTTTGAAATGCAATTATAGTCTAATTTGAGCTGTCACGTAAGCCTAACGAGTGAAATAGTTCTATCGTTGCAGGCACCCACAATCATTTTATTTATGCTAACATATTGTCGTCAATACAAGGCCTTGTTTAGACGGAGATGAAGGTAGTTCACTCACGAAAGGAAATACTTATAACTCACTTGTATGACTAAATGTTTTAGCACTGCACCTGTGTGTGTTGGGCTGTTACCATCTTGATATAATCCTTGGTTGTCAAAATAAATGGATTTGCAGATCATATCATCCAACATTTCCGTTCTAAATGGTGAGTAATAGAAGTTACGTTGCGTGTATTAAATTGAATGAATCATGTTTCTGGTCCGCGGCCGAGTGCATTGAGGCGCGAGGTCGTTCCCCTTAGGGGGTTAGAATCCTCCCTCGGGCATGGATGTTTGTACTGTCTTTACTATAAGTTAAATTATAGGTAATTTGTAAGTTTAGGAACTGGTAACCCGCTGTTATGTCCAATAAGCTTAACAAACATTTAAACATTTGAATTTGTTCGGTTTCGTTTTTCTAACCCGTTATAAGAGGTAGGGAATTTACAAAGAAGCGCGATACACTTCGTCATGAGTTGGTTCAACAAGTGCGAGGTCACAGATATACTCAATAAATCGACAAATTACTGCGCTCTGTGTTCCTACAGAAACGTATATCATAGCGAGGCTTGCTGCTAAATTTACATGTGTGTACGTTTCCTGAAGAATCATGCATTTGTCACCAAACGATAGCAATAAGACATTAGAGAAGTTAGATGTGCTATGGGTGTTTACGCCCCAATAGAAATTGAATGTCTGAAGAAAAAGTTTGATAATGGTACCAAAACTACCGTCACACCAAATGATGTAAAGTGGCTTTTGGATTGTAGATGTTGTTTTATCTAATGAGATGAAAGGTCGAAAAATCCCTCATTTTGAAGTTATTACTGAAAGTTTTGGAAGTATAGTCCAACAACTGCACTTATCTATGAATGTTCGCAATTCGCCTGGAAATTTATATTGATCAGCCAGAATATTATGACTTACCTACTACCCATATAAACTCACCAAGGCGATAACAGCATCAGTTTGTGCTTATGTGTTTACTCAGCGTGTACAATAGGAAAGACACGCGATCTACCTTAGCTTTGTAACAGAACTTTAGGTGGAAGGGCTGGAAAGAGGAAGTGGGAGTAATAAATCACTTCTAAACATAATATTTATTACAGCTTCTATGCTCCACACACACACACATTTCAATAATATGGTTCAAAATGCCTGTGAAAGAAAGCCTTTTCCTCGAGGTAATGTAAGTGATTATTTAAAACAATCGGTATCAATACTGAATAAAATGTTACAGCATATTTAAATTACATAACTGATCAAGAGGCCTTTACTTCACACTTGAGAATAATTCATTTACATTTCATAAATCACACAGATAACTTTGGATAAGAAATTGTGGAAATCATTAAAGTGAAAGAAACGTTAACTTCAAGCTAAACCGACAGATTAGAACTGGCTTAGCTATTCACAGAATCCACACATAAAAGGTGAAAGTAACCCGCGTAATTCGCATAAGCTTGTCCGTCCATTTTTGGTGTATTGCTTCCCAGTGTGGGATCCTTATCAGGTGGGTTTGACGGAGGACATCGAAAGAGTCCAGAGAAGGGCTGCTCATTTCGTATTGTCACAATACAGGGGAGACAGCGTTACGGAAATGATACAGAACCTGCGATGGGAATCATTACAACACCGGCGCTTATCGCTGCGGCGTGGGCTACTTACAAAAGTAGAATCGCCAACATTCTCCTCCGAATGCGAAAATATATTGTTGACTCCCACTTACATAGGTAGAAATGATCATCAGAAAAAATACGAGAAATAAGAGCAAGAACGGCGAGATTAAAGTGTTCTTTCTTTCCGCGCGCTATTGGAATGGGAGATAAATAGTATAATGGTGGTTCAATGAACCCTCTGCCAGACACTTAAATGTGATTTGCAGAGTATCCCATGTAGATGTAGATGTAGATGAATAAAAGAAAACACTAACACAACAACCTAAGTCTCCAAATATCCCATGTAAGCCAGCATCTACCAAAATTGCCATTGAAGATTCCTTGGACATATATGTAAACGCATATTGCCAAAGATCTTAGCTTATTTCAGTTGCACATACGGCTTATATAAATAAATTACAGAATTATAATGTAAAAATTAACTGTGGGAAGAAAGGACAGAAAAGAACTAACAGTGGTACTACTCTATGTTGCAATCTGTTATCTGAAACACAAATTCACATAGTCTGAGTTATTTCTGAGTCTGAGTCAATTTCTGTTTTCATTAACGATATTTTCCGTTATTTTTGTGTAAAGGATCATGTACCACTAGAATCGTGGTGATGCAACTGTGTTTATGCGTGCATACGAAGAGAGGCGACAGTTCATGATTTGATGGGTGTATGAGTGTTTAGAAGAACTAAATCGCTTATTCAGAGGATTTATCATACCTCTATGTGTAGGTAATGTCCAATCACCTAAACTGTAAACTTACATTAATTCTCGGAGATGATAATGATGATGACGATGACGATGACAATAACGATTTTACGCCGGCCGCGGTGGCCGAGGGGACTGAGGCGCTTCAGTCACGGTCTGCACGGCCACTACGGTCGGGGGTTCGAATCCCCCCTCGGGCATGGATATTTGTGCCGTCCTAGTTCGTAAGTAGTTCATAAGTAGTTTGTAAGTTTAGGGACTGATGACCCCGTAGTTAAATCCCATAAGATTTACAAACATTTGAACATTTGAACGATTTTACGGACATGTGTTGGTATGAACGAATTTCTCGTTTTCGTCTAAGGAATGTGTTCCTAAAAACATTGTTAAGGCTTTCTTGGCCATTTGTTGCCAAAACAGCTTCTTGGTTTTGCCTCGGGTTCTTCAGCAGACATTTCTTTGATGTTCTTTCTGTCGTTTCGAGCAAACGAGTGTCTGGCATTGCCAAAGATTCAATTGCTCGAATCCTTTACTACTCCGGCCATTCGTGTATGCGAAACGTCGGCTGAAGAACACGGGAGAGAAACTAATAGACTGTCATTTAATCACCCTCGGTGTACTGACAAATATGTTTGCTTTAAGATAATCGAACACAAAAATATGGCTACAGAAAGATCATTTCGTTTCTAGTGAGAGTCCTAACAAAAAGCGACCAAATATAGTCCATCAAATTCAGAACGATAAAATCGAATATGTCTGTTCAGATTGTTCTTCATCAGCCTGTCACAATATGGATAACTGGCAGTTATTTGTAACCGCCAAAAATTGCTGATATCGAAAAATAAATAGCAGCAGAGATCACATAATAACAGTTTCATCTCGGCTGCACGATATTGGCAGCACCCTGCCATACGTGTCTATTTCGTTTTGCGCCGTTGTTATTTAAAACACCAAACTACTACGTATTTCTATGTCAAAATTGTTACATTAATAAAATGAAACCAGCATCTGTGAAAAACTGCCACTACTAGTTTTATTCGTTAAATATGCTTGAAAATGCAGTATTCTCTTGTTTTTATGGCAAAAAATAATATAAATTAATTAAAAATAAGATGAAGTTAATATCTGTGTTAAATTTTCCTAAATTTCGTCGATTTTCACTTTTGCTAATTTGTCAATGAGTAATCTTTTCTCGTTCTACGAAATATGGATTGTTATCATACTGCCCATGGCAGTGTGCGGTATTAACATGTTCGTAAACTGCTGGTGGGAATTTTCCATTATTCATGGAACATTATCTCGGCTTCTATTAATCACACGGTTGAGGGGTAAAGTGTTCTGGATATTCGTTGGCCTAGCGATCATTTCTAGACATATTAGAAGAATGAAAATACCGTAGCTATCATACAGTTCAACGGCAAAATATTCAATGTTATACACATTATGGAGACCATCTAAATTCAGAAAAATGGTTGGTATTCCACATTACGTGTGGTATATGGTGGGCTTTAAACTGTTTACAGAAGCACCATTTATACATGTGTGTCCCTGAGAAAATCAGGAGAAACCGTGATTTTTGGTACCAAAAACACGAATTGTGGGATCGAGCGAGGTGGCGCAGTGGTAGCGCACTGGACTCGTATTCGGGAGGGCGGTGGTTCAAATCCACCCCCGGCCATCCAGATTTAGGTTTTCCGTGATTTCCCTAAATCACTCCAGGCATATGCCGGGATGGTTCCTTTCAAAGGGCACGGCCGATATCCTTCCCCATCCTTACCCAAAACTCCGAGCGTTAGCTCCGTCTCTAATGACCAAGTTGTCGACGGGACGTTAAACCCTAAGCTTCCTTCCTTCGAATTGTGGAGATGGTCACTTCTGTACCTTCTATTCATTGGAAATCGTCAACATATTTACAATCTGTTCTTGTGACTATATTCTCAAAACACTTTTTAAGTTTTTCGATATCTTAATACGTTACCAAGATCCAGAGCTTGAAACTCATCACAGTTTTCCACAAAATCAAAAGAACCGATTTTGAGCCGTTTCTACACTGTGAGTTGTGACTGGGCGGCGACATGGTTTGTATTGATGACTGGGGCGACAGTTGTGTTGACTTCTTTTATATATGGCTTTAGCTTGCGACTTTTAAGCTGTAGATTACGTCTTGATTTTCACAGTTCTATTGGATGTATAGTTTCAAAATTTTATTTGTCACCTCAGTATGAAAATTAAGTTGGTTGACCTGGTACTTCCTCGCAGTTAATAAAATTTATATCTATGATGAATTTTTCACTGTAAATATTGTTTCTGGATTTCATTTAAACTTAAAGACCTTTTGTAACGTTTGAGCATGAAAATCCGTTTCTCAGGGGCTGATATTTAATAAATCAAAGAATAAAAATTTGAATCATTGAGTCCCGGTAGTTCAGATAATTTGACGCCCGTCACAAAGATACTGTTTTTGCCTGATCGTTTACCTTTATAGAATTATTCTTTAGAAAATTTCACCATAAATTTCTCCTGACAAAAACTGTTAGATTTATTCCTTCACACATTAATTAATTTCTTAGGAACGTCACAGATATATTTTCACGTTTATAATATGTTGGGACAATATTAGGGAACTAAATACTCGAATAACTGTTTAAGACTTTTTTAATGTTCATAGATTCTCTATTGTGAAATTAATAGTTACATTCACAACACTTTCACAGTACACACTTTATAAGTTCACAATTCGTGATTATTTTCGTCAAAGTTTGTTTGTATTAATCTCTCTGGATCCTATACATTGATTACGAACTTTAATTCTTCAAGATACGTCTTTGAAAAGTTATTGCGTTTAACTTGCCAAATAAGTTCAAATTTCAATCTCACGAATGTTCATCAGTTTATTACAGGAGGCAAAAGTTTCTAATTCTTCCGTCCTAGCCTACCCGATCAAAGTCCAAAGATAATGTTCGCTTTCGCGTATAATCACGATATAAAAGTTTATAATAAAAATTTAATATTTTCTCGGGTTCTTCCCTATCTTGGAATGAAACCGCGTATAATACTTTAAACTAAGTACTGAGAGCTAGTCCCACTGAGAGCTAAGCACATAGAGAAAGATGAGAAAATACAGAAAGCTGAGCACATAGAGAGAGAGAGTAAATCAACTGCGGGTGCTATTTATAATAGCAATCTGACAAATGATCTCTGATATACGAGGTGTTTTGACCTAAGTATTCCCTGAATACTATTACTCCGAATTACGCTGATATAATTTTAATTTACTAAAAATTTTGAGAAATGAAAAAATTCTGCCTCTTAACAAATTATTAAAATTACGTAACGCTGAAAAATGTCGTAATACCGTGATTCTACTGCTATGGTCGCGATGTGGTGTTACGGAGTCTCAAACGGAAAATTGTTTAAATATTTACAATACATACAGTAGATATTTATCTATAAACAGCGTTTTTCAGTTTTCGAATATTTCAGTCGGTTATCAAGATAAAACCGAAAAACCGCGATACTTCGCTAGGAAAATTCATTGTAGTTGTGGTCTTCTACAGACTGATTTGATGCAGATCTCCACGCTACCCCGTCCTGTGCTAGCCTCTTCATCTGAGAATACGTACGGCAACTTAAATCCGTTTGAATCTACTTACTGTATTAATCCCTCGGCCTCCATCTACGCCGGCCGCGTTGGCCGCGGGGACTGAGGCGCTCCAGTCATGGTCTGCACGGCCACTACGGTCGGGGGTTCGAATCCCCCCTCGTGCATGGATATTTGTGCCGTCCTTAGTATTAGCTAGTTCATAAGTAGTTTGTAAGTTTAGGGACTGATGACCCCGTAGTTAAGTCCCATAAGCTCTACAACATTTGAACCTCCCTCTAAGATTTTTAACCCACGCACTTCCTTCTAATGCTAAGATGACAATTCCTCGATGTCTCAGAATGTATCCCTTCTCATAGGATCTCTCCAATTCTGTTGAGCACCTCCCGATAAGTTACGTGATCTACCATCTGAAGCACCACATTTCGAAAGATTCTATCATCGTTTTGTCCGAACTCATTGGCCACGTTTCACTCCCATTCAGTGCTACACTCCAGACAAATGCTTTGAGAAAGGACTTCCTAATTTTTAAACTAATATTGGATGTCAACAAATTTCGCGTATTCAGAAACGTATTTCTTCCCATAGCCATCCTACATGTTATACCTTCTTTACTTCGGCCATCAGAAGTTATGTTGCTACTTAAATAACAAAACACATCTACTAATTTCATCGTCTCATTATCTAATCTAATTCCTGCAACATCGCCGGATTTTCTGACGCTACTTTCTATTACTGTTTTACTCTTGTTAATATTCATTTTATACCATCCTGTCAAGACTCAGTCCATTCCGTTCAATTGCAATTCCAGGTCTTTTGCTGCCTCTGACAGAATTACTATGTCGTCAGCAAACCGCAAAGTTTTTATTCCCTCTCCCTGTACTTTACGTCCCTCTCCAAATCTCTCCTTGCATTCCTTCACAGCTTGCTCAATGTATAGATTGGATAACATTGGAGAAGGCTACAACCCTGTCTTACTCCCTTCCTGACCCCCGCGATTCTTTCATGGCCTGCTCTAATAGTTGCTGTCTGGTTATTGCACAAGTTTAGTATAACTCTTCGCTCACTATATTTAACCCTGCTACCTTCAGAATCTGAAAAAAATGTATTCCATTGAACATTGTTAAAGCTCTCTCCAGATCCACAAATGCTAAAACGAAGGTTTCCCTTTCCTTAATCTATCTTCTATGATAAGTCGTAATGTGAGTATTGCCTCGCGTGTTCCCACATTTCTCCTGAATCCAAACTGATCTTCTCTAACTTTCGGTCCCCACCAGTTTTTCCATTCGTCTGTAAATAACTTGTGTTAGTATTTTGCAGCCATGACTTATTAAACTAATAATTTTCACATTTGTTTGCACTTGCTTCCTTAGGAATTAGAATCATTCTATTCTTCTTGAAGTCCGAGGTTATTTCCCCTGTTTCATACATCATTATTAGGGGGAACAATTTGTTCATGACTTACTCTTCTAACGATAATAGCAGTTCAGACGAACATTATCTACTCCAGAGGCCTTGTTTCTACTAAAATCTTTTAGTGGTCTGTCAAAGTCCTCTCGCGGTATAGAATTTCCTATCTCATCTTCCTCTACTTCGTTGCGAAGACAGCACTCCACATCAAACCAGGAGGAACAAGACCACGAGGAAGACCGGCAAAGAGATGGACTGACAACATCAGGGCAGACATGGACGCTGTTGGTTTAAGGCAAGAAGATGTCAACGATCGAAAGAAATGGAGGACACGCAGCAAAGTAGCAGACGCTACAAGTCGGGATTAATGCTTGAAAAGGGAGAGAGGGAAAATTCAGTTGTGTGGACTGGCAAATCTACATTTCCATTAAAGTTAAATCTTCGAACAATTTACGATACGTCCTAAGAGGATGATCCCGGAAAGCCTTGAGAGTGTTCTCCATAATACTATCCGTTACCGAGATCCTTAGATTCCAAGTTACCGTACATATGCACATTAAATATGCAGGTAATATCCGAGCTAACGTGTAATTATTGTCTTAACCAACGTAGCTAACATAAAGCAAGGTTTCTTGGTCCGGAGGCCAAGAAACTGTATCTAGTGAACGTTTACTCACTTATAATATTTATAAAAGTCACGAATCCTCGTAAAATTTTGTCTGTTATGGAATTTTTTTCATTTTAATTGCATTAGTCAGACGACGCCGTACGTTGTGTCTGTGACAAAGATTGTACAATACACGGCTATACCCATAACCAACCTGTCACATATTGCAGGAATTAGTGTTTCTGACGAAACATTGTGCAGCTAAGACGTTATACCCGTTCCACGTTATTCGAGGCTGAATTGAGAAACGCTGTCGTTCAGAAGATTGGTATATCCATAACTTTTAAAGCAGAAGTACACAAATATCATGTAAAAACGCTGCACAAGATTAATATCACTGCTGATGACGTAAGGCGTCAATGCAGCGAAAGACAAATGAAATGGTAAAAACGCTGTCGTTCAGAAGATTGGTATATCCATAATTTTTAAAGAGTTAAGTACACAATGATCAATGATCAATGATCAATATCACCACTGATGACGTAAGGCGTCACTGCAGTGAAAGACCAATAAAACAGTAAAACATCAAGCACAAAAGGAGCTACACACAACCAATCGATTCAAAATTGTATATCTCCATAACACCGGTTTATCGAGCTACGCAAATGCGGTGATCAAGTGTAGGCTTCAACGGCCGCTGTTTGTCGATTAGATCTGAAACTTCAAGAATGGGAGCAATAATAAAAAAACTGATGCCTACAAACTATGCCAAAGTCTGCAGAGTAGGCTGCAGAGCGAAGAGATGTTTGGTCAAAGAAACTTACGAAATTGGATGTCAACAAAGATATTTGCTGATAACAAATGGCATTATCGAACAGAATTCCACCACGGATGAGTGAACAAGAGTATAACAGGGAAACATTTTCGGATTAAATTCCACTTTAGCGAAGATCTTTTGAAAAAGCTTTAAATCAATAGCTGAAATTATGCATGGTGGAGAATCAGCCGAAACTGGTAAGCCCATAAGTCTAACAGAGCTCAGATCTCCGCATATTTCTTAGTTATTAGAAAATGTTACTTACCAATAATATACCTGTGTGAGCCGCTGCCGGCAATCCCTTGATGTTACGTCAACGTTCCCATGTTTTAGGCCAGTGCACGTCCAAAATTCGCCATAATGGTTCGATCAATGTAAACGAAATACCATCATCTTACAAAACGAAATTCTCAGCTAGACTTGAAAATTTTCACCTGGTATTTATGGAATATTTTTGTTAGTGGTAGCCTAAGCAGTGGTTTTTCTTTTTAAAAGTAGTTTTACATTCAGATGAATGCTGTATTGTAAAATATATTATGAATTATATCTGAAGTTTATAAGGTTGTTACAAGGTATATTGTAATGAAGTCCGCGGTTGGTAAAATTGAATGAACGGCCCTATCGCTAATTTGCATGCGGTTTGCCAGCCTGACAGTATCATTACGAAAATAAATATGAATCACTCTTCTCAATAGGCAATTATCGATACAAAAACACTTGGTTTCAATCTCAAGCAATTTCGTATCACTAGGGATAGCTGGGATTACTAATCCTAATAAATAAGATATCGGAGGATTCAATTTTCTATATAGTACTTTAATTATAGAAAAAGGACGAGGCACAAATTCAGGAATGGATTGTAATAAGAACTGAATCTATAACGAGGATGGCACAACCACTACCTATTATGAAAACTGATTGACACTGAGGACGTGTTAATTGTTTAAAAAAATTAAAAATCGATATCCCACTAGACAGATAACACCACCAGAAGCTCAAGAACACAGTCAACTAGTGAACGGTACATATATCATTCACTGTGCTATAGCAAATGCAGCGTGCGTATATCAGCAAATCGCAATACTGCTTTCGTAAGACGAACGGCGGCTGGCCACCGTGGATGGGTCGGCCCGACGTGAAGCCTGAAGCTCTGAGACGATGTCTACTCTGTGAACGATCTACGTACTTAAAAAATAATTTAAAAAACAAAAAACGCCTAAGTTTAAATCGCTTAATTTGCAAAGGCGAACAAGAGTTTCTCGCTAACTGCTTATTTCACTGGCTAGAAGCAAAAGAGAAGCTCAGTTGCAAGATTGTAAATGAGTGTTTCGAAATGCATGTACAATGCATCCACTTGAGTAATAATTTTGTTCCTCTGTTCACAAAGAAACAATTATGTCTAATTCAAGTAATGCAATCTGCACTTGCAACTAATTGTGAGCTAAGTCTCTGGACGCTTTGTCAGCAACTGCCCACCTGCGTCTTCGCACCACGAGCGCAGCTAACCGATTCCCCTTTAACTCACTTTTCATCAAGCCACAAGTCTCTCCAGACCGTTTTCTTAAGAGCCAATCACGGCTAAAGCTTCATATCTCTCTCCCCCCACCATCACTTCCTTCCAAACATCTTTCTAGAAGCTTCTAGAAAGTTCTAGATCGTTTCGACCGTTTGGCGGTTGAAATCAACTCCCAATCACATCGTCGCCCGCGAGTTTTGGCACGAAGCGCCAGCGGTCATCGTCCGGTCAGTAACCTGTGACCTCGCACCGGCTGGTAAACACGCCTTACCCTTGTGGTACCGTTGCATCCCTCGTCGCTTGCCAGCCTCTCACTGACTTGGCTGTGTTCCTGTTTCCAACCAAGAAAAGTACTACTTGCAAATATTGGTAACATTAAATGTTGCCTACCAGCATCAACCAGTTTTCTCAGTGACCTCGTCAACATTAATATTTCCACTTTTTCTATCTATTTTTGCTTTCAGATTATGTGGAATCAAAGTGATGTGATACAAGTAATTACGTTATAATTGAATGCACGTTATTAATTATTAATATGTAAGCATAGCATGTAAGGTGGTTAAATTTCCTGCTGCCTTACAATATACAGGGTGTCCAGAAAAGGACTCCCTAATTTCAAAATTAAATATCTCGAAAACAAAGATCGATAGAGGAATGCAGTAGACGGTATGTTTATTGTGAAAGCTGTAGGAAGTTTATACAGCAGTTTCAAATAATATTTACAAAGCTGCTAACAGATGGCGCTGTAATCGCCATACGTAATGCCTAGTATAAATAATGATCCGAAGCCCAGAGCGATCAGTTCCACTATTGAAACGTGAAAGGAGGTTAGCGTAACGAAGGAAGAGATTAAAACCATTTACTCCATTGAACAACGCGATTTCCTGGTGCTAGAGTACCACAGGTTAGAAGAGAGTCCTACGGCAACAAGTTTTCAAGAACGATTTAATGTTCCAAAAGGACCCGATGAGAAAACCATTCGTACGCTCTTCGCAAAATTTCAACGAACAGGCAGCGTAACTGATGGTCTAGTGGGGCATGTCGGCCGCAAGCAAACCGCAGTTACGCCTGAAAATATCGCCACAGTTTCTGGAATTATTCAGCGAAATCCAATGTCATCCGTTCGTAGAATTGCATCTGAGACTAGTTTGAAGCGTTCCAGCACGCAGAAAAATACTGAGAAAGAGCCTACACATGTTTCCATTCAAAATTAAATCGCACCAGGCCATACCCGTACGCCCGTACGAGCTGTGCAACAAAGGGTTGCTTTTCCAAATCAAATGCTCACAATGATTGATAGTGAAGGATTTGATGTTGGCTGCATCTGGTTTACAGAAGCACACTTCCACCTGAATTGATACGTGAATAAGCAGAACTGGCGATTTTGGGGTTCCGAAAAGCCATATTGTTGTGAAGGGAAACCCCTGTATTCTCCTAAAGTTACTGTGTGGGCTGCAGTATGCAGCAGAGGCATTATTGGCCCTTTTTCCATTCGAGAAACGGTCACTGGTGCACGTTACGTTGCAATTTTGTAACAATTTGTCGCCACACAGCAAGCGTTAGAGGATCGACCAGGTATGGTTTATGCAAGATGGAGACCGACCACATCGGACCGAACAAGTGTTTCGATTTCTTGAGGAATACTTCGGGAATCGAGTCATTACTTTGGAATATCCAAAATTTACTGGTGCAAGCATGGATTGGCCTCCATATTCGGCGGATTTGACTCCCTGTGACTTTCTTTTTGTGGGGCAGAGTGAGAGACATGGTCTACCCGAAGCATTGCGCCACGCTGGACGAGCTTGAATCGGCGATCTCTGTGGCATGTGAATCCATTTCGGTTGAGACACTGCGAAATGTGATGGCGAATTTCATTCTTCGTTTGCGCCACCTCTGTAGTTATAAATGGTGAACATTGTGATGTGATTGTTTGCAAAGAGTGTTTTCATACGATTATTTCAGTTATGTATGCTGATATGAGCTGTTCAGCGTACAGCGCCATCTGTTAGCAACTTTTGTAACTATTATTTCAAACTGCTGTATAAACTTCTTACAGACTTCACAATAAACATACCGTTTACTTCATCCCTTTATCGATCTTTGTTTTCGAGATATTTAATTTTGAAATCAGGGAGCCCTTTTCTGGACACCCTGTAAATAACCTATCAAACCTTTACTCACCATTTATTTCATATTGTATAAGTAGAACATACTGCTGGACATGAAAAAGTCGAGAACCAGCTGAAACATTCTCCTGTCGCAGCACAAAATAGCCGAATGTGTTCTCTGACAGAAAAGTGTGGAACCAGCTGTCTCAATCCACATTCCGACTTCCTCACCAAAACTTTTGGCATGGTCTGAAGACAGACAGTGCAAGAGGGAGAAAAAGATGAGCCAGATGTGGTGGGAAGAAGAAAGGTCAAGAGAAAGGCGTATGCAACTTGATATTTACGTATTTCGCGAGGTGTATCGCATATCTCTACAGTGGTTTGAGAAATTTGTTGCGAGATTTGATAGCTTCTTTTGTCATCGTTCGTCTGTGTGTGTGTGTGTGTGTGTGTGTGTGTGTGCGCGCGCTATTAATTCTCTGTATCCTGTTTTAGTTCATCTATGTCTAAAAGTGTGCATTCGGTTATTTTTTACCGTCCTTTATGGCCCATTCATTGTAAAAATTTTCTTCTGACCTCAGTTTGCGGATTAGAATGATACTGCTTTTCACGATTTGTAGGTCATTTTTTATAGTTACTTAATGGTGGCACTCATTTATCAAATGGTCTGCAAAACTGGGATGTGTACTTTCAATACTCAGGGCTTTTATGTATATGAATGTATTTCCAATGTAATGGCAGAAATTACATGTGAGCTGGCATATTCCCGCATTATTGCATTATTAATAATTTCAAAAAACAGCCAAAGTTGCACACATACATCAGGTTCTTTTTATTGACGACTAGTTTTGGACTTACCTGAGCCCATTATCAAGTCAGACCAACTCAATGTCATCACCAATATACAAACGATACATCATCACATGTACAAAATTTTTTTATATTCCCTTTTTTGAAACGTGTCATATTATTCCTCTTTCAACGCCAGACGCTAACGCTCAGGGGACAAAATCGTTATCTTCTGAGATAATAAAAAATTTAACAGTTATTTCTTATATACTCGTATTGTATTAAGAACGCAATTTTAAACTTCAAGATTATTTTCAACGAAACTGTACTATAATGTACGACACAACTTTCCCTAGCATTAAATATTTCCATTTGTTGTAACGGGTTACATAATATTTGTGAGAAACATAATTCAGTCTCAGTAGAGTGTGATGACCAAACATCTCGTTGATCATATTTTCTTTAAACTCTAAGAATACAACATAACTTTAACATTATTCTCAATAATACGTGCAATAAGGAAACTCAGAGAGAGGTACAAAATTAAAATAAAGGAAAGGAAACGCTCTGGTGTGTTTTGTGGCCAACTTTGGATTTTTCTGTAGTTTTACAATAATAGTAAAACTAAGTAATAAAAATTTTTGAACGATACTATTACGACTCTACTATTCTGGTAATATTTATGCCCTCAAAAAGTAATATTTCAATAAACAGCCAAAATTATTTGATATTTTAGTCCAGCTTTGACAAACATGCTGCTTATTTTCAAACTTTTACATCTTTAAACTATTATTTTGAAATCTCTCTTATATTTTCATTGTCTTTTTCCAGTACTATGATACTATTACCTCACTTGCCATGGTAGTTTGTCCTCTTTTTCAAGTTTATTTTCTTTGCCTATACTGATTTACGTAAAATCAAGTGGTACTACTGTAACCTGCAGTGGGCCAGTAAATTCATAACTAAATACGAACATTGTTTTGCATTATACTTCACATACTACCGTGCACAGCTAGTTCTTTTGTCATCATGTGACTAACATTGAGACGAAATTGCTGATTCCAGTAATTTCTGGAAATTATCTTCAGGCATATGGTGCACCCATGTACTTCCATCAGCGATGTACTAACACCCGATATTCTCATTCCGGCTTCACTGGCGTAACCGTCGGGTGAGCTACATGACATATGTGTCACGCATTCACTTTTATCTCTCCACGTTCACAGAGATATGAAAGTCGATATGTGTGACGTGCCACGATCTAGCGTTGAATTTATCAATTGTTTGGATCTATCAGACTCATTATTTGGCACCTAACGCACGAGATAGCGCTTAATTATTTCAGATGTACGTTTAGTACCCTGTGTTTTTAGGGTTTTAAGCGCATTTTTTCTTATCTGTTACAGGTAAGCACGACAAAGCTATTTATTAACTTTTTTTGAATAGTTTATTAGCAATATAGTTGATACTGGATATAGCGACATTCTTTTTTACGACGTTTTGGCTATAACAGCAAAATCTGACGGTCCCTCTAAATCCCATGTAAACGAGGTATTTTGAATGCCGCTTTCCACCACAACGTTCATTGCGACTTATCGTATAAAACGTTTATTTTTATTACCCTTTGGAATAAGTATATGGCCTACAACACATTTATTTTTATTTGATCCGTAATTCTGAAGAATCGAAACTTGTTAACGTCCAATATTAATTTGAATGTTAGGAAGTCCTTTCTGAAAGCATTTGCTTGGAGTAAGCATTGTATGGGAGTGAGACGTGGACGATAAGTTCAGACAAGAAGCTTTTTAAATGTGGTGCTACAGACGAATGATGAAAATTAGTCGGGTAGATCACGTAACTACTGAGTTGCTTAAACGAATTCTATAGAAAAGGGGTTTCTGTCATACCCTAACTAAGAGAAGGGATAGACGGTCGGAGCACAGTCTGAGCCGGCCGCAGTGGCCGAGCGGTCTGCGGCGCGCCAGTCACAGTCTGCACGGCCGCTACGGTCGGGGGTTCGAATCCCCCCTCGGGCATGGATGTTTGTGTCGTCTTTAGTATAAGGTAGTTTGTAAGTAGTTTGTAAATTTAGTCCCTTAAGCTTAACAAACATTCGTAACAACATTTGCACAGTCTGAGACATCAATGAATCGTCAACTTAGCGTTAGAAGGAAATGAGTGGGGTAAAAATCGTAGAGGTAGACCGTCGGACAAATACACCCCAAGCAGATTCAAAAGGATGTAGTTTGCTGTTTTTATTCTCAGAAGAAGAGGCTTGCGCAGGACAGGGTAATGTGTTGACTTTTATCAAACCAATCTGCGGACTGATGACCGCAACAAGAACAATTATAAAATTAAGCTTATTATTAAATTCAAGCTACTGTTATTCGTAGATTGTTGGTTTCAGTTCCGTATTCTGTGAGAATTTTACCTCTGCCTCAAGTCTACTTAATTCTGACCAACAGCATTTGGAAGACTTCGTTTCGTTTATTACTTGCCATCTGTGCATCTTTTCGTTAGCTGGAGTTTGCTGCATGGTCGTCTGATTTCTCACTGAGCTGTGCTGCAGCTTTGAATCTAGCTGTAGTTTGATTTTTGTAATTTCGTTCATCATTTAACTTCTTAATATAAATGATAATTTATCGAACTAAGAAAATATTTATATGTGGTATATCGTCTATCCAGTATGGTACTGTTGATTTTTAAATAGAGTTGCTGGAAGAAGCATTGTCATTCACGACTGTTATAAAGTACTTATAGGGAATCACTGCGTATTTTCTGCCGGATAATAAAATCAAACTGATTATCCGGCAGAAAACCCGCAGAGACTTCGAAGATTTGACACGCCGGGAAAGCCTACGAAGTTACAGTACTTATAGGGAGTTTTAAATAAGCTCAAACTTTTATCCTTCATTATAGAAGATCGTGTTCGATATTATTAAATGATCTACGTTGTTGCTAGTTATTACTTGACTTACTAAAGGTTTCCACATTTTGTTAGTGTGTTACTTCGGTGCAAGTACAAAAACGTAAGAAAATTTCCTTTAATTGCCTTTCTACAAATACCACATCATGAATACTATAGACGCACTTCCACGTTTCGAAATTTTGACACTACTACAATATGAAATTATTATGGAAGTATTAAAACCCAGTTTATGGGACCCTGGGCTATTACCGTCGGTCCCTTCGACATTCGGTTTGGACAATATTCAAACTAATGCACGTATTTACTGTTAAAACACATTCAAATTGGCGTACTGGTATCGTCATACGGCCAGTGTGCGTAGAGGATTTCCATTTATGGACAACGGCTCACATTTGTTTTTCTACATTTACAAGCACGTTTCTATTACTTATTGTGCGCAACAGACCAGTTTTATTAGCTTACAGAGCGGACACTATTGGCAGAGTGTCAATCGAACTTTAGCTTCTTCTCTTTCGTTTTTATTTACCTACTTCATTGGTAATAGTAAGAAGTTGCCTCATGGGGAACTGTAAAAACAGAGGAAAGTGTGAACAAATATGGAAGTTTTCTACCGGTAGAAATATGAAAATGTGGGAAAGGTCTGAATTCATCACAAGAAAAGGAACCCGGAGTTAGTACAATTGTGTACAATTCGAAAACACTTTTCAGCAAGGAGCACAAGAAGGTGAGACAGACAGTGGAGTACACGGAAGCAGTGGATTAGAACTGTTTCATATTTAACTACTGCAAAGTTCCATTACGTATTGTTCCATGCTTTGAAAAATTTCATAATAATATTGAGGTGAGAATAAATAAAGAATGATGCAGCATTCTTCTTTTTACAGATCTTAAACTCCAGGAAAAATAGTTGGTTCCTTTCATTTATTCTTCTACCATTCCACTGACATGTATATGCCTCTATAGTTACGAGAAACTACTAGCTAAGCTCAACACATTTCGGTAGGGCCGAGTCAGGTATGATATTAATGAAATAGTATTCAGTCACCGTAAGAATATATTATTGATTCGCTGAATGAAATTAAGAAAAAGATGTTTCACATCAATTGATTATTTTGTAAAGTTATTGGATTAATTACACTTTTTGTAATCTGTTTTTTGCGTAAACAAAAATGAGTCGGCTGGAGAAGATGGCTTAAAACTGTCTACGAGAGCAGTAATCATATTTTACATTCTGTGCAGATTCCCCCCCCCCCCCCCAACCCTGCTCCTTTCCTAGACCCCCAGCTCAATAACACCCATTATCTACTTTCTTTTTTTTCTTACCCCTGTAATCATCCTTATCTCTGTGAATCTCCGCCTTGCCCTCTTTATAACATGAAATTTATCCTCCTTGTCTCTTTTCCCCTCTTTCTTTGTCTGTATGTTCCTGCCCCTATCACCTCTACCTCTTCATCTTCTTCTCACACTCAATGTGTTCGTTTTCTAACCTCATCCTGCTGCCCCCTTTGGTTTCGCTGATGTGCGTACCAAAATTTCTCAAAAATAGGTCAAAAATATTGTATTTGTCTGATTTTCTACTGGTTTACACCGAACATTCCAGAAAGTATGTACGACTGATAGTGTAAGACTAATAGTGTAGTCATAGCTAATAAAGCCCTACAGCTTAGTGTACATAACATCCTATCTCTTGAACAGTACGATAGTATAATGATAGTGACGGGACATTCAGAGCTATATGTGTACTGAAAGGGAAATACGTCGTAAGTAGAATCGGTAATAACAAGTAATAAAGTGAACACTTATTTACAGTACAGTACATGCATCTCGATCTTTACGAAGTCACAGCTCCATAACCTGTGTTTGTACAATGATACAATTTTGTAGGTGTATGGATACTGCGAAATTCTTTGTGAACCGAGTTAGTAGAAATAAGAAAATATATTAAGAGCCATGCTTTATGCGACAGTAGACCGCATTACTGATTAGATTACGTTAGATGTAAGTTTCGTTTCATTTGATCCAAAGTGAGGAGATCGTCTTGGTTGTAGAACATGTCAGATAACAATACACACAATAAAAACTTATAGAATGACATCAGATGTAAATCGCCTTGTGGATGTGGCATTTTAAAATAAATAAAACTTTTAATACATACTAATGTTGAATTTACTAATGCAAATAATAGATTTAAGCTATTTTCTATAAAACTTGTTTACAATGGTCAGATTACTGTACAAGATTAGTACTGAAATTCTTGAGTTGATATGATTCGTGTTGTATGTTTTGTACTATTCAGTCACCTCAAAAAATCCCGTTTGAAATTATTGAGTGAAAGTACGCATAAAGTCCTAGCTTTTTATTTTTAAGTCTCCTATGTCTGAATAAATTCGCTTAGCAAATAGTGCCTTGTTTAGGCACATCAGTCTTTACATGGTATTCTCCTCCCAGTTACATTTATTATCAAACGGTAATCCCAAGAATTTGTCTACTTCTTCTGCCTACCTACCTTCATATATTATGTATATACTGGCAGGATCATTTTATAAGTCCTACACTGCATATAGTATTTTTTCAAGGTTTAGCGACGGAGAATTGGCTCGCAATTATTTACTAATGTCCATGAAAATTCCAGTGAAGGACACAGATGATTTATTATTTATTGCAATGTTTGTGTCATCTGCCAATAAAACAAAATTGTCATCTGGTAATGTTGGTGATTGATATATACAAGAAAAAGCAGAGGCCTTAAGATGGAACCTTATGGGACGCCACATGTTACTGGTCCCCAATTAAATGATATCTGGCTGTTTAGTATAGTCTGAAAGGTAGTTGTCCTCTTTCAGAATTATTTTCTCCATTTCATTTGGACACTATTGTCTGGATTTATTTTGGAAGGATATCAATAGTATTATCTTGTTTATATTCAGTATCTTTCATTTATCTTGTAATTATCAGAAGATAGGAGTTTGGGAGGTAAATTTCTGTTCACTGGGAATATGACTCTGTTTTTTGATTATCGTGAGTATCGCCGATGGGATAATTGTCTTCCGAGGCGGAAAGCGCTGACGACACCAGCAGACCGGCACTTTTGTGGTTCTAAGGCATTCTGCCGACACCGCCTGGAGAGCGAGCGCTGGCCGCCACCACCTGCGGTGAAAGCACTCCATCTGCAGATGGACATATATATTTGGGCTGGTCACATCTGTGGTTGAGGCCAGGTCCTTTGTTTTACCGCTACGGTGATTTATTGTGTAGGGAGACTCTCCGGTCACGATGCACCGGAGGGGCACTGGAGTGCAATCAGCAGAGGCAGTAAAAGTTGGCGTCGTTCTGGTCTGCACGTGCGCCCAAGTTTATGGAACACCGGAAGCGGGCGTCTGCGAATGTTTGTGTAAATTCCCAGAGGTTATTTCTGGGAAGTTAGAGCGGCGCTCTCGCGAAGGGAGGCTGGCGTCTGGTCGGCAGTAAAGTCATTTCAGCGTCTGCAGATTCGTTCCAATGGTCCGCAATTTCTATGGATTGCTTACGTGCAGAATGCAGCATGGGACAGTTTCGTGGGGAAGGAGCCTGACGTGTTGAACAATAGCTCTTGTATTCCATTGGTTTGACCATTAAGCAAAATTTGTGTTTGGCTTGACGTCATCGATGGGAGGGGCTTGAGAGGTAGATTTTGAGTTGTGACATTTTGGTGTAGGGAGAAGTTACTCTGGTCTGGGTCGCGCACCTGGACAGGTCGTGCTGAGTCCTGCGTGGCTACTGTAGAATAAAGTGAAACTTGTAATATTTTGAAGTGCATGTTCGCTGTCAGCTACAACACTAGTAATCAGAGAATAGTTTTATTTTCACTATAGTGGTAGTTGGCTTAACCGACAAAACCTGTTCTCCTCGTGTCAATCCACATTCGCGGTCGATGCTGTCAACACTGCACTGCTGGTCTTCGCCAACTCCAACGCTGTTCTACAAAAAGACGGTAAGGATCCGCCAATGCATCTGCTGAGGAAGGGGAGTTGAATGGTAGTAGTTAGGTGGGTGTTTATTGTGTGCCCGAGGGGACGCTTTCGTACATCATAATAGAATGGGATCGGAGTTGGGGTTAAATTTCACTTGTTAATTTTATACTTCGTGGGTTTGCTACTTCCCTCCTGTGACTTAGCCAGTCAAAACCTTTATATTCGTGTAGCAACCTTAGTTAATTTCTATTTTATGTAAAGTCACCCATTTTGATATTACTTGTATTTTTATTGTCTTCTAGACTGATCTTTTTGCACATATATATATATGGCATATGCTCACATTTGTCTTGTATTGCTCAGGCTGTAAAAAAATCTAAAACGTGAACATAGTTTTTATTCAAATTTGTGCATACCTCATTTCAACCACCTTTGACTGAAATATTTTGGAGGAAAACTTCTTGTAAAGATAGGTAGGTCAGAAGAAAATATTTCAATTGGACAGAGTGTGGAATATTGCCAATTATTGTTATTGACAAATAAAAAGCTTGCATGTCGCCACTGCATACAGTTAGTGGCAGTCTATGGTAAATTCACTTTAGATATTTTTTCTAGTTTTTTAAAAATATTTAATAAATAAAAAGCTGTGGCGACCCTTAAATTTGATTTCAGTAAAAGGTTATAAGCAAAATGATTGCATAAATTTACGAATGTAATTTCACAGTTGACATTTAAGTAGTATTAGGAGTTTTCAGTCATCTCACTGGCTATTTGTGCATCGTTTTGATCTGAAAATCACTTGAAGTCAATCATTTAGGATTTAAAAGGAACACATAGTTTCTGTCCTATTGATACAGATTGTTTCCTGTTAGAGATATACGATTTGGACTATTCTGCAGGATTTTCTGTTATACCGCAATATTCCAAATTGCTTATAAGATACCTTTAACACATCAAAAATTCTCCAGCGGCTTGTGAATTACTGTCTAATGAAGGATTATGGCTCCATATCTCTACGCTGTTATAATTTAGCACGCATGTTCAATGGTATAAGGGAACACCGTCTGCAAAATTTGACATTACTACAGAAAGTAGTCTAGAAGTAATAAATTAAAACTGTATGCTTATTGCTATGATACTGCATGATCATCGGTCATGTAGTACGTTATTAACTTTCTTCCCTTCGTTTTTTCGGACCGTTATCAGCGAGAAAAGTTTGTAATTATGTGTAAGGTTTTCTGCAAATCACTAAGTTATTTCATCGTCAAGTAATGGGTGAATAAATACAGTAGTGCAAGCACACATTGTGCAAATTCAGCGTCGTGGACATCTTTTCAGCCGAAATCGGCCCCCTCCACCCAATCCCAGTTTTAATCATTACAGGATTTTGGGTTTTGAAACCTTATCTGTCAACATCAGTTCTAAGAACGCGGAGATAGATATCATCTCTAAGGGATGTATGGACAGTGCCGTAGCTATGATATTTACCTCCCGGTTCACAAACGTCCTGTGTCCCCGCCCCCTGTCCTCTCCCACTCTCCACCCCTTGTCTTCTTCTCGCCCCCCCCCCCCCCCCACCGCCTTTGGTGAGAGTCCGTTACCTTTCGTTGGTAACCGTTTGGCGGCCTGTGGAGAGTAACGCACGTAGCAGAAATTCAGGTTTTTGACCGTAACTCACCCCTCTCTCAAAGTGTGAAGATGGTTTTGAACACCACAGTCTTTCCGTAGGCACGTTCTCTTCTAGGTAGTAAGCCGTCTCCCTCATCTTGCTCTGGAACTGCTTTATTTGTAGAGGGTCTAGAAAGAATGCGAATTCCGTACAGTGATTAAACTCACATAATCATCATTGCTACTGGAGTAAGAAATGGTATGTAACAAAAATCCAAGGACTGATCGGAGCTCGAACCCCTGTGTTTGAAATTTTCTATATTTTTATTACGTAGCCTACCGGTCTCATTTTTTTTTTTTTTTTTTTTTTTTTTTTTTTTTTTTTTTTTTTTTTTTTTACAGCAACGTGGGGAATATCAATTAATTCAGTCATGAAAGGCTTACGAGGGAGTGCTGATAGCTTATCGATACTCCATAATGGCGTTTGTTTTTCCAATATGCAATTAATGTAGGCCTACATTAGTGCTGAATGGTCCACTTTGTGTTACATACAAGTAAAATACTTTCGAATAGTAATCACAGTTCCCTAGTTCCCTTACAAACATGAATGTAGAGAAGTGCTGGACGCACGTGGATAATAAAAACTATGTACACCAGTTGAAATTCCTGTAGGGTCTGCTTTCAGAAGAAATTTTAATCCCTACACTATGGTTCTGCGGTAATCAAGTGATAAAAGCTGTGCCATTCTCGCTTTGACTCATGGGAACTGTGGATGACAGAAACCTTATATACAATTAAGTAGCGAAAACGAACATACAAGTAAAATTTGCATGCGTTCCTCGTAATTGCTGCCCCTTGGCGCAAGAGAAGTCACAACGACTCCAGTCGAAAACGATATATCAGACTGATTTTCACTGTTGACCGTCCAGTTCAGATAGCGAAGTTCTTTTCTACATGACAACTCACGATTGCATGTTTTACTCAACGGGTATCCACTCCCTCAGTTAATGATATAATCCGTTAGCCTTATTTCAATGGATTGTTTTAAAACACAGCCCCAGTAAAACGTGGCATTTGCCACCACTTGTGTCTATCCCATAGCATCCTGTGACTCTGATTGGGACAGTGTTCAGCCACTGCCGATTTAAAGGCTCCAGTAATGGCATTTAGCTATGATGTTAAAACAAAATTATTGACGGTACTAATACTTTGGACAATGTACGTATTACCTTGCACACATAATATCTAATAAACGCCAGGTTATCTCACACCTTTGGGTAGTTCTTTATCCTCCGTAATGGCTAACCGTTTCTTGAAAGACTGTGACTGATCAGCCCTGAAAAGTTCTACTAGCTGTCATTAACCTTTTGTGGATACGGGAGCTGGATTACCAGAGCAAATGCTGTATCATGTGTTGACAACTTGCCATAGGAGCTGCAACTGTAATGTGACAAAGGAATACCGAGCCCCTACTGCCCTACATCAGCTCTATTTATACGAATAGTTTTAACGAAGATATTAATTTTTGTGTATAAAAATTTTATTATATTTTACTTCAACTGATATGTTGTTTAGTTTTGTTTGTTTCATGAACTTTCTAGGTGCTGCAATTCTGGGAGCGGCGTCTTCGCAGACGAAGCCTACGCTGACTTGCTGGCCAACATTCATTTCGTGACGAAGGCAAGGAGGTGACGAGGAGTACTGCGCCTTGATGATTGGGGCCCTTCATCGTCCCAGAGAGAAAAATAATTATAAAATTATTGTTAATGCTGTAATTACTCGATCTCTTACTTTCTGGAATAAGATATATGATCACATAATTAGTAATCAGACTAAATTAATGTCTTAAAAGTTCTACCGTAGATACTGATAAACTGGGCATGGCAACGTTTTTATGGCACCAACTTCACTACAGATGAACCATTGTTTTACCAACAGTCACGTGGTAATGTCCAGCATTGCCTAGGATTATATCAAGTTTTTTTGTGGAGGGAAGTAATTTTACGCCATATGTAAGGGACGATCTGCTGTTTGCCCGGTCTGTTAGTATCTATGGTCGAAGGTCTACCACGAACTTATTATCTTTGTCTGTTTTCTACTCTCTATACGAGATCAAACATTATTAATTTCTGCAGATCACGATTTAAAATTGCGAAGGAAAGAAGATTGGCTTTTTTTCGGAGACATTTGATTTGAAATTGACTTTTATACGGACGAACAAACATCTATTCAAGTATTGAGTGAATTTTATCTGGTACATAGAGAGAAAAATTATCGATTATGTCTCCGACGATCGATAAAGTAGCCCACGGCGTAATCTGCGACCTTAATCATTTCACCATGCCAATGTTTCTTAACTTGTGGGTCCTGACCCCAGGGGGGGGGGGGGGGGGGCGGGGGGAATGGTTCGCATAGTCTATTTCTGAGAGTCACCATCCCAGGTGTAAGTGTTAATGATGAACATACGCGAAGTCTGGAAACTGTTTTCAGGTACCAATCGATAGGTAAAAGAACATGGTAAAGTAAGTAATTCGGAAAATTCGAAAAAAGATCTACTTTACTAAATTGTGTATACAGTTAGATCATTGTTAATGGGAATAGTTAGCTTTAGCCTGCGATATTGTCTAATGCCATCTCCACGCCTGGAAACATAAAAAGAGCGTACGTCCCGTTGTAAACGCTCGAATGGTCAACGATCCGCCTAATGCCTATCCGAAAATCGCTCCATCAACATCCTCTGAGCAGCCAATCCATTTTCTTGTGCGGCCCCAAACATTAAATGCGCGTCTTTCAGCTCTGCATTAGTGAAACGATGCATGCTGTTCAAGGTCCGTGAGGGAAAAAATGAATCCAGCTATCGAAGCGCTTGTAAACAGCGCACTGTTCAGCGCTCTCTAGCGGTTCAAGACGCCATTACCGACCTCATACTCCAATACCCCTCTACCGGCAGTTTCATTTTTGACATGTTTTAGAACCACCCTGTATACAGCCTCAGGAACCTATGATGTGACAACATCAGAGTTTCATCTAATAACAGTACCCTTTGTATCACGTGACTTAATGATGAATTTTAACTACATTCAAGCTTTATTTTTACCTCTGGAAAGTAGCCTATTGTGCTACTTTGCTGGCATATCTACTTCAGTCGTGCGCTACTATACATTACTACCAGTTCCTTTTAGAACATTCTTCGAGAGCGGGAGTAAACAGTTGTCCAATGAACATGCAGTTCTGTAGAGGTAACGGTGCAGTGCAAGTATAATTTTAAAGCGACGCGTTTCAACCGAATGGTATGACGAAATGTTTGAGTCCGCAGATTACCAATTTGTTTGACTAACTTCGATTCCCACTGCATTCACATTCTTAATATCTCCTATTACAGCAAATTAATTATTACAGAATTCAAATATATTTAAAATGTTTAGGTAATTTTCACACGTTAATTTTGTATATCCAACTCAATTGAAATTAATATCCTTTGTACCAAAAGGCAATAAATAAGTGCTGGTACAAAAGCGAGTAGATGAGGACATTCGTTTTGAAAGTTTATGTAAACTGTTAGACCTGATGACATGAATTTTACATTGCGCTCATTTAGTTGGTCGTGAATAATAATGCGTAGGGTACAAGGAGAACGTTAGATCTACGATATATTAATGATCATCAAATGCAGAAATTATAAATGTTTTAGCAACGTAATTGTTATTACGCATTAGGTGCAGGTAATGCCACAAGATGGACAGACAGTGAGCACTGATGGAGTAGCCGAGCGTTCCTAGGGACGACCAGATTAGTTAAGTCCTATAGATTTACAAACATTAGACACACTGAAAAACAATCATATCAAGTTTGATATCATGTTAAATCACAATTCCTAGCGTCTGTTACAATATGTGGATGGTAAACTACAACCAGTTGCCAATATTTATTTATTGTCGCAGATCTAGATTTATGTCACTGTGTGACCATTATTCATGCTAAAAGATAGAGCCAGTTACAATCAGTAAACATGTATGCTGTGTTACACAACAGATATCATACCGCGCACAGCAGTGCGCGGTATTAATATGTTCCTAAACGGCGCGTACGAATTTGCGGTTCTTTAGGGGCTCAAATCTATGGTTCTATTAATCTTAGAGTGAAGAGATGAAGTGTTCTGGATAGAGCTTGGCTTAGTGATCATTTGTGTACATATTAGAAGAATGGGTATACTATAGCTATCATACAGTACATCGTCAAAGTTTTCAAAGTTTCACACTTCCCGGAGCCGATCCAATTTAAGCAAATCTGTTGGCTTTTCTACATGACGTGTAGTCGATGGTGGGCTTTAAACGGCGTACAAAAGCACCATTCAGTCATGGGCGGTTCCTGAGAAAATCTCAAAGAACCGTTATTTTTGGGTACCAAAACAACGAATGTGGGGATGGTCACTTTGATACTTTCTATTCACAGCAAATCTTCGAAATTTTTACCATATGTTCTTACGATGATATTCCCGAGGCCGTTTTTATATTTTTTCGATATCGTTACCCGTTACCGAGATCCAGAGGTTGAAACTTAGTTTTGCACAAAGTCACAAAACCCGATTTTTATCCGTTTTAGCACCGTGAATCGCAAATATCTAAAAAAAATTTAAAAAAAAATAACCATAGAAAATTGTTCAAATATTTACAATACGTCCTGTAGACATTTATCTATAAACATAATTTTTCAGTTTCGTAAATCTTCGTCTGTTATCATGATACGGTCGAAAAACCGTGATATTTTGCTAAAAAATTGCGTATTTTGTTGAAACAGTTCGGAAACCTACCATGCGATTTAAAAAAAGGTACTCGGCGAAAAAATTTGATTTTTGTACATCTTAGATTGATATCTTCGGTAGATGAAGGGGTGATTTTTGTTTTGGTTTACTTTATAGTTAATATGCAGCATCCGGTTTAGTGAATTATTGCAACATATTTTAAAGAGTTTGCAGAGGTAAAACACATTGCGTAGAATGATAGCGTGTGACAGTAATAGGTTCGAAAACACTGTTTATGATTGTGAGGTAACGCATGTTGAGGAATAGGAAATGACTAAAATGTTATGTGTATGTTGTTTAGGTGTTTACCTGGAAAATCCGTTTCCCGTTTTGGAAAATGTGTATTCGTTATAGCGATACGCTACAAAAATCATAATTTTTGGTATCAATAGATCCAGATGCGTGTATTGGCAATTCTACACTTCTATTCATGGCAAATCGTCGAAATTTTTACAACGCGTTATAATATTATCCGGAAAGCTTTGAAAGTTTTTCCGATAATACTATCCATTACCAAGATCTGTAGATTCCAAGTTACAGCACATATTCATGACAAATATGCATGTAATATCCGGTCTGACGTGTAATTATGGTTTTAACTAACGTACCGTACGTACAGCAAGGGTTCTAGGTTTGGAGGTCACGAAACTGTGTTTCTAGTCGCCGTTCATTCACCGATAACATTTATAAAATTTACAAATTATCGTAAATTTTTGGCTGTAATAATGATATATTCCGATTTGTAATATGTTCGCTTCGCGATATCGATATTTATTTTCTGATTTTTCTCTGGTAAACGACATATTTCTATTTTCCATTCTTTTTCCTTAACTCTTTTCTCACCTCTGTTCCCCCATACTAGCAGGATCAGAAAAAATATCGCTCCGTACTTCCATGGATTCTTGTTTTATTAAAATGAGTGCGCATCACATTCAAATTTATCATTTAAATAATCTGAATTCAGCACCCTTGTTTTAATTTGACAGTGGCGTATGCCGTGCAGATATTGTAACTTGGGCCATTACTACTACTATTGGATTTTCAATTATGGAGATTCGCGTTGAGATTTTAATTACAAGCAAACCAATAAGCGTATCGTAAAATCAGTTATAATTATTTAGTCCTTTTTCTGAGCCCAGGATAAACATATAACGAAAAGCGTGAGCTAAGTTTGAATGTCTCTCTCTCGTGGGTGAAAGAGATTGCAATCAACTAGCAACAGAATAATACGGATTTGAATCCGTATTATGATTTTATGAGCAGTTGACCTCTAATGTTTATCCAGAGCTGTGTTTAAATATGGTGAATTTTGTGATACCCGTCGTATTAAGTGGAGTTTTCTCAGTTCGCAAACTAGAAATGTGACCAGTAATTAAGTTTATTTTAATAATGCAGCTTATTGCGACTAAAGCTGTTTCCGGCATTAATAATTTTATTAATGTGGAGTCGTTTGTATGTAAGTTTTGTATGAATCTGACAGCCACACGTCAAAATTGTTTATATTAAAACGCATCCTTCTACTCACAATGCAAAATGCGGAAAACTGGGGTGGAGCTTCCGTGTTTTAGTATCACTAACTTATCCTCGTATTTCATTTGCTAGAAACTGTCAGCATCACTTCATTCACTCCAAATGTATAGGAAATTATTTCCTTTGCAGCTCAAAAAGTCGCTCGTTGAGCCTCTAATACTCTCCATTATTGTCTATGGTGATGTCATTCTCAATGGACTTTCGTACGAAAACTCATTCAGGCTGAAATGGGCTATGAAGCCTGCGTACGATATATCTGTGACATAAGCTTTTTCCACCATATGACTCCTGCATACACATAATTGTCTTCGCTACATGCAAATAAGCGTCGAAACATACCCTATGTTTGCTGCATCGTTTTTTCAACCACACCACACCTTCTTATTTATCTACAGCTTCTACTATCTGAAAAACACAGCATATATACACACTCTCCAAAATGAAACACTATCCATACTGTACAATAATATTATCTTCATTTCTAAATCATTTTCTGTGTGATGATCCAGACTTTAGAACACTCTTCTTCTAAACCCAAGGGAAATAAATTCCATTCCAAACTTCAAAGAAACCTAATGGTGCACCTTCTGTCAAAACAGCCATCTATTTCCTATATCAATCCACCATCATCAAATCGACATCCCCCAAAATTTTTCCTTCCTCTTCCTCCCTTCGCTAATAACAACCACTGCCACTATCATTTCAGTCGTCCCCTCTTTCTTTAATCTTGTTGCATCAGATTAAACTATACATGATTTCAATGTGCTAAATTAATGAAAACTCCTTGTAAATACCACTTGTTATTGTTACTATTAGCGTTTACTACCGTTATTAACACTATTATTATTATTATTATTATTATTACTCTGACTTTTTGAATGTTTCCTGTATACAGGATGGTCCATTGATAGTGACTGGACCATGTACCTCACGAAATAAGCATCAAACGAAAACACTACATAGAATACAACTTTTCTAGCTTCAAGGGGGGGAAAAGATGGCACTAAGGTTGGTCTACTAGATTGCGCAGCCATAGGTCAAACGGATATCAATTATGTTTTTAAAAAAATTGTTACCCCATTTTTATTACATATTCGTCTAGTACCTATATAAATATGAATTTTTTATTTGGAACACTTATTTCGCTTTGTGATAGATGGCGCTGTAATAGTCACAAACGTATAAGTATGTGGTATCGCGTAACGTTTCGCCAGTGTGGACGGTATTTGCTTCGTGATCCATTACTCGTATGGAAAAGCTGATAGAATCCGACCTCGGGGAAGATCAGTTTGGGTTTAGGAGAAATGTACGAACACGGGGGGGGGGGGGGGGGCAATACTCACTTTACAGGTCATCCTAGAATATTGATTAAGAAAAGACAAACCTACATATCTAGCTTTTGTAGATTTGGAGAAGACTTTTGACACTGTTGATTGGAATAAACTCTTTCAAGTTCTGAAGCAAGCAGGAGCAGAATATAGGGAGCGTAAGGTTATTTACAATTTGTACATAAACCAGACAGCGATTGTCAGACATGAAGGGCATGAAAGGGATGCAGTGGTTGGGAAGGGAGTAACATAGCGTTGTAGTCTTTCTCCATTGTTATTTAATTTGTACATTGAGCAAGCTATAAAGGAAAGCAAGGAGAAATTTGTAGAAGGAATTAAAGTTCAGGGTGAAGAATAAAAAACAATGCGTTTTGCCGACGACATAGTAATTCTGTCAGAGACAGCAAAGGACCTGGAAGAGCAGTTGAAAAGTGCATATAAGATGAACATTAACAAGAGCAAATCTACGGTTATGGAGTGCAGTCTAAGAAAAGCAGGTGATGCTGAAGGAATTAGATTATCACGAAACAATAAACGAGATAGATGAGTTTTGTTACTTGGGCAGTAAAATGACAAATGGTGGTCGCAGTACAGAGGATATAAAATGAAGAATGGCAATGGGTAGAAAAGCGTTCTTGAAAAAGAGAAATTTGATAACATCGAATATTGGCAATCCGGCCGCGGTGGCCGAGGAGACTGAGGCGCTCCAGTCACGGTCTGCACGGTCACTACGGTCGGGGGTTCGAATCCCCCCTCGGGCATGGATATTTGTGCCGTCCTTAGTATAAGGTAGTTGATAAGTAGTTTGTAAGTTTAGGGACTGATGACCCCGTAGTTAAGTCCCATAAGCTTAAAAAACATTTGAAAATTTTGAATATTGATAAGGTAGTCCTTTCTGAAGGCATTGTATGGAGGTGAAACATGGACAATGAAGAGTGCGGACAGGACGAGGATAGAGGCTTTTTGATATGTGGTGCTTCAGAAGAATGCTGAAAATTAATGAGGAGGTACTGAACAGAATTGGAGAGAAAATGGATTTCTGGCATATCTTGACTAAAAGAAGGGCCCGTTTGGTAGGACACATTCTTAGACATCAATGAATTGCGAATTTAGCGTAGGAAGGAAGTTTGTGGGGTAAAAACCGCAGAGAAAGACCAAGAGATGGATACAGTAAGCAGATTCAGACTGGTAGGTTGCCCTTCTTATGGGAGTTGAAAAGGCTTGCTCAGGATAGGGTGTTGTGGAGAGATGGATCAAACCAGTCTCCGGACTGAAGACCACAACAACAACAACAATAATATTCGTGTTAAAATGGACCGTTTACCAATTGCATAAAAGGTGGTTATCCTATTTATGTATGACTACTGTGATCGAAATGCCCAACGGGCCTGTGATATGTATGTTGATCGTTATTCTGGAAGACATCATCCAAGTTTCCGGACCTTTCGTCGGATAGTTACGTTATTTAAAGTGACAGGAAGTATTCATCCACAAGTGGAATATCAACCATGATCTGCAACAAATGATGATGCCCGAGTAAATGTTTTAGCTGTAGTTGCGGCTAATCCACATGTCAGTAGCAGACAAATTAAGCGAGAATCGGAAATCTCAAAAACGTCGGTGTTGAGAATTCTACATCAACACAAATTTCGCCCGTACCGTACTTCCATGCTTCAGGATTTGCAAGGAGAAGTCTTTAAACGTCGTGTACAGTTTTTGCCAACGGGCACAAAATAAATTACGGGACGATAACAGTTATTTCACGCGGTTTGTTTAGTGACGAAGCGTCAGTCACAAACAGGGGTAACGTAAACCGGCATAATATGCACTATTTGGCAACGGAAAATCCACGATGGCTGCGTCTACATCAGCGACGTTGGCGGGTTAATGTATGGTGCGGCAATATGGGAGGAAGGATAATTGGCCCCTATTTTATTGATGGCATTCTAAATAGTTCAATGTATGTTGATTTCTTTCGTAAAATACGAAAAATACGCAAATAAGTTTACTAACAGTCGCTTTTAAATAAAAATGCTATAACTATGTTAATTACAAATTTTAATGCTAATCAGGGATTCATGAATGGTGCAAGATTAATGGTGAGTCATTTAGGTGAGTACATCATCACTGCTAAATTTATTGACTCCGTTAAAACTGTGCTAATAGCTAGCATTAACCTCAGACCTTCTGATCCAACCATGCCTTTCCAAATGATAAGAAGACAGTTGCCAATAATAGTAGCCTTCGCTATGACCATAAATAAAGCACAAGGTCAGAAGCTGCAAAGGGCAGTATTATATTCAACATATCCTGGTTCTTCGCGAGTTCGCTCATTCAGTGATATTTATGTTTGTGCTAAAGGCACACACAGCAAAAAAGTGAACAATGATCACATTGTATCTAAATGACTAATATTGTTTTCAAAGAAGTTTTATAAAATGAAAAAGTTTTCAAAAAATCAAATAAACATGAAAAGTCAATATCTGATTTTTATGTGTTTCACAGTTAATCATATTGTATTGAATTACAATAAATTTTCTTACAATGAGACTAATATTTGTTACTACTATCTTTTATACGTATGAACTTGCATATGCCTCTTCGCCATTACTATCTTACCTATCTGTGACTGATCAGGATAGAGTGCGAATTATTTGCACGGACGAAGTGGTTGTTAATGTTGTCAATTAATTTACTCATTGAGTAAATATATGGATGTCGGTGATAGCTTTGATAGCTCTCAATATGACGGTCACAGCTCGCTCTGTAGTCATTATGTCACCAATATTGAGACGAAATCTCTCTAAGGAACTAGAAATTTACTGATTCCAGTAATCTCTGGTAACTATCACCAGGCATATGGTGCACCGAAGTACTTCCATCAACGATGTACTAACACCCGATATTCTCTTCTCATTCTGGATTTACTGGCTTAACCGCCAGGTGAGAAACGGTACATATGTGTGCCACATTCAATTTTATTTCTCGAAGTTCACAAAGATATGAAAGTTCCATATGTGTCGAATTTATCAATTGGTTGGATCTCTCAGACTCATTATTTGGAACCTAATGAACGAGTTAGCGCTTAATTATTTCAGTTGTACGTTATGTGCCTTGCGTTTTGACGGTTTTACTCACTTTTTTCTTATCTGCAACACGTAAACTCGGTAATTTTATTTATTAACTTATTTTGAATAGTATATTAGAAATACAATCGATACTGGTTATGGCGACATTCTTTTTAACGACGGACAGTAATTCCACAGAAAAGCAAGACTTTGCGATTTGGACGCCATTTTCATAGTATTCCTTAGTGCCTCTATTTGACTTTTACTTTAAAAATTCATCCTTTTGTCAATCATTATTCATACTTAGTTTCAGGACCAGCTAACTATTTTCTTACAAATTTTACGTAGTCGGATTTTTCTTTGGATATCAAAATTTTCGTTAGTCATCTTCAAAATTACTATTACGACAAATTGCGGACACAGGCTCTAAGCAAAACTGTTTCTAAATATAGTATCCAAACCATTATGTCGGCAGGATTTTGTATTTATTTTCCAGCTTATCGAGAACCAGAGCCATCAAATACAGCACCGTAACACCAGCAAATTACAGCTCAATAAGGTACTATCTAGCCGAATATTGTGTTTACCTTATCATTTCCCATATGCAGTTTATAAAAAATTTTCATCAATTTTTATGAGAATATATTATCATTTCTTTCCCAGCATTTCCGTTTAGAATGCCCACTACTGTTTATTTCCTACACAAAACTTTATATTTAATATTCCTATTCAGACAGGTAGTATTATAGGTCAATAAATTAAGGTACATACATTAACAGACCTTAGTTAAGCCATATATACACATTTTTAAATCCTCATGTTGAAAGTTACGTTCACACTGAGGCAGCTGTTTACGAATTTGTACCCTGCTTTACTTTCATTCTACATCATTGTCGACTATAGCGACCTCAAAAAATTATTTATTTCTCAACACAATGCCTTTACTTTTACAAGTCGAATGTTACAGTTCTCTTACTTTTATATTGTATATTTTAAACTACGTTTTAATTTATGTATGTATATTTTATTACCGACCGAAATATGATATGGATACAACTAATGATTAAGGCGACATGCATGTCATCTGGTTTTCAAAGTGTCCGGTTAAAATTACAAGGTAGTTGACAGTTCACGCGCTAAAGATGCTTTCCTGTAATCAGAGCTCTCAATATCATGCTAGAACCATTCCACTATTTGCCAAATTGCCACAACTAGCAGTCAGTTCAATTCCATTTCTTTGTCTGGCTTTCTTCCTCGATTTGCTTTGTTACCAATTTATAGGTCTGCACTTTTTATTTAGCAACTAGCGTATATGCCCGTTGCGAGGGTGAAGGTCGGGGTGAGAGTTTAAAATAGAGAAAGTTTAATTTTTTTCAAACTCACAACCACCAGCTGCGAACCAAATTTCTAAACATGCAAAAACACTGGAACTGTGATTGCGACTATTTGACTCGTTTTCTAGGGGATGATATCACACGTTTGCAGCTTTCCTTCCCTGCATATGATTTACAAAACAAATTCATAACAAAATCAAGTTCATGAGAGAAAAGGGTGTACTAACTACTATTTTTGAAAACACGTTAAAGTTCACTTTATGTTGTTTATTTCACAATATTTGAAACCTGTGGCTGATACGTCTGTACGTCGACACATTTACCAAATAAAGTTATAGCTCGTGAGCCCCCAGACAAAATGAATATTTGTCGCGAATTGTTTTCACACCACGTGGCTGTCTCAAACACCGTTCATGTTTATGCCTATGTGACGACACGTGTTACATTAACAAATCACAGTCACTTTAATTCAATGCGATGCACACCTTGTTCTACCGGCTAAATACTCACAAACACACAGTAGCACTCGATTTAACTTGGTGCAGTTTACGACGTTCAACCACACGTGGCGATTGCCACAGACAAATCTAAAGTCATCACCTCGAGATCCACAAGCCGACTGATGCAGAGCGACGCCGCCCGGCCAGCCACACCACGTGCTCTGGAGTCCTCACTTCCTGCCCTAGCGCGCGTGCGCGCACCAAAACCTCAACTGCCGGGGTTTTTTCCCCTACGTCATCAACTTCCGCATGTGAACTGTTCTAACCGATTTGCCAACGTACAGCGCTCAGCCAATACATTTCTAAAAATGCACTTAAAATAAAAATAATTACACTACACATTGAACAAATATTTTCTTACGTTTTTATATTAGTATAAACATCCTTTGTACTGTTTATCATAATCGTGCAATTTCTTATACCACAGATAAGTGATTTAACTGAATACTTCAAGATAAAATACAAAAGATTAATTGAAAATAAAATGAGAAATAGTTATATATTATTTTTATAAACAAACATTGCCATGCTAGTTGTGTAACTGTCTTGTCTTCGTTGGTAATTTATTACTTTTCATTGTCAATTAAACATATTACGTTAGATGTGACTATATCAGCTAATGTATTGTTTATTTATCAACAGGCTATTTTGTAATGAGGGCCTTAAAGGTTCCTAACTGCATCGTATTACTTCAAATGCCAGTAGTATTATAATATTTTATTTCACGCTGTGCACTTCACTGTGCCTGGCACTCGCCATTGTCCCTCTCTCCCCTCACCGCAAACGAACTGTAAAATCCTAAGCTGCAACAAGCCACCAACATCGGCCTGCTCGCTGGCCTCCCGTCAGCTACAAGCACACAGCAAGTCTCAACGTGGAGAATTTCTACCTATGGCCTAACTATAAATGTTGTCACCCAACTGTGTACATACATTGCTACCATAATTAATAAGATTAAAATTGTGTAACATTTAGTGCATTGGCATGGTCAATGTTTGCAGTGAACTTCATACTGTTTAATTATCAAATGCTATTGATTACCGGTATTTCTATTAGGCGGTAATCTCACACCGTGCTTTGCAACGGTTGTTAAAAAAGGACGTGGGCGTATCATGGATATTTAGGGTTACAGACCTCAGTCAGTAAAAATCCTTGTTGGATCGCTCTGTCAATAAACTCAGTTGTCCTAGGCAAGACGTCAAATGTAAGTCATCCTCCGAAACGATGTGTCTTCATAAAGTTTTTGATACAAAATGAACCATGCCAAAAGAAGCAAAGAAATGTCGTTAAGTATTTAATACAGAAACCTAAATTAGTAACACTATGTTCAATGTTTCTTGGAGATAAGTTTGCTTAATTCTGTAACAAACGTTCGCTTCCTTGCTGTACTACCCCATACTAAACATGTAACACCATGAATTTCACCATTAACGTATTTAATTGTTACTATCACTATATATTTAAACTTAACGCTATTAAACTGTAAAATACAACACAAACTATACTTGGTCTAATTACGACCAGCTATATACCCAAAGACAGCTGGTCTGTATCAAGGACATTTATGGACACTAAGTATTTTGGCCAATCTAAACTTTAAATGTGTATGATAAATGTATTCAGAAGAAACGTACCAATAAATGTATTTCATTCTGTCTTCTATATAGTTCTGGTTTTTATTATTGATAATGGTCACATAGTGACCTAAATGTACATATGCTAAAAAAAAAAAAAAAAAAAAAAAAAAAAAAAAAAAAAAAAGTGTTTGCGACCAACAGCTATTAATCATTCACAGAAACAATAGTCTTTCATAATATTGAAATACAGTGGTAAAACTTTGCACCACCCACTTCTTCTGACCGTTTCCTTTCCGTCAGCAGCGCTAGCAGCGCAGCTTCATTACAGCGAGTTAGGCCTGGTGGCTTGCGCACTTATGAGGGGCGAGTGCTGGGTAAGCAGGTGGCTCGCATCACAGTCCAGGCCATGACGCGCCGTGAGGTAAATAAGCAGGCGGCCGCGGCACGCCGCCGGGAGCAGTCGCCGCCAATCTATATGGAAATGCGGCAGCCGCGCCAGGCGACAGGTGCAGCTTCTGCCGCCTCTGCAGACGTCTGTCCCGGATACACCGCCATCTGCTGGCTGCGCCACGTCACCCCCGCTTATTCGCCAACCGTGTGGCGCGCCACCTGGTGTCACAGCCGGTCCACTGAATACAGCTGACAGACACTTCACGTTTCTTTACGACTAATAGCAGGTGTACATAATCGAAATGCGCCTCCTAAAGGCCGTTACACACCGCGGTCACACTAAGTCACGTTACGTAACGAGACAGATTTTTCAAAAGACCTGTTTCCATAGTTTTAAATGGTGTAATTCACACCGACTTCGCAGAGCCTGCGAGGTGAAAGTTCGGGGCGAGAGTTTAAATTGGAAAAGATTGATTTTTAAACTCACATACACCAACTGCGAACCAAATTCCTAAAGATGCTAAAACACTGGATCTGTGATTGCTACTGTTTGACTCGTTTTCTAGGGGATGATTTCACACATTCGCACCTTTTCTTCCCTGCATATGATTAACAAAAAAATTCATAATAAAGTCAAGTTCATGTCAGAAAAGGGTGTACTAACTACTATTTTTGAAAACATGTGAAAGTTCACTTTATGTTGATTGTTACAACATATTAAAACCCTGTGTCTGATACGTCTGTACGTCGACACATTTACTTGATAAAGTTATAGCTCGTGAGCCCCCAGACAAAATGAATATTTGTCGCAAATTGTTTTCACACCATGATCATACCTCAAACACCGTTTATGTTCATACCTATGTGACGACACGTGTTACATTAACAAAATATAGTCACTTTAATTCAATGCGATGCACACCTTGTTTCACCGGCTAAATATTCACAACACACAGTAGCACTCGATATAACTTGGTGCTGATTAAAACTGTTACAAGCGAACAAGCTTAAACTTTCCGTACGACAAAGCACTTTTGTCAGGTATCACACTTCTTCCAACAAGAGAAACGGAATGTAGGCACTCCGATATACTTGGTGCAGTCTACGACGAGCAACCATTCCTAGCGATTGCCACACAAAATGCTAGTCTCCCCCTGGAGATCCACACGCCGACCGTTCAGAGCGACGCTGCGCCCCGCCAGCTTCGCCACCCGCTCCCGACTTCCTACCTGGGCGCGCGCCAGGAGCCCCCACTGCCGGGTTTTTTCATCAACTTCTCCAAGTGAGCTATTCTAACCGACTTGTCAACGAACAGCACTCAGCCAACACATTTCTAAAACTTTACTTAAAATCAAAATAATTACACGACACATGAAACAAATATCTTCTTAGCTTTTTATATCGGTATAAACATCCTTTGCACTAGAATGAAACTTTCACTCTGCAGCGGAGTGTGCGCTGATATGAAACTTCCTGGTAGATTAAAATTGTGTGCCGGAACCGGGACTCGAACCTGGGACCTTGGAGTCGTGTTGGGATAGCACAGTCGGCAGTGCGCTTGCCCGCGAAAGGCAAAGGTCCCAGGTTCGAGTCCCGGTTCCGGCACACAATTTTAATCTGCCAGGAAGTTTCATATCAGCGCACACTCCGCTGCAGAGTGAAAGTTTCATTCTGGAAACATCCCTTAGGCTGTGGCTTAGCCATGTCTCCACCATATCCTTTCTTCAAGGAGTGCTAGTCTTGCGTGTTTGCAGGAGAGCTTATGTGAAGTTTGGAAAGTAGGTGGCGAGGTACTGGCGGAAGTAGAGTTGTGAGGCGGCATCGTGAGCCGTGTCGGGATAGCACAGTCGGTAGTGCGCTTGCCCGCGAAAGGCAAAGGTCCCAGATTCGAGTCCCGTTTCCGGCACATAATTTTAATCTGCCAGGAAGTTTCATCCTTTGCACTATTTATTATAATCGTGCAATTTCTTATATAACAGATAAGTGATTTAACTGAATATTTCAAGATAAAATACTCAAGATTAATTCAAAATAAAATGAGAAATGGTTAATATATTATTTTTATAAACAAACATTGCCATGCTAGTTGTGTAACTGTCTTGTATTCATTGGTAATTTATCACTTTTCATATAATGAAATTATGATTTCAGTGTCAATTAAACATATTACGTCAGATGTAACTATATCAGCTAATGTATTAGAACAAGAAAATTCAAATGACCCCTCACTCATCTCTGTATTACGCTTAGTTTAAATTTAATCATATACATTTGTTTAAGATTTGTTGTATGTGTAAGTTTTAGCCTGTACCACAGACATATTGGGTATGAAATTGTTTATTTGTCAACAGGCTATTTTGTACTGAGGGCCTTAAAGGTTCCTAACTGCATCGTATTACTTCAAATGCAAGTAGTATTAGAATATTTTATTTCGCGCTGTGCATTGCACTGCGCCTGGCACTCGCCATTGTCCCTCTCTCCGCTCACCGGAAACGAGCCTGGAAAATCCTAAGCTGGAACAAGCCACCAACGTCGGCCTGCTCGCCGGCCACCCCTCAGCTACAAGCACACAGCAAATCTCAACGTGGAGAATTTCTACCTATGGCGTAACTATAAATGTTGTCACCCAACTACGTACATACATTGCTACCAGAATTAATAAGATTAAATTTGTGTAAAATTTGATGCATTGGCATGGTCAATATTTGCAGTGAACTTCATACTGTTTAATTATCAAATGGTATTAATGACCAATATTTCTAATGGGCGGTAATCTCACAAGCCTCACAGACGCCAAAGACGTCGACAGACGAATCTGCGGGATCGCTCCGAGACCGATCTTTACAAAATGTCTGTCGACGTCTGTAGCCTCGCGCATGCGCACTGGACCGCTACCCCACCACGTGCATGACCACGCCTGTCGCTCAGTTTCGTGCTGTAACTCGTTACAAGAAGCTGTATAGCTATTTTTGTTATTTCTTACGGAGCAGTCAACTGAAGCGGTCAGAACATGCCACTGCTATGGAACACAGATTTCGAGGAGTTTATATGTTTGAAATCAATTTTACCAAAATTATAAACCACCGACATAGCGCCAATCTTTCTCTGCTGTAAATACATCTCCTGTAGTTGGTGTCTTTTTTACTAATATCTTTACTTATCAATGTTAATATCTCTCCATACTCAGGCTTAGACAGCCGGAAGTATGTTGTGAAGCTATCAACAACTTGCTCCAAGTTGTCCATCAGATGTGATACTGCGTTTTATTGGCAGAACCCTGAAAAGATACAACAGTACCACTAAAGAAACTGCATACACTGTACGTCCTTTTTTGGAGTATTGCTGCCCAGCGTGGAATCCTTATCAGATGTGTTCGACAGAGGATACCGAAAGAGTCTGCAGAAGGGCAGCTCGTTTTGTATTGTCACGATACAGGGGAGACAGTGTCACGTAAATGAAACAGTATCTGGGATGAGTTTTATTACAACAACTGCGTTTATCGCTGCGGCGTGGGCTACTTACGAAACTCAAATCCCAACTTTCTCCTCCGAATGCGAAATATATTGTTGTCTCCCTCTTACATAGGTAGAAATGAACATCAGAATAAAATACGAGAAATCAGAGCTCGAAGGGAGAGATTTAGGTGTTCTTTCTTCCTGCGTGTTATTCGAGAATGGAATTGGAGACACTACGGTCGGCGGTTCGAATCCCCCACCCCCTCGGGCATGGATATTTGAGCCGTCCTTAGTATTAGCTAGTTCATAAGTCGTTTGTAAGTTTAGTTAAGTCCCATAAGCTATACAAACATTTGAACATTTGATTTGGAATTGGAGATAAATAGTATAAGGGTGGTTCAATAAACCCTCTGACAGGCACTTAAATGTGATTTTCAGAGTATCCCATGTAGATGTAGATATTCGCCGCACTGTTCCCGTCTTAGTTTGACGGGGTGCACCCAGTGCGTTCGGTTTGTAACCGAGTACAAAGCATGAGTTCCTCTTCACTATTAGAACTACTATCGCCGTCATCCAACCAATACACATTTTTAGTAAACGCGCTATCGCACCACGAAACACTTACCATGTTAGCTGCTTCAACTGAACCGAGTGACAGAGCAGAAAAGATGCCTCAGTATCTGCCATACGTGGGTGGCGGTGTGAACTGCACAGCTGTCACGCGACATCTGACACCTTACGTAACGTGACATAGTGTGACCGCGGTGTGAAATAACCTTAAAACAGCTCCGTGTGAACTATCATACGAGACGAAAATACGATAGATATGCTGCTAAATTATTTCAAAAGCGATTAACATTGGGGATTTGCAACCAGGTGTCAATCTGGCGCTCTTAAGGGGTTTTTGTCGACATCGCGATGCTCATATTAAAAGAAGACTGTAAGATGATGCTACTACCATCTTCTTTCCGGACATGTCCCAAATGAATAGATACCAAGGAGCGACTCAATATTCGTTTTCGATTTCTGCCAGTTTCGGCCAAAATGTTGATTTTGGACGCTGTTTTCGGTTTCGGTGAAATATCAGTCGAATCTTCGGCTTTGCCGAAACAAGGTTTCTTGAATTTACTGATGAAGTCGGGTCGCGTTCGGGATGGATGCAGTCAACAATAACGCTTTACCTCAGTTGACGGCGCGTGGTTTAACGGCTAGGAGTTTCTCCTCGCGCGTAAAAGCTGTGGCTACTTTGTTTTTAAGCACAATATAACGAAATCGTATCTTATAGTGATATTCTTGGAGTAATTTATTTACAAATTAACTCATTCAGTATTGTAAGTAATTCAACGAGTTATAATATTGTTATGCTTAAAAGATTTATTAATATTTTACCTTGAAAGCGAGGAATTTTTTATAACTAACTGGCTGAAAACTCGGCATTACTCGGGACTTATTTACTCCAATCTTCACATCCTCATCCCTTCTCTCTCTCTCTCTCTCTCTCTCTCTCTCTCTCTCTCTCTCTCTCCTCTCCTCTCCACCTCCTGTTTCCTTTGTCCATCTCCTCCGCTCTATTTGTTCATCTCATCGTCACCCCTCTCTCTGTTTGTAGACTCTGACCTCACTCTTGTTTTCAGTCAAGTGTGTAAAATCTCATGAGGATTCGTGGATGAATTAAGTCTAGTTATTCAAATTTCCCATTATGCGGCTTCAATATTATTTCAGTTGTTAAATGTTTGTAGAACTTATGGGACTTAACTACGGGGTCATCAGTCCCTAAGCTTACAAACTACTTATAAACTAGCTAAGACAAAGGACGGCACAAATATCCATGCCCGAGGGGGGATTCGAACCCACGACCGCAGTGGCCGTGCAGACCGTGACTGGAGCGCCTCAGTCCCCTCGGCCACCACGGCCGGCATTATTTCAGTATTATGGAAACTAATCTTTCACGAATGTCCAAACAATATGATGACAAAGATTAATCGCAGTAGAATTAACGGTACGGACTTGCATTCGGGAGGATGGTGGTTAAAAACCACCTCCGGCCATTCAGATTTAGGATTGCCGCGATTTCCCTGAATCACTCAAGGCAAATGGCGGGATGATTCCTTTGAAAGGGCACGGCCGATTTCCTCCCCTCTCCTTACCCAAATGGGTGTAATGATCGTTGTAATTTAGTCCTTTAAAATCTCATCCCAACGCATCCATTCCCTCCTACCAAACCAACCGATCAACCTTATCTATTTACGTATTTATTTTAAAATACGCATTAAAATGATTTATTGGTAACCACAAAGTCCTTCTGCTGGTGGTTGTCACCCCAGTGATTCAGTACGCTTTGTATACATCAAAGCTGAGAGCCAAAAACCGTCATTTAAAAATCTGAATGAAGTATGCTTTCCATTGAAGCATATTTTTTAAAAAACGTTCTTACTTTAAATTGCTTACATAAAATTCACATGATGAGAACAATATTTATGGTTTGAGTGTTTCTTTGATGATTATCACCCTGAAGAATGTAAAGTAACTTCCAGAGAGAGCTGCTAGAATTTTCAGAAATTTTATTTCTTTCGAAATTCGCCGAAATCTGCAAATTATCTGTTTAGTCATGTTAATTGACTGAAATGATTGTATGTAATGTGAATATATTAATACTGCACTGATAAACTGAATTTTTCAGTCATATTTAAAAATTTAATCAGGATTGGAATACAACTGTAGAATCTGAGGAAGTCCATATGTAAAGTATCCTCAATCATGCAGCATCCAAAATTTTATCTAACCGTGACTTTCCTCTTGTTTTGGAGGTCAAGTGTCCAAAATGTCATGAAGATTTGAGAATGTATAAAGTGACCTTATTCGCATGTCGCATGATGCCACAGGTCTTCAACCATATAATTGTTTATGACATATCTCGTGAAGTATATGACGTAAGCAGTTCTTACCTCTACGTGAATTTTTCCCTCGTGGAATTAGTATGTGTACCAAATTTGTTTGCAATCGGTACAGTTGTTAGAAGGAGGCGTCGCATGATACAGCACTTTTCCGCGCATATCATTATTACGTCATTCTCCTGAACTATTTGAGGTACAGTCATTTAATGCTGTGTACGACCATCGCCAAAGTGCAAGCAATATGTAGACACAGTTTCATCACATTCCGTTGGACGGTACGGCCGCGCATTAAATACGAACACACAAACATTCATTTTTATATATTAAACATGGGTTTAGGAAGCATTAATCATCAAGCACACAACTTTTCCTGTTCAGTGTGTGTAAATTTATACTGACAACAATCATACTGTTAGTCAGACCTGTGAACTGTAACGTGATAAAACAAACGAGCTGCCCTTCTCTAAACCTTCTCAATGTCTTCCGTCAGTCCCATCTGGTGAGGGTCCCACATAGGCAGTCTCTTTGGTGGAGCTGTTGCATCTTCGAAGCGTTCTGCCAATGAAACGTAATCTTTGGTTCGCCTTCCCCACAATAGTTTCTATGTGTTCTCTCTAGTCTAAGTTGTACGTAATTGTAACTCCTAGGTATTTAGTAGAATTCACGACCTTAAGGTTTGACTGATTTATCGCTTGATTGAAGTTCAAAGGTCATGTGTATTACTTCATACTTTTCTTTATTTAGTGTCAATTGCCAATTTTCTCACCATGTAGAAATTTAGTCTAAATCGCTTTGCAGTTGCTTTTGATCCTCTGTTGACTTCACTAACCGATAAACGACAGCGTTATCCGCGAACAGTCTAAGGGAGCTATTGCGATTGTCTCCTAAGTCGTTTATAAACAAACGAAAGAGTAGGGGACCTATAACGCTTCCCTGGTGAACGCCAGATACCACTTTTGTTTTACTCGATGACCTAAGCGTCAATTACTGCAAACTGTGTCCTTTCTGATAGGAAATCGTGAATCCTGTCGCACAATTGCGGCGATATTCCATATGTGGTAACAAGCGGCATCATGCCATACTGTGGCCTATGATATATCGTACTGTATCATAAGGTATCGCAGTCCGTCACACGGTATACATTACTGTGGTAGAGGTCCGTGTGTGGAATCTAGCTGAAATCGGTAATCGATAAACTTCATTAATGTGTTTCGTATGTGCTATTTTTAGAAGTGATCGATCCTCCCTCATCTGCTTATGCAGATGACTGGGGCGGAACTTGCTTACGCCGGCTATTCACTTAGTAACTTGCTGGAAACTGCGTGCAAACCGCATCCTGCTGGCTGGCACGCTAATCCTCATATTTAATTCACCGGCCGGATTCAGCCTGGGTCCGGCGAACCGGCACAAATCCTCTGAGTGGCGTGCTAACTCCCATGGCTATCGAGTGGACCTGAAAAAGCAACGCAACACTATTTACAAAATGTAAACACTGACACATGAATTTTGTGAGATACAAGTGAGGTACAATTTAGAATGGTAAAGCTAATTCTACAATTACAAAGCAGTGAAGGAATTTGAACAAGTTGACACTGGCAGTGTTAAGTTTGATTATATTTTCTGATCAGATAAAAGGGGAAGCAGACATCATGCACAAAACACTGATGCTACCGTCTTGAGTACGTCATCCTTACACAAAATGCCAGTCTGTAAACATTAAAGAGAAAAATTTCGTCTACTCAGACTGATAACAGCGTAAATGATGATGATTCTTAACAAAAGTGAAGACTTACCGATGAACGAATTTTTTAATGTCCGGTGAAGGTATGATGCGTAGAAACCAGTGACGGAGTAAGAGATTAATTACCTGTGGCTGATACAGAATTTCTATGCTGTCTCACAGATTTTATAGTTATTTGTTTTCGAGTGTTTGTCGCACGGATTACCCCTCTGTGGTGGCAGATCATTCAGTGAGATTTATCACAGTGTAATTGTTAGGACAGATGGGTTCATTTAGTACCACGCTATTTGTGGCTGAGTCTCACGCTGTGTGTGACGTAAAGTGTAAAGTAATTAATTTTTACGGTAATCGACTTGTGAGAGTAAGTTAACTGCTCTAATATTTGAAATGATTTATTGTCTGACTATCAGTCAACAGCTGCAAGGTTCTTTTCGTACTTTTAAATATTTATTTATTTTATTTTATTATTTAACCAATTCTCTTTTATTTTATTTATTTCTATTTTATTTTTTAATTTTATTATTATTATTATTTTTATTTTTTGCATTTAATTTTTCTATCCGTCAGGATGATCTTCGGGATCTTCGTAGTTCAGACCGCAACACAATACGTGCACCTACGAATATAGAAGATTATCCAGGTGAATTAAAATATGTAGCATATGCAAAATAATAAAATGAAATAAAATACACAAATAAATAAAAATAAAAAATAAATACGGGAAATGCTTAAAAACGTTTGCAGGATAAAATCATCCATAACCACTAATGCTTTCAAGTCATCCCTGTACAGCTTCTGAGTCTCTTTAGATCGCTTCAAACACTCCTTTGAAAGCAAATGGGTCATGATTGGGAGTGTCTGCCAAACTACCATCACTGCAAGTCTGGTGTAAAGCAACACGCGAGATCACTATTCGACAAAATTGTGCTATTTTAGAAAGAAATTTCGGCAGGGCTTTATCAATTCACTGGTAAGAAATTGGTACCGCTAATCCGGTTATATACTCTTCTTCACCACCACTTACAATCTACAAATAACCCCTAATTGCTACTATTCTTGAACAACATAACTTCAGAAAGAGAATAAAAGAAAATAATAACACATTAGTTTCCATGAAATCTTTAACGTGCCCAGTATGATCAAAGCACTTGTCACTTGATTCAAGTGCAATGCTTGGCACGCATTTTGAACAGGCTGAGTAAATATTTTCCTGCTGTTATTTTCTTGCTGCTGGATGTTGCCACACTTTCTGGATTTGTCCCTGGCTTTTCTCATCTGTTCCTTGCAGGAATCTCTAACAACGTTCAGGAGGAGGCTTGTCGGTTTTGGAGAAGCCGCCTTCCTACTCTTAAGGTTTGATGGTGACGTGGCTGAACCACTGTGGGTGATGCTTATCTTCGACAGTCTCGGTGTCAACATCGCATACCGGTTCCAAACCTGTAAGTTTCCAGAAGGAGTGATTCTGAGCAGCGTCTCACGCAGCTCAGGGATGATGGGGGAAAAAGATCTCAGGATTAGCTTTGGAGACGACAACATACTGATTATCGATGTCAGGATTCGTTTTCTCTTGAATTAATTCAGCACTAATCATCAGCGCAGCACTACATTCATCGTGCAGAAATGTAAATAACTACTTTTTCAACTTATTACACAACGACGACAAGAGTAAACTGCTTTACGTCCACGAGGATTCCTTTTCCTCGTTTTGCTCCAACTTCTAATTTATCAGACACTCGAATGTATGATTAAACAACAGTGGAAAGTTGTACACTAGTCAAAACATATACGGGATCAGTTCAGATATCTAGGTTTTGAAATATTGTCATCGGCAGAATAGACTAAAATGGTTCGACTTCTTCTGTCGTTTCTATGGAGGGACACAACACCATTACGGCAACCGACATACTAGTAACAAAAATCAAATCAAATGTTTGTAGAACTTGTGGGACTTAACTACGGGGTCATAAGTCCCTAAGCTTACAAACTACTTATGAACTAGCTAAGACTAAGGACGGCACAAATATCCATGCCCGAGGGGGGATTCGAACCCCCGACCATAGTGGCTGTGCAGACCATGACTGAAGCGCCTCAGTCTCCTCGGCCACCGCGGCCGGCATACTAGTAACAACAGAACTGGTGCAGAATGGGTCGGTGCTGACTTGCGTTTACTCAACGAAACGAATTACACAAGCAGTTTGGTTCAGATAGCGTATTAAGCAGGTTGTGCAATGCAGCAACAACGTGATTCACACGAATCTATGGCATGGAGACCGATATGAAGGTTGGAAGCTGGACAGGCACATAGAGAGGTGGCTCAGCTGTTGCAGTGTTCCAAAGTGTAATTTCCAGAATCTGGACCTAATTTCTCACAACGGGAACCATTAAAACAAGGCAAAGCCAATGTCGTTCACGGGTAACATTAGCAAGAGATGACCGTTATCTCCGGTTAGTAGCCCGTTGAGATAGGAGGATGAATGCAATTCAGCTGCAAAGCCCACTCGAGGTAGCAATATCAACACAAACTGTCCGAAAACGCCTCCCGGAATGTGGTCTCTATGCACTGACGCCTCTGATGTGTGTCCCATTGAAACTACGACAACGCTTATCACGCAGAAACTGGTCGAAGGAACATCAGGATTGGAGTCGTAATAGTGCCAGGTTCTGTTCACAGAAGAGTTAAGATTCTGTGTTCAGGTAGACAATCGTCGGTCCCTCATTTGGAAAGAATGTGGAACTCGGAACTATCCTGTTTATGTACAGTAAACATCATGGTGGTGGACTAAAGGTGTGTGCAGGAGTCAATATTGGCGGACGTATGGACTTCAATGTCGTTCAGACTGGCGCTTTGAATGCTCAGAGGTATAGAGATGAGTTCCTTCGTCACTTTATTGTGCTCTACGCAGAGGGGTTCCTTCTGTTGGATGATAACGTTCGTCATCACAGAGCCGCTTGAATGTATAAAGTGTTCACTGGACACCCCGATTATGTCTGGGATGCACTGCAGCCAGACTGCAGCCAGACCAGCACCTTCCAAAACGGTTGCAAAAAATGTTCAAATGTTTGTTAATCTTTCGGACCAAACTGCGTGGTCATCAGTCCGTAGCTTACAAACTACTTAAACCTAGGTAAACTAACCTAAGGACAACACACACACACCCATGCCGCAGGGAGGACTCGAACATCCACGGCGAGCAACCGCGCGCTTCGCAAGGAGACGCTTTAGACCGCTCGGCTACTCCATCGCGGCAAAACGGTTGCAGAGTTGGAAATTGCACTCACGAAAGAATGGCGATATATCCCTCACGAGCTTACTGATAACTTCATACCGTCCATGCCACGCAGAAGTGCAACTGTACTGGCCGTCCGAGGTGATCCCACACCATATTAGAAGGCAAGTAGAGTAAAAATACTACTATTATGGTAGTCCCATGGCGCCCCGGTCTAACAAGGAGACAACATGGGTATAGGATTTTATAATTTCTTTATATTTATGGTTCGTGAAGTTAAGAACTTAAGTATCAATCAGCCAAACCCATTCGACACAACTCTGAAAAATTCTCGAGAAAGTCGACTCTGAAGTTTTGCAAGTTCACGTAAGGACCAGTAGTTGACAGTTGTAGCATCTGTCCGTGTATCTCAGGTGCCCGGCGCCATGGCTAAGCGCGCCAGATCCGAGAGCTGAATAACGTCTGTGATAAGAAAAAAGAAAAAAAGCCGAGCCAAGAACACATCTAACAACGAACAACAAGATCAGCGACCGAAAGGAACAGAACTAACTAATGAGCAAATAAAGTAAAAAAAAAATCATCATCATCATTAGAAACTGATTATGCCTTTCAGCGTTGTCTGAAGCATAGTACCTCCAATAAAATTCCTCCATGATACCCTATTCAATGCTAACATTGATGCCTCATCTGATGTTATGCCTTTTACTTAAAAATAATTCTGCACCGAATCTAAGTACTTTCTTCTTGGTCTACCTCGACTCTTCTTACCCTCCGCTGCCGAGCTCATGAGTCTCTTAGGTAACCTTGCTTCTCCCATGCGTGTAACATGACCCCACCATCTCAGTCTGTTCGCTCTAACTGCTTAATCTATGGTATTCATTCCAAGATTTTCTTTGATTTCCTCATAATGGGCACCCTCCTGCCATTGTTGCCATCTATTACTACCTGCCATCATTCTTGCTACTTTCATATCTGTAACCTCTACCTTACGAATAAGGTAACTTGTATCCACCCAACTTTCACTCCCATACAACAAAGTTGGTCAAAAGATAAAGCGGTGCACTGAGCACTCAGTGCATTACCTTTGCAGCACCTCAATTCCATTTCTTTCACTATGTTGCCATCCTGTGAGAAAATACATCCCACGTACTTGAAACTGTCTACGTGTTCTAACTTCGTTCATCCTTAAAAAATAAATAAATAAAATAAAAATGTTGTACTTTTCTAGCCTCACAATCATAGAGTCAGTGGTTCGAATCCCTGTTGGACAAATATTTTTCTGTTTTCTAATTCTGTTATATAAAATATTTTGGGAACTTTAATGCACTTGTTTTATTAGGTTTTGTTTATGTATAGGCAGACGATCGGAATACCTTGTTGTCACCTAAAGTGATGGTTGAGTAAGTTAGCTCCTTGGATAGCCATTAGTAGTTATGTAGATGACTTTTCATAAACAGCGTTACAGATCTTCACAAACTGAATAACAAAAGCTACTGTCGTCAACTAATCCTGAAGCCAATACTGTAAAGAATGAAACTTAAGTTTTTTGATTGAAACCAGTATTATTAACAACCTTATATGTGGAAAATTACGAACATACAGGAACACGTGCATTTTTTTTGTAAAAAATACCGTTGGATATTAAAATTGGCAAGTGTTACAGCAGAACCGAAAAAATAAAAAATCTGCCACAGGAGGATTCGAACCACCGATTCTATGGTTATAAGGCAACAACGCAACCACCTTACCTATGGCGACAAATGTATTAACAGCTTTAGTTATTAGCACTTACGTTTACTACAAAAACTTCAAAGTCGAGTTTCTCGACAATTTTGATAGTTGCGTCGAATGTATTTGGTTGATTATTTTTTGAGTCCTGAGCTTCACGTACCATAAACATAAAAAAAATTCTAAAATCGGATACCCATGTGGTCTCCTTGTACGTAAATGCCATGTAAACCTCAAGTAAAGAGACAGCAAACTTTTGTAATCACACATTAAATTTGTAACCGATGTCTAAATATAATACGTTACCATACAGGTGTTTGACATCGCACATGATCTCTTAACTGTTTTGAGCAGTGTATTACGAGATAAGTTGCTGTGCACAGCTTGAATGGTCTCGGAAACGCTGTTGCAGTGCGGGACACGCCAATGATCCCTCAGGAGTGAGAATGGGGGAGGGTTGTCGGTAGTATCGTCTCCCAGATGGGATGGAGCACCTGTCCCAAACGTCTTCTGAGTCAGCTCTTGTGCCTCACGCCGAACCTCGTCCATCTCTGCTTTGAATACCGGCCTCTCTTACTTCAATCCGGCTACTGCGTCGTTGATGTCGTCTGGGAGTCTGGCGCACATGTTCCCGTCTGCAGCCGTACCGCCGCTTCCACCAATCGGTAAGAAGGATGTAGAAGACGGAAGGAGGGAGGGGGGAGGGAGGCGAGGTAGTTTGCTGTGATTGCCCTGCAAGATCTTGCCGGTGGGGAATTTTCTAGGTATCTCATCCAATCACTGTTGTAGCTGCAGCCGTGAGAATTTTCTGCATGGGCACCTCCCTGATGTACGTACGGTAATGCTATACAGCGCGTTTTTGTTCAGTCGTGACTGTCTTGCTCATGCCTGCATTTCAAAAGCGCGCTGTGCCTTCGAGCGTAATTGGCGACGTGCTTTCGTCGTGTCCTGCTTTCTCGTTCTCTCTCTCTCGTCCCATTATCGCCACCAACACCAACAGTTGCTTCGTAATAGTGGGGATTTTGGTGCGTCTTCTTGTTTTCGCCAGATATTTTGCGTTCACGTGTGCTGAGCGGAAGCGATAAGCTATAGCTCGATATCAGAGCGTCAGCGTGCTTTTTCTGCATAAACCAGCGTCTGCAAGTCTAATATTTTAACAATCCCCATATAATCATATCATTTCTTATGTAGAATTCAACCACGGTTTTATTTTCTCAGTATGTGAATTTTGAAACGGTAGTATTAAAAATGTTCAAATGTTTGTATAGCTTATGGGACTTGACTACGGGGTCATCAGTCCCTAAACTTACAAACTACTTATGAACTATCTTATACTAAGGACGGCACAAATATCCATGCCCGAGGGGGGATTGGAACCTCCGACCGTAGTGGCCGTGCAGACCGTGGTTGGAGCGCTTCAGTCCCCTCGGCCACCGCGGCCGGCAACGATAGTATTGACCAAGCTACATTTCCCATGCAGAAACATTGAGAGAATACAGGGTGTCCAGAAAAGGACTCCCTGATTTCAAAATTAAATATCTCGAAAACAAAGATCGATAGAGGAAGGCAGTAAACGGTATGTTTATGGTGAAAGCTGTAAGTAGTTTATACAGCAGTTTGAAATAATAGTTACAAAAGCTGCTAATAGATGGTGCTGTAATCGCTATACGTATTCCCCAGTATAAATAGTGATCCGAAGCCCGGAGCGATCAGTTCCACTATAGAAACGTGAAAGGAGGTTATCGTACCGAAGGAAGAGATTAAAAGCATGTACTCCGATGAACAACGCGTTTTTCTGGTGCTAGAGTACCACAGGTTAGAAGTGAGTCCTACGGCAACAAGGCGAAGTTTTTAAGCATGATTTAATGTTCCAATAGGACCCGATGTGACAACCATTCGTACGCTCTTCACAAAATTTCAACGAACAGGCAGCGTAACTGATGTTCTAGTGGGGCATGTTGGCCGCAAGCAAACCGCAGTTACGCCTGAAAATATCGCCACAGTTTCTGGAATTATTCAGCGAAATCCAATGACATCCGTCGCACAATTGCATCTGAGACTTGTTTGAAGCGTTCCAGCACGCAGAACACAATGCGAAAGAGCCTACTCATGTTTCAAAATTGAAACGCACCAGGCCATACACGTACGAGCAAAGGGTTGCCTTTGCAAATCAGATGCTCACTATGATTGATAGTGAAGGATTTGATGTTGGCTGCATCTGGTTTACAGATAAAGCACACTTACATCTGAATGTATATGTGAATAAGCAGATCTGGCGATTTTGGGGTTCCGAAAAGCCATATTGGTGTGAAGCGAAACCCCTGTATTCTCCTAAGCTTACTGTGTGGCTGCAGTATGCATCAGGGGCATTATTGGCCCTTTTTTTTTCAATCGAGAAACGGTCACTGGTGCACGTTACGTTGCAATTTGGGAATAATTTGTCGCCATACAGCAAACGTTAGAGGATCGACCAGGTACTGAATGGCTTATGGAAGATTGAGCCCGACCACATCGGACCGAACAAGTGTTTCGCTTTCTTGAGGAATACTTCGGGAATCAAGTCATTTCTTTGTAATATCCCAAATTTACTGGTGCAGGCGTGGATTGGCCTCCATATTCGGCGGATTTGACTCCTTGTGGCTTTTTTTTTTTTTTTTTTTTTTTTTTTTTTTTTTTTTTTTTTTTTTTTTTTTTGTGTGGCACAGTGAAATACATGTACTACCCAAAGCATCTCGCCACGCTGGACGAGCTTGAATCGGCGATCTCTGTGGCATGTGAATCCATTTCGGTTGAGACACTACGAAATGTGATGGTGAATTCTATTCTTCGTGGCCTCTGTAGTTCCAATGGTGAACATTTTGAAACCAATGTGAAGTGATTGTTTGCAAAGAGTGTTTTCATACGATTATTTCACTTATGTATGCTGATATGAGCTGTACAGTTTACAGCGCCATCTGTTAGCAACTTTTGTAACTATTATTTCAAACTGCTGTATAAACATCTTACAGAATTCACAATAAACATACCGTTTACTGTAATTCCTCTATCGATCTTTGTTTTCGAGGTATTTAATTTTGAAATCAGGGAGCCCTTTTCTGGGCACCCTGCACAAGGTTCCATGTGCTGCCATTGTTATATCAACAGCTTTCTGAAACTATATGCAATCAAATTTTAGTGAGAATTTCTGCACACAGATGAGAATTCGAAATGAAGATGAGTCATTTGTGAAATAATAGTGGCATAGAACACATAACTTGCTTACCGTACCTAGCCCTGTTACAATCTTTTTCCAATAACTGCACAGATGAGTCGTATTACATACTTTCCTGCCGCATCGCACGAGGTCTGCGATGGGAATAATAATGAGAAGCAGACACTGCCAATCGTGTGCTCGAGTTTTCTTGAAAGCTTTTAGAGTAGGTCAAACAAATTTTCATTGGCACATATTTGGGGTTTGATAGCAATATACAGGAGATCATAAAACATGAATGCTTACAGAAACAACGAATTAGATTTTCTCTCGAAATATTTAATTTATATCATTGAAATCATTCACATGAAAATGGCAATTCCTAAATTCAAATTCCTGGAGTCATTACACAGCGATCTCCGTGTCTGATACATCTTATCGTTCTGTCCAAGTTTAGCCGCTGCGGAATAGTCCTGCGCACTGAGGCACCGTGCTACGTTGCTCGCGGCTGTTCCACATCGGAGGTTCAAGTCCTCCCTCGGTCATGGGTATTTGTGTTGTTCTTAGGATAAGTTACTTTAAGCAGTCTCCTCCAAATCCGCCAGCCGCCTTAAGGAGCCGAGGATAAGCTCTGAACCCAGGCGACAAGCACCATTGATGCCGACATCAAAAACGATTTGCAGCCGGATGTACCTTGGAGCTCTCTACCGCAGCCGGCAGAGCCTCCTCCACATAAGACCCTCTAGAAAGCAAACTGATGGAACACTGGTATTGTTTCTCGACCTTGCCGCAAATTCTCTACATCACGCGCCTAACATTGGAGCTCGTAATGACTAATAAACACACGTTCTGCACCCGTCAGGATCTCTCAAAAGGATTCGCCAGTGCCGCAACAGGCCGGCTACTCGTGCTGGCTCAGAGGTATTACTACAGAGGCTTAAGACTCCGTCAGACAGAGAGCGGGCAGCCCGCGCGGGCAGAACGCGCTGTTGTCCGCCGCGATCCGCAGCAGTCAGACACGGCGCGGGCAGCGCTCGGCTTTCCAGTTGTTGAATGGCGCTTGTAGTGCGTGTGGTAGCTGCGCAGCGTATAAACATGAACAGTAGTTCAGAGGAGGAAAAAAATATCGTGAAATTAATATGAAACGAGAAGAATTTGGTGAATTTCATCGTCTTTTCAAAGAGCTGTGATTGTGTTACGACAGTTTTTAAAATTATTTTCGAATGTCTCGCTAACTGCATTGGCAGTTACATAGAAAACATATACGGATAAAATATCCAAGAAAAGAGTGGCGCAAGTTATTATTGTTATAAAAAATCAGTTGTCTCGTTTGGAGTTGTTGATCATGATGACATCTTTGTGGTTTTGCTGTGGGCAGCTAGAGCAGACACAGTGACAGTGTTTTTATTTTTTTATTTTTATTTTTAAACACTACATTTCTCCACGGATTTATACAAGGAGAAAATATTCTGCCTCGAAAGCCATTGCAGAATACAAGCACTCGTGTGTCTCGCGTGTTAGTAGGTGACGGTTAAATTGCAGAATTATTTAATACGTCCCTTTCCTAAAGCTGCAGCCTAGGAAGATCCTCAAAATTCCATTTACAATAAATGCTTCTGCAAGAGACGGCATGTAGTGGAAATTCGTGTTGCAAAATGGCGTGCCTTTTTTGGCCAATAGACCTACAAACTGATGCTGTAAATAAAAATTTGGAAGCAGCGTGCTGTCTAATAATTTCCTCCGCAGCAATGCAAGCCTAATGAGCAAGAGGAGCAGACTGATAACCTAGAAGCTAATACATTTTCGAATACGCTAAGGCTAAAACAGAAACCAATTTCTTGCGTATTTTGTCAGTAACCAGTAACAAGGTATTGGCATCAAGTGGTATGTACAGTTGGCAGCCAACTACTACCTTCTGCACCATCTGCGTTGGTGTTTGTCCAACCACATCGTTTTTCTTACATTTTTTAACTGTACTTTGCACAACACAACCAGAAATGTACTGTAATTTTCAATATTTCGCTTAATTCATGTTCATGTAATAGTTTGGATTAGACAAGTAGGTGTACATTGGTTTGTAATTTTGGAAAATAAATTAATACCTGTTTGATTCAGACTTCTGCATAGGTCCTTGCAAATGTCTGTCATTTTTGTATCCTGGGTCACTCGGTAGAAAACAACAGCCTGCCCATGCGCCCGCTTCCTATTTGACCGAGGCGGTACAACACAGTGCCCGCGCGAACAGCCCGGGCGGGCAGCATGCTCTCTGATTGACAGAGCCTTTAAGAAACAACCTTACGGTCGGTTCCCTGTTTCCCCGTTTGTACAAATTTCGTGACCCATGCACAGTTCGCTAATCACGATCAGGCAACTGTCGATAGGCAGGGACTGCTGACCGTGCCCCGGACAGCTTCCAATGCTTACAGACAGCGGCCAACAGTCGGCAACTCCTGGGTCTTGTTTCTACTTAGGTCTGTGATCTTGTAAAATTTTTCTCTCGGCATGATACCTTCTAAGTCATTATCATAAATTTCCTCTTACGTTTATAAAATATTGTCTCCAAGATAATATCTTTTGTAGAGCCCCTCTACATATTCTCTCCAGCCTTCAGCTTTCCCTTCTTTGTTCAGAACTGGTTTTCCATTTGAGTAGTTCATATTCTTACAACTGCTTTTCTTGTCTCCAAACGTCTCTTTTATTTTCCTGCATCTGGTATCTATATTTTCCTAGTAACACGTTCTTCTACAGACTCGCATTTTCCCTCTAGCCACTCCTGCTTTGCCATTTTACACTTCCAGTGGATCTCATTTTTTGTGTCCGTACTCCATTTTGGCTGCTTCAATTAATGCACTTTATATTTTCTATTTTCATCATTTAAATTCAGTATCACCTTTGATATACAAGGATTTGATGTTGGTCTTGTCTATCTACCAACTTTGTCGTCTGCTGCCTTCACTATTACATCTCTCAAAGCTACCCATTCATATTCTACTGTGTTATTTCCCCTGATTCTGTATATTGTTGCCTCGAGATACCTCTGCAACTCCCAACAAGTTCTGGTTCCTTTAATTTATCACTCTACAGCTCATAACCAATAATATGTAGTGAGAGACTACAAATCTCTGAAATAAAAAGTAGTAAGACCAATTTTTTTCTTCACTACAGTTTTATTTATTTATTTATTTTTACACGTCATACTCGTCAGGCAGGACATGACCAGCCATTACTGTTGTGCCAAAAATTACTAACGGCTATGTGGGTTCTGTATGGAGACGTGTGTAGGTATACTGTAATGGGAAAGTCAAAAAGATTAGAAATTATATTGCAGTTAAGTAATAACTTGGTACTGTGGATGTACAATCATGGCTGACAATTAAGTCAGGCGTCTTGCTTTAAGTTCAGACTCATTGCAGTCGGTAATAGCTTGTAAGTTTCGACAGATATATTACTCTTGTGGCCACCTTCATGTAACATAACTCTTTATTGTGAATCTTATAAATCTATCTTGTGTGTCGCATCACTGCTAACTCAAAGCACACGCTTCATGTATACGTTGCAGGCAAGATAATGACGCCGTGCTTCTCTGAACATAGGACACTTTCTTCTCTTTAGAGGCCATGTGTCAGAGTATTCAGTTATGCATCGGCCAATTAGGATTCGCACATGTGATTGAATTCGTACTATGCGGTCTCTTGCAGGTTTGTAGGAACTCGTCTTATAGCACATCAATAGTGTTATTTCACAGCGATCGTGTTTTTGCTTGTCTGGTAATATGCGACACTACGATTTCCAAAGATCCTCATCTTCTCTGTAACATTTTATTTTGAAAAGGAGTCTTTAACATGTTTTGTACGATGCTTGCACAGCAATCTTCATGTAAGCAAGAAATAAGAGATAAGCAACACAGCAGGCAGCAGTCAACCAGCAGTCAATGTACAACAACGACCGGCCAGCTTTTGACAAGTAGCCGGGGAGACATGCGCAGTGAGTCAGTATTCACCAGCCAAACCGTTCCCAACTCTATGCAGTTTCTCGCCTCGTGTTATTTTGAGGGCGCTGAATATTGTTAGGGGCTAGGCTGGTAGTAGATAATATTATTCCAGATCACATTTCGTATGTGGTCTGTGGCATTATCAAACAACATCAGAGGCACTGTCAGTTTGATTAGAACGCGGTAATTTAACAATGGAGTCTAGTTCCGAAAAAAAATACTGTCGAAAATAAACCAGAACAGCAAACCAGACAAGTGCAGCGACGAGCATGAAAGCTGAACTGAAACGTTTGGTTAATAAAAGCATTAAGAGAATACTGCTAATGAATGTGAGTAGTATTTGCACCTCACTACTAAAGCAAAAGCTCCATGAAATGCATTACTAGTTAGGCGTCGCCAAGTGAAAGTTTCTTGTTAATTTATAGCAGGTAAATGCACTATTTTCAGCTTGTGACAATTGTGATGAGAAGTCAATTGTGTGAGCAGACGTATTGATCTGTTGTAAAGAGAGATTGGTTTCATTGACCCTATTTTCGTGTAATTATCTGTGAATAATAAAAACAAACTACTTTTTGTTGATTAGTACCAATGTTGGTAGCGCGTGTAGTGTTTCTCTGCAACTAACACTGGTTTCAATATATATATATATATATATATATATATATATATATATATATATATATATATATATATATATATATAACTATCTGCAAGCCGAAAGAGTAACAGAGCCATTATAACTGCAAAACGGCAACACTGTAAAAACATATGGTAAATAAAAATTAAAAGTAAAGCCACAATCGAATCTAACTACTTACCACCCCCATGTGTAATATGCGGATTTTCCACACAGTTTTAAAAACAATAAATAAATGAAAAGAAGACCAGTAGAGTAAAAAATTTGGCAGGTACAAGTAAATAATGTACGCTAAACTGTATGAACTGTATTTTATTGAAAGTTAGCATAAAACATGATGAATTACTTAGTCAATTCGATGTGAAGTGAGACCACAAATATTCATCCAAGACATGTTCCAACATTTACAGTTAATTACAATCATAACAAAATCATATCCGTTTTTTCCAGAAAAGGAAACTCTCCAGCTCATCATGTATGTACGTTTTTTCTGGAGGACACAAAACAAATTATTAAGAGACATTTCCCTCCCGTTAATAATGGCTGTATGATACGTTCTACGAAGCGAAAAATCTGTGTTACCTTGTTAATTTGAAATCTTCATTCAGTCTGAGTCAACTCAACGAAAACGAATGAAATAAAAATATTCGTCTGTGTGGTAAAAACGCGTTTGATCAAAGGGCTTCCATACCAAAGTAACAGGAAAACTGAGCAAAATGTTCGTCTATCAACAACGAACAAACAAGATCCAAGACTGCAAAGACACGAACTATGAAATAAAAATCTAAAAATAAAATGAGAATAAAAAAGTGGTGGTGGTCTACGACTGTCAAACAGGGGATCCAGGTTCGAACCTTATTCATGGCAATTTATGTTAGATTTTTTCGATGTGTTTGATAAAACTCTTGACGTATTTTGAAATAGAGCACCGGGAAGTTTGATTAATATTCAGTTAAGTGTATTATGGGTTTGAAGTTCTTTTATTTGTGATACACAGTCCAAAAGCAATAAAACTAAAAGATAAAAATATAATACAATAAAATAGGCTTCTACAGTATATTATTACGTAATTCCAGTTAGTTGCAGTCTATTCGTCAACGTATTTCCACTGTGTGCTGGAACCGAGAATCGAAAGTAAGACCTTCGCCTTTCGCGGGCAAGCGCTCTACCAGTGAGGTAACCGGATACGACTCACGGCCCGTCCTCACAACTTCACTTCCGCCAGTACCTAGCCTCCAATTTTCCAAACTTCACAGAAATATTCCTGCAAAACCTACAAGACTAACGCTCCTGGAAGAAAAGGTATGGTGAAGACATTGCTTAGTCACAGCCTAAGGGATTTTTCCAGAAATAAACTTTCACTTTGCAGCTGAGTGTGCGTTGATATGAAACTTCCTGGCATTAAAATTGTGTGCCGGAACCTGGGACCTTTGCCTTGTAAGGTTCGCAGGAGAACTCTGTTAAGTTTGGAAAGTAGGAGGCGAGGTACTGGCAGAAGTGAAGTTGTGAGGACGGACCGTCGGTGAGTCGTGTCGGGATAGCTCAGTGGTAGAGCACTCTCCCGCGAAAGGCAAAGGTCCCAGGTTCGAGTCTCGGTTCCGGCACACCATTTTAATCTGCGAGGAAATTTCAGCTAATACTCTTAAGGTATTACAAATATGAGAATATTATCAAATACATGGAAAAAATCTAACAAAAATTCCTATAATGGAGGTTGGGAGTTGTACCTATGGTTTGACAGTCCAAGGCCAGGACCGCTCGACCGACGAGGGCGCTCGGAGAGTCACTCATGGCCGGCCGCGGTGGCCGAGGGGACTAAGGCGCTCCAGTCACGGTCTGCACGGCCACTACGGTCGGGGGTTCGAATCCCCCCTCGGGCATGGATATTTGTGCCGTCTTAGTTCGTAAGTAGTTCATAAGTAGTTTGTAAGTTTAGGGACTGATGACCCCGTAGTTAAGTCCCATAGACTATACAAACATTTGAACATTTAGTCACTCATGTTTACCGTTACCCAAGCGAAAGTATGAAAACACAAGAACCGTTAATTACTCGAACGTCATCAACTTTTGACTCCATATATGTTAGCAAACAAAGTTAATCCATGTTGATCTTTCGGTGTACAACACTGAAAACTATTATTTGCATCATCAACATTGACCTTCTTTTTTGTAACTACTGAATGCCTAGGAAAAGTCCGAATCACGTGTCTCTTAATATTCGATATAGAACGCCCATGCGTAATTTGATCGAAATCAGTGAACCACATGTTAAGAATCTCTCCTTGTTAGCCGCGCCCAGCAGTAATATCTCGACAATCGAAGAGCAACTCAGAGAGACATGCACACGAATACACATATTTCACCACCACGAATACACATGTTTCATGAAAATTCTAGAGATAGCTGTTTCCACATAAGGTATTCTATTGTGATTAATAATATTACTACGTTTTTTGCTTTAAAAGGGGACGTTGATGAAGAACACACAATATTTCTAAAATGAACCAAATCCATAGTTTTGGAGGTATGGAAATGAAATTTTGTACCAAGTTTTACATGAAAGTAAGTCATTTACATAAAAAATGCTTTCATTATACATATTCAACTTATTTTTGGATGAGATCTGAAGTTTTATTTTTTTAAAATAGTGTATGTTAATTTTTCTCAGAAAGTATTCAAGACAGCCGGCCGCGGTGGCCGAGGTGACTGAGGCGCTCCAGTCACGGTCAGCACGGCCACTACGGTCGGGGGTTCGAATCCCCCCTCGGGCATGGATATTTGTGCCGTCCTAGTTCGTAAGTAGTTCATAAGTAGTTTGTAAGTTTAAGGACTGATGACCCCGTAGTTAAGTCCCATAAGCTTAACAAACATTCGAACATTCACATTCAAGACATTTCTACAAAAATTTCTCTGTTTCATCTTATTATATGTTGTAAGCTTCTCTTATGATGTTTCTGAAATAAATCAAGTAGGAGAATTTTCATATTTTTAAATTTTAACTCCACAAGCACAATTTTATATTAATGCAAAATTCCAAGCACTTGCCCCATATCACAGCTTGCCATCAGAATTAGAACATTTTCTCTTGAGGCAACGTTTATTAGGTTTACAGAAATATGTGTACACAGTTTCATAATTCTAGTATCATGGTATCTTAGGAAAAAAGGTACTTGAAAAACCAAACTTTTCAGGAATCGCAATGTAAAGTCCAACCTAGGTTCTTCCTTATGTCACTTCTTGAGAAGGCATCACATTTGTACTGTGGGTCGTATTTTCCTTCAAGGCCTGTCTTCTGTTTCTTGTTGTCTGTCTTCTTTTCTTCACCAGGCCTTCAACTGACTTTCCAGCTGCAGAGACGCGCTGTGAATCTATTTTTCTCAGACTGAGCAAAATTTCCTATCTTGAAGCCCATTCTTTTTTAATACCTTCATCCTCCCGGCGTTCCCATCATTAAATACAAGAACTACCTTAAATCACAAATCTGACAACTGTAGCAGATGCAGACGTGGTTTTTGGGCATCATTTTCATGTGAGTGAATTTAGAGACTCATTTGGATTCTGGGTTTTGCCATGAACACACTTTTTAAGAATTGCAAGATCGGCCAGAAATCTGTAAGTGGGCTTGACAAGATCCGAGATACAATTTGGAAGCCTCTCCTTGTGAATGTAGTGGTTGTTATCCCCCTATCCTTTTAGATATTTATAACAGTTAATGTGGCACAGATGATGAATAGGGTGTTCATCTGTTGACAATATGCGGAAATATGTAGTTAATACTGCACTTTTCATGTCATTTACACTGGATAGGTTCTGTCCGATGGGCTGAGTGAAGAAAGAAACGAAGCCGGTCGCAGTGGCCGAGCGGTCTGCACGGCCGCTACGGTCGGAGGTTCGAATCCTTCCTCGGGAATGGGTGTTTGTATTGTCTTTAGTGTAAGTTAGTTTAAGTTATTCAAGAGTGTAAGTCTAGCGACTGATTACCACGAAGTTTGGTCGTATAACACGTCACATACATTTGAACATTTTGAGAGAATTTAAGACTTGTCTAAATCTCTGTCGGTATCACAAGGCAAAGACATTATGCTTCGTCATAAACGATGCAGGTTGCTTGTTATTGTTTATAATATACGAAATAGAGTCGAAGATGATCTATAAAACCAAAGAATGTGCATCACGGTCTTTTAGATGTATCCTGCACGTGTTTCTCTGAAAGTAATACACACAATCGTTGTTCACTGAGGTGGTATTGAAGTGCGTCTTCAAAACGTGGCCGTGGCAGGGAGGTCGCGTCACACTTTTAATTAATTTTGAGACACTTCAAATGCGTATTCAACATTGAAATTTTGGGAACTTCTTGCCCCTGAGTTGCACTAACTAATAAAAAATAAATCGAAAATTGAGAATTTTGGTCAATTTTATCAACAGATGAAATCAGATCAGTAGGTGGAGTGAATACTTTGAAGAATTGCTCAATACAGGTGAAACGTTCAATGATGTATCAAATTTTCAGGTACAATGGGATAGGAACGACGTTGGAAACAGAATCTCATTTGAGGAAGTGGAGAAAATGGTTAGTAGATAACCAATAAAGCGGCTAGGGTGATCGAAATTAAGCCGGAACTCGTCAAATAGGTCAGGTCTCAAATGGTTACACAGGATAACTGTGAAGGCGTGGCAATCGGGACAGGTTTCGTCTGATTGGATGAAAGCAGTGATCACGCCAACATGGTGGGTTTAGGCCTCTTAGAGGCTGTCAGGACCAGATCTTTAGCTTACCGCAGGTAATGGAAAATTGCTACGTGTGGAACCGGGAATTATATCTATGTTTCATAGAAATAGAAAAGGCTTATGAGCGGAGGAATCAACTGTCTTTTCTTCAATATTTTGGTATAGGAGGCAAAATTCTGCAGGCAATTAAAAGGCTTTAAGTAGACTGGCAGGCAGCAGATAGAGTAGATGGCAAATTAAGCTTATGGTTCAAGGTAATTTCAGGTGTAAGATAAGGCTGTAACCTGTCACCACTGTTGTTCATACTATTCATGGATCATATGTTGAAAACAGTAGGCTGGCAAGGCAGGATTAACATAGGTGAAAACAAAATAAGCAATCTCGCATATGCGGATGACTTAGTTGTAATGGCCGATTCAATTGAAAGGTTGCAAACTAATATTTCAGAGCTCGATTAGAGTTGCCAGGATTATGATATGTAGATCAGTATCTCCAAAACGAAAGTAATGTCTGTGGAAAAGAGATTTAAACAGATTGAGTGCCAAATAGGAGGAACAAAGTTAGAACAGGTAGACAGTTTCAAGTACCTGGGATGTATTTTCTCACAGGATGGCATCATAGTGAAAGAACTGGAATCGAGGTGCAGGAAAGCTAATGCAGTGAGTGCTCAGCTAAGAGCTACTCTCTTCTGCAAGAAGGAAGTAAGTACCAAGACTAAGTTAGCGGTGCACCGCTCTATCTTTCGACCAACTTTGTTGTATGGAAGTGAAAGTTGCGTGGATACAGGTTACCTTATTAACAAAGTAGAGGTTACAGATATGAAAGTAGCAAGAATGATTGTTGGCGGTGAACTGGGTCTGGAATCAAGAAACCCGAGACAGGATCGCGCTGCCTGTGCAGACGCAATTGGTTTGCATGGCGCCGCAGCTCCGACCCTGTGGAAGAACGTACAACATACATATTGCGACAGAGCACGCGCTGAATGGTGCCTGGTAACCATAAAAAAATGTTCAAATGTTTGTAAATCTATCGGACCAATTTGCGTAGTCATCAGTCCGTAGCTTACAAACTACTTAAACCTAGGTAAACTAACCTAAGGAGAAACATAGACACCCATGCCCCAGGGAAGACTCGAACCTCCACGGCGAGCAACCGCGCGCTCCGCAGCGAGGCGCTTAAAGCCCGTTTTAAACGATCAACGAACTTGTAATAGATTGCCAACAAGTTGCGTTAATGGCGGCTGTCAATCGTTTGAACGGCTGCACTAGTATGATCGCACTAGCATCGAAGCGCGATAATTATAGCGATAAACAAATAGGACGAGTTCTAAATTCGGTACTAGTGGGTTCACTGCGCATGCGCGAGCTAGCAGCTGTCTGCTGCGGTCGCTGCTCCAGTTAGTCCGCCATTTTCCTTCGTATTTACGTATATTTTGCGTTCTGTTGAAGTTTATGATCAGAATGTATTACAAAATGTATTTCTAATGACGGCATTCACACTGTCCGTCACCAGACCGTCACCTAACGTCAACGTCACGTTAAACTTTCTCAAGAAGATTGTTTTGATTGAACGGTCGTCTGCTGACATCGGAAGTTAACCTATTTTCGTCACGCGATTTTCATACTGTAGTCGACAATTACACGGTTTGCACGCAAACTTGTCTTTATTACTCTCTAGTTTATTATTATACTTTGGTTTAGCGGTAAATTGCAAATATTTCATGACGACTTAAATATTTATCTCAATTATTGTCCATCGAAAAGAGAGGTCGTACATCTGAAACCGAAAAATGGTTTATGATTTGCAATATCGTAACAGAAAAGACTGAAACCAATTGTTTATTTGGATAAGATTGTAATTTGATGATGCAATTTTCATTAAATAGCAATTTAAATGAAAAATTCAGTCCAAATGAAAGACAAAAAATCAGTTGTGCATGACGTTATTAACAATGTCATTGGGCAAATCGTAGTAGATAAAGTAAAGAAGGTCTATTTACGCTCTTATAAATATTGCTTGATGTGTTCATAAGTTTATTGTTTTCGCTTGAAAATAGATGTGAATGTTTTGAAATGTTGTTTCACTTCCCAGAACTTTACCACATTAAGTGGCCCAAAAACATCGATTGCAAGGTTTTCTTTGGCCGTCAATAACATTTAGCGTTGTTTCCTCAATTCCAGTATTAAACTATGACTTCCTACATAACAAATCGGCTTGTATAACCTCGCTTTCAACATCGAGTATTACTGTTCGATTACGTTTATCGTCTAAACACGCTGCCACAAGATCTTGCTTGAGTTCGTAGTTCAGGGCTAGTACGCTAGGAGCGGTTCAGTAGACTATTATCTATCTTGTTCACCTTCGTTCATCGTTTAAAAAGGGCTTTAGACAGCTCGGCTACTCCATCGCGGCCCGGTAACCATCGTTTCTTCCCAGCAAACACCTTGTACAGCACCATCGTAGAAACCTAAGAATGCCGCGCCGTGCGTGCATGGCGGCGCGCGGCGTAAGTACGTGGCAATCAGTTCATACTTGTGCGACACCACACCTTTCATGCCTTTCGACTCTAATAACCGATGTCTGGTCTTTGTATAAGTTGAATATAAATGGCCGTTCCCTGTATTTTACCCCTGTTATCTTGAGAATTTGAAAGAGTTTATTCCAGTCGATATTGTCAAAAGCTTTCTCCAAATCTACAAATGCTAAAAACGAAGTTTTGTCTTTCCTTAGCCTATCTTCTGAGATAAGTCATAATGTGAGTTTTTCCTCCCGTGTTCATACATTTCTCCTAAATCCAAACTGATCTTCCCTAATATGTAATATTGCTATAATTTTTGCTTTAATCAGTCGGTGCTAAACGATCCACACACTTTGAGGAGACACCACTGGAATGTACATGAATTCATCAGCTATTTCTCGGCAACGAACTAACATTCCATTTTGTAGAAAGCTTGCGGAATGCCGCGCTGCACATCGCTGTGGTCGCGGAGCAGCGTGTGGCAGCACTGCGGTCACCTGTCGCCTTTCTTGTCGGCCTGCACGGCGCCTGAGCCTCGCCTCTGCGGCTGGCGGCTGGCGGCTGGCGGCTGCGACCACGTTCGCGTCGGCCGCAGGCTTTGTCGCCACCGCCTTTGTGGCTTCCAAACGCGTGCCGGGCGAGCGGGTCGGCGCCCGGCGCGTGACGTAGCAGCCGCGTAAATACGCCAAGAGCGCCGCGCCCGGAATGCCGCTTTGAGCCTCAGCCGCCGAACGCGCTGCGCGAACCTACTGCAGCGGCAGCCTGCTGCCAGCTCTCAGGTCACAGATAGGCGAATACCCGGCGCGTCACTCGCAGAGAGTCACCAACCGCTCCGTGGATCTGCAACGGTTGGAACTGTAATAGTAGCTACTACACTCCTGGAAACTGAAAAAAAGAACAATATGAATAGTTCGACCGAAAAGAAATTTTATTGACAACTTCTTGATGATATATGCGGCACATGATCAAGCACTCATACGCACTTGAGTACAGTCACTAGAGCATGTATACCCTCATTTGCAGCAATTCAAGCTGGAGTTCTTCCATGGAGCGGTAGCCTGCTGCTAGCTTTCAGGCCACAGGTAGGCCGAATACTCGGTCTGCACTCGTAGAGAGTCACCCACCACCGATCCGTGGATATTCGACGTTTGGAACTGAAATAGTAGCTACTACACTCCTGGAAATTGAAAAGAGAACAATATGAATAGGTCGACCGAGAAGAAATTTTATTGACAACTTCTTGATGATTTATACGGCACAAGATCAGACAGAGCCATACGCACTTGAGTACAGTCACTAGAGCGTTATACCCTCATTTGCAGCAATTCAAGCTGCAGTTCTCCCATGGAGACCATTCTAAAGGAGCCTAATGTAGTCTTACGGAATGGCCTGCCATGCAGTTTCAACCTGGTGCCTCAGATGGGCCGGATTTCGTGCCGGTCGTGCAGACCGCGCAAGCTGACGTTTCATCCGGCCCCAAAAATGCCGAATGTGGGACAGATCTCGCGATCGTGCTCGCCAGGATAGTTACGCAAATCTTGAAGAGATGTCCTGTTGGAAGAGCACATCGCCTTGTTGGTGTATACACGGCAGTAACTGTGATGTCGCACAAGTCCGGAGGTGCGCGCCACGTACTTTCGCCGCGTGCCGCCATGCAAGCACGGCGCAGAGTTCTTACGACGTCGACCACGAGCGCATTCTGCTGCAACTCCGCTCGTGGCCACCACTGAACTGCATCTGTCACTTGGAAATAGGACTCGAACAGACTCTCATCAGTAGGTAGGCCTCTACCTGGAAACAAAAAAAAAAAAAAAAATTGTAACAACTATCGAGGTATCTCTTTAATTAGCGTCGTAGGCAAAACATTCTCAGGTATTATTGTAAGGAGTGTGCGAGTATTAATTGAGGACAAGTTAGATGAAAATCAGTGTGGGTTTAGGCCTCTTAGAGGCTGTCAGGACCAGATCTTTAGCTTACGGCAGGTAATAGAAAACTGCTATGAGTGGAATAGGGAACTGTATCTATGTCTCATAGATCTAGAAAAGGCTTATGACTGTGTCCCTAGCAGGAAGCTACTGTCACTTCTACAAGATTATGATATAGGAGGCAAACTTCTGCAGGCAATTAAAGGGCATTACGTAGACTGTCAGGCAGCAGTTAGAGTAGATGGCAAATTAAGCTTATGGTTCAAGGTAGTTTCAGGGGTAAGACAAGGCTGTAACCTGTCACCACTGTTGTTCATACTATTCATGAATCATATGTTGGAAACAGTAAACTGGCAGGGCGGGATTAAAGTAGGTGAAAACAAAATAAGCTGTCTCGCATATGCGGATGACTTAGTTGTGATGGCCGATTCAATCGAAAGGTTGCAAACTAATATTTCAGAGCTCGATCAGAGGTGCAAGGGTTATCTCCAAAACGAAAGTAATGTCAGTGGGAAAGAGATTTAAACAGATTGAGTGCCAAGTAGAAGGAACAACGTTAGGACAGATAGACAGTTTCAAGTACCTGGGATGTATTTTCTCACAGGATGGCAACATAGTGAAAGAACTGGAATCGAGGTGTAGCAAAGCTAATGCAGTGAGTGCTCAGCTAAGATCTACTCTCTTCTGCAAGAAGGAAGTAAGTACGAAGACTAAGTTAGCGGCGCACCGTTCTATCTTTCGACCAACTTTCTTGTATGGGAGTGAAAGTTGGGTGGATACAGGTTACCTTATTCATAAGTTAGAGTTTACAGATATGAAAGTAGCAAGAATGATTGCAGGCACTAATAGATGAGAACAATGGCAGGAGGGTGTCCATAATGAGGAAATCAAAGAAAAGCCGGGAATGAACACCATAGATGAAGCAGTTAGAGCGAACAGACTGAGATGGTTGGGTCATGGTACACGCATGGGAGAAGCAATGTTACCTAGTAGACACATAAGCTCGGCAGCGAAGGGGAAGAGGAGTCGAGGTAGACAAAGAAGAAAGTACCAAGATTCGGTGCAGAATGATTTTGAAATAAAAGGCATAACATCAGACGAACCATCAATGTTAACATTGAATAGGGGATCATGGAGAAATTTTATTAGAGGTACTATGCTCCCGACTGAACGCTGCTAGGCATATTCAGTCTCTAATGATGATGATGATATATCTTGTACCAATATAGCTCAGTGTTTCTAGTTTCTGCTGTCCCACTGGCTGGTCACCTCAGACTCTGTACCCGCACACGCGTGCATCCTATTTCTCTGTGTCGGTCTCTCTCTACTCGGCCACCAACACCTAGGACAACCGGCGGCAACGAGACACAAAAGTAACAGTGGTTGAATAATGGTTTCAGTGTTTCCTGCACTTTACAATGTCCCTCGACGATCCCCAGAAGTTAACGGCCAGTGTATGATATGGCGTCCCACACATAATGCCGGCTGTGGGCGATGTATGCCTCTGTCGTATACACTCCAAATTTCCGCGCTCCCCTGGACGGTGCCACACACACGTACGGCGATCATTGGCACGGAGGCAGAAACGACTCTCATCACTGGAGACGACGCGTCTCCATTCGTCCTACCATAAGCGCCTATCACTACTAGAGTCGCACGGAACAATGTTGGGGCGTGAGCGGAAGACTCACTAACAGCAGTCATGATCGTGCAAAATGCTTGGGGAAAACAGCGCAAATACATCAGATACAAACTTGCATAAACAAGCAGACATTTTGTTCTACAAACAGTCGCAACAGTAAAATAACCAAAACACAAAAATGACGTCCTATACAATTTCCGTAAAAAATCCCGATATTTACAAGTTAACCATGCATCCCACTAACTTCACACGTTTTGGTTTTCAGATGACAAACTGTCAAAAGTATACAGAGACGTATTGTGAGATAAAGAACCACGAATATAATGACATGTGGTATTAAGGTAGGCCTAATGTACCTATAAAAACAAGAAGCGATTTATATTGTTTTCACAATTATCAGTACTTGCTACACTTAATGTACATAAAAGTAATAAACATTTCATTGTTCATTTGACAAGACACTATATTATAAAAAAAAATCCTACTTATGCTGCTGCAACGCCAGCTAAACATGTTTGGGAAAAAATAAAAAAAAACATTTGTGTTTGCTCGAGGCAGATCATACGGAAAAGCAGATTTACACAATTAATGTTGAAATATCAATATACAAAAAATTTTTGGTACTTCCTAGAAAGGGAAGACAGAACTGTTTCTAACTTGACCAGAGATGTTTACAAATCATTGTCATGGGACTTGTAAATAATATGTACTAGAAGTTTTCAGTTTTAGTTAATACATCCTCACCAGCACAAAATGGAAATTCTTTTCCTGTACAGTGTTTTGAAATACTGATGGACTCGACTGGTATAGTGTTTTTCACGTACATGGCCACTTTTCCACACTTAACACAACTCCTGCAAATCCAGAAGCTGAGTGCTCTGAGGCGCCTTCCTTGGGACCTCGCGGTTGCTTGCCGTCGGAGATTCGAGTCCTGCCTACGGCATGAGTGTATGTATATTGACCTTAGTGTAATTTAAGTAGTTGATAAGTTTAGGGACTAATGACCCCAGAAGATAACTCCCTTAGACTTACAAACATTTGAACATTTGAAAAACCAGACTTGAGGAGTGCTCTGAAATAGCAATAACGCCAGATTCGACATCTATGCCTTCTGCCATGAGTGCTTCCTCGAAACTCATATCAGTACACCTTACTGTCGTATTAATGTGAAGCCGAAAAGATGCACGAAATGCACATTTGTGCCATCAGTTTCAGTGGCTGTCTTTTCCATTTCAGCACCTATTTTCCTCATCTCTATTACCAGCTGCACCCACTATCTCCACCTGATCCTCTTCTGAAACATTTCTTAATAACTCCCTTATGTGACCAAATGCAATCCTATACTTAGCCTTCACAACGGCGCTGACCTAGTCGTTAGTCCCCAACACTCCTTGCAATTGCTGGCCAACTCAACTGCCATGAGACCTACCTAACAGCAAAACTTATTCTTTCAATTAGCCTTTGCTTCCGTTAAGACTTTCTAACAGCTGAGGTATGCTCCGTGGTACCTTCAGTTACAGCTGAAACTGGTCAAATCTACTGTTAATACGTAAGGTGCAAATATCTGAAAATCTCCTCCTTCTTGCTAATTGCTATTTCCCATTCCTCAGCCACCCCACTTTCCCTACACAGGTCTTATAATCTTCCAAGAATGACCAGTTGCTTCCCTATTACATTGTTACCAATGAAAAGGCTTTGTGCAAATATCACACCGTAACGCACTACTCATGAATCAAAGACGGGGTCCACACTTCTCGCTCATCGTAAAATTCTACAGTTACTGAATAACAATCTAAATGTAAATATTTTCTATTTATGATCGAACTCAATTACTGCAACAGTAATTTCTACTTTTTCCACAATCCGTGGTGTGATAACGGTATGTTTGCTTTGTTCGTGTGTTTTACCTTTCCTGTTCCCACGTGGCAACTGACGTATTAAACTGCAGTTCACCGCCGTGCGGTGCGCTGAAATCTGCCGGTGGTCGTCGACGTTGTCAGTCGGTTGCACATGCGTAAGTCGTTCGAAATTTCAATTCGTCGGAACAAGCTCATGATTCACAATGAGAATCCAGCTGCTCGAGTTTCACTACAGCTCTCTTGTATTGTCTCTTTGACGATACAGTACAACAGAACTCTCTGCCCTCTTCATGTTCCAAATATAATCAACCAGAAGAATATAACATACATACAATTGGATCTGGTTATGACGTAAGCTGCATCAAAATAAAATAAAATTCTTTATTATCCCTAAAAAGAGCGCTATAGTAAAAATACCTAGCATCAATGTGTTAAAAATGAAAATAACAGTCAAGTTTCACGCTTATGGCCTGGACATCAACAGCAAGACGACTAAGTCTGAGGATGATCTCACCAGAGATCAAAACCGGTCACCTGAAATAATGAATTGTTGAGTTTAGGGAACTTGTCTGTTATTTTTATCTTTTAAAACATTATTAGTTCCCTGTCTTCCAAAAAAGGAATCTACGTTTTCCAAACTGATTAGTCTATGTATTAGAACGATTATATCTCTGTCATAGAGCCAGGTCCACCTACTTTAAGCACTGAAGGGCTCTACATCATCATCATCATCATCATTAAACTACAGGCCTATTTCATTGACGTCAATTTGCAGCAGGGTTTTGGAACATATCCTGTATTCAAATATTATGAATTATCTCGAACAGAACGATCTATTGACCCAAGGTCAACACGGATTTAGAAAATATCGTTCATGCGAGACACAACTAGCTCTATATTCACACGAAGTGATGGGTGCTATCGACAAAGGTTCGCAAATCGATTCCGTATTTCTTGATTTCCAGAAAGCTTTTGACACCGTACCTCACGAACGGCTTTTAATCAAATTGCGTGTATGGTATATCGCTCCAAATTTGCAATTGGATAGGGGATTTCTTGTCAGAGAGGACACAGTTCGTAGTAATCGATGGTAAGGCATCGACTAAAACAGAGGTGATATCGGGCGTTCCACAAGGTAGTGTTATTGGTCCTCTGCTATTCCTTATTTACATAAACGATTTAGGGGAAAATCTAAGTAGCTCTCTTAGGTTGTTTGCAGATGACGCCGTCATTTACCGTCTAGTAAAATCATCTGAAGATCAAAACCAACTGCAGAACGATCTGAATAAGATATCAGTATGGTGTAAAAATTGGCAATTGACTCTAAATAATGAGAAGTGTGAAGTCGCCCACATGAGTACGAAAAGAAATCCGTTAAACTTTGTTTACAACATAAATCAATCAAATGTGAACGCCGTAAACTCCACAAAATACCTAGGAATCACTATTACTTCAGACTTAAACTGGAAAGAACACGTAGATAATATCGTGGGAAAGGCGAACCAGAGACTGCGTTTTATTGGCAGAATCCTTAAAAGATGCAACAGAACTACTAAAGAAACTGCATACACTGCGCTTGTCCGTCCATTTTTGGAGTATTGCAGCCCAGTGTGGGATCCTTATCAGGTGGGTTTGACGGAGGACATCAAAGGTGTCCAAAGAAGGGCAGCTCGTTTCGTATTGTCACGATACAGGGGAGACAGCGTTACGGAAATGATACAGGATCTGGGATGGGAATCATTACAACAACGGCGCTTATCGCTGAGGCGTGGGTTACTTGCGAAACTCCAATCGCCAACATTCTCCTCCGAATGCGAAAATATATTGTTGACTCCCACTTACATAGGTAGAAATGATCATCAGAATAAAATAAGAGAAATCAGAGCTCGAACAGAGAGATTCAGGTGTTCTTTCTTCCCGCGCTCTTCGAGAATGGAATGGGAGATAAATAGTATAATTGTGGTTCGATGAACCCTCTGCCAGGCACTTAAATGTGATTTGCAGAGTATCCCATGTAGATGTAGATTAGAGACTGATTATGCCTTTCAGAGTTCAGTCTGGAGCATAGTACCTCTGATAAAATATCTCCATGATCCCCTATTCAATGCTAACATTGATGCCTCGTCTGATGTTATGCCTTTCACTTCAAAATCATTCTTTACCGAATCTAAGTACCTCCTTCTCGGTCTACCTCGACTCCTCTTACCCTCCACTGACGAGCTCATGAGTCTCTTAGGTAACCTTGCTTCTCCCATGCGTGTAAAATGACCCCACCATCTCAGTCTGTTCGCTCTAACTGCTTCATCTATGGTGTTAATTTCCAGCTTTTCTTTGATTTCCTCATTATGGACAACCTCCTGCCAATGTTCCCATCTGTTGGTACCTGCAATCATTCTTGCTACTTTCACATCTGTAACGTCTATCTTATGAATAAGGTAACCTGTATCCACCCAACTTTCACTCCCATACAACAAAGTTGGTCGAAAGATAGAGCAGTGCAGTGCTAACTTACTATTGGTACTTACTTACTTCTTGCAGAAGAGAGTAGATCTTAGCTGAGCACTCACTGCATTAGCTTTGCTGCTCGTCGATTCCAGTTCTTTCGCTATGTTGCCATCCTGTGAGAAAATACATCCCAGGTACTTGAAACTGTCTATCTGTTCTAACTTTGTTCCTCCTATTTGGCACTCAATCTGTTTGAATCTCTTTTCCACAGACATTACTTTCGTTTTGGAGATGCTGATCTATCTCTCTCTATTTAAATTTAGCTCAGACATACCACTGCCGCGGCGGAGCGGCTGAGCACGTGGATGTTTTCGACGTCTTTAGTATATAAGTTTAGGGACTGATGACACCGCAGTTAAGTCCCATAAGCTTCACAAACATTTGAAAACTTTTGGAACATACAACCTGGAAAATGGCACCGTGGACACTTAGATAGGTTCGTTGTTTGAAAATGGCACCATGGACACTTAGATAGGTTCGTTGTTTGATTATCCGCCCCACAGGCACAAGAATTATCATTTTTCTGTCCCCACCGAAATTTCCAGTAATTGCATCGACGAAAACCAGTACGGAACCGATTCACTAAAGCCCATTCCCTCCCGAAAAGACAAATCCTGTGTGCCTCCTTCGTAGGCTCGTCTATAATGTTGCTGTTTTTCTCACTACATTTGTCCCAGACTCTCATCCAGCTGGACTTCTGCGAGAAGTCAACTATCAAGCAACTGGAAGGCTGTTCTCAGAGGTGGTGTGTGGGACTTCAAGCGGCTCATATATGATGCAATGTCTTGCAGGATGTGTAGATTAGGATCAGCCATAATCTTATTAAATACTTTAATTATGGCTTCTTTCCGCCTGACATCAGGAGGAGCAATGTTGCACCGTACAGGGAGCCACTGGAGGGGCCATTAGGGTGCTACTGATCACCCTCTGGCCTGTTTAGTTGCACATCGACTTCTCTCACATGAATACTGTTAAGCCAGACAGGAGCGCAGTACTCAGGAACAGAGTAAAGATAAAGCAGTCGTTCGCAAAACCTTTGCTTCCGCTCCTCAATTTGATCCATTTTAGTGTTGTAGGAAGTTGACCCTCGTCTTTACGTGTAGGAGATTGAAAGTGTAGCTTTACGTAGCTGAAGCTCCCCAATGAATGGCGCTGCAGCACATGTCCTTCAATACCAACAAACCGATCTACAGGAAAACATAAACGCATATCTTTTTAGCATAGAGAACAGTTTCACGTTATTCGTTATCGCTCTCCACTACATGGCGCTGCAACAAACAGCCGTAGATACTTATTGCTACAAGTAAGAAACTTGCATTTTAGTGTTTTGTTCACTGTAACGTGCCAACGACATCTGGAACACTGCAGCGATTAATTAATTTCGTAACTTCCGATCAATTCAAATGAATGAATACCCAAATTAAGTAAGCGTCCTCTCTGAAACCATACGGTAGGAAAGCCCCCCCCCCCCCCCCCCCACACAGGGTAGGAAAGCGGTGACTCTTTCGTCCTGACACCGATGAGCCAAACTACGCAAAATTAAACAAAATCAGTAGCTTACCTATTCATAAGTGACAAATGTCATGGAATACCGCCAAAATGTCGAAGCAACACTGACTCAACAAGTCGTTGCCTGAATATTGAGCCACATTATCTGTAACAGCATCCATAAATTGCGAAAGTAATCTCGGTGCGGAACACTGTGCACGAACTGACTTCGCCATTGTAGCCCGTACTTGAATGTCGTTCAGCACTCATTTCGCAGGACCTGGGTGACCAGTTCATTCTCTGTAATTTTACAGAATGGCTTCTTGAAAGCAACTGCGAACTACTGTGGGTCGGTGACAAGTCGCAATGTCATCCATAAGAATTCCAGCGTTGTTGGGGAACATGAAGTTCACTAATTGCTGCAAATTTCATTAAATATCAGTACGGATGGACACGAGGTCCTGTATCTTAACGCGAATCAGCTATCGATTTCCAAGGGTGATGGGTAAGCGTCATAACGAAAGTAATTTGGGTAATGAGTTGAAGTTTTGTGTCTTGGTGATAACATGTATGGTTGGTTCCCGAGTTACGACAGCCACCGTGTCCATGTGGCTTAGTGGATAACATAGTTTCCTTATAAGTAGAAGACATGCGTTCGATTTCCAGTCTCGTCGTAAACTTTCAACTGCTGCAGTAAATTTAACTCAACACCCACAATAAACAGCTAAAACGTCTCCGACATACTGGATGTTGTTCCATATCACAAAGGATCACGGTGTCTACTCTCACATCTGTTGTAAGCTGCGAAGACGAGAAAAAATAGCCAAGAGCAGAACATAAACCAACAGTTATATCGTTCTCCTCCAAAATTTGACAATCACATAGGCATTCTGAACATCGCAACTCTTACCAATATCATAATTCCTTTTACGGTCTCCTGATGGCTGTTTTTATCAATGTATCATTGATTAATTATAAGAAATTCTACCAGGATTGGCGTGTTTTCGATAAATACTCTGTGTATCTAAGACAGCGGTTAGTAGCTTATATCTTGAAGACCAGAGAGCAGGCTGTGCATATTCGCATGCTGCATTGCGTGAGATGAGTCTCATCCGTTTCAAAAGAGTAAACGCTTTACCTTAGTTGACTGCGTGTCTTTCAATTACAAAGAGTCTTTCTCACGTGTAAAAACTGTATTTTGTTATTAATCACAATATAACACAATCATATCTTATAGTGATATTCTTATACTAAGTTTGTAACAATTTAACTTATTCAGTACTGTACTTGGGGCCAGTTCGTTCATCTCTCGTCAATCTTCTCGTTAGTTAAGATGACTTTAACGTCCAGTTAAATGTACACTGCGTTTGTCATTTCCTGATACACCTTTCGTTTGCTAACCTTGAGAAAACGAGAAGGTACGATATCTTTGGACAAAGTTGGCAATAGAAACAAATGAAAGTGCCATGTGAATAAACAGCTGTTCTCCATATTTGACTAGCAGGGAAGAAGCAGACTGTTGTTATTTGGCGCTATGAAAAACAAATCTGAAAGAAGCTCGAATTTTACAGGAAGTGAGTGCTCGAGTCTTTGTGTCCTTAATAGAGAAATATAAGGACATATTGGACAGAGAGTCCAGTGACAGTGTCACCTCCCGAACAGCTTTATAAGCAGACGTTTTTCAGACACCAGTGAATTCCCCTATGGCAATGAACATACTGTCAAGTGCATAGTACTTTAGTGCAAGCAATAACTTACACATAGGCGAAAGTGCACTGTTCCTGTAGATCGAAGGAAAAAAAGCAAATTTTATGTCTTCACTTGCCGCAACAAGAATAAGTAAAGGTTAAAATGTTTGTAAATCTTATGGGACTTAAAGTCTGTGGTTATCTCCCTAAGCTTTAACTTAAACCTAAAGATACCCATGCCCGAGGCAGTACTCGAACTTCTGACGGCGAGCAATCGCGCGCTCCGCAGCATGACGCTTTAGACCACTCGGCCACTCCACCGCGGCCATAAGTAAATACTGAATTAATAAGATTGCAGACATAAATAATGTAAACTGTTTTCTATTACGACAGATAACTTACAAAATATATACCTATCTGTTGGACTCTTCGGATGCTCATGTGTTTCATGCAGAATTTACACAGTCGTCTTTCGAAGACGAAATCACGTAACAAATTTTGCATTACCTTGGCATTCAAAATAATTTGGACGAAGATAAATACGCCTAGGACCGCATATTGGGCAATAATCTCTAGATAATCAAACATATTGACATCCTTTTCATTGTCAACCTAATCTCATATTCCAGCCATTTTTATCATACCGATTCTCACATAACTAGCCGTTAATCTTTAGCTTGTATTTTGATATCGCAACAATAATTTTAAGGTTATGTTACGTATCCCCGATGTATCAAACACATCTTAACGGTAGTGGCATGGATGGGGCGATTAATATGACGATAAAATTTTCCATTGAAGCTGCTTTTGAAGCTAGTGTTTCAAACATGCAGTGCTTCTGTTATTGTGTTCGATAAATCGGTCTTTATCACGTGAATGTATTGCAGTATTTTAGCGTTTTGTAATCCTACTATTTTCATACAGATTCTCACTTAACTGGTCGTTAGCCGTGTAACGAGCAGAATTCTACTCGTTAAATTAACCGCCAGTTTGAGATCTTTCAACGTCAGGTTAACTCGTAACTAAACATTGACAAATGCAATTCTTCGCTAACGACAAGTTAAAATCTTAGCTCGAACTTAACGAAACATTGACAAAACAGCCCTTAATGGAACGGCCTATGGGTTTTTGAAAAAAATGGTCATGCGTTACACGGATTTTCCTGTTCAATTTGCGTAAATTTACACTGACAACAAACTTACTTTTAGTCGTAATTGTGACGATATTTTTAAAATACTTTCTACGACTCTGAAGATTGTTTACTGACAGGAACGAGGCCTGTTAGTCATAAGCACTATATAACATCTATTTTACTTCGCTTAAATCTAATTATTGTAAAAACAAATGAAAAATGTAAATGTTAACGAAGAGGTATGAACACTCAACGAAATTTTACAAAGCACTTAGGGGGTCTTGGCTGCGTGAGAGTTACATCTGTCGGCGGTAGGACCTAATGTAACTCTGTCACGCAATGTTCATGCTCCAGAATTTTGTTTATGTATCAACCTTGGGTTAAAGTGTAAATGCTATTTTTGTATTACGGAGTCATCAGCAAATTAACGCATCGTAACTGGGCTCCCAGATTTTAACTTGAGAATACCAACTCCTAACAACTTCCAATAATTTCAGCTATTGCGGTTTCCTTAGAAACGTAAAGCGCTGCGAGACCTATAAGAAAAGAACACATAGCTAAAAATATACAGATGTTTATAAAATTGTTGGACCTCACTGAAGTGGTCATCGGTCCCTTAAGTTACAGACTACGTAAGTTATCCTAAGAAAAAGACACACACACCCATAGTCGAGGGAAGACTTGAACCTCCGACGGCGAATGGACCCGCGCACCGCAGAAAGAAGAATTAGAGCGCATGGCTATTCCGCCGCATAAATACATAGCTTCACTAGTAATAGATACGAGGCATTCGTATGAGCTGGGTTATAATTCGAAATTTTGTAGCGGTCGGCTTGATATTTGCAATGGCTGATGGAAAGCTTAGGTCAGTAAACCTGTACTTCTTCTATGCCGTCTTCTACGAATTTCTGGTGCACTCAGGGAGACTTTATATAGGGAGGGAATCTGGCAAAGCGAGAAGAAACTAGTGATTTGCGGTATAAAGTAAATTTACCGAAATATTGACTTACTTACGTTATCGATTACGGCCGCAAATTGTACTTCGGTCGGACTCTGATGAAACGTTTAACAGCATTCCATACAAAACGTCACAGGTGTCAAATATTGGGGTGGTAGGTGGGCTGGTTGTTCTCAGCAGTGGCCACTGGAGAGCTGGAGCTTAAAAATGTGGAAAATATAATTATGGTGACTTGCATCCAGTAACATTCTTTCAAATACGAAATCTCAGAACTATCATAATGTTTTGCTTGCCACTAGTTCTCCAGTTAAGAGATGATATGTATCAGGCAAGACCGATAACAATATTTAAATACAGTTACCACCACATTTTCGTACTTAAACAGACAAAATGAAAACTGTAATGTTTTGTCAGGTTAGTGGTAATAGTAAACCAATATCAACAAAGTATATCAAAGTACACTGTGAATCATCCAAGTTTTATCAAAAGATAATTACCAATAAAAAATATCCATTGGTAGGAAATTAAAATATAGAATAGTATGATGTAAAGCTTCAATTACAACTGAGCCCAGTGCTGAATAAAAAGAAGTCACGTCTTTTAGCTTGATAGTGAATCTCATGTTATCTAAAGTAAAGAAGAATACATGTGAGAATCTAAACTTCTATTTGTAATAAATTTTAGACTAGCTTTTGACTGAATAAGCAAATAACACATAACAGGCGAATCCACTGTGCAGACACACTATTCTTCTCAGTCAATATTGTTATAGAATTAATCATACTTGTGAATAATTGACACATAAATGTTAGGAATAGTTTCTTAATATTTTCCACGTTATTATGATAAATGTGATAGTCATTGTTTCTGTTCATAATATGGTATATTTTTAAATATTAGAAATAGTTACGAGAGTTTAAATGTTATTAAAAGATGAAGTAGTATGTAAACTTGATTTACAGAATATGAAATGTTTTCGCTTCCCTGGAAAAATCAATCAATCAATCAATTGTTAATCCAGATGCTCAGTTACCAGAAGTTACACCATACCCCGAGATGACGAGGTAACGTCAAACAGAACTTTGTGGTGAAGCGAGCAAGGCAGACAGGCTCGTTTCGTTACAATAATTCAAACGAGCTGGCAGGCTAGCCCGTTACGTTACGTTTTAGAGACCATCTTCAAGTCTCGGATTTATAGTGGTTCTTGGCGTCAGTATATGATTTATAGTGGCAACATGTGGACTTAAGACTCGTGCGTATTATCTGATCCATTAACGGCGAAGTTTCTACGTCAGTCGCAGGGCTCTAGCGACGAGAATCGCTTTCAGCCCGGTTGTGCGATATTGAAGATACGTGGGAAGCATACGAAGGAAATAAGCTAATAATAGTCGCGGGAGGGGGTTATTGAATAGAGGGCACGAAAGAGCAGCCGGAAATGGGTCGTATACCCCGTGGAGTCGGCAGCAGAGTACGGAACGAGAGCGCGGCCCTCGGATAAGCATCGGCAGCTGTGCGGCCCCGTGCATTGCCCAAGACGATGCGAACGCCGGCGGCTGTAACTCGAGAGAATTTCCGCCGCATTGCCGTTAACAAGCAGCGCGGACAAAAACAGTTTCTCGCACAGCAGGTGCCTCGTAAAAGGAGCAGTAAAATGGAAGCTCGTTGGCGATACGGAGGAGGCGGGACACACTGCAGTGTACTTGCAAATCGGAGTTGCCGTTCTTAAAACACAACGCGAAGAGCTGTGCGTTGTGTCGATGGCATTGCAAGTAGACAACCTGTACTGCTTCGCTATAAATAACTGGTAGTATCTGCACATAAATGAAATGAAATAGTGTTTCGCCAAGATCTCAAAGTATTATTACGATGCAGGTTTTTTAGTACGTTCCGTTTGAACAGAAGTATACAACGAAAGGTTATTTAAATAAAGTAAATTTATTTTCAGAAAGTAGATACTTTATTTTTCGACATAGTTTTTGTTGATTTTTAGGGGAGAGTGCGCCTCGGTTGCACAGTGGTAGAGTGCCAGACTACAAATCCGAAGGTCCCGGGTTCGATCCCCGCCAGGTCCTAGGACTTTTACCTGTCACTTTCCACTCCTTTCACCTCTGGCAGTATTGCTCACGTGAAAAATACCGAGTAACACAGTGGTTCGGAACCCACGTTAAACTGTAGGTCCCCCTCTAACTGACTGGGTAAGTCAGTTTGAAGGTCGGAGGAAGGCAACGGCATACCACCTTCAAGCAGGACCATGCCTATTAAAGCACTGTGGTGTTCAAACCAATATTCGTATTGTTGACTGCTTTTTTTTTAAAACAGCTAGGTCATCAGTCCCTTTGACATAGTTTCAAAGTTTGTTCAAACTCTTATCATGCCTCTCAACCAATTTGAAAATACCCTCTTCACACTTGCCGCCTGTTCCGATAACCACGAGTTCACTGCCGTTTTATAAAGCACTGAGCTCTACACGGCAGAAAATTCGTTTGAGAGACCTGTTACTGTATTGTGAAGCTTCTGCTCTCATGAATCTTCGCTTCAGCTGTAACCTGCAAATCGTCTGTAAACGAAGACGGGCGACCGAAGCGGTCCTCATCGTGGACGTTGTAACAGTCATCTATGATTTTTCGTACACATTTACGCACTTTGCCTTTACTCATAACAGTATCAACGTACAAGTCGCAAATCTGTCGATGAATTTCTGCAGATGATAGGTTCTTTGGTGACAAAAACCATATCACTGAGAGGACCTCACACGCGGCGGGCTACTTCATAGTCTTGAACATTTTGAAAGCACAGAACAGAACCGTACAGGTTACCTACAGAGCTGAAACTGAGCACAGTTGTTCCCGAGGCATATCGGTACACAACATACGCTCTCGTTACGGTATCTGCGCGAACTACTAGTGTCTACAACAAAACGGAACTTACTTAAAAAACACGCCTCGTAGTTACGTTCACAACAAACTTCAACACACAAATGTACCACCTTCTGGTCACTGATAAGATGTTACATTTATAATTTTTACGTTCATTCTCTCGCGCAGGCGGCGGATTAGCGCTCCAAATGTTCATTAAATCTTAGTACGTAACTTTCCCGTCAGATGGTCGTGTGATATGGCTGTATTTCCTACTTAGACCTTCCTCCGCTATACATCGTTATCTACAATCCCGTATGGTCCGTTAACGTGATTCAGTTCACAAACTGATAATCTTGGCAACTCGACAAACCGTCCATGGAACTGATGGAAGGAAATTTGAAACACCGTGCAAAACTAATGTCTTTTCCAAAAGACCTGACACTTTCTTTGAAGCCCTACAGAGAAGTAAACGAAAGTAACCGGTCGAAAGACCTCAAATCTAGAAGGCCGCGACCTACGGCCCATTTGTTTTATTTGTGGTTAAAAAAAGAAATAAATAAATAAATAAATAAATAAACACAGAACGAAACTGACGTGTCATAATTGTCAAAAATACATTTGCGAAAACCACTGCGAAATGATGTGTGATGATTTTATTGCTAACGGAAGAGATAGAGGAGGCGAAGAGATAGATGACTAATTTCACACGCCATTTTCACAAGAATATGATGATGCTTTAAAATTTTAATTTGTATAATGTTTCTTAATTCTCATTTCTTTACAGTCATGTGTCTATGTAATGAGTAAATTACTACGTGAAGCAATACATTATTTGTCTATGTTTTTGATTCAATATATAGGTAAACAATGTTATAAACTTTGGCTATTATTAATAACGTCTTTCATTCTCAGCGCCGGCCGCGGTGGCCGAGGGGACTGCGGCGCGCCTGTTACTGTCTGCATGGCCGCTACGGTCGGGGGTTCGAATCCCCCCCTCGGGCATGGATATTTGTGCTGTCCTTAGAGTTAGCTAGTTCATGAGTAGTTGGTAGGTTTAGGGACTGATGACACCGTAATGAAGTCCCATAAGCTGTACAAACATTTGAACATTCTCAGCACCGTGTATTAATTCATTTAACAGATTAACAAACCAAAACTGGGAAGTTATAGATGTTCAAATGCAAAAATCATTGCAATGAGGAAATACGTAAAGGGCGACAGCTAGCCGTCCCGCGAGAGGATGAAGGTTAATGAAGATCTCTATGTATTGATTGTGCAAATAGTAATTCAGAGATGAAATAAACTGAAAGATGTACAGTGTAGATCGGAATTTTCATAATTCAAATAAAATAAAAAAAAAAAAAAAAAAAAAAAAAAAAAAGTTCAAATATTTTATAGTCTATGGGACTTAACTACGGGGTCATCAGTCCCTAAACTTACGAACTACTTATGAACTACTTACGAACTAGGACGGCACAAACATCCATGCCCGAGGGGGGATTCGAACCTCCGACCGTAGTTGCCGTGCAGACCGTGACTGGACCGCCTTAGTCCCCTCGGCCACCGCGGCCGGCTTTCATAATTCACTTCCATTGTCAAATCGTCTCAATGTAGGAACAATCTGGTATTCTACCGGTCGTTCGCGTCATACTTGTACGATATATTTCGACTGCGTGTCTCAAAGTCTTCATCAGGTGCTTCCTGAAACTGTTCTCGTAGTTGAACACGTCCGTATTTATTAGGGTGGGCCGAAAAAAGTGAACTTTTGAGTATCGAGTTGTCATAGGGCTCGAAAGTTGCGTATTTATGTGATGGTTAACGAAAAAATAATTTAAAAAATCTAACTTAACATCTTCAGTTCGCGCAAAGGGCTTAAAGATTCTAAAAAAAACGATAAATTTATAGAATTTCTGAAAGGTCATATAAAAATATATCTTCCAGTACCACGTCCTAATAGGACTTAAAAACTGCGCATCCATGTATAGTTTAACATAAAAATATTTTTGATAGTCCTAGCGTATGTAATCAGTTCGCGCTAAAAGCTTTAACAATCAAAATATGACAACATTTCTAAATGTTCAAAATGTTACGGAAATTTACTAATATCTCGTATTTATAAGTATGTTTTAAATATGTTAGGTTTTATTTATTGTGATTTGATTATTTAAAGAGATAACATCATAACTTTGCAGCTCTTCGCCCATTCCAACAGCAAATTTGATTAAATGATCCAGAACTCACCACGAGGAGGTGGCTGCAATTAGAGTTCCCCCCACAACCTATCCAACCAACCAACCATACAATATATATATTCATATTTACAATATATACATTTATTTATATTTTATACCTTTATTTACATACTAGTCAAAGATGTAGTTGGCTTGAATTCTGATTTGTGTCCAAATTTTGGCATTATTGATCTTGACAGCAGAGTCGTCCTAGTGTATCCATCTCTGCTATCTTGCCCGCATACTTTTTCTGCAGCCTCTGTTACTAATTTTACACATCTTTCTACAGCCTTAGTGTGGCACGGAAAGTTAAGAAATTCAAATTCTGGCAAAGTCTTATTCATCAAATATGTAGAAATGGATTCTGTCGTCAATTTCTGCATCACTGGGTAAGACGATAGCTTACATTTTGACCAATCTATAAGCTCACTGTAGTCAGTAACCTCAAAATCTAGTGTTTGTGTAGTAAACGTTCTTACTGCAGCTTTGCGGTTAGTTTTCATATTTTTTGCCTTTAGGACTTTTCTAAAACCCAACTCTCTAATATTTGATTTCTCGTCTACTATCATAACCAATAACACGTTTTCTGGATGACAGAAAAACAAGTTTCGTTGAATCACCGGATCAATTTGCTTTTTTATGTTCTCTGGAAGATGTCTGGAAGTTTTAATAACCTTAAAAACATGCTTTGGACCATACTTTACTGAGGCGTATCTCTTAATATCGAACCAGACTGGCGCATATGTCTTTAGAATGTAGTCAACTAAAATCGTGAGTTCATTTGTGCGATTTACTTCAGAAATATACAAGCGAAACACTTTATTCGCACATGTCAACCAACGGGAGTGACTAAGAGGTCCAGGATCATGATTAGCCAGACCTGGAGTACATTTTCCACTTTGAATAGTTTTGACAATATCCAGGAGGTATTGCTGATCTTTGATTCAATATATTAAGATAGAAGCTGTAGAAAGATGTGTAAAATTAGTAACACAGGCTGCAGGTAAAGTATGTTGGCAAGATAGCAGAGATGTATTAAGTAGGACGACTCTGTTGTCAAGATCAATAATGCCAAAGTTTGGATACAAATCAGAATTCAAGCCAACTACATCTTTGACTAGTATGTAAATAGGGTATACAAATGTAAATAAATGTATATATTGTAAATATGAATATATAATTACTATGATCTCCTTGGGCGGTTGGTTGGTTGGGTAGGGGGTGGGTGAAACTCGTGGTGAATTCTGGGTCTTTAACCAAATTTGCTGGTGAAATGGGCGAAGAGCTGAAAAGTTATGATGTTATCTCTTTAAATAATCATATCACAATAATAAAACCTAACATATTTAAAACATACATATAAATACGAGATATTAGTAAATTTCCGTAACATTTTGAACATTTAGAAATGTCATATTTCGATAGTTAAGGCCTTTAGCGCGAACTGAATACATAAGCTAGGACTATCAAAAATATTTTTATGTTAAACTATACATGGATACGCAGCTTTTTGAGTCCTATTAGGACGTGGTACTGAAAGATATATTTTTATATGACCTTTCAGAAATTCTATACATTTATCGTTTTTTTAGAAACTTTAAGCACTTTACGCGAACTGAAGATGTTAAGTTAGACTTTTTAAATTATTTTTTCGTTAATCAGCACATAAATACGCAACCTTCGAGCCCTATTACAACTTGATACTCAAAAATTCACTTTTTTCGGCCCACCCTAGTATTTATGCCCTTGAGATACAAGGCGTTCTCTTTGCCGTCCGCGTCGCGTCAAGTACACCGCCCGTGCTATGCGTCGACCGATACGTGCGGCCGTACTGTTTGAACACCGTCTAGATTTTGCCCTGATTTTGGCAGAAATCGGCCCAGTATATGGCAAATATGCAACCTTCTTGGTTTCACCTTGTACCTCTTCAGGAGTCTCTGGCGCAGAAACAGGACGTAGTTCCTTTTCAAGATCTAGTTAGGAGTATCCGTTTTTGTAGAACACAGATTTAAGGTGTTCTATCTCCGACGCCAAATTTTCACGATCTGACAACGTTCGTGCTCGATGAACCAGATTTCTGAGCACGCCGTTGTCCTGGGCTGGGTAATGACAAATTCTGGCTTGCAAGTACAAATCGGTGTGCATTTGTTTGCGGTACACACTATGGCCGAAGGTGCCATCTGTCTTTCTCTTGACTAGCACATCTAGGAAAGAGAGTACACCTCCTTTTTCCAGTTACAAAGTGAATTGATGTTAGGGTGGCATGAGTTCAGGTGTTGAAAGAAAACATCAAGCGTCTACCTCCCATGGGACCATATAAGAAAAGTGTCATCCGCATACCGAAAAAGGCATTTCGACTGATCTGGTGCTGATGTTAAATGTCTCTTCTTCAAATCTCTCCATATACAGATTGACCGCCACCGGTGAGAGAGGGCTGCCCATAGCCACTTCTTCCTTTTTCCCCCATAGACGAAGTACGTATAGGTCAGTATGTGCCTGAATAAATCGATAAGAGCACCGTCGAATATTTCTCCAATCATTTTTAGCGAATCCTCCAGCGGTACACAGGTGAACAGAGAAATAACGTCGAAACTGACCATAATGTCGGAGTCCGTGATATGTAACTGCTAGAGGAGTTGTAAGAAATCGTCTGAATTGCGGATATGATGGACACACTTCCCCATATATGGTGAGAGCATGTTCGTAAGGTGTTGAGCAGTGAGGTAGGTGGCTGCGCCAATGTTGCTGACTATAGGGCGTAGAGGAATCCCTTCCTTGTGCACCTCAGGCAAACCGCAAAGTCTGCGTAGTGCTGGCGCTTTTGCCCTTAGTTGTTTAACTACCTTTTCTGTAAGGTCGGTTTCCTTCAGAAGCGCCCTGGTCTTCTTATCCACTTGTCAGTGGGATTCCTTTCTATTGGTCTGTATACGTTGTCATCCAGAAGTTGTAGCACCTTACTGTCATAATCTGCCTTCTATAGGAAGAAGGGCGGCTGCCGGTAATATCACAATGCTGTCATCTTTTCGGAGTTGTTTGAGGGCTATCATTTCGTCACCGGAGATGTTCGATTTGGGCAATTTGGTTTTGATGAGCGCCCTACCCGTCTCTCGTCAGACTTCTTCAGCTTCACTGGCAGGAAGTTTCAAAGGCACCTGCTCTACTGCACTGACGAAAGTGGCAACAGCAACATTTCTGGCCGGCCGCGGTGGCCGAGAGGACTGCGGCGCTCCACTCACGGTCTGCACGGCCACTACGGTCGGGGGTTCGAATTCCCCCTCGGGCATGGATATTTGCGCCGTCATTAGTGTTAGCTAGATCATAAGTAGTTTGTAAGTTTAGGGACTGATGACCCCGTAATTAAGTCCCATTTGAACATTTGAACATTTGAACAACATTTCTGGGGTGGCAGCAAAGTCGAGACCTTTGCTTAGTACCTTCAAGGTGGCTGCGTGAAGTTCCTTCTCGTTCAGGTTGATGACCATGCGTGCGTCGTCTTCTGCCGCGCTTTGATGTTAAAACGTTCGAGCTTTGCTATTTGAGAAGACGATGCTTTCCTCCTCGTACACTCCGCTAGCGAGCAGGAAGTGCCATCAACTAGGTCCCAGTCTTGTCTCGTTAGGGAGATTGCTATGAGAAGGTGTATAGACAGTAAATTTCTGGAAATCCTATCAAGTCGATGGCGCATATCACGTACCCTCTGCCTTACCAGTGCTAAGCTGTCACGAGCGAATTATATACGTCTGATATCACCTGGCAGTTAACTAAAGCGACGTAATCGGTATACTCAGAAAGCCACTGTACAGTCTGTGACAGACGGTTCTTTGTCTGCAAGTGTAAGTGTCACGTTACCTGCCTGATCATGTGAGCAAAGTGGAACAAAATCTGTATGTAATAAAGTTCTCACGTAGTCTAACAATGTCGCGGTGGACAGTGGGCGGACTAAAGGTGGGTTGTCCAAGGCGCGATTGCTGCCCGCGGCTGCGATGGATCGGCTCGTGACGTCAGAGGCTGGCTGCTCGCGCATGCGCACTTTCAGTTTGGAGTGCGGCGCGCGGCTGACGCGGCGACAATCGCAGGACTGCACCAGTGAGCAGTGTTGCGATGGGAGTCGGACGACTCAAGGCAGCGGCAGAAAGATGTCGAGCCAAGCGGACCGAACAAAAACGGACATGAACCACTCAAAAGATGTGCTCGTCTCGCCATTAAGCTAATGCCTTTGTATGTTGAACAGATTTAGATTTCATGGCAATTTAGTGACATATATAAGAGTAGACTGAAAATATTCGGAGAAATAAAAGAGAAATGAAGGTTGGAAAAGGAGCTGTATTGGCCTCTAGGGTTTTGGAAATAAAAAATATGACCGGTGGTAACAATTTTTTTGTTTGTTTAGGTGATCCCACAGGTGTAAGGAAATGCATGACAACGTTAATGTAATATTTTCAATAATTTGATTCATACCAATACAGTCCGTTTTGTGGCGCGCCGCAAAAATTATCTTAGTTTATATGAACAAAGATAAATGTTGTGGTGTACCATTTAGATTCAAATGGCTCGTATACAGTATGGATGACATCTCCGATATTTTAAAATCTTTTTGTTTTCCATATTCGCTGGAAGATGGTTTAGGACAGAAACCGGTCAGAATGAAATAAATTATAACAAAACAGCGAACAGTCTTACAACTATTGTTGATACATTTAACAAGCTGCAGAAAAATCTTTGTTATGTGTTTGCTATTTTTGATCTCCCTTGGAAAAAAATTCAACTGTACGTTTCCAACACTGGGACTTATTTGAAAGGCAATACAGAAGGTGAATCCAATCAGTTAAAATGAAAAAAAAAAAAAAGCCTGATGAATTAAAGAACCAAAACTTTCATCCCTTTGGAGAATCCACACATAGCTTCATGAAGTCGCACATAGAATTAACACTAAAAAACTGCCATTGATGATGGCTCACAAATAAAGAAGCGAGACCCCTTTCATTTAGTTGCAATAGACGGAAATAAACATCCATAAATATTAAATACTGTTTAATTAATACCTCGTTTCTTCGTAAAAAAACTATAGTTATTTCTGTATACCTGTAGATAAGAAAAGCTTTGAGTATTAATGATTGTATAAAACATGAATTCCTTCCCAGGCTATCATTTAAAAAAGGGTTCAACATCTTCAACTGCTTATAAGATGTGATGATTGTTAGCTCCGCACAATTCAGGTTGCACATGGAGAGAACTGGCGCGCTAGTTGCGACGCTCCCGTACCGTAGATATACGAGCCAATATCTCTAAAACGGAGACAGGTATCGTCCTGCTCTCAACTTTAAAAATAATTTCAAATTATTGGCTTCATTTCATCCGCAACAATGTATGACCTAAAATGAACCATACGCAAAGTAGCCAGCGACTACATTTTTCGATGTAAACACTTCAAGTTTAATGCAATAGGTTAGTTGAAAATTAAGTATCTGAATAACTATGAGGAATTTTGAGAAAATAGACACTTCGTTATCAAGCTGGGGTATGATACTACAAGATATGCAAAAACCAAATTTTTTTGCGCCGTAGTTTCCTCAAACTCGACAGAGATGTAATAAAAAGTGAAAAAACACGCACAACTGAAAGTAGCGCTTTTTAATTTTTTAAAGGAAAACGAGAATCTGTAACGAGAAACTAAATGTGGGAACTGATGTAGCTTTGCTTCCTTAACAAGCAGTATTTTTTACAGGAAGAAAATCGGAAATTTTATTTTCGTCATGAATTTCCCGAGTCGCCGAACAGGAGCCGCATCTTGGTAAACGGCAGCGGCTGCCGTCGTGCTGCCGACTCGCCGCCATCTGCCACGGCTGGAAAAGGGAGGGGGGCCGAGCCGCAATCGCAGTTAACAGCCGCGTCTTGGACAACCCACCTTAAGGCTGTCGGAGGCCGCAGGCCGCGGTGGCCGAGGGGACTGCGGCGCGCCAGTCACGGTCTGCACGGCTACTACGGTAGGGTGTTCGAATCCCCCCTCGGGCAAGGATATTTGTGCCGTCCTAGTTCGTAAATAGTTCATAAGTAGTTTGTAAGTTTAGGGACTGATGACCCCGTAGTTAAGTCCCATAAGCTTAAGAAACATTTGAACATTTGAAAACTTAGATTTAGAGATTTGTAGGTACCAGAACGAGAGGACAAGGGCACCCCCACCGGCCCCTCCGCCCCCACCTTAATCCGCCACTGGCGGTGGAGAGGCGGAGCATTCCAAGGCACCTACCTGCGGAGCGCTTGGTTGCTCGCCGTCGGAGGTTAGAGTCCTCCCTCTGGCGTGGGTGTTTTTGTTGTTGTTAGCATAAGTTAGTTTAAGTAGTATGTCAGCCTAGGAAATGATGACCACGGTGGTTAAGTCTTACAGATTTACAAACATTTGAATTATGATATGAAGATCAGCATCTGCAAAACGAAAGTAATGTCTGTGGGAAAGAGATTTGAACAGATTGTCAAATAGGAGGAACAACGTTAGAACAGATGGACAGTTTCTAGTGCCTGGGATGTATTTTCTCATAGGATGGCAACATAGTGAAAGAACTGGAATCTAGGTGCAGGAGCCGGCCGCGGTGGCCGAGGAGAGTGAGGCGCAGCAGCCATGTCTGCACGGCCACTACGGTCGGGTGTTCGAATCCCCCCTCGGGCATGTATATTTGTGCCGTCCTTAGTATAAGGTAGTTGATAAGTAGTTTGTAAGATTCCGTGTCAGTGTGGAAAGTCATATATTGGACAGACGATGCGTACCGTCGAGGATCGATGCGTTGAACACCAGAGGCACACACGATTGATGTATCCGAGCAAGTCGGTGGTCGCTGAACATTGTTTGTCGGAGAATCACGCCATGGAGTATGAACACACTAGGATTCTGGTACAGACGTCGAGATACTGGGACTGCGTCGTTAAAGAGGCCATTGAAATTCGCACAAGTGACGACCTCATAAACCGTGACTCTGGCTATAATCTTAGCAAAGCTTGGGAACCTGCGATTGGGTTAATTAAGAGTAAATCTAGCAAACGTAACGAAGTGACGACCACGGCGGACAGAGCCATCACACCGACGTCTTCTCAGATGCCGGCGCAATCGGTTCCACTGCGCGGCTGCGGCGCGGGGTGCGGAGGGGTCGCTCCGCGGGCCGAGGGTACTTATATGGCCCGCTACCGGGCTAGAATCCAGTTCCCTTCGAGCAGCCGTAGCGTGCGGATCTCCGTGCCGGCGCGTTTCCAGGAGCTCAGTCCGTCAGTTCACCTGATGATGGCGACATCTATGATCGCCGAAATATTGTGCCCGTTGGACACTATAAACCGGCAGTACACCCGTGGATATTTTGATCATCAAATACGCCGGGAGAAACTGAAGAATCACATTTGAATTTTTGATGACCCCGTAGTTAAGTCGAATAAGCTTAACAAACATTTGAACATTTTCTAGGTGCAGGAAAGCTAATGCAGTGAGTGCTCAGCTAAGATCTGCTCTCTTCTGCAAGAAGGAAGTAAGTAGCAAGTCTAAGCTAGAAGTGCACTGCTCTATCTTTCGACCAACTTTGTTGTATGGGAGTGAAAGTTGGGTGGATACAGGTTACCTTATTCATAAGATAGAGATTACGGATGTAAAAGTAGCAAGAATGATTGCAGGTACTAATAGATGGGAACAATGGCAGGAGGCTGTCCATAATGAGGAAATAAAAAAAATAAAAATAAAAAAACTGGGAATGAACACCATAGATGAAGCAGTTAGAGCGAACAGACTGAGATGGTGGGGTCATGTTGCACGCATGGGAGAAGCAAGGTTACCTAAGAGACTCATGAGCTCGGCAGTGGAGCGTAGGAGGATTCGAGGTAGACCAAGAAGAAAGTGCTTAGATTCGGTGAAGAATGATTTTGAAGTAATAGGCATAACATCAGACGAGGCATCAATGTTGGCATTGAATAGGGGATCTTGGAGGAATTTTATTAGAGGTATCATGCTGCAAACTGAACACTGAAAGGCATAATCAGTCCCTAATGATGATGATATGATGAATTAATTTACAGTCCTACAGTATGGTTCGAACTAAAAATGATATTAATTTTGGAACTTACTGACAAAAAGAAATTAATGCTGAGATTTGATTGAAAATAATATTGAAATAAGCAGCAAGTGTGAAAAGAATGAAAGATAATGCTATAACACGGCTAGACTGTAGGCATACCTGTTGCATCTAGTTGTTGCTCTCGTGGAAACGTGTTGGTTCTGCTTCTAAAAATAGACACAAGTCCTACCGTAGCTGCTGATTTGAAAACGAGATATCTCTTGCAACAAAGCCTGGTTTGGTGCCATTGATCGTGTGTTGCAATAAATTATTATCTTGAGCGCGGAACGTAAAATGGTAATGGCGGCACATTCCTTTAAATTGATCTACACAAAAGGAAAGAGAGAATTACTGAGGCGGGATGGGGAGACAGAAATGAAATAAGTAGTACTGGAAATGGAGAATTTTAAACGATTTAATTAGTTTAAGGTCATGCGACTCTCACATTGTTAGTACAGACGAGATCCGCAGCGCAGCCGTGTTGCTTCCTCACGCTAGAACAAAAGTCTGAGGTACAAAATTAATGGGTTGTAAATAATTAGCACTTGCCAGAGGGAAACAGAGGATGAAGGAGAGGTTCCTTTGTTCCTTGTTGACTGCCGAAGCGAGTGTAGTGCTTCATACCGTTCTCATTTTCCTGTTTAAGCAACATGCAGTTCGTGGAAAAGGCAACAGCAGGCAAGCCTACGTGAGGCCGCTAATCTCTGTGATTTTACACTCGCGATCTTTTCACGAAATATGCGTAGGAGGAAGCAATAATTTTGTTTACTCCTCTAGAAACGTAACCTCTTTGAACTTTGACAACATACTAGCACCACTCTTGCAACTCTTGACACTGGAATTTGTCTAGCGTCTCCAAGCCGCTTTCGGCGCTTGTTAAATGAGTCTGTCGCGAAGCATGCTGTTCTCCTTTGGACCTGTTCCATCTACCTGGTACGTATCCCACGCTAATGTTTGTTTAGTAATCTACTTCCTTTGTTGATGACTATATTTCTTTAGCATTCTGATAACGAATCGTCACGATTAATTCTGTATGTTGGATTCGTTTCAAATTGTACCTGATGCACACTCCCATATTTTTTGTGGAAGTTAATGTCTCTACTGATTGTTTTTCAACTGTACGGAAATACTTTGTAGCCATGGCAGATTATCCGTGCGTGCTGGGGTGCAGTGCTCAACGAGGATAGAAGGCAGTAGAGCTGCCTTCTGGCGCGCGAGGTGTGTCAAGCCTCCGCCACTCCATGAGACCAGCGCCCGGGGATATCCCGTAAGCTACGTCTGGGCCCACTACGTATTTTCCGCTGTGCTGTAACCAGTCTAGTGCAGTTCGTTGTCTGTTCGAGATACAGGTTACAGATAGAACGAAAACTAACTGGAACAAGGGAAAATATTGAGGAATATAACAAACAAACGTATAAAATGTAATAATATTCTAATATTAAAAAAGTGCTATGTAATTCTTATGTCAGCGTCAACGTATTTCAACGTTAAACTCTGCCCAATGCAAATATTAACCGAGACGCAATCAATTTCAATGTCGAGCCAAATGTAGTAGTTTTACTGCATGGGCAGTGAAAACTTAGTAAGGGAGGAACCATTTTCAGTTCATGATTTTCCTAAAGGTTGTCAGAGACGAGTATTGCTTATTGTATCTCGCTAAATTGTAGCTTATTTCCGAAGTTTTACTGCATGAAAAGCGGATAATAACCAATAAACTTTTTTTTTCTCATCATTTTGTAGCGGTTGTCAGCGACAAATGCTTTCGTGAATGTTTGAAAATTGTGTATATAGATTCTTAAAAGTCGATAAGTGTGCTCGTTATCAAACAGTGTGGCTACCCACCTGTCACGGGCTACTCTACTGTTTCCAGCTCGCCCTCACCCCCTTGGAAGGCAGGTGGATTTAGCCCCCGCGTTGATTGTCGTCTAACAGTAAGGAACATGTGTACCAAGTTTGATTTAAATCGCTTCAGTAGATTATGATGAAATGTGTAAAATACAGAAACACAAACTTACATCCTCTTTTGTAATATATACGGATTTATCGACACATTTATGCAATTAACTTGTCAACTAACAAATGTAAAACAAATTTGTTAGAAAGGCGAGACAAGGTAGTGAGTAAACTATTAGAAATAGAGAAAACAAGAGCGAGATGGGTGGTGCGCTAGGCGCGGTTGGTACTCAGAAGGTGAGCGGCTGAGCACACGCTAGCCGGTTCCTTTATACGGAGAAGCCACCTCTACTGCCTTCTATGCTCCGTGGCTGTGTTACGGTGTGCGAGGCCGATCGCCGTCGGGGGTTCGAGTACACCCTCGGGCTTGGGTGTTTGTGTTGACCTTAGTTCAGTTTACCTTATTGTTGTTGTGGTCTTCAGTCCGGAGACCGGTTTGATGCAGCTCTCCACAGTACCCTATCCTGAGCACGCCTCTTCAACTCCACATAAGAACGGCAATCTACATCTGCCTGAATATGCTTCCTCTTGGTCTACCTCTGCGGTTTTTACCCCACACAATTCCATCCAACGCTAAATTCACAATTCCTTGATGTCTAAGAATGTGTCCTACCAATCGATCCCTCCTTTTAGGCAAGGTATGCCAGAAATTCCTTTTCTTCCCACTTCTGTTCGGTGCCTCCTTATTAGTTACGTCATCCACCCTCCTAATCTTCAGCATTCTTCTGTAGCACCACATTTCAAAAGCCCCTATCCTCTTCCTGTCCGCTCTGTTTATCGTCCATGTTTCACTCCCATACAAAGCAACACTCGACACAAATGCCTTCAGAAAGGATTTCCTTACGATTAAATCAATATTCGATGTTAACAAATTTCTCTGTTTCAAGAACGCTTTTCTATCCATTGCCATTCTACATTTTATATCCCTTGTACTGCGACCATCATTTGTTATTTTACTGCCCAAGTAACAAAACTCCTCTTCCCCCATTTATTGCTTCGTTACCTTATCTAATTTCTTCAGCATCGACGGGTTTTCTTAGACTGCACTCCATTACCCTCGTTTTTTCTTGTCAATGTTCATTTTATACGCACCTTTCAACACACTGTCCATTCCGTACAACTGCTCTTCCAGGTCCTTTGCTGTCTCTGACAGAATTTATATCTCGTCGGCAAAACGCAGTGTTTTTAATTCTTCACCCTCAACTTTAATTCCTTCTCCAAATTTCTCCTTGCTTTCCTTTATAGCTTACTCAATGTACAACCTGAATAACATTGGAGAAAGCTACAACCCTGTCTTACGCCTTTCCCAACCACTGCATCTCTTTCATGCCCTTCAACTCTGACAACCGCTGTCTGCTTGTAAATAACCTTACGTTCCCTATATTTTATTGCTGCTTGCTTCAGAACTTGAAAGAGTTCATTCCAATTAACATTGTCAAAACCTTCTCCAAATATACAAAAGCTAGATATTTAGATTTGCCATTTCTTAATCTATCTTCTAGGATAAGCCGTAAAGTATTGCCTTCCATGTTCCTACATTCCTCCTGAACCCAAATTGATCTTCCCAGAGGTTGGCTTCTACCAGCTTTTCCAACCTTCGGTCAATAAGTCGTGTTATTATTTTGCAACCATGACTTATTAAACTGGACGTTCTGTAGTTTTCTCCTGTCTTCTTCTGCTTTCTTTGGAATGGGGATTATAACATTTTTTCTTAAAGTCTGAGGGTACTTCGTCTGTCTCATACATCGTACATACCAGGTGAAACAGTTTTGTCGTGGCTGGTTCTCCAAGAGACTTCAGTAGCTCTGAGGGAATGTCATCTAAACAAGGGCCTTGTTTCGACTTAGGTCTTTCAGTGCTCTGTCAAATTCATCTCTCAGTATATTATCTCCTATTTCCTCATCTACTTCTCCCTTTCCTACAATTTTGCCTCTAAGTTTATTTCCTTCGTAGAGCCACTTTATATACTCTTTCCACCTTTCAGCTTTCCCTTCTTTGCTGAGAACTGGTTTTCCATCTGTGTTCCTGTTTTTCTTATCTCCAAATATCTCTTATTTTCCTGTAGGCTGTATCTATTTTTCCCCTAATTATACATTCTTCTACATCCTTACATTTGCCTTCTAGCCACTCCTGCTTAGCCATTTACCTTCGTTTAAGTAATTGGTAAGCTGTGGAGTAATGACCACGCAGTTGAGTCCGATAGATTTAAAAACATTTGAATACCCTGTGTTCCTGTACCATTTGTTCATGTTTAGGATCTACGGCCACTTCCTGCACCAAGAATCGATACGCAGCAGACTATCTTTCGCCTCGCTATAATTTACAAAGCTTTCGAATTCTTTGTACACTACAGCGTGAGCAGGTAAATGCCTCACTCATCTTCCTACATTATCGAATAAGTAAAGGTCCTGTAATAATCTCTTAAGACATGCAAAATGCTATTTTCATGTCGGAAAACTTCTCTTCGTTGATTATAAAACTTGTTCTGTTTTTTGGAGTCTTCACTTCAGTCACACAACAGCTCGGATATTTTTTACGCTCTAATATTATTCATTAAGTGACAGACGTGAATAATTCTGAATCTTCTTTGGAGCCTGAATGTACTTTTCTTCGGGTCTCGTGGACGAATTGTGATAGCTAGGTTTCAGACGCTCGTTCCTTTCATGTTCTTTCATGCAAAGAAGTTTATCTTGTTCAATATGGTTTCGGGTTTGCAGCCGGTCGTCGTAAACCTCATTTCACGATATTTCGACTGGAAACGTGCCAATCATCTTCAGGTGAGCCTGAAGATGAATGGCAGGTGTCCAGTTGAAATATCGTGGAATGAGGTTTACGACGACCAGCTGAAAACCCGAAATATTTTTGAACATTTGATTCACCGTGAAAATTTCAAATTTCACACTTTTATCGTGTTACTCGACACAATATTCAATATAAACAGAAATAAACACTGAATAATTACGTTAGCCTAGCTGCCAGCATAGTTTTCTCCATTAAACTAAATTTAAATTATCATCGTTTGTAAATTTATATTTGTTATAATTTCACTAACGTATCTTCGTTTTGTCTGCGAACATTTACTCTGACGTGTGAGCCCAAGATATCAAAAGTCTTAGCACCAACGCTCTCTACTTGTTACTATGCGATACGTGATAGAAGTTCCGTGACTGTTTCTACGGGTGCATTGCTGCTTCCCGCACCACGTTTTACGGAAATTACCATTCTATATGCATGGAAATGCAAAGCTAGTGCTACTAACACGATATTGCATTATAATCCATGGCAATGCGTGGGGCTGTTTGTGTTTCTCGGATGAAGGAGCTAACTTCTCGTTTACTGTACTACTGCACATTCCTGATATTAGTACCGTTTGCAATCGTCACTCAGTATAGCAAACAGAACAATGCATATGATTCCCAGCAGATGGACGTCGTCACACGTAGAAGTAATTTAGTGCGTTCGGTAAAGGCGGCGGCTTATGGGCCTATTACCTTTCGCAGTACACGATAATGATGAATTGGAAACAGAATGAGTTTTATCGCGGATGATGGACACAGAACAGTCACAACAGGTGAAAATTGTAAAAACAAGTTCGAAGAAGCGGCAGTGAATCGACGATTGGTACAGGGATTGGCTGTTATGCGTCAGCAGGAATGTTATAATATAGCGCCTGTATGGTCTTTGGTGGGAGTCGTTAGCTGAAATATTATGTACTGAACTGGGAATAAATGGAAATGGCGGATTATGATAAAAAGGGAATAAAAATTAAATTAAAAGAAAAAGAATTAGAATGACTGTAATGGTAAAGATAGGCGGCTTCTATATTATAAAAAGAAGACGATGTTACCTTCAGTAAGTACCATATCGATGTGCAATGAGGGTACGTCAGGGATCTGTAATCAAATATTATATAACTAAAGGTACACACCGTCGTGATCGGGAATTGGGCGTGTTAAAATCTGTTACTGTGCAGTGGGCCGGGTGCTAAACTTTAGTTGTGGGCTCCGCGTACGGAGTTGGCGAGAGAGTAACATAAACGGAAAAATATTCAGACTTCGTTTTAATAAATAGCTATACAAATTCGACTGCAGGTCCTGTTATCATCCCTATCTTTGATGTAGGAAATATTGGAATAGAGAAAAGCAATGAAACCGATTTAACAATTACTGCACTGATCATTATGGCGTCCAATTCCTTCACATTTCAAGTACACGCCACTCGAGTGAAAAACGCAGTTAAATGAAATATGAGTGCCATTTAAAATTTTATATTGATGTATTTCAAGTTAAAAATCATAATTTACAGGATCGGCACTATACTTACACAAAATTGAGTATGACCATGGGAGAGCTGCAAAGAATACGTCTTATCTCCAGAAAGGCGATCTCCCGCAGTAAAACAAGGGAAGGTGGATCACAGATAATTTAATGGGAGAGAAAGAAAAACGATCTTTGCCCTACTCGAAATTTCTCTGATTCATGAAATTAATTTTTTATTTATTTATCCACGATTTATATAGTATTGTTTCAATGTATTGTTTATAATTGGAAAACTGCAAATCAATAACATGGAGACGCAAATCCTGTTTAATCTCTGAGAGTATGCATATGGATCGATCACATGTTGAGAGAATAATTTCAGGTCGGTCAGATATCAGTCTGATTCATTGACAAAATCCCGAACAACTTAAGTACCTGACAAAACACTTGTTGGTCATATAACTGAATATTGCTCAGAAATCTGGAACATGTAGCAGATCAAACAGTTTGGAATCGCTCGGTGGAAGACTGTTAAATTGCTAAATGGCAAATCAGAAAGTCGCCGGTTCGATTCCCGCGTAGCATTAAGATACTTATCTCTCACTTTTCACTTCATTCCACAATGACAACATTGTTGTTTAAAAACAGTTGCACTGTGATTCGGAATCCACGGTAAACTGTAGTTCCCCCTTTCACTCTTTGAGGATGGCAGGCGTATCACTTTCAAACAGTAACGTGCTTCCCTCTGCAGCGCGGTGTTCAGTCCTTTCTTAGAATACTTGACTGCTTCACCGTGTCACTGATCAAGAAGATACAAATAGGAGGCACGTTTAGGTGAACGTTGATTTGCTTTTGGAGTCGAGAAAGACGGTCAAGTCCAGGGTGAATCTGTGCAAATGGTATCACACGTTCTTCGATAACTACAGAACATTGAGCAATGTTCTGAAAACTATGCTGTGAACGTCGCAGCCAGTATGAGCACTAAACGTGATCGTGGCACGTTGCTGATGATAATGGTAACCGATAAATTCTACATCAGCTAGAATGAGATATAAATCGTATGATACATTCTTTCTTGAAATGCGTCCTCCTCCCCATCACCCGTTAATCCACGAAGCAATATTCCCTGTATCTCGAGGTCTGCACGAATGCGAATATATCAGCGGATATCCGCAGTATTTCTGACTTTGCGGATAAAATTGTGAGCGACGCGGATATCTGCGTGTTATATGCGGATATGCCCAGTACGTCTATCGAAATGTTAGTTGAAAACTTCGAGCCTGTGCATATTCTTGAAATCCTTTCAGGGCCCAGGTAGAGCAGAAGTCTGTTGTCCTCGTCTCCTCGTCAGAGCGAATGTAGCTGTACCCGAGGAACGTGCGCCTACTCCGTTTACTTGACCATTTCTAATCTGCGGTTTGTCAAGTGCTTTCTGTGTGGCAAACCGGCCCACTGCCCACTAGAGGTGCCACAACAAATTGCCACTGCCTTCAGTTAGCGCTTCCGACCGAGTGACAACGTATATCGTAGTGAAATACAGTGACAGTTCTATCTTGATCACGACATCAATGGATGGATACTATATCGCGTAACGTGAAAAGAGGTGATCTAACATTAGTGACTGAAAACAAATTGAAATCGTCAATTTGGAAAAAAAAATTGGATACCTATTTGCATGCAAGGAAAAGATAAGCGAAAAAGTGGCCTGTTTTGCGTGTACAAAACTATATTCTTACACTGTTTCATCGCAACCGAATGAACAGCACAGCCACGCATAAAATACAACAAATATACAAACAAACATTCATGTTGATGCATTAAATAAATGGTGACGGAGGTAATGAATATTGACAATAGCATTTCATAGCAACTTTCATAAACAGATACGGTGTGCAGTGAAAGTAACGTATTTAGGGACGTACACAATGTTGGAATTTATACGATGGCCGTAGCTGCAGCCGACATTGTCACTTTTTTTTTGCTGACAGTTACCAATTAGAAGTAGACGGCAGTTTTAACGCTTGAAATGACATGCTTTGGTTTATGTCACATAAGCTCTTGTGCGTTAATATGGAGAAAATAAAAAAATAAAGTGTCCCTTTTGTAAAACTCCGAAAGATTTTTTTTTTTTTTTTTTTTTTTTTTTTTTTTTTTTTTTTCCCATGTAAACACAGTAAAATCTCCTCTGTGCCGATCAGTTTTAACCACTGTTCAAAATGTTCAAATGTTTGTAAATCTATCGGGCCAAACTGCGTGGTCATCAGTCCGTAGCTTACAAACTACTTAAACCTAGGTAAACTAACCTAAGGACAAACACACACACCCATGGCCCGGGGAGGACTCGAACCTCCACGGCGAGCAACCGCGCGCTCCGCAGCAAGACGCATTAGACCGCTCGGCTACTCCACCGCGGCAATTAACATCTGATGCAGTGCTCCAACCACATGGGTTCTGAAGCGCTACTGCGTGTTTCCCGAGCGCCAATGTTTTCCTGTTTGGAATAGCCTCTTTTGGCGTAGGTATAGAACAGTTACCGTGATTCGATAAATCAAAAGTAGTTATGTTGTCGCAGAAATGACCCTCTAACAATAATTATATCACTTCATACCATGGTTTTAAATACTGCTATCTACTACTATTGCCCATTAAAAACTGTAATATCTGAAGATGCGGATAACGAACTTGCGGATGCGGATAAAGTGTCGCGGATGCGGTTGCGGATATGGGCCTTGCGGATGTGGCGTGGATAACACTTTCCTTTTCCGCGCAAACCCCTACCTCTAACCATCAGAGCTGCCACCTCCGTCCGTATCTCGAACTGCGCTAGGTAATATAGTTCGTAAAATCGGTTGTAGTAAGAGCTGAAGCTCCTGAGTGGATTTCAACCGAATCAAATTGCAGACATGGCTACAGAGGCCGGCTGCATCACCCTGTGAACTGCTGTTGAACTTCTGCGCAGATCTCACAAGATGACCGTGAAAATAAAATACGGAAATTCTCTCCTAACCAGAGGTTTTACAACATTCGATTTGTCCGCGAACCTACACTGACCTTAACGGGATACGAATGACATTTGTACATCCACAGCGCCGAACACGATGTATGGTTGAAACACAATAAGAATTCATTTTTATTCCCTGGTCGCATGTCTCAAGTATTTCGTAGTGTTCTACGAGATTATTGATGTCTGATACACATTAAACCGACAGTCTCTTTCTCTACTCTAAAATATTACGAAACATATGTTACATATGTCAGGTTGGTTCAGAAATGTTGCCGGCCGCGGTGGCCGAGGAGACTGAGGCGCTCCAGGTCACGGTCTGTTCGGCCACTACGATCGGGGGTTCGAATCCCCCATCGGGCATGGATATTTGTGCCGTCCTTAGTTATAGCTAGTTCATCATAAGTAGTTTGTAAGTTTAGGGACTGATGATCCCGTAGTCAAGTCCCATAGACTATACAAACATTTGAACATTTTTTGATCAGAAATGTTCAACTCTTTGAAACGCTTATCGGACTTAATTGCGGGTCATCAGTCCCTAAACTTACATACTACCTATGAACTAATTTATACTAAAGACAACAAAAAACATCATGACCGTGGGAGGATTCGAACCTCTGACGCTGGAGGCCGTGGGAACCGCAACGTGGCGCTCCAGACCGCTCGGATATTCCCGCGCGTCTGTCAGGTTGGTGCTTATGGAAATGTCGAGTGATGATATCTCCAGAATCAAATTATATAACCAATTTTAGAACAAATACCTTCCTCAAATATTATGAATTACCTCGATGAAAACGACCTACTGACCCATAGTCAACACGCATTCAACGTATTATTCTCTCTACTCTCACGGTGCTATCGACAAGGGACGTCAAATAGATTCCATATTTCTAGGTTTCTCCCAATCAAACTGCGTGATTCTGGTAGATAGCTACAGTTATCCGATTGGATTCGTGATTTCCTATCAGAAAGGACACAGTACTTTGTAACTGATGGAAATTTATCGAGTACGAGTGATATCTGGCGTTCCCCATGGGAGTGGTATAGGGCACCTATTGTTCCTTATTTTTTTAACGATTTAGGAGACAATCAGAGAAGATCCCTTAGTCTGTTCGCGGATGATGCTGTCACTTATCTGTTAGTAAATTCACCAGAAGATCAAAAGTAACTGCAAAATGATGTGGAGAAGATATATGAATGGTGCAAAAGTCCACATATCTAACTAAAGACCTAGGAGTAACAGTTAAACTTAAATTGGATGAACACGTAGATATATTGTAAGGGAAGCGAACCAAAGACATCGTTTCGTTGGCAGAACATGCATGTTCTCCACCAATTATTCTGATTGCAAATTCTTGTTCTTTGAATAACTTTTTATTGACAAATAAATTACCCAAAATATTATGCCATATAAGAGAAGTGAATAATAAGCTTATTTACTGTTTTTTTTCGAAATTTGCAATAACGCTAACTGCATTAGTACCCGAACTTAAACGTTTCAGCATGTCATCGTTGTTACTCTTCCAGTTCACTCTCTCATCAAAGCACAAATTTGTATATTCTGCGTAACTACAAAAAAAAGTCAAGATTGATAATGGGTGTTATTCCATCAATTTACAGGATTGCATATACTGTGTTTTATCTAAATTTAATGAGAGAACATTTGCAGGGAACCACTTAATAGTATTGTGAATAATGATACAATTTATTCAGTTTATTTTCTCCTTCAGTCCAATAGATTTCGGGAATGCAGCCGCGTAAAATTCACTAGCAGAAGAAGTGAATTTTACGCGGCTGCATTCCCGAAATCTATTGGACTGTACATTACGCCGTGAAAAGTTGAAAATGCATATTTTCTCCTTGTCTTTTGGGATTACAATACTTGAGTCGTCTACAAAAAACACTAGCTTTACTTTTTCATGGATGTACCATTATTTTTAAATGTTGTGGAGAAATTAGGATCTAAATTTCGATAGTAGTAGCCAGCCAGTTAATGGAAGAGGCTATACATACACAATTAGAGACAATTGAAATTCCACCCACCTCTCCCTCTGAAACAAGGAAAATAATAAACTCGTTCAGGATTTTCACATGGAATTTATGGCATTTCCAGCAGGATATTAAAAGCTTGTTTCCAAGAGATAAATACTAATCTTAGCCACATGTATAATAGGTCTCTAATGCAGGGTATTTTCACTGATAGACTGAAATATGCTATCGTTAAACAATTGAATAAGACAGGGGACAAGTCTGATGTCAACAACTACCACCAATTCTCACTTCTGACACGTTTTTCCATACTTTCTGAAAAAGTAATGGATTCACGAGTAGTTTCACATATTGGTGTTGTTGGGGTCTTCAGTCCGCAGACTGGTTTGATGCAGCTCTCCACGCTACCCTGTCCTGTGCAAGTCTCTTCATCTGAGAATACGTTCGGCAACCTACACCCTTTTGGATCTGCTTACTGTATTCGCCCAACGATCTCCTTCAACCATTTTTACCCCACACACTTCCTTCTAATGTTAAGTTGACAATTCCTTGAAGTCTCAGAAGATGTCCTACTAATCTATCCCTTCTCTTAGTCAGGATATGCAAGAAACTCCTTTTCTTTCCGAATCGGTTAAGCAACTTCTCATTAGTTACCTGATCTACCCATCTAATTTTCATCATTCGACTGTAGCACCACATTTCAAAAGCTTCTATTAGCATTTTGTTCGAACTCCGTATGTACCCCGTTTCACTAACACACAATTCTACACTGCAGATAGATGCTTTCAGAAAAGACTTCCTAACATTTAATTTAATATTGGATATTAATAGGTTTCGCTTGTTTAGAAACGCTTTTCTTCCCATAACCATTCTGTATTTTATATCGTCTCTACTTCGTCCGTCAGAAATAATCTTGCTACCCAAATAACAAAACACATCTACTACTTTTATTGTTTAATTACCTAATCTAATTACTTCAGCATCGCCTGATTTTCTGACAGTACATTCCATTTCAAAATCAAATCAAATGTTTGTTAAGCTTATGGGACTTAACTACGGGGTCATCAGTCCCTAAACTTACAAACTACTTACGAACTACCTTACACTAAGGACGGCACAAATATCCATGCCCGAGGGGGGATTCGAACCCCCAACCGTAGTGGCCGTGCAGACCATGACTGGAGCTCCTCAGTTCCCGCGCATTCCATTTCCCTCGTTTTACTGTTATAATGTTCATCTTATATCTCCCTTTCAAGACATTCCATTAAACTGCTCATCCAGATCGTTTACAGTCTCTGACAAAATTACTATGTCATCGGCAAACCGCAAACTTTTTATTTTTTCTCCTTGAAATTTAATTCCTTTGCCAAATTTCTCCCTGCATTCCTTCACGGCTTGCACAATGTACGAATGTAACTCTTCGCGCCCTATATTTTACCGCTGCTACCTTCAGAATTTGAAAAAGTGTTTTTCAGTCGACATTGTCAAAAGCTTTCTCCAAATTTACAAACGATAAAAACGAGGTTTTGCCTTTCCTTAGTCGTAACATCTAAGATAAGTCGTAATGCTAGTATTGCCTCCCGTGATCCTACATGTTTCCTAAATCCAAACTGATCTTCCCCGAGGTCTGAATCCACAAGATTTTTCCATTCGTCTGTAAATAATTCGTGTTATTATTTTGCAACCATGACTTATTAAAGTGATGGTTCTGTAATTTTCACATTTGTCTGCACATACTTTCTTTGGAATTGGAATTACAATATTCTTATTGAAGTCGGAGGGTATTTTCCATGTCCCATACATCTTGCATAGCAGGTGGAACAATCTTTTCATGACTGGCTCTCCTAAAGATATCAGCAGTTCAGGCGGAAAATCATCTACTTCAGGGGCCTTGTTTCTACTCAAATTCTTTAGTGAGCTGTCAAATTCTTCTCGCAGTATTGTATCTCCTGTCTCATCTTCCTCCACTTCGTCTTCTATTTCTATAATACTGCTTTCAAGTTTATTTTGTTTGTATAGGCCCTGTATACAGGGTGAATCACGTAACACGGAGAGTGCGATTGACGTGCGGTTTTCACAGAATGGGTTGCTAGCCAAGGACTCGTATTGTTAGCCAATAAACAGTTTGTAAAAATATCTATGAAGTGTACTTTTATGCAAACATACAATTTTTCAATTGGAACAATTGTTGTTTCTATTATGCATTCGAATTTTTGACACCAGCTGTGTGCAAAGAATTATGAATAACATATTTATTACGTTTAGTTTAGCAGCTACAACCATTCAGAGTTTTGGGGGCAGAGGCTACGACAGCGTTGCTGACTGGCTGGTGGTCATGAGACAGTGGGCCGTGCCCCAGGGGCTAGCCACTCGGCCAGTCAGATACGCTATCGCAGCCTCACCCCCGAAATTTTGAACGGTTGTAGCTACCATACTGAACGCGATAAAATGTCATTCAAAATTCTTTGTACACATCTGGTGTCAAACATTCCAGTGCATAATAGAAACAACGATTGTTCCATTAAAGAAATGAATCTTTGCATAAAAAAAATTAACTTTTTTTCGTAATATTACAATCTGTTTGTTGCCTAAAAATACGAGCCTCTGACTACCAATACTTTCTGTGATAACCGCAAATTAAACGCACTTTCCGTTTCCTCAATATTTTCGGTGCAAGTGTTAGGTGATTCACCTTGTATAATAGTTCCACAGTTGAGCTTTCCCCTCTTTGCTTAGTACTGGTTTTCCGTCTGAGCTTTCTATATACATACAGCTGCTTTTGCTATCTCCAAATATCTCTTTTTTATTTTCCCCCGTTTCAGTCAAACCTTGCCTAATGCTCCCTCAGAAACTCTCAAGCACCTCTGGTTCCTTCAATTTGTCCAGGTTCCATCTCCTGGTTTTTTCTACCATTCTGCAGTCTCTTAAGTTTTAAACTGAAGTTCATAACCAATAAGTTATGGTCAGAGTCTATATCTGCCCCTGGATATCTCGTACAGTTTAAATCTGGTTTCTAAATCTATTCCTTACCATTATAAAGTCAATCTGATACCTTCCAGTGTCTCCTGGTCTGTCCACGTATACAGCCTTCTACCATTAAACTAAGTGTTAGTGATTATTAAATTGAGCTCTGCGCAAAATTCTACCAAGCGATCTCCTCTTTCATTCCTTTTTCCCAGTCCGTATTCACCTACTACATTTCTATCTCTTCCATTTCCTACTACCGAATTCCAGTCCAACATCAGAATCACGTTTTCGTCTCCCTTCACTTTCTGAATGATTTCTTTTATCTCCTGATACATATATTCGACATCATCATCATCGGCCGTACTAGTTGGCATATAAACTTGCACTACTGTGGTCGGTGTTGGTTTTGTGTCTATCTTTGCTACAGTAATGCGTTCACCACGCTGTTCATTGTAACCTACGCACATTCCTATTTTCTTATTCACTATCAAACCTACTCCTGCGTTACCACCAACTAATCTTATATTTATAACCCTGTACTCACCTGATCAGAAACCCTGTTCATCCTGCTACCGAACTTAACTAATCCCCACCATATCTAACTTTAACCTATCCATTTCTCTTTTTAAGTTTTCTAATTCACCTGTGTGATTAAAGGTTTGAACATTCCACGCTCCGCCCCATAGTATGCCTGTTTTGTTCTTCTTGATGACGACATCCACATGAGTAGTTCCCGCCCGTAGATCTGAATGGGGGCTATTCTACTTCCGGTATATTTTACCCAAGAAGATTTCATCATCATATTTTCATACAGTAGAGCTGCATGTCCTCGGGAAAAGACACGACTGTAGTTCCCCCTTGTTTGCAGCCGTTCGCAGTAACTGCATGGCAAAGCTATGTTAGCTGATGTTACAAGGCCAGTTGAGTCAATCATCCAGACTGTTGCCCCTGTAACTACTGAAAAGCCTGCTGCCCCTCTACAGGAACCACACGTCTGTCCGGCCTCTCCACAGATACCCCTCCGCTGTGGCTGCACCTACGGTACGGCTATCTGCATCGTTGAGGCACGCAAGCCACCCCACCTCGGCAATGTCTGTGGTTCATGGGGTTGGAGCTTCATATATCAGTAAAAATAAAATTCTGAATAACTGTCAGTTTGGTTTTCAGATAAGTTTTTCAATCGATAACGCTATAGGGCCTGCACACTTTCACTGATGAAATATTAAATGCTTTGAATTTCTGGACATCACTTGTTGGGCATTTTTTGATCTCTCAAAGGCTTTTGATAAGGTAAATCATGGAATTCTTCTAGATAAACCTAAGTAGTTTGGTATGTGTGGGACAGTTCATAGGTGATTTAAATCATACTTAAATGGAAGAGTGCAGAAAGTCGAAAAACGCAGTTCACATAATACGCAATAACTAGCTAAATCCTCTAACTGGGGTGCTATCAAAAATGGGGTTCCACAATGTTCAGGCCTTGGTCCTTTGCTGTTCTTGAAATAGGTTAATTATTTTCCATTCTATATTCACAAAAATGATAAGCTAGTTCTTTTTGCAGGTGATACAAGTGTAAAGTCACGCATGAAAACAGGAATTAACTGATGACATTGTAAAGGATGCCTTTGAGAATATTATTCAGAGGTTCTTTACAAATTTATTACCATTAAACCTTTATAAAACCTGCTATATTCAGTTTCTTGCAGTAAACAGCATGACGCCATTAATAAATATAAATTTTCAACATAAATCCATTTCTAAGACAGAATAATCCAAATTTTTAGATGTTTGCATTGACAAGGTATTGAATTGGAAGAAACACATTGAAGGTCGTCTGAAACGTTTCAGTTCAGCTACTTAAGCTGTCAGGGTCGTTGCAAATTTTTGTGATATACGTCTCAGTAAATCAATTTAAAATGTCTATTTTCATTCACTGATTTCGTATGGAATCATATTCGGGATAATTCACTTTCAGTAAGAAAGTATTCATTGCACAAATCGTGTAATCACAATAATTGCTGGAGCCCAAGATCATCATGCAGGCATTTATTTAAGGTACTATGGATCTTCGCAGTCGCTTCAACTTACACGTATTAATTTATTAAATTTGTTGCTAAAATCAGACATAGTTGCAACGCTAGGAGAAATGTGATGTATACTATTCAAGATTAAATCTAACTTTGTCACAGAAAGGGGTGAATTATGCTGCCACAATATTCTGAATGGCAACTCCTTCTGCACATAATGAATATTCAAACAATAGTAATTTCGTAATAATAATAAAGAAAATAAAAAGTTAAAACAAAATAAAAAGTAATGAGAAATCCTTAACATATTGAGTGTCATGTATACACACCTTATATTACCTTGACACGTTCCACATCATTACGAAATGACATATTTATTATCTAAGGAACAAGTATTAATCTAATATAATATAAAATTGAAATTCCCTAAAACATGAGAGAATATGTTTAGTTTATTAATTTACTAAAATCAATATTGACGATATGTGTCTCTTTAACTGTCAGCCGTTTACACGTTTTCATATTTTAAAACTCGAATACATGCGTCACAGTGAGCGAATTCAAATAACTTCTAGAAAATTATTCTCGAACTGAGGAGGGGAACATAGAAAACTCTTGAGTAATGCTAGCATTCATGAGCATGAAACCGAATATACAACCACTGAAAATAAAAAACCATGAATAAATGTTCAAATGTTTGCAAATCTAAGGGAATTATCTTCTATGGTCAACAGTTTCTAGACTTAAAAACTACTTTAAGCAACTTAAACTAACACACAAACACACAACCTTGCGCTCCGCAGCAAAGCGGATTAGAGCGCTCGGCTACTCCACCGCAGCTTTCAGTGAATAGTCCTGGAACATTAACGTAAATGATGAACTACTGTTGCACTACTGTTCTTAGAAACAGTCACCTCCAATAACTATGCACCACTAAGCTCTAATATGAATGTTCTGGAGACTATGTAAAAATTCTTATTTTGGGATGTTGTTCAAAAGCTTCGTCATGTATGCCAGGAATATACTTAAATATCTTTCCTTCAAAAGCGAGTCTCCTTCGTGGAAACAGGAAGAAGTCTTGAGGATTGAGATCAGGAAGTATGGTGGATGTTCAATTTGCACCATCCCCTTCTTTGCACGGAACTGTTTGACGATATTGGCTGTGAATGGGTGAGCATTGACCTGCATCTTGAACGCCCACCATACGTGCTGGATTTCAATCCTCCAGACGTCTTACTAATAACTCGACTCAAACTCGCTTTGAAAGGGAACGTTCAAATGTTCAAATGGTTGTACTTTTATGGGACTAAACTACTGCGGTCATTAGTCCTCTAGACTTAACAAACTAATTAAACTAAGTTAAACTAACCTAAGGACCAATCACACACACCCATGCCCGAGGGAGGATTCGAACTTCCGACGCGGGAGACCGCGCGTGCCGTAACGTGTAGCTCCAGACCACTGGGCTACTCTCGCGCAGCGATAGGGAAATGGCGAGGTTGTTGAAAGGAAATGAAGACCTCCTGAAACATTTCGTGGACATGTTTCTCGGAGTCCAATGGTGCCTAGTTTTGGGAGGCAACTGCTTCGATAAACAGTAGCTGCAGTTTGTAGTTAATCTACGTTAATGTTTATTGCCAGAAGTTGCACTTCTCATTACCCAATATCAGAGGTAGTTTACACATGCAAGGAGACCACATGAGTATCGGAGTTTATAACTTGAAGAACAGTGAGACAAATCCATTCTACGCAACTCTAAAAAGTTCTCGAGAAAATCGATTTCGAAGTTTTGTAAGTACCAATAATTAAATCAATTGCAGTATCTGTTGATGTATCTCAAGTTGCCGGGCGCCGTGGCTCAGTGCGCCTGATTGGAGGACTGAACGCCCTCTGTATTAATTAAACTGAGCCAACAACACGTCTCCACAGCTACTAATGGCTTTCCAACCAGCTAACCTACTCAATCATCGGTTTAGGTGACGACAAGGCTTTTAGCTCGTCTACATACAGGGGCGGATCCAGGACAGCCTGCAGGGGGAAGGGGGAGGTGAAAAAAACGCCTCCCCCCTTGGCTCCGCCTATGTCTACACAAACATAATCAAAAACTGACACAACACGCGGAATTAGAGGCCAAAAATATTTTGTATAACTGAATATGTAAAGAAAAAATAACAATGTCACAGCAGGTTGAGAAACCAGAACGCTACAAATTTTTTGCTTTTGGTAGTTCTTGTCCGGACGCTGATCGTGTTTGTTCGTGTGGTTCTACGTGTTCTTTGGCTCAGCTTTTTTTATTACAGAGAGCGTTCAGCCCTCTGACCCGGCACACCTGAGCTACACCGACAGATACTGCAACTGATTCAATTATTAGTACTTCATGTACTTGCAAAACTTCAAAGTCGTTTTTCTCGAGAATTTTTTAGAGTTGCGTCGAATGGCTTTGGCTGATTTTTATTTGTGTTCTGAACTTCACGTACCATAAATATAAACAAATTCTATAATCCGATACTCATGTGGTTAGATCAATACGTATAAGCCGTTTGTCATGTGAAATACATGACGATCAACGAAGTATGCGATAGACTGATATATTTGTAACTTGCATATTTCTTCGAAGATGCACCAGCTCCTCCAAAGAGACAGCCTACATCACACTTGTGCGTCCTCTCCTGGAGTACTGTTGCCCCTTGTGGGACCCTAACCAGGTGGGACTGAAGGAAAACATTGAGAAGGTTCAGAGAAGGGCAGCTCGTTTTGTTTTATCACGTTACGGGGGGAAAGCGTCACGGAAATGTTGCACGAATTGGGGTGGAAATCATTAAAGGAACGACGTTATTCATTGCGGCGTGATCTGTTTGCGAAGTTTCAATCACCGACTTTTACTTCTGAAGGTGAAAATATTTTGCTAGCACCCACCTACTTTGGGAGACATGACCGTCCCAATAAAATAAGAGAAATCAGATCGAAAACGGAACCATTTAGGTGTTCTTTCTTCCAGCGCTCGCTATTAGAGAATGGTACGATAGAGAAAAGTTATGAAAGTGGTTAATGAACCCTCTGCCAGGCACTTGAATGTGATTTGCAGAGTATCTATGTAGATGTAGATATATCACCGTAATTTTTCGATATGGATTTCGCATGCAGATGTTATAGATCGTATCTCAAGGTAGCACATAAAAACCAGCAGACATTCTTTGCAGACCGAAATCGTAGGAATCTTGAGCTGCAAGGCAACATGAGTAGTTATACTCCCCCACCCTGTAGCGTCAGGTGGGTGACCTGGCAGTGCCATGTTTCCTAGTCTCAACCCCCCCGCCAACCCCCCCCGCCCCCCTCCACTACCCCACCAACCTCACGCAAACACGTTCGTGAGCGCCAAGCACCGGGGCAGGGTCGCATTATAAATGGCGCCGCTGTTCGCTGCAAATAGCGCACACATAAACTCGCGTGGCGTCACCGCGTGCATTAATAACGTTCCGCTGGCGTTTCTATTTTGTTTCGTTCCGCAAACAATAACGCGCGCCCGGGGAACCCCCGCGGGCTTTATCGCGGCGGCGCCTTGTTGTTCTGCCCTCCAGCAGGCACCCCCGTCGCCGCTAACCGCGCCCCGCACCCCGCGTCGTGACCTTGGATCGATCCCCGCCGCACGCACGCTCGGCCCGGCGTTATTTGCAGCTCTTTTGTGCGACCAACCACGTGACTCGACCTCCCGCGTCCTTAAATAGCGACGGGCAGGTACTGCCGCGGCGCCGTCTACCTGTTACCACTTCAAGTCCAGACTAACGACCGCCAGGCTGCGCCACTGTCGTTGAAGAAAAAGGGAGGTTAATGGCTGGCCACAGACGTCCGCGGTGCCATGACGTTTCTCCATCAATCAAGAAAGCGGTAAAAATACCTACCGAAGTAATCGCTTTTATAGCGTTATAATGGGGAATAATTGTTCCTCTCTAATAAAAAACACGACAATGTTGCAATACTCCACAATATTTATTCTTTAGTACCAACTACTTTTCGGCTGTTACGCCATCATCAGGTACAAAGGTTACTATAAACAAACGTCAAGATAAAGATTTTACGTCATGTGTATCAAAGAATCACATAGATCAGGAAAAGATAAACGTTGTTAGGAAGATATATTAAGAAATGGTCAAAAATTATTAATTATCGACTAAGTAGCTAATAAAAGTGACAGTTTGAAAAATAAATTGCATGGTTTTTTTGTTAAAAAAATAAAACTGTTATCATAAGTTACTTATTCCTTCACAGTCTCTGAGTAATTCATTGTAGGCCTACTTTGGTTTGTAATAGGCAGTATTGCTCATGTGAAATCGCATTTATAGCGTTATAATGGGGAATAATTGTTCCTCTCTAATGAAAACAACACAATGTTGGGATAATCAACAATATTTATTGTTTAGTACCAACTACTTTTCGGCTGTTACGCCATCATCAGGTACAAAGGTTAATGTAAACAAACGTCAAGGTAAAGATTTTATGACATGTGTATCACAGAATCAGATAAATCAGCAAAAGATAAACGTTGTTAGGTAGGTATATTCAGTAGTGGTCCAATATTATTAATTATCGACTAAGTAGCTAAGAAAGTAAGTGACAGTTTGAAAAATAAATTACATGGTATTTGTTAAAAAATAAAATTGTCATGATAAGTAGAATGCATAAATAGGAGAAAAATCGATACAGCTGACAGGAAAATAAAACAGATACTTGGAGATAAGAAAAACAGCTCTATGATTATCAAGAACACGGATGGAAAACCAGTTCCCAGCAAAGAAGGGAAAGCTGAAAGGTTTAAAAAATACATAGAGAGGCTCTACGAAGGAAGTGAAGTTAGAGGCAATATTGTAGGAAGGGGAGATGATGTAGAGGAGGATGAAATCGGAGATACTACACTGAGAGGTGAATTTGACAGAGCACTGAAAGACCTAAGTCGAAACAAGGCCCCTGGAGTAGAACTACTGAAGTCTTTGGGAGAACCCCAGCCATGACAAAACTGTTTCACCTGGTGTGTAAGATGTATGAGACTGGCGAAGTACCCTCAGACTTTAAGAAAAATGTTATAATCCCCATTCCAAAGAAAGCAGGCGCAGACAGGTGTGAAAACTACAGGACCATCAGTTTAATAACTCATGGTTGCAAAATATTAACACGAATTTTTTACAGAAGGATGGAAAAGCTTGTAGAAGCTGACGTCGGAAAAGATCAGTGTGGGTTCAGGAGAAATGTAGGAACATGGGAGGCAATACTCACTTTACGGCTTATCCTAGAAGATAGATTAAGGAAAGGCAAATCTACATTTTTAGCTTTTGTAGATTTGAAGAAGGCTTTTGACAATGTTGATTGGAATAAACTCTTTCAAGTTCTGAAGCAAGCAGTAGTGAAATATAGGGAGCGTAAGGTTATTTACAACTTGTACAAAAACCAGACAGCGGTTGTCAGAGTTAAAGGACATGAAAGGGTTGCAGTGGTTGGGAAGGGCGCAAGACAGAGTTGTAGCATTTCCCCTATGTTATTCAATTTGTACATCGAGCAAGCTGTAAAGGAAAGCAAGGAGAAATTTGGAGAAGGAATTAAGGTTCAGGGGGAAGAAATAAAAGCCTTGCGTTTTAATGATATTGTAATTCTGACAGAGATAGCAAAGGACCTAGAGGAGCAATTGAACGGAATGGACAGCGTGTTGAAAGGAACATATAAGAGGAACATTAACAAGAGCAAAACAAGGGTAATGGAGTGCAGTGTAAGAAAATCAGGTGATGCTGAAGGAATTAGATTAGGTAACGAATCAATAAAGTTGGTAAATGAGTTTTTTTTTTACTTGGGCAGTAAAATAACATACGATGATAGCAGTATAAAGGATATAAAATGCAGAATGGCATTGGGAAGAAAAGCGATTTTGAAAAAGAGAAATATTCAGCCTTGGTCGATAATGTTTCTCAGATCACGCACTATAACCACGGTATCCTCCTTTGTGAAATCTTTGCATAAATAACCTACATCGTTTCTCACCTGAGCCAGTCCTGCTATAGGTATGAGAACCTGTGTGACTTGACGCTCTGCACCTAGCTCTCCCTGAATTTGTCCAATACCTCTACCAAGCGAACTACCTAACAACAGTACTTTCTTTCTCTTTACAAATATTCCTACCCTTTTCAAGTCCTACTTGAAAGTTTGTTGTGCGCTTTCTACAGCTTAAGCTACACGAGGCTCATCGGATTCTGGTTGAGGCAACAGGTCGAATGTATTTTACAGGTTAATTACAGAACTGTCTGTTACTGTCCTATGCCTGCTCCCCCTGCTACGTGTAGCCACTTCTAGTTTACTCTTCACCCTTCTCTCTCTCTCTTTCTCTCTCTCTAACCTGTCCGAAGTCTTCCTTACCTTATCTAAATCTGCTTGAAGATGTGCAACTTTTTCCTCCTGTTCCATTATTATTTTGTAAAATATTGCATATTCTACAAAAACCATGGTAGGTCTCATTTATGTCCCCTTTTTCCACGCCAGTACGTTTGTCCCAATGAAGAAAACCATAACAACCATCACTCCCCATCCGGAAAGTAAAGATCCTACGGCATGTCGCACAAGTCTTACCGATACTCAAAACATAAATCATACAAACCTATGAAATACTGACTAAGGCGTAAGTTTTACACCAAGATCCACTACAAGCTATTCATACAAATATAAATATAATACAGTGATAGGGTAATGAATAAAATGTCGTTCACCGAAAAATGTATTGAAAAATCACGGATTACTACACACTTTTGCTGAATCACGAAATTATAATCTACGCAGTTAACCGTTCATTTGTGGCTGATAGACTTTGTTAACCTTAAATAGTATATGCAGCGAGAGAAAGAAGTAGGAGATTGGGTAGGTACGTACAAGTTTAAATTTCCGTGTTCAACGATTCGCGCGTGTCAAATTTGACCTGAAACATGTGCTTTCGGCACTAGAAAAAATACCCTTTTACTCCGTTGAATCTTACTTTACACTAATACTTCCACAAATGTAATAACACTTACATTCATAAAATTGGAAATGTTTGAAAATAGCTTAAAATTAAGATTTTTGTAATTATCTACTGCAGAAATTACTTGAAGTGTACACTTAGGCGCCGTGATACCATCTTGTGAATTTTTATAGGGACGCGTACACTTGGTAAATTCGAGTGTGAGAATATATGTTCTAGAAAGTTCAGTTGGAGAAATCGAGTTTCAGTGTGCGGTTGGCTTGAGTGTCTTTACGTGAAGAGAGGAACGTTAACGTGAGAGACTGCTTTTTTACTTACGGGGGATGCCGAAGATAGGACAGTTGTTGCTGGGGAACTGCTTTATCAGCTCTCCAGTAATGAGGCCTGTCCTATGGCAACTGTACAAGAATTGTGTTCGTCGTCTTCCTAGATGAAACTTTCCTTAACGGAGTTTGTATATTGCAGTTCGTATAAGGACGATTCCTAACTTTGCCTGCTAGCATGGGAGATCTGCAAACAGCCTTTGGGAAACTAGTTCACTGTCATGTACAGTCGGTGACAGAATTCGCGAGACCCCTCGCCTAATCGCTATACACAACCGCAAAGTTCTGCTGCTTGGTGGGAAGTATATACAGCTAGGCAACACGATCGTACATACTGTCGATTACCCATCTGACACGAAATCTGAGAGGGAAAATGTTATCTTCCAGTATCGCAGCCAGTTGTAACAACACGCGTGCTTTCTATGCGACGTGAAGGCGACTTCGAAAACTGATTTTAGAAACTGCTTTACGTATTAGCCATAGCGTTTTAAGCTGTTCGCGACCGACAAATTCCTTCCCACATTTCTTTTCTTATAGTTTCAATGAACAAAGACAGCAATTAGAATTGAGATGCTGCAGTCCGTGAATATTTTCGGATGTTACTGACACATTCAAATGGAAAAACTGCATTCATATCATAGAATTAATTCAATTACATGAATGGACTTTGTTATGAAGCTAAGTGTTACATCATGGTGCATCATGTTCCGAGTATCGCTGACGGTTTCCGCCCACCGCCTAGGTTGCGCTATAAAGACGACAAACGTTTGGCGCCGCAGATCACTGATGGTATTTCCGAGAGTGAAGGTATCGTGTCATTTCCACTGGTTCTCTTTCGGTTGATGTTACAACTAAGATATCAGCGCAAATTTAACAAACATAAGCCAGCTGTGTCAGCACAAATTACAGTTCTCCTCAGATGTTTGGCACTTTTCCATACTCCTTGTCTTATTGAAGCATTCGACAACATATTGGGCTATTGTAATACCAGATACAATTATGTCAAATGAATGTGCAGAGAAGCAAACAAATGATAAAGATAAGCTTATTTATCTCGCCAAATGACTAACTACTGATAACGAGCGACAGTTCGATTACTGACTCTGTCACATTTTTCTTCTATTTTGAAATATGGCTCATTATGTTACTCACGTAACAATAACAAACACACATAATAATTGCCGCAGTGGAGTAGCCGAGCGGTCTAAAGCGCCTCGCTGCGGAGCGCGCGGTTGCTCGCCGTGGAGGTTCGAGTCCTCCCTGGGGCATGGGTGTGTCCTTAGGTTAGTTTACCTAGGTTTAAGCAGTTTGTAAGCTACGGACTAATGACCACGCACTTTGGTCCGATAGATTTACAGACATTTGAACATTTGAACACATGACAATTGAGTAACAATCTGTATCGCAATCATTGTGAGGAAATTATTATTCCGTAACCATGAAAATATATTGATAATACTATATGAAACATGTGCAACAGACAATTGTGTTGCATCAAATGTTTTTTTTTAAACTATCGTATCCAACACATAATTGTATTTTTATTCCGTTTCTTTCAATAACGACGCAAAAGCATTAGGTTGTAGACCTATGTTCCTGCAGAGATTCGATAAACGGCTATACTATATAGTATGTGTGGGTGGCGCCGGCATAAATGCGCAGATGCGTAACACGAGGTCCTACGATCGATCTGACATCCGCAGCACATTTATTTTTAATTATTCACTCATTTTCACGAATTTCAATTCGTATGTTGCACATACGTAACGTTCTACTCAGTAACAACTTTGGTAGCGAATATAGTATCAAAAAGTTTTAACTCTTCTTTCTTCCAGTTGATATGATAACAAAGAGAAGTTTTGATTGAATGAACGAAATAGACAGTCTATTTGCGTCAGATGTTCTGATCAGATTGACACTGCCACCAGAAAAACAGATCGTGTGAGTCATAGCGTAAGTTTCTTCACAGACAGATAATACATGTTGGTTTCAGGGCACATATCGTATGGATTTATAAATATCAAACAATATAGTAGTCACAATTTATTAGCTGAAATAAATGCATACTGGAAAACGTTGCCTTTATGTGTTTTAAAAACTTGACAAGCACATACCAAGAGTGTAATAGCTACAACGACAATCTCCGAATGCGATTGTCTTGACAAAGGCTAATAATATCCCCTTATACGTTTGCGTGCTGAAAGTCTCAACACTAGGGATCGCTGGATGGGTCTCACCTACTTGGCTCAAGCTGTGCGATATGAAACACGAATATGAACCTTTTAAATTCCTACAATATCTCCCCTGTGTAGGCCATAGGAAAAGAGAAAACTCACGCCAAATGATCCAATTACAGATAGGTGCAATATCAGCTAATATTGAGGCTCACCATTGCTGATGACGGTGTTTTCGGTGTTTCGAAGTAGCTAAACGATTAGTTTTTGAATGAAAGAGCACGGGTTTGAATCCCGTCCCTTCCAAAATACTTTCCTTATATTAACCCTTGTAGTTTTAAAAATCAATTATAAAAATTTCAATGCATAGTATATGTATTTGGTTTCGTTGTAACTAATTTAATTAATATATCTTATTTCATCATTTAATTTCCATAATTCGATGAAGTATTAAATGAAAATAATATTTCAAAAATTGTTGCACGTATTTATATGCCGAAGTTATATTACCTTGGGGTGTTCATCGTCAATGAAAATCTCCACACTATGCAGACTTTACCTAAGTATTTTAAGCGAGAAATTTTATCCGAAATATGCCTCGGTGCAAAGCATACTTTATTCAAGTTTTTAAGTAAATAACTTTTCACTGTTAATTTTTGTGCATACCAAGTATATAGATGGGAATTGTGGCATTGAACTGATGCTGTAGGATTGAATGTGTCTTAATTGAGACACCTCTTGACATCAACGTTCGTGGCACACTGAAACGTTTAAGTAAATTTAATTTTCATAAATATAAGGTTTACATCACGAGAGGTAATATGAAATGAACAAAAATGTAAGGAGTACCGGGAAATCGAACCAACTTTCCACTGCAAGCACTTCTCTACTACGCTAGGAACACTCCTGAAAGACGGGAAGTTAATAAGCAGCTTATATAACACCTATTTATCTGTGAGAAAATTTCGCCACCTTATTCGCTTTCCCTTTAGCCAACTCGGACGGGATATTTTGGGAATTTGAAAGGTTTGCCAACTTCCTTCTCGCAGGGTTTGAACAAAATCTTTGAAAACCATCGGATTTTTTAATAAATGAAGCATGTCAAGTTACCAAAAAAAGTTGGTCTTATTTTTGTCACCCTGATTTCTTTAATGAACAGTTTCATATTAACAACATACCTGACGCAAGAATCATTTATGAAACGTCTGAGGCCAACTGAATAACAATTGGTAACATTTAGCTGCAGTAGATTGTCGTGTAAGGAAGTTTGTTTACACGCGCTAGCCGTGCTGTGAAGTGCCCCATTTACTTCCGTTCAACCCTCTGGCTGACCACAAGCACTGACTGGAGGACGAGACATTCGCTGCGATTGAGTAGAGGCATGCCTCGCCTCTTCTCGACTGCCCACTGATGTGTCTGAACCTGTCTTTTCTTAAATGGACTGTTTGCCTTATAATGCCTGGTTATCCTGATACCGACCTCCTAATGGATTCTCGTCCTAGGTTATATTATTGTGCACTGAATTAAAAATTTTATTATTGGATGGTTTCAGATAGCCCGCCTGTTAGTTGCCATATTTAGCGGCAATTCTTAAATTATTAAACAATAAATCTATGATAACTTCTTTATATTTGAACATTAACATGTCGTGACGCTGAAAGAAAAGGTGTGTGTGGTCTATTAAAATTGTATTCTGTTGAATGTGTAACACAATAACCTCGAAGCAGGTATCAAATTATACCTTAATAATGACATGGCCGCGGAGGAATGGCCGAGCCCATTGAGGTGCTACGCTACGATGTGCGAGGCCGTTCCCCCTCGGGGGTTCGAATCGCCCCCTTGGGCATGGATGTTTCCATCGTCTGCAGTACAAGGTTGTTCATAAGTAGTTTGTAAGTTTAGGGACTGACGACCCTGCAGTTAAATCCCATAAGCTTAACAAAAATTTAAACTTTTTTTTCCCTTTTTTTTAGGCATGGCAGTTAGGTATTGATTTGAACGTCTAGTCTGTTTGTTGGTTTTGAGGAGTTTTTAATGTTTTTAATACCATTTCGATAGTCTTAGCTGCAAGCAAAGAACTAACCTTCGGGAAATCTTATAGTGAAACAAAGTACGCTGTTGTATGAACAAAAAATACAAAAGTTTCGAACCTCTGTTATAGTCTCTGTATCTGTTAGCTGGTTCAGAAGTGAGTTTTATACACAGCTTCAAGACGAATTTGAAAGTAATGTATAAAATCCATTACTCTACGACCCAAGTTATTGGCGCTTACCTTGTATACTATCGATATACCCGGAATATTACTACTATATATCGTACAAAGAGCTTTGCAACCTACTTCGAGAAAGCTACTGGAAACCTCTGACCTGAATAAAAAGACATGTCGTTTATGGCTTCTTACCATCAACAATAGTTATGATAAAGGGTTTCATTGTGTCAACTATTGTTGATGGTAAGAAGCCATAAACGATATCTGAATTTTTTTTTTTTTCTTTCAGGTCTGAGGTTTTCCGAGTGTTTGCTCTTGCAAAGCTCTTTGTACGATATATAGTAGTAATATTCCCGGTATATCGATAGTATAAAGGTAATCGTCACCAACTTTGGTCGTCATGTAATGGAACTTACACAAAATTGCTTTTAAATTCTTGTTGAAGCCGTGTCCAAAACGCACCTCTGAACCAGCTGGCAGACCATGACAAGAGGTTCAAAACTTATTGTATTTCTTGTCACACAAACAGCAAACTTTGTTACACCATCAGATTTCCAGCAGATTAGTTCTTTGCTTGCTGCGTAACCTATCGAAATTATTAAAATAAAATTTTAAAACCAACAAACAACCTCAATGTTCAAATCAATCTGTAACTGCCATGTCATCATTCAGACATAATTTGAAAGCTACTTCGAGCTTAATGTTCAAAAAAATGTTCAAATGTTTGTAAAGTCTATGGGTCTTAACTACGTGGTTATCAGTCTCTAAACTTACAAACTACTTATGAACTAACTAAGACTAAGGACGGCACAAATATCCATGCCCCAGTGGGGATTCGAACCCCGACCGTAGTGGCCGTGCAGACCGTGACTGGAGCGCCTCAGTCTCCTCGGCCACCGCGGTCGGCGAGCTTAATGTGTTGCACATTCAACAGAATATATTTTTAGTAGAACACACACTCCTTTTTTAAAGCATCATAACTTTTTATTGTTCCAAGTTAAAACAAAGTTATTATACACTTGTTGTTTAGCAATGTAAGAATTACCACTAAATATAATAACTAACAGGACGTCTATCCGAAACCAACCAATAATTTGGTTTTTAATTCAGTGTACAAGCATATAGACTACGACGACAATCCATTAGTAGATCGGTATCAGGCAAACCAGGCCTCATAAGGCACTGTCCGTATAAGAAAAGACAGGTCCGCCCACATCCATGAGCAGTCGAGGAAAGGCGAGGCATTCCTCTACTCTGCTCAATCGCAGCGAATGTCTCGTGCTTGGGGCCGCAAGAGGAAGTAAACGGGGCACTCACAGCACGGCGAGCGCGTATAAACAAAGTTTCTTACTCGACAACCTACTCCAGCTAAGCGTTCCCAATGGTATTCAGTTTGCCTCAGACGTTTCAAAAATGATTCTTGTATTAGGTGTGCCGGTAATATGAAACTGCTAAATAACAACTCAGGGTGTCATAACATCTGGCCACCTTTTTGTGGTAACTTGACACGCTTCATTTATTAAGAAGCCTGAGTGGTCAACATACGTATCCAACACTTTTTGTCCTAAATTTTTCGCAAAATTACTCTCCTGTTACCGCATGTACCTTTCAACTACAGAACACCCACGACTCAAAATACCGACAGAAACACGTTCGTATTAATGATTTAGATTCGTTGCTGTTTCGCAGATCTGTCATTCGTTGCTACAGCGGAAAGCTTCTTTATAAAGAGACAAACGACTCCATTCACTTTATTCACACAATTTTTACGACTGTAGCTCTAAAGAGGACCCTGTGTTCCGCATTCATAATGCATCTCCGTCCGTGGCCCATAGGCGAGGATGTTCTCTGTCCTGGAATTTCATTCACAAGGAGGGTTCGAAATTTCCCTCAAGGACTCCAACGTCATTCATTTTATACTGCATACTGTTTATGAATGACCAAAGTAGGTCGCGGGATGGATTTCACCGATTTGATTCAAACTCTGCGAGAAGAAGAAAGCAGACAAAACATTTCAAATTCCCAAAAATATTTCGCGCGATTTGGCCAAAGGGAAAGCGAATACGGTCGCAAAAGTTTCCCGCATAAAATAGATGTTATCTAAGCTGCTTATTGAGTCACAGTCTACGTCAAATGTGTGTAAAGTGGTGGACGAGGGCTTTTATTGCAAAATTTGCGGCCCAGTTTCGATTCTCGGTACTTCGTAGAATCGTGTTCATTTTGTATTACCACTCGTAATGTTAACCTTTTATTTATGAAATTTAAATTTACATAAATATTCCAGTGTTCCACAAAAGTTGACGTCGAAAGGAGACTCAATTAAAACACATTCAATCGCATGGCATCAGTTCGGTGCCCCTGTTTCCCCGCAATGATTCGATACATTTTGTATGTACCAAAAGCAATAGTGAAAAGTCATTTACTTTAAACATTGAATCAAGTGTGTTTTGCGCCGAAGCATATTTCGGATAAAATTACTCCTTAAAATACTGTCATAAAGTTTGCATAGTGTGAGGTTTATGTTTCTTTGTCGATGAACACCCTAAGGAATGTAATATAACTTCGATATATAAATACCTGCTACAACATTTGGAAATATTATTTTCATCTGAAACTTCATAGAATTATGAAAATTAAATGATTAAATAAGGTGTCTTAATTTAATTAGTTGTAACGAACCCGTATATATTAATTATGCACTGAAAATTCATAATTAATAGTTAAAACTGTCTGGGTCTCCAGATTGGGGCCAGCGGTGAACTTAACCAAGTGGCTACCCGCGTCCGTCTCAAACTTCCACAAGTTGCACGCTATGGCTGTAGCGCCCACATCGTGCGAGGTCGAACGTATGACCGCATATGCGGTGAAGTGATTGAAGAAACGCCGTCTTCGCGAGTCGTAATTAATTATATTGGTATGGGGTCTATTACTTCGGATATGCCCGAAATAACAGAACACCACACCAATATAATAAGAAACGAGAATACCCAATAGGCTTCGAATCGTTGCGGAAGCAGTATTAGCAGAAGTTCATTTATTTATAATGGTTTAGTATGTAACAGTATAAGAGTGCTACTCATAGGACCCACTGTTTGACTACCATTGGAAAAAAAAAAAAAAAAAAAAAAAAAAAAAAAAAAAAAAAAAAAAAAAAGAGTCAGACTGTTTGAGAAACACCGAGGTTCAATAGAATAGAAACAAAAATTCACCTACGAAATTAGATCATTTTTAGCATATTTCCTTTAAAGCGTATGTAGTATGTTTTAACGTTCTAATCTATGATTTCATTTTAATATTGTGTACTTTTTTTAAATGAGGCAGAACAGTATTACTTTTAAACATTAATTTAGGGAATGAATAACATATTGTGAACAATTATAGTACAGAAGACGAATCAAGTATAAAAAAGCGTTGTGGAAGGAGCAGGTTCGTCTGGAAGGGCGATGAAGGCCAAATAAAAAATAAAACACAATGAAACCCTTTATCATAACTATTGTTGATGGTAAGAAGCCATAAACGACATGTCTTTTTATTCAGGTCAGAGGTTTCCAGTAGCTTTCTCGAAGTAGGTTGCAAAGCTCTTTGTACGATATATAGTAGTAATATTCCGGGTATATCGATAGTATACAAGGTAAGCGCCAATAACTTGGGTCGTGGAGTAATTGATTTTATACATTACTTTCAAATTCGTCTTGAAGCTGTGTATTAAACTCACTCCTGAACCAGCTAACAGATACAGAGACTATAACAGAGGTTCGAAACTTTTGTATTTTTTGTTCATACAACAGCGTACTTTGTTTCACTATAAGATTTCCCGAAGGTTAGTTCTTTGCTTGCAGCTAAGACTATCGAAATGGTATCAAAAACATTAAAAACTCCTCAAAACCAACAAACAGACTAGACGTTCAAATCAATACCTAACTGCCATGCCTAAAAAAAAGGAAAAAAAAAGTTTAAATTTTTGTTAAGCTTATGGGATTTAACTGCAAGGTCGTCAGTCCCTAAACTTACAAACTACTTATGAACAACCTTGTACTGCAGACGATGGAAACATCCATGCCCAAGGGGGCGATTCGAACCCCCGAGGGGGAACGGCCTCGCACATCGTAGCGTAGCACCTCAATGGGCTCGGCCATTCCTCCGCGGCCATGTCATTATTAAGGTATAATTTGATACCTGCTTCGAGGTTATTGTGTTACACATTCAACAGAATACAATTTTAATAGACCACACACACCTTTTTTTTTCAGCGTCACGACATGTTAATGTTCAAATATAAAGAAGTTATCATAGATTTATTGTTTAATAATTTAAGAATTGCCGCTAAATATGGCAACTAACAGGCGGGCTATCTGAAACCATCCAATAATAAAATTTTTAATTCAGTGCACAATAATATAACCTAGGACGAGAATCCATTAGGAGGTCGGTATCAGGATAACCAGGCATTATAAGGCAAACAGTCCATTTAAGAAAAGACAGGTTCAGACACATCAGTGGGCAGTCGAGAAGAGGCGAGGCATGCCTCTGCTCAATCGCAGCGAATGTCTCGTCCTCCAGTCAGTGCTTGTGGTCAGCCAGAGGGTTGAACGGAAGTAAACGGGGCACTTCACAGCACGGCTAGCGCGTGTAAACAAACTTCCTTACACGACAATCTACTGCAGCTAAATGTTCCCAATTGTTATTCAGTTGGTCTCAGACGTTTCATAAATGATTCTTGCGTTAGGTATGTTGTTAATATGAAACTGTTCATTAAAGAAATCTGGGTGACAAAAATAAGATCACCTATTTTTAGTAACTTGACATGCTTCATTTATTAAAAAAACCGTACTCCTTTCAATAAAGTCAGAGGACATAAAACAGCGATTGATAGTAGAATGAACATCACAGAATACCGAGACCTTGCATGTGGGTGTTTAGTAGCGTGGTCGACATACGTCTCCCTCACCTTTTGTTACAAATTTTTCGCAAAATTACTCTCAAGTTACCGCATGTGCCTTTGAACTATAGAACACTCACGAGTCAAAATGCCGTCAGAATCACATTCATATTAATGATTTAGATTCGTTGCTGTTTCGTAGATCAGGCATTCTTAGCTACAGCGTAAAGTTTCTTTATAAATATTAACAGAAACTACATCATAAACATTATTCCCACAATTTTTTCGACTGTCGCTGTAACAGGACACTGAATTTCACAATAATATCGCGTCTCAGTCCGTGGATCGTGGATTTGATGTTTCTACTCCTAGAATTTTAACCCTCAAGGATTGGGGAAGGGGGGGGGGACAGACATTTCCTCAACGATTCTGTCTCTTAGTTTATTCTGTAGAATGTTTATGACTGAAAGAGTAGATTGCGGGATGGTTTTCAAAGATTTTGTTCAAACCCTGCGAGAAGGAAGTTGACAAACCTTTCAAATTCCCAAAATATCCCGTCCGAGTTGGCTAAAGGGAAAGCGAATACGGTGGCGAAAATTTCTCACAGACAAATAGGTGTTATATAAGCTGCTTATTAACTTCCCGTCTTTGAGGAGTGGGCCTCCGTAGTGGACAAGTGCTTAGAGTGCAAAGTTGGAAGTCAAGGTTCGATTCCCCGGTACTCCTTACATTTTTGTTCATTTCATATTACCCCTCGCGATGTAAACCTTATATTTATGAAATTTAAATTTACTTAAACGTTTCAGTGTGCCACGAACGTTGATGTCAAGATGTGTCTCGTGGTCATTAGTCCGTAGCTTACAAACTACTTAAACCTAGGTAAACTAACCTAAGGACACACCCATGCCCCAGGGAGGACTCGAACCTCCACGGCCAGCAACCGCGCGCTCCGCAGCGAGGCGCTTTAGACAGCAGTTATCATGTGTGTTTTTTATTGTTACGTGAGAAACATAATGAGCCATATTTCAAAATAGAAGAAAAATATGACACAGTAATCGAACTTTCGCTCGTTGATCAGTAGTTAGCCATTTGGCGAGATAAATAAGCTTATCTTTATCATTTGTTTGCTTCTCTGCACATTAATTTGACATAATTGTATCTGGTATTACAATAGCCCAATATGTTGTCGAATGCTTACTATTAGGAATTTCAATAAGACAAGGAGTATGGAAAAGTGCCAAACATCTGAGGAGAACTGTAATTTGTGCTGACACAGCTGGCTTATGTTTGTTAAATTTGCGCTGATATCTTAGTTGTAACATCAACCGAAAGAGAACCAGTGGAAATGACACGATACCTTCACTCTCGAAAATAGGTGTTATATAAGCTGCTTATTAACTTCCCGTCTTTGAGGAGTAGGCCTCCGTAGTGGACAAGTGCATCAGTGATCTGCGGCGCCAAACGTTTGTCGTCTTTATAGCGCAACCTAGGCGGTGGGCGGAAACCGTCAGCGATACTCGGAACATGATGCACCATGATGTAACACTTAGCTTCATAACAAAGTCCATTCATGTAATTGAATTAATTCTATGATATGAATGCAATTTTTCCATTTGAATGTGTCAGTAACGTCCGAAAATATTCACGGACTGCAGCATCTCAATTCTAATTGCTGTCTTTGTTCATTGAAACTATAAGAAAAGAAATGTGGGAAGGAATTTGTCGGTCGCGAACAGCTTAAAACGCTATGGCTAATACGTAAAGCAGTTTCTAAAATCAGTTTTCGAAGTCGCCTTCACGTCGCATAGAAAGTACGCGTGTTGTTACAACTGGCTGCGATACTGGAAGATAACTTTTTCCCTCTCAGATTTCGTGTCAGATGGGTAATCGACAGTATGTACGATCGTGTTGCCTAGCTGTATATACTTCCCACCAAGCAGCAGAACTTTGCGGTTGTGTATAGCGATTAGGCGAGGGGTCTCGCGAATTCTGTCTCCGACTGTACGTCCATTGAGACGTTACTGAATGCCGCCTTTGCTTGGAAATTCAAATCTGACGGCTTACTCGATGCAGTGCAATACGAGGGAGAGTTAGAAAATAAGATTCCTCTGTCCACTGTGGTCAGAGTTTGGTATAAAAGATAATATAATAGAATGAGACTTAACCCAGATAGCGCTGACGACCTTCCAGAAGGACGAGAACGGCAGCTCACTTTTTTTTTATTTTTGTCTGTAAGAATTCCTGCAAATTGTCATTCTTTATTTTTTTGAATAAACCTCTCCCATTGCAGATCAATTTTAGCTTGTATTTTCGATTTCACAGTGGTTGGATACAGCTGAGAAGTTGAGGTCCATACAGAAGATATTGAAAACTTCCTCCTAGATTATATTTCCTGAACTTACTTCAGTTTTTGAGACATTTATATGTATATATTTCATCTTAAATGTTGCTTAACAATAATGATTCATCAGGTAAAAATTATAAAACATTCATTTTGACGGCATTCCAGATAGGTCTGTATTACAAAACTAAAGGCACGATTGTGAAAAAAAAAAGTCATAGATACCGATCTTGTACAGTCCTATGAAGGTAATTAATAGCTTCCGAAAAAAAATTAAACCAAACGTAATTCCGCCCTATCTGGGTTAAAGATAAAACATCTTTATTTTACTACATAATTCCAAGTACATTGAGAGATTTTGGCATACCGCTCTATAAGATTAAAAAAAAAGCCGTACATCAGATATGCCGTCATAAGCAGTCGTGGCCTACGAGTCCTTTCGTTGTCCTCGGATTGAGACACATGAAAACTTTTGTGTCCCACCTTCGTCGTCGCTTTTGTGTCCCAGCCTCGTCGTAGGTGTCGGTGGCCGAGTGGAACGAGACCGACACAGGAACAAAGACAGCACGCTGGTGCAGGTAGGAGGGGAGCAGCCAGAAACTATAAACACTCGAGTAAATTAGAAAGAGATATATATTGCACAGAATGTAACAATACTTAACTTTTACATAGTACTGCAGAATGTTGATACATAGTTGTTAGAGGCCTGCCTAGTGCCTGTACGATAGCAAAGTATTCACTGGTGCCTATCTGATTACGAAGGTCCTAACTCGTTGCTATCTCAGTCCGAAGTGCCCGATCCTTCAGTGGTGGCCAGGAGCAGCGTTGTCCCAGAGGGCGCTCGTGGCTGTCGTCGTGAGAACGCCGCGCCGTGCGTGCATGGCGGCGCGCGGCGAAAGTAAGTGGCGCGCACTTTGTACTTGTGCGACACCACACCCCTCCCCCCCAAACCGCCGCGCCGTCGTGGCGTAGGGCTGAGGGCCACGGCGACGGCACTGGGAGGAGGGCCTGGGCGGGGGCGTTACTGGTGGGACGGGCGTCGTAGCTGAGGCTGGGATCGAGACGCCGTCCGCGCCCCGGCATCCGCCTTGAGATCCTCCAGGGAACCCGCCGAAACCTGGGGAAGGGCGCACCCCCCCCCCCCCCCCGCCCAGAGGGAGCAGGTCATCGTCTTCTGAGGTGCGTGGCCCAGGCGGCGGCGGCACGCACGGTCCCGGAGTCCCTCTCGGTGACGCTGTCATCTGCGGCGGCGACAGCGGCGGCGTCGCGTCGATCTCCATCGGGACGATCTCGTAGTCCGGGGACGCTGGACCCGTTGACGAACGATGTGTTTGTGCTCCCTGGCGGTGAACTGGGTCTGGAATCAAGAAACCGGAGACAGGATCGCGCGGCCTGTGCAGGCGCAATTGGTTTGCGTGGCGCCGCAGCTCCGACCCTGTGGAAGAACGTACAACAAACATATTGCGCCCGAGCACGCGCTGAATGATGCCCGGCATCCATTTCTTCTTGTTTCCAGCAAACACCCTGTACAGCACCGGCGTGGAAACCTGAAAACGCGTAGCGCCATACGAACCGACTCGGTGCGTGGGAGGCTGCAGCAGGTGAAGGAGAGTGCGGTGACGGCGGCCGTGTAGCAGCTCGGCAGGAGACGGGCCGTCACGTGGCATGCACCGATACGTAGACAGGAAAATTTGAAGTGCTTGCTGCCTGGAGTGCTGACCTTTCATCTTCTCCATGTGAGACTTGAATGTTCGAACGAAACGTTCTGCTTCACCATTGGACTGAGGGTGAAAAGGTGCAGTGGTAATATGCTGAATATCATTCACACGACAAAACTGTTGAAATTCCGCACTAACAAACTGAGGTCCATTGTCACTGACGATAGTTTCAGGCAAGCCTTCGATGCAAAACACTGATGTTAAGGCACTGATTGTACTAGAAGCTGTCGTTGAGTTCATGGCAATCACAAAAGGAAACTTGCTGAAAGCGTCTACAACAATTAACCAGCGCGTATTCCAGAAAGGTCCGGCAAAGTCAATATGTAAACGTTGCCATGGCCCCTTGGGGCGTGGCCAATCTGAGAAACGTTGCGGAGGAGCCGCCTGATGCTCCGCACAAACAGTACACTGTGACGTCATGTTCTCTATCTGAGCGTCCATACCAACCCAGGTACAATGACGTCTGGCCAGTTGCTTTGTCCTAACAATGCCCCAATGTCCTTGATGCAGGAGGCGTAACACTTCTCGTTGCAGGGAACGAGGAACAATCACTCTTGCTTGGTCGTTGTCGGTATGCAACAACAGTACACCCTGACTTAAAGACAATGCATGACGTTGTGCAAAATAACGTCGAACCAGAGGCCGGCAGGCAGGCTGGCAGGTCACCCTGAGCGAACAAAACGTGCTACCACACTTAGGTCTGCATCCGCAGCTGTTTCCTGTGCAACCCGACGAGAGTTCAAAGGGAATCAAACATGCATCACCGATTAGTGCAGTCTTTAATTTGTCAAAGGCAACTTGGCAATCTTTAGACCATACAAAAGGAACATTATTCCTACGTAAGTGATGCAGTGGAGCTGCAATCTGAGACGCATTGGGAATAAACCTGAAATAATAGTTCAGCTCTCCCATTACTGCTTGCAATTCATGCACATTCTTAGGAGGAGGCAAGTCTTTGATTGCTCTAAGATGTGACTGTAAGGGATGAATTCCTTGGGCATTAATCACATGGCCTAGGTACTCTATTTCAGTTTGAAAAAACGAACACTTTGCTTTATTACAACGTAGACCTGCTGCAGTCAACACTTTGAAAAGGCACTCCAGGTTTGCTAAATGTTCTTCAACTGTACGTCCGGATACCACAATGTCATCTAAATAGTTCGAACAACACGGTACAGAAACTGTCAGCTGTTCCAAAAAACGCTGAAAAATAGCGGGAGCGGAAGAACTGCCAAAGGGTAGGCGTTGAAATTGAAAAAGGCCCATGTGAGTATTAATGACGAAAAATTTTTTTGACTCGTCATCAAGAGGAATTTGCAAGTATGCCTCTGCTAAATCAATCTTGGAAAAGAAGCGAGACTGTCCTAATTTGTCCATCAGTTCGTCAGGTCTGGGCAGGGGGTAAGTGTCTACAATTGTTTGACTGTTGACAGTTGATTTGAAGTCCGCACAGAGACGAAGTTTTCCGGACGGCTTGGGTATAATTACTATAGGCGAGGCCCACTGACTCGCAGAAACAGGAGAAACCACCCCACTATCTTGCCAACGTTTAAGTTCTTCGGCAACTGTATCACGCAATGCGATAGGCACTGGTCTAGCTTTACGAAATTTTGGAACTGCAGATTCTTTTAAAGTTACATGTGCCACGAAGTCTTTTGCACAACCTAGTTCTGGCGAAAACAAGTCACTATATTTGTCACACAATGCATTGATTTTATCCTGAGGCACTATTGACGAAATTTGAAGCACATCTCTTTGAATTGATAAACCAAACAAGTCAAAAGCATCTAGTCCAAAAATGTTCTGTGTCGATTTGGCCTGAAGAACTACAAAAGCAACTGTTTTTGTTACACCTTGAAAAGAGGCAGGCAGGCTACACGTTCCTAGCACGGGAATATTTTCACCTGTATAAGCTGTTAACACTTGCTGTGACGGCGACAATTTTGGCGAACCCAGAAGTTCATAAGTATCTTTATTAATTAATGTAACAGCGGAACCAGTATCAAGCTGAAATTGCACAGTCTTATTTTCTATGGAGAGATTTACAAAAAGGTTGTGCTTCTGGCGCACGACAGGTGCGCGAATGTGGGCCACGTCTGCTACGGTTTGTTTACTGCCCTTGCGCGGGCCGCGTAGTGAAGTGAGCGGCGCAGACTCGGCACGCAGCGGATTAACAACACTGTCACTAGATGGCACCACCGCCGGATCGGCGTCCGCGCAATGCGAGGCTACTACAGAGTCACTAACTACTGCACTAAACTTTTGAGTAGCTACTTGATGTCTACTGTCACTAGCGACACAGTACTGGGCACTATTACAAGGAGCAGTTGCAGAAGGCACTATTTTCACTACAGGAATGCACTGTTCATAGTCATTTTGCTTGTCCCGAACCCTTTTCCGTTGCACTGTTTTACGCGCTCGTCGGCGCTTGCTACATGATGCACTATATAGTTTTGCCATAGGCGCAGAACTACTTTCTTGCAATTGAGATCCAAGGAAAGCACTGTTCAATTCCACAGCCCGTATAACATTTACAGAATGAACCGTTCTCGCACTCTGCGAAGCACTGTTTCTAACCGTACCGTTCTTTGAGTTTTTAATTTGCATACACACAGACTGTACATGTCCTGATTTGCCACATTGATAACAGGTTGCGTTGCGACTAGGGCAATGAGCACGCTTGTGGCGAGACACACACTGGGGGCAAGATTTACGTACATTTTTCTGAAATGAGCGTTGGCGCCCGTTATTCAAATTACTGTTTCTAACACGACGGGGCGACCTTTGTGTCGCACTTTTACACTGGCTACTGTTCACTGTCTGTTCAGCACGGCCTGTACTATTGTAAGAATCACTAGTGCTACACTGAGAACTACGGCTAGGAAAGCGTCTGTTATGGCGCACGGAATTTACACTGTGGCTTTGCATTTCTACATCTGCTAAGTCAAAAGTATCATGCGCATCCATAAGCTGCAGTACACTGTCTAATGAGGGGTCAGACTGTTTCAGAATTGCTGCTCTAATTCTGGGGTCCTGAATATTCTGCGTAATCGCATCCCTCAACATCACGTCACTATACGAAAGTCCACAAGAGCAAGTAAATTTACATTGGCGGGTTAAGCCCTTCAACTCGGTGATCCACTCTTGGTGTGACTGTTGCGGTAATTTTTTAAGTCTGAAAAATCGGTATCGTGCAGCGGCTACAAGAACTTTTCTCTCGTAATGAGCATTTAGTGCCTCTACTATTTGTTCAAAGTCTACATCACGAGGAGATGCTTGCGGGAACAGTTTCTGCAGTAACACAAAAGTTTTGGGGCCCACCACGGACAATAAAAGATGCTTAACAGTCTGACCTGTAATTTGATGAGCCGCGACGAGTTCTTGAAACTGCGCGAAATAGTCACTCCATTCTTCCTCACGTTCGTTGTACTGGCGAAATGTAGGAAGCTGTGCAGCGGCAGGTGTGGGCTGCTGATGTGACGGCTGTTGTTGTTGGTTAGCTGCTTGCGCCGTGAGCTGGGCCACAGCCTGGAGAAGTTGTGTTATTTGCGCCGTCTGTAACTGAATAATTTCCATTAAGTTTGGGTTCGGGGTAGTGGCCATGCTGACCGATTAGGCGCCGCGCATACAAGTAACTTATAACAAAACACAAATGCAATATGAAAGAGGACGCTCTGCAACAAAAAAGTCCACAAAACACGTAACAATATTGTTCCCCCAAAAATCTTATAATAAGGGTGGGTGGGCGGGCGCAATTTCTGCGTGCTCCGACTGCTGCTGTCTGGCTGCTGCAAGTGGGTTGGTTCTCGGTTCGTGTATCACTCCTCGTCGCCACTTTTGTGTCCCAACTTCGTCGTCGCTTTTGTGTCCCAGCCTCGTCGTAGATGTCGGTGGCCGAGTGGAACGAGACCGACACAGGAACAAAGACAGCACGCTGGTGCAGGTAGGAGGGGAGCAGCCAGAAACTATAAACACTCGAGTAAATTAGAAAGAGATATATATTGCACAGAATGTAACAATACTTAACTTTTACATAGTACTGCAGAATGTTGATACATAGTTGTTAGAGGCCTGCCTAGTGCCTGTACGATAGCAAAGTATTCACTGGTGCCTATCTGATTACGAAGGTCCTAACTCGTTGCTATCTCAGTCCGAAGTGCCCGATCCTTCAGTGGTGGCCACGAGTGGCGTTGTCCCAGAGGGCGCTCGTGGCTGTCGTCGTGAGAACGCCGCGCCGTGCGTGCATGGCGGCGCGCGGCGAAAGTAAGTGGCGCGCACTTTGTACTTGTGCGACACCACAAAAACGAACCTATAAACCCAAATTAGGAGCTTGTAAGTTGTCACATTATTTGTAAACCAGTTGAATCTTTTGCGAAAGTTTATCAAAACCACTGCATTTGGTTGGCTGACTTTGTAAATGTTTTATGCGCACTTTATTTGAGACCAGCGAACACGGCAGTACTTCGAATTTCTAAATACGAGAGGTGATCAAAAGAGAAGGCACGAAACGTCTGAACAAACAAAACGGTTTATAATTAGAATGTGACGCTGTGGTATAATGTAGCGCGTCATTTAGGGAAGTGGAGCATTCGTCGTCACCTCACCATACAAAATTCAAGTCCCTAAGCAGGCAAGGCGATGTTCACCGTCGTTTTCGACGTCCGAGCTCCGATACTCATCACTGCCATCAGGGCATGTGTGGAGGAGAATTTGCGTAGGTGCTACAAAGATCGTAGCATCTATATCTATTCAGACAGTCAGGCAGCCCTGAGATCACTGGCAGCTCCTGCAAAAAGGTCTAAAATTGTTTCAGAATGTCACAGGGTTATGGTGGAGCTAGGGGAAAGCAGTAGAGTAAACCTATTGTCGGTCCCTGGCCACTCGGGGATCAGTGGCAACGAACATGCCGACATATTAGCCAGGATGGGGGCAGAGACTCCATTTATTGGACCGGAACCTGTCCTGACAATCACCAAGGCAATGAGCAAATTGGAGCTACGTAACTGGTTCAAAAGACAGCACGTAGAATACTGGACCAAAGTCTACCAACAAAAACATGGCAAGGTAATGATGCCAAAGCCATGTTTTAAAAGAAGCTCTGCAATCCTGGGTCTGAACAGAAGAGAGATTAGACTCATGGTTGGACTGCTGACAGGCCATGGGAATTTCAAAAAACACCTACATACAATGGGAATAACAGAAGAGGACCCTAACTGTAGGATCTGTGATGACGGTGATGAAACTGCATCACATCTAATCTTCGAATGCATTGCATTGGAGAGTAAAAGGCACAGAACATTTGGGACAACTGAAATTGTGTCTAATAAAGAACTGGTAAAGGGACTCCTTGCACTGTTCAAGGGCATTGGTTGGCTTTACTAGATATACAGGGAGCGATACCGCACAATAAACTTAGTTTCAGTGCGGGCAGTGGCTGGTTGGACCAAGACTGTTTTGGCTTCCTTGGAAAAATCAAATCAAATCAAATCAATCTGATACTCATCGAATTCCTCCAGCACGGACTAACCGTTAGCAGTGACGTGTTCTGTGAGACACTCTGTAGTCTACGCAAGTCCGTCTAGAGCAAACGGCCTGGGATACGGAGGAAATGATTCTGCTCTTGATAACGCGCGTCCACAAGTCTCCAGCGTCACACAAAGTGTACTGGCCAAGTTCAAGTGGGAGCAGCATGAGCATCCGCCATACTTCCCAGATATATCGCCCTCTGACTTCTATCTGTTTGGTCCCTTAAAAGAACATATCAGAGGTAAGCGCTTCAACTCGGACCACGAACTGAAGGGCAGAGTAGAGGACTGGCTCTTGTCCCAGCCACAGGAATTCTGTGAACAGGGAATCCTTTGGCTCGTTAAATAGTGCGATAGTTGTGCTAAGGCCTCTGGTGATTACTTTGGATAAAAACATCAATTATAACCAAAGTGTCGTTTCGTACCGTTTTAACTAAACATCCCTCGTACGTATGGGAAATTGCATATACATTATAAATTTCTTGTCCCTGTCTCAGCCAATTTTCTCACCCTTTTTCCCTCTCTCTGTCTGTATCTTCTCCCCATCTCTCTGTTCGTTACCTTTTTGCACTTATCTCTGCCCGTCTCCTCTTCGTGGAGTCGCGGTGGAATGACCGAGCGCTCTAAGGTGCCTTGCTGCAGAGCGCGTGGCTGCTCCACGTTGGACGATCCACTCCTCCCACGGACATGGGTATGTGTGTTGTCCTTAGATTAATTTAGTTTAAATGGTTTGTAAGCCTAGGGTCTGAAAACCTCAGTAGTTAAGACCTAGAATTTTACAAACATTTTAATTTCCTCAGAGCATAATTTCCAACCATTCCTCTTTCTCTCGATAACCTCCTCCCTCTCTTTAAATTTATTTACCCAGTAAATGTGTTTGTTAAAAATACGTAGAGGTATGCACATGTAAATTTTTAAAAATCTTCTACATGTAAACTTACGTACATGAGCCAACTTTCATAATAACTTCATGGTGATTACATCAAGATCGGAATAAAAACGTAGATTTCGAATTCTTTCAGGTTAAGTACCCTCTGGCAAGCAATGTACAAACCTTTACGTGGACTATGACCTTCCACTTGGTCTAAGGTCAAGTATGTAAAAAAATCATCAATATCGGAGGAAAACTATAGATTCTGACAGTGTACCCTCCGCAATGCACTGAACGAAGTTTTACGTAAACAGTCTCCTTCTTCTTGATAAGAAGGTCAAGAGTACAAAATTTCATTAAGATCGGTACAAAGCTATGGGTTTTGTGGAGATCCATACGTAAACTACCCGCCGCCATGCACTAAACGATATTTAGTTTTGAAGTGTGGCGAATATCATTAAGTTTAAAAGAAAGCTATAGATACAAACACGTGGATACATTAAAAGGCGCACTTTTAGTTTTTATAATTTTCCTGTAGATTTCCAAAAATATTTTAATTTCATACAACCATTGAGAATTACAAACAAGAAATAAGGAAGATCAGCCAAATCGGCCGAGCGGTTCTCAAATTACGGCGTAACCAAGGGAAATCCATTTTTATTTAAGAAAATAGATTGTGCTGTGCCTTAGCGTGCGGTACCATGTCTTCTAAAAGAAAAACACATTTTGGAATATACACACGTTATGACACTTCCGGGTGCGGAAGGTTTAGTAGGTAGGATTTAATACGATCATCGAAGAGAAGAAAGCAATCGTCTCATATACGATGCCTAGAGAACAGTATGACAGTTATGTGATCGCAGTATTCCTTTTCCTTCCGACAGGTGTTTGGCGGACTGCCATCGTGACAGCCAAAATACGACCGAACGTCAGACCGACGTCCGAGATATAGCCCATCTGTTCGGTGATCCTTCCTGGAAACGGAAATGACTTGTGCTTTTATTCTAGCCATTGGAAACGCTTCGATCCTTCAAGGAGTACAGTGCACTGCAGCTTTAAGGGGAGTACAGTCTTTCATTCTTTCACGTACACATTCTATGTACAATCTTACTGGCAAAGGTTCCCTCAATAATTATCCATTAAAACTGTAGTCAACTTCAAATTCTCTAAAAATTTGTCGGAAGGAATACAAAAATGTCTTAATTGACGACTTCATTATTCGAATAGAGTTGGATAAATGTTAGGCTACGTCGCTAGTGGTGCCAGCGATAATATAAAGACACTTGTGCCGATAGAGAACGACAGTTTCCATAACAGTAAATGATATCTCAACTGCTCATTTAGAGGATCAGGTGAGACATCATACACAATATACACACGGTAACGCATTTTATACAGGTATTAGTTACAACTGTAATTTGTGTGTGATATTTTGCAAACTCTTGAGATTTATATTGTGTTCACCAAAAGCAAGGCACATTATGGGCTGCCATAATAGAGAAAAAATTATTCATATAGCCCTTGGTACAGTTAGCATGGCATGGACAGTATGAGTTTAACAATCAGCCCTTGGGCGAAATTTGGTCATCCTTGCATGAGTGCAAGTCTAGCTTTGCAACAGTTGTAGGAGGTACTGGTATGACTTTTGTGCGTCTTCAAGGTGCATCCCAGACATGATCAATCAGGTTTAAGTCTGCTTAACAATCTGGTCACTCCATTCGTTCAATTACGTCAGCTTCAAGCATGTTGTACACCACTGCAGCTCTTTGGGGACGAGGGTTTCGTCCACCACAGGAACCCCTCTCCTATGGCAACAGAATAAGGCGTAACAAAAGGTCGAAGGATCTCGTCTCTATACCTCTAAGCAGTCAAAGCGCCATTCTGGAGGTATGTACGTCCTCCAATATTAGTTCCTGCTCTCACCATTCGTCCACCACCATGATATGGTGATGTTTCATATACATAAGCAAGATTGTTCCGAGTTGTACGTTTTATCTAGATGAGGGAGAGCTGGTTGTCCGACTGGACTTTTTCCGTTGATATTTGGAGGCCTTTTGCTGCACTGATGGTGCGTTGCATCTAAGTTGCGTTCAGCCTCCTGTTTCAACGGGCTCTTAACGGAAATAACGGTCACCTCTTGCTGCTGTTATCCGTGGAAGATCTTCTTCTTACTTTGTTTTAATGTTTACTACTGTCTGAAATCTCGTCCAGGTCCTGGAAATTATACTTTGGAATACTCCAGTAACTGCAGCCACCTTTCTTTGTGTTTATCCTGCTTCCAACCATCGCATGGCTCTCATATTTCGGAAAATCACGTCGTTGTAGCATTGCACTTCCTGCTCACTCTCCTATCTGAACCCAGCTGCTTGCGCAATTCGATTAGTAGAGAAAAAGCAATTTAACACCATCCCCATCTGCAGTAACTTTCTGTTATTACAACTATCTCAGTTGCCGTAATGTTGTTTTCTCCACTCTGTAGAACCGAGAGAAAGACGATAACATTACTTCAGAAGTTAGATATTTCTGCTTACAAACTAATTCTTATGATCAGTGTAGTTACACTGCATTTTCGAATCATGGCGTTAGCACCTATGTTTGTGCAAATTGTAAATCTAAAGTATTTTAGAATGTTTTTAATTACAAATGAGTTAATAATTGATGATAGCAATCTAAGCAGCAGCAGGTATTAGTATCTCTTATGCTAGGCAGTATATTTAAGTTATCACTAACGCTTAACTTACTGACGTAACAAGGAGACCACATGGTTTTAGGATTTTAGAATTTTTTTATATTTATCGTACGTGAAGTTGGGAACGCAAATAACAATCAGCTAAAGCCATTCGCCCCGTCTTTCAAAAATTCCCGAGAAAATCGACTTTGAATGTTTGAAAAGTACTAATTATTAAATCTGTTGCAGCATCTGTTGGCGTACCTCAGGTGGTAGCGTTCTGGCCTTTGAAACCTGGGGTTGGTGATTCGAATGTTCTAGTGACCATTTTTTGTCTTTTTTTACGTTTTGTACAAATTTTTCCACAATTTTAACATCTAATGGTAATTTTTACGAAAAGTGTGCGTATTTTTGTTTTATCTTGATTTTCTAGATTTTATAGAAAGTTGTTAATAATGATGGTTTCAATCATTAAACGTATGGTACATATTTTTACAGTACTGGCTTCACCGTTAGTCGACGACAATAGTCTGGGATTGTTCAGTTTGTGAAGAGCTACGACTCTTTTTGGAAAGTCGTCTCCATGGCTGGCTTTCTAAGAAACTAACCTTCTCAACCATCGTTTTACGTGACGAATAGGTTTTCATCTCGTCTACATATACAGAAACAAAAACTGACACAACACGTGGAATTAGTGATCCCAGAATGTTTTATATAACTTAATTCGAAAACGAAATAAATAAATATACATAAAAATAAAAATCTGTTACAGTGGGATTCGAACTAGCGACTATATGATTTTGATGCCGGAACTATACCACCTGAGATACTCCGACAGATACTGCGACTGTTTTAATTATTGGTACTTACGTGTACTTTCCAAAACTTCAAAGTCGATTTACTCGACAATTTTTGAGAGTTGCGTCGAATGACTTGCGCAAAAGTCACAGACTTTATAGTTTCCACTAGGAGTGTTATTCATTTATATTTCGAAGATTTTTGGTCGTACCTTCACCTACTGCCACGCACCGACATATCACCACCATAGACTACCATGCGAGACTCATGGCTACTCCCGTGGGTCGCGGTGGAGTAGCCGAGCGGTCTAAAGCACCACGCTTCGGAGCGCGCGGTTGCTCGCCGTGGAGGTTCGAGTCCTCCCTGCGGCATGGGTGTGTGTGTGTTTGTCCGTAGGTTAGTTTACTTGGGTTTAAGTAGTCTGTAAGCTACGGACTGATGACCAAGCAGTTTCGTCCGATAGATTTACAGGCATTTGAACATCATTCCCTTGCATAGAGATAACTCAATCAGCCGTCGGATGATATGCGCCTCTGAGGCGAGCGGCTGGTCCAATGTCAGATAACAGCAGCGTATGTACATCAGTCTAACTGTGTTGTTAATCGTGTACGGCCTGCTTGCTTTATGTGTTTCGGTAACGCCAGCTGTGCGACTTGCGCGTCGATAACGACGCAATAACCAGTCTCCGAGTGGAGAGAATCCGTCTCAACCGAGAATCAAACCCGGGCTTCTTGCGTGACACTCTACTGGACGACGCAGGCGGTCTCCAGGTGTGTTGGACGGTGATGACACATCAAACATCAGTTAGCCTCCTCTAGACGCTAGGGCGGCGCGAATAGGGTTGGGTTGTTTCGATGGGATAGTGGGACTATACTGCTCAAGTTATCAGGCCCCCTGTCCCACGGTGGGAAGGAGGATAGGAAACGAGGGACGTGTAAAGGAAATGAAATCAGGGAAGTGAAAAAGGAAGGAAGACTGCATTAGCTCGGGGTCCGTGCTCACCAGGCACGTACGCACGTACTCTCGCAAGAACGGCGAATGTACTAAGTTTTGTAGACACATATCATTGTTACCAGCGTTTGATGAGTGGCCAGCCTCTACTGCCCATATTGTTTTGTCTATACTTAAATGGGTAGTGTTATGGTATGTATAAATTCTTTCTTGTGTCATTTCTCTTTTTGTATCACGTTTACGTTTAACTGTTTGACTGTACCTGTATTATCTTACTTTTTACGCTTACCAGGTACTCTGAAGATGGGCTACGCACGAAACGCGTCAGTACAAAAGGAATAAAGACTTTATCGTTACCTGCATGGTTTTATTGTTAGCAGACAATCAGCTTTTTAAACTTATTTCTTATTACATTGATAATTATGGCTGCACACCTCCATCAAGACTTCAAGTCTGACCTGAAAAGTGTCCTTAATATTCGCAAATCACGCGCGCCGCCTACAGGACGCATAGGCGTATCTTACACCAGATCTAGGTGGAACTTCTAGATCACCGCCTTAGAGCTGCAACGCACCCAGTACGCTAATGTTTATGTAGCATCCCATATCCCACACGTGGCGCAGGCGTTCCACATACCTTCGACGATGGCCGGGTGCATATTGACGGCATTGGGTTCGTTTGTGACTCAAGATATGCTATTCAAATTAATCTCTGTCATGTACAGCATCGAGCGACGGCACATATTGTAAGCACGCTTATCATAATGTGACGACGTACTCCGACTTGCCTTTCCATCCTATTAAAAAGGGGCCTCGCCCCAACCTGGCAAGTAGTACCAGTGCAGCTGACCGTCGTCCCACTGTCCGTTTTCTACTTGAGATACCTCTTCTTCGAACCACGCCTACCCTTCCACGCTTGTTCACGGCTAGTCTGGAGTACTCTATGACGTAATCGCGACTTATGCCGAATGCGACTGACTGAAACATACGCATGTTCGCTGGAAATCAGTGTGGCTAGCATGTTCATGATCCTACGTTTACATCAGTTGTCCAGTCAAGCTGGTATCTCACGGTCAACGGGAAGCAGATCTGCCAGACGCGCTTCCACAGATACACCTAGCAGCATCGCAATTATGTACCACGTGTGGAGTACAAGACGACGATTGCCTCAACTTGACTGCGGCGAAGCAGACGATGTTTGACTTTTGGTCCGCCAGATGTTGGCCTTCTGCACACGCGCAACACCTGACAATATTGCAGAAATGTTCCTCTTCCCCGATGGGGACTATTTGCCGCAAGCGAAGCCCCACACAGTGACATGGATTAGCGGACTCGCTGTCCACTACTAGTTTGGAAATGGTGATAAATCAGTTCAAGATCATCACATCAATGAACGTCACTGCGCAGTTATTACGTACCCGAAGTACCAGCAATACTTTCCAACATTCTCCGGAGTGCATTCCGCGTCCTCTCTCGCAGGTGGGTCATCCATGAAAGGAGCAACTTATTCATATTCCCTATTACCCGATTATGACGGATCATTACCACAAAAAATTTCGAGAAGACGTTCGTGCATGATCTACTAACGTATCGCCGCTGCGCGTTTTTTTCCCCCTTTTTTTTTTTTTTTTTTTTTTTTTTTTTTTTTTTTTTTTTTTTCCTCGTGCTGCTAATCACAAGCGATCGTCACTCGTGAGGACGCATTAGTCCCACGGAGTAATTAATTTAAATAGTAATAGGTCAAAGACATTCTTTTATTAGCGCTTGAAGGGCTCCTTCGTTTCTCTTTGAAGTTTTTCTTTCCTCTTATTTGTGTAAATACAGATTAAGAATGGGTTGAGGCGATCACTGATGAAATCGATCTATAAATAACAACTCAAAAAAGAAGAAAAAAAGGGACTGCTCGCTAAATGCGGCAGGACCTGGGTTCGAGTCCCAGACCGTCACAAATTTTCATATGTTACAAAGTGATAGACCAACTAAAGAAGAGCATATTCTCGCCAACTGCGAAGTAATATTTGCATATTTAACGTTTATAGCTGCGGACTATCAGCATGTATGTTCGTTTAGAACAGAAATTTATATTCTAAGATTCTTGTCCAGCCCCAAACTTCTTTTAACATGCGGAACGTTTCTGCTCAAGAGGAAACACACCAATCATTATATTTAGCTTACTTCGCACCACCAGAAATTCATTGACATTTGTCATTGTTCTATTTGTGAAACTATGAGAACTATATATATTTTCGAGCCAGGCGTCGTGCCTTTTCGTGGGGAAAGAAAAACTGCTGGGAACGTTTCGCTTTGGAGCAAATAGTCGGCCAAGCTGGTGTTCCCGCTCCAATGCTGCACTCCTTAATAGTTCAACCTTCTAGCAAAAGCGAGACTACGGAAGCACTGAGGCCGCTGTATAAGCACGTCGCGGTGCGACCGTCACGTGTCGCTCCATCGCACTCCACAGCTCTCAGAAGCCCGCAGATGATCTGCTTTCATCCCTCAGCAGCCGGTCTCCTAACACACTTACTGACGAGACTTCTGCCTCACACGGTCGGCTGCCCACTGCTAGACCTGTCGAAAACCACGTGCACAAAAATACTGACATAAGAGTTTTTGATCTTCTTTCTAAATTTTCGGCGAAAATTATAGTCTTAACATATGACACTGTTTACTGAGACGTACATTTATGAAACGCAAAATTGTAATAAAATATTAACACGAATTATATACAGAAGGATGGGAAAGCTGGAAGAAGTCGACCTCGGGGAAGATCAATATGAGTTAGGAGAAAGATGAGTTTTGTTACTTGGGCAGTAAAATAAAAAATGATGGTCGCAGTACAGAGGATATAAAATGCAGAATGGCAATGGGTAGAAAAGCGTTCTTGAAAAAGAGAAATTTAACATCGAATATTGATTTAAGCCTAAGGAAGTCCTTCCTGAAGGCATTTGTGTGGAGAGTTGCCTTATATGGGAGTGAAAGATGGATGATAAACAATGCGGACAGGAAGAGGATAGAGACTTTTGAAATGTAGTGCTACAGAAGAATGCTGAAGATTAGGTGGGTGGCATACCTTGACTAAAAGAAGGAATCGATTGGTAGGACATATTATTAGACATCAAGGAATCGTGAATTTAGCATTGGAGGGAAGTGTGAGCTAAACACCGCAGAGGAAGACCAAGAGATGGATACAGTAAGCAGATTCAGACAGATGTAGATTACCGTTCTTATGGGGAGTTGAAGAGTCTTGTTCAGGATAGGGTATTGTGGAGAGCTGCATCAAACCAGTCTCCGGACTCAAGACCAAAACAACAACAAAATTGTAATACATGTTCATAGTAGTTGATTATCACACGTTCTCACGTTAACATTATAATATTATTATAAATAATTTTTAAATGTGACATACTTATCGATTGTTTCGATATACAATAAAAATACAGGGTACTTCAGGAGGCACAATAAATAATTTAGTATGCAGTTGTATAAACGAATTGTCATAAAAAGGCCATTTTACTCAACAGGTACCAAGCACGGGCATATATTGCCCGTACAATTCGATTATGCACTTCATTTTGCATTGTGGTGAAAAGTTCTTGGTTATATGGTACCATTAATTATGATTAATGATGCTAAGACATATTGTAAACAAACTTTGACAATAGTATTTTTGGTGCTGTTCATTTACTCACATCGAGAAATCATTAATTAAAAAATCATCACGAGTATTCTTCTTCGTTTATGAGACTTTTTTAAAATGTTTCTCACCTTACTAAGTACTGCACGGTGCATTCTACGGTTGCCATTTAAAAACTGCAAATAAAATATAGAAATTTTATACCTAAGGTCACATTTTGCCCTGGGTTGGTACTCCATGAGACCATAATTCTTGCTGACTTTCCTACATGCACCTAGCATGGACAAAAAAATGTTATTGTAGAATCATTCCACTACCTGTAATTTCAGTACCCACAGCTATTTACAAGCCTAACAGACGTAATAACATCCGAAATTATTGTAAATCTCTATCTATATAAAAGCGAAAGGACACTCATTTACGCCGGCCGCGGTGGTAATGTAATGTTTGTAAAGTATATGGGACTTAACTACAGGGTTATCAATCCCTAAACTTACAAACTACTTATGAACTAACTAAGACTAAGGACGGCACAAATATCCATGCCCGAGGGGGGATTCGAACCCCCGACCACAGTGGCCGTGCAGACCGTGACTGAAGCGCCTCAGTCCCCTCGGCCACTGCGGCCATGGATATTTGTGCCGTGCTTAGTATAAGGTAGTCCGTGAGTAATTTGTAAGTTTAGGGACTGATGACCCCGTAGTTAAGTCCCTTAAGCTATACAAACATTTGAACATTTGAACACTCATTTACTCGCTCTCCGACTAAACACGAAATCTCGAACACTACTTTTCCTCTGAAGCTGAAATTTGGTTGGAATGTAGTATATGGGTAGAAGACGAGCAATAAGGAAGGGTTTTGCCACAGGGCCGATAGTTCAGGAGATGTTACGTTATAAACAATGAAAACTTCATCGTATTGTTGCACGTGATAGTGTGGCTTTTTCAGTCCACTATTTGAGAAGGACAGCACTTAGCCACTTGCAACTAACTTTATACATAATTTCAAACATTTGGGATACTTTTTCTCGCTGACAGCCCCAGCAAAATGGTGAAAGGGAAAAGTTTGTCGCTTACTACTTTTTCGGCAGTCATGCAGTAAAATGATGGCAATTGGCATGAAGTTTGAGGGAAAACACCACGACAGTCTTGCAGAGGACTTTAACAGACAACTAGAATGAACATGTAATAATATCACATTGCTTCAAGAAGATATTTGCAGTCGGTGACTCATTATTATTGAAGGTATTGTAATATATATGCCAGGGAAAACTCTCTAGCAATTCAGTTTCACCTGCTAAGGACTGGTTTTTCCAAATTTTCGAAGCAACATTTTTCAATAATTGATTTTGAGGATTTAAGTTCATTTGACAAATACATTATTAAATGCATCAATAATTTATTGCAAAAAATTGTTTCAATATGAAACCTGTTTGCTTTTAATAGATGAATAATTCTATTGTTAACGAACAATGTTTCAAAACGAAAAGTGTTACTTGATATTATGTCAATGATTTTATTCTTATGAAAAACTTGGAAAATGAACCATGTTTATTGTTAAAAATCTGGTTGTAAAATAAAGGAATGAATTGCATTTAATTTTGTCAAGCAAATCAAGTCGCGGGGAGCAGCTAGTAGTAATATATAAACAAAATTTCACACGACTGCGAAACTATGCTTTTTCCGTTCTATAACTGCAAACAATCCATGATAGCAAGCCGCGGTGGCCGAGGTGACTGAGGCGCTCCAGTCACGGTCAGCACGGCCACTACGGTCGGGGGTTCGAATCCCACCTCGGGCATGGATATTTGTGCCGTCCTAGTTCGTAAGTAGTTCATAAGTAGTTTGTAAGTTTAGGGACTAATAACCCCGTAGTTAAGTCCCATAAGCTTTACAAACATTTGAACATTTTGAACACGATAGCAATACTACAACGAAGATGACAGACAACAGCCTATAGGAAACACAAAAGTAAATTGCATTTACACTATTTACATGCTATTGCTGCATGGGCAAAATTTGCTCCTTTTTGGTGCTCCGTGTAACCTAAAATACAGGACGATAAAAACGAAGGGAGCACATATGATTATGCTATTATATGGAAAATAGTACCGTAAACGGGTTCAAACCTTCCTGCTCATCGTCAAACGGCTTTTCACGGCACATATGACAACATTTATTTGTTATCTACATTTCGACTATGCAATAAATGTTGTCTTGCTGCAAAACGTTCATGGTAATGTGGTGTACTACAATACAAAACAGTAATTGAAATGACTTACTTGAACGTAATTCTGACTAATTAAAGTGAGACATGTTGTAAACAAACTCTTAAGGTAAATTTTTCATTGCTGTTCTGTTACATCAAGAAATCAGTTATTAAAATTCATTATAAATAACCTTCTTTGCATACGGGCCTTTTTTCTATTTCTCTCTCACCTTAAAAAATGTCCAAACGTTTGTTAAGCTTATGGGACTTATCTGCGGGGTCATCAATCCCTAAACTTACAAACTACTTATATACTACCTTATACTGAAGACAACACAAACATCTATGTCCGAGGGAGGAATCGATCCCCCGACGGGGGACGGCTTTTCTCATCATATAAGGTATGATCACACAGTTGTATTTTTATTTAGGTAATTGTTTTTCTGCTTAAAAGTTCTTACTGCTGTTATCCAAATGCAGGGAAACGTGTGGAACAAGCACAAACTTGCCTTTTAATTCTACATGTTGGAGTTTTACGAAATCCACCACAGAATTCAATGAAACTGTCATTTCCATTTTCAAATATGCAGATATAGATGCATTTCATATGTTTGGTTTGCGTACTAACAGCTGTATCTCAGAATTCAATAGGAACTGTATAAAAGTAATGTGGCATGTTTATTGCATACTGTTTGCTCTTAAATGCGTCATGTTCACAGACGCTACCAGAGAGTCGAAAATGCATAAATATATCTGTAAATATGATAGAATTTAGTCAAATTTTTACATATACATAATACACTCCTGGCCATTAAAATTGCTACACCACGAAGATGACGTGTTACAGACGCGAAATGTCACCGCCAGGAAGAAGATGCTGTGATACGAAAGTGATTAGCATTTCAGGGCATTCACACAAGGCTAGCGCCGTTGGCGACACCTACAACGTGCTGACTTGAGTCAAGTTTCCAACCGATTTATCATACACAAACAGCAGTTGACCGGCGTTGCCTGGTGAAACGTTGTTGTGATGCCTCATTTAAGGAGGAGAAATGCGTTCCATCAGGTTTCCGACTTTGAAAAGATCGGATTGTAGCGTATCATAATTGCGGTTTATCGTATCGCGACATTGCTGCTCGCGTTGTTCGCAATCCAATGACTGATAGCAGAATATGGAATCGTTGGGTTCAGGAGGGTAATACGGAACGCCGTGCTGGATCCCAAAGGCCTCGTATCACTAGCAGACGAGAAGACATAGCTGAAACGAATCGTGCAGCCACGTTCGATCCCTGAGTCAACAGATGGGGACATTTGCAAGACAACAACCATCTGCAGGACCAGTTTGACGACTTTTGCAGCAGCATGGACTATCAGCTCGGAGACCATGGCTGCGGTTACCCTCGACGCTGCATCACAGATAGGAGCGCCTGCAACGACGATCCTGGATGCACGATGGCAAAAGTCATATTTTCGGATGAATCCAAGTTCTGTTTACAGTATCTTGATGGCCCCATCCATGTTTGGCGACATCGCGGGGAACACACATTGGAAAAGTATATTCGTCAACGCCATACTGTCGTATCACCCGGCGTGATGGTGTGGGGTGCCACTGGGAACACGTCTCGGTAACCATTCTTCGCATCAACGGCACTTTGAACAGTGGCCGTTACTTTTCAGATGTGTTACGACCCTTGGCTCAACCCTGCATTCGTTCCCTGCGAAACGCTAGATTGCAGGATGCTTTCTGGATACGGAAAATGTTCGACTGCTGCCCTGGCCAGCACATTTTCCAGATCTCTCACCAATTGAAAACGTCTGGTCAATGGTGGCCGAGCAACTGGCTCGTCACAATACGCCAGTCACTACTCTTGATGAACTGTGGTATCGTGTTGAAGCTGCCTGGGCATCTGTACCTGTACACGCCACCCAAGCTCTGTTTGACTCAATGGCCAGGCGTATGAAGGCCGTTATTAGGGCCAGAGGTGGTTTTTGTGTGCACTGATTTCTCCCAATCTGCGTGAACATGTAATTACATGTCAGTTCTTGTATAATATATTTTCCCATTGAATATCCGTTTATCATCTGCATTTCCTTTTGATGTAGCAATTTTAATGGCCAGTAGTGTAATGTCACGTTTGAATAGTATAACAGTGGATGACTAAATATTTTACATTGTTTTGTTTTCATACATCCGAGACATGGGTCTCGTCATACAATAAAGATATAATATTATGGTGAAGTTGCTATTCATCAAACACCTAAAATCAGAATTCATGTTATTAATGCAGCAAGACAACAGGTATGGAATCCCATGACATCAGGGTTTGTCCTGAGTACAGGCCAACCATGATAGACGCCCAACTTTAAGGCAATTTCACACCGGCTTAGCGTATCTCGAGCTACGTCAACGGAAGACGTCGCAGTACGTAGCACGTATCCTGACTTGAGATGCGTACCCTTCAAAGCTACGTATTAAGAGCTACATTTTCTATCCTATCTTCTTATTTGCTCGGTTGTTGACATGGTATGCTATCTTCAATACTGTTTGTAGATAGCACCAGAAACAACGTTCAATATGCCGTATTGTGACCAAGATAACAACTTCAGTGTGCCGTGGATGGCCCGTAGTTCAAGTAGCAATAGTGATGATGTACTCTTGTTGATGTTCGAATTCGGTTAATCCGATGAATGTTAGAAGAACAGCGTATGGCGAATACCGCCACCCAGTGCAAGATTTACAGCATGACGATGAAAAGTTTAAAACGCATTTCAGGCTTAATCAAGAACAGTTCAATGAAGTTTTATCCCTCATCAGCAGTGACATTAAAAACAGGATACAAATTACAGAAGAACAATACCTCCTGAATTATACATTCCTTGCCCGTAATTTCAAAATAGAAACGTATTCCATTTTAGAATAATCCCACAGGACTGGTTTCTTTCGCAACTGGTCAATTAATGCAGACATTTTGCACGATAAACACACAAACACGCAGTAACAGAGCTGCTCAGCACAGAGTACAAAAAAAGTGTTGAAACGTTTGTATAGCATATGGGACTTAACCACTTAACGCCTGAATTAATTTCTACTGCAAGAAAAAAATAAAAAATCGTATATTGTGCTCAATATTGGGTTCTTAGACCATTTATAACATCAAATATAAGAAATGTTATACATAGTTGGTATAATTAGGTATGTGTCAAATTTGCGACAACAGCCATTTGAGAAATAAAACGCTTACAACTCTTCATTGACAGAAATTTTTTTTATTGTTCTCATGAGATTTAATGAATAAATGAACATGCGTTTGAATTACAATTATGGTTACTTATAAATCTAATGCAGAGGATCAACATTTCGTTGCTCATGAAATTGCCTAAAACAATTGGACTTTTTGTTTAGGCAAAGGTCAAGTTTGCATTTCGCACACATAATGACTTTCTGCCCTTTACAGCTGGATCTTTTGCATCTTAACCTTCCTATTACACAAGGCCGATGACCTACTTCATCGGTACGGGTAGATTTATCAGGGACTGGTTCCATTGGACCCCGACGCTTCTTACGTTGGATTCCCGTTTCCATACTTTGTAAGGGCCTACCTCTCTTTTTTCGTGTCATGTCTTTTCCTTGCTTACAGAGAGCATCTGCTATTCTGGATTTGAATTCCAGAAGATCGTTTTGTTTGCGACGGGGAATTTCCAACGCATCACAATCCCTTCGATACAGCAACCACGAATTCACTATCACAAGATCAACTAGGTGGAAAAACAATCTATGGTAATATTTCCTTGACTTACCAAAAACCTATAACAGGAAATTAGAGCGTGAAGTAAATCCACCCCTGCTATGAATGTATTGTAAACTGTGACAATGCTAGGGCATGGTACATGAGTGCGTGCTTTTTCTTTCGGTCCCATCTTTTTATTGTGATCACCAGATGAGCAGATGCAAATGCACTGGCAACACCTCTGTTGTCAAACCATCGTCCTTTCTTCGTTTTATTTTATCGCTTGCATTTGCCCATAGAAGTGCCCAGGTGCCTGATGATGCATATTTTACACAAACCGTATTTACGTGTTCACTGAAAGTTTTATCTGCTTTATCACATCTAAATATGATATAAAATACAAAAACAAAATATAATTTTTAAAATGAAACTGACCTCTGTATTTAGCTGTATTTCACGGAACAATGAACACAAACACAGGTCTTGATTAGCAACAGGCACAAAATACACAAATGTTGTCATAGAAAGACAGTCAGTGCTCTGTAGATGGTAACACATGTCACACGCACTTCAGCGGTCCCTGTAGAATGTGATACAACCGGCGCTGGGGTCTGAAAACACTTACTCTTCCATATATATAGGTCACAACGGTATGAGGCGAATTTGCGACAACCGGCATTAAGTGGTTAACTGCGGGGCCATCAGTCTCTAAACTTACAAACAACTTATGAACTAACTTACACTAAAGACAACACAAACATCTATGCCCAAGGGAGCATTCGAACCTTCGACGCGGGAGGCCGCATGATCCGCTACTTGGCGTTCCAGACCATTCGGCTACTCCCGCACGGCCAGGACAGAGTACGTGATTTGTGGAGCATTCTAGTGCGCATGCGCGAGCCGAGGTACGTAGCGACGCTAGTGTGCAGACGTAGCTGGAGATACGCGTATTATGTATCCCGGCTGGACGCAACGCCACCAGCTACGTCGGTCTGAAATGCCCCATTTGATTACATTACAAGATACGTCTGCGGCGTCTTTCCGAATACGTAGCTCGAGATACGCTACGCCGGTGTGAAATGACCTTTAGGCTTTCAAATGGGCTTATCCCACTGTCATGATACTAAAATATCACAGTAGTTTAAATCTTTACAAAATTTAATATTGTAAGCCATTATTTGTGAATGTAAAATAGGAATATATGTTGACTTCACGAATCAAGGACAGCTCTCTTGGGCAATGAATAAGAACAGTAGTAGGTTATTAGGTGCCGACTCTTCGTCAAACAGAAGTTACGATCTATTAACAAGCACATTACGTACGTAACATGTTATGTTGTATGTAACATCGGTTTCAGGAGAAATATTTCTTGACAGTTGTATGCTACATTATCAATGGATAAACGGCTACCCTCTGGCAAGTTTACATGACAATATTTGTTTCAGTTAGCGAGCTGGAATTACAAAGGGCATTGCATAATTTCATCCCGAAACCGTGTTGTACACATACTGTCGTTACGATAAATGAACGTATGATACGCCCAAGGGCAACATTTCAACAAAGCAGCAATCCAAAATACGTAGTATGTTTAAAAGCAGGTTAGAAGGAAGGAAGGAGTGAAGGAAGATTGGGGTATAACGACCCGTCGACAGCGTGGTCTCTAGAGACAAAGCAAACTCTCGGGTTGTTTGGGTAAGGATGGAGAAGTTAATCGGCGTTACTATTTCATAGAGACGTGACAGAACATAGATTTTTGTACATGTTTTAATTCTGAATGACTTGAACTTTGTTCTAGTTCTAGAATAAGACCTAGCACCTACATTCACAGGTAAGTAAATATGCGCCTTATCGAGACCCTATCAAGACTAAATAGTAAAGTACTTGGGCTATATTAACGTGTAGTTATAGCACCATTACGTTGACCTCAGTGTGGTGGTAGGTGTCGTTTTACTGCAACACTGTGCAATTAGTCTCTAGATAGCACTGTAAATGTAATTTTAGACGCCATACGCAATGCAGAAACCTTAAATAAAAATGTAAATGGGCAATGTGCATTTGGACGACACGTTTGTAATATTGCATCACGAAAAGGATGATTTAGATGTTGTTCTTCACCATTTCAATACCATCCACGATCGTATTAAATTTACTACGGAAATAGAAAAGGATGGCTGCATTCCTTTCTTGGGCGTCCTCGTTACTTATGGCACACGATGACACGCAGTGTATCGCGAACCGACGCACACAGATCTGTATTTACACGCCAGCAGCTGCATCACCCTTCACAAATTTCAGGTGTTCTTAAAACATTGGTGCACAGAGCACACTGTATATCTGACGGCGAGAACTTGGAAAAAGAGCTCACCCACCGAAAGGACATCTTTAAAGCGAATGGATATTCCCAGCAACAGATTGCAGAGCAATCAATGTTAAACCGAGAATGTAAATACATGATCTGGAGGAAGAAGATAGCGTCAGTTCGAGAGCGTTCTTGCCTTACGTGAATGCTCTTCCTTCAAATATAGGTCAAATTCTCCAAAAATATCAAGTTAAGGTAATCTTCCGGCCACCTATGAAGATCGCAGTCTTAGTCGGATCTGTGGAAGATGATCTGTTGCTTAGGAAGTTTGGTGTGTATAAGATACCATGTGTAAAATGCGAATGTTCATAATATAGGGCAGACAACCCGCACTGCCCACGAAAGATGTCTTGAACACAGAAGATATACTCGCTTATTACAGCCAGCCAAGTCAGCTGTGGCAGAAAATTGTTTAGATACAGGGCATTTAATGAATTACAGTGATGTGAAGAACACATATTTCTTCGTTTTGGGACGCAATTTTCAAAGAAGCAGCAGAAATTAGATTATCTGAAAATGGTTTTAATTTGAACAAGCAGTGGAATCATGCTCTGAATGTAATAGTATTGCAGAGATGTCGACAAGGTGTTGCCACCGCAGAACATATGTCGATAACGGAATCGAACTTCTGATTCCTTTCGTCACGGGAGGTGCGGGTGCTACGTGTATCTCTTTGCCGTCGACAAGCATCTGAGACCCGCATGCGCAGTGCCGCGGCTATAGTGCATATAAGGCCGCGCCCTGCGACTTATCAGCAGTATTGGACTCACTTTGAAGATGGCCGTACGATATGCAGTGGAAGACATGGAATTTGCTCGGCTGCACGGCCGAAATTTATTGGAGTAAGCGGGCAATGTCAGTGAAATGAATGACTTCAAAACGCGCAATGAAGAAATGGAAGCTGATTGCAGCAGTTGGTATTCACTGTCACTGCTACCGTTGCCTTTAACGGCCGACTACAGAGTTTAGCAGATGTGGGAGTATCACTAATACAATAAGGGACCTCTAAGTGATCTCTCAAACGATTTTGGTGTGTTTGTTTGAGCCCAAGTACTTTTCTTTTAAGATCATCGAAACAGACTTGACCTAAAATATCTCACGAAATAAGCATCAAACGAAAAAATTACAAAGAACAAAACTTTTCTAGCTTGAAGGGAGAAAACAGATGGCGCTATGATTGGCCCGCTAGATGGCGCTGCCGGAGATCAAACGAACATTAACTGCATTATTTTTATTTTTATTTCATATTCGTCTAGTACGTAAATAAATATAAATGTTTTATTTGAAACACTTTTTTCGCTTTGAGATATGTGGCTCCGTAATAGTCACAAACATATTGCTTACAATTTTAGAAGAACAGTGGGTAACAGGTAGGTTTATTCTAAATTAAAAAGACACAACGTAGGTACGTTTGAACTTTATTTCGGTTGTTCCAATGTTATACATGTACTATTGTGAAATTATCATACATTATGTGAACGCATGCTGTTACTGCATAATTATCTGTAATTATCACATGATTAAATAAATGCTCAAAATTATGTCCTTCAACATAAATGCATTGGGCAATACGCGTAACGAAATTCTTCCAACGAAATAGTTCGCCTTCAGTAATGTTCTCACATGCATTGTAAATGCGCTGACGCATGTTTTCAGGCGTTGTCGGTGAGTCACGATAACAAGTATCCTTCAATGCTTATTTCGTGAGATATTTTACCCGGTCACTATCACTGGACCACCATAAATACGCACCCAGTACCTTATTGGATGCTTCCAAAGTTGTGTGTAAACAATCTATATCTGTGCACTTGCTAGGGCTTTGAATAAAGTAAGATAATTTTTTATGTTTAACTAGGATTTGAATACAGATCGTGCTTTTCTCGAGGACTCAGAGCAATTTTCAGTCTTAGAGACACCAACGAAATGGATAAATTATGTAGTTACTAGAGAGTCAAAGACTGTCAAAGTCCAGCAACAAAATTCTCAACACGTTCAGATAAGTAAGAATCGTGTAACTGAAATGACCATTGTAGTATATCCTGAAATAAAAGACAGTGATATGATTCTGGCTATAAATCTGCTGATATACGTATATTCTGTCAGTTACGGCCATCCATATACCGCTTCTGTACCAGTTGGTAGCGAATTGATATATGCCTAATTCGGATTTTGAATCACGGAGCTACCTGAGGATCTTGATTTGGCGTTACAAGAGATAGTGTTAAACTTACAGGCATGTGAAAAAGGGGAATGAGAATTGAAACCAATTATTTCAGATATTAAAACAGAAGCGACCAATCAGATCACTGCAGCCATATGCACCAATTTGTTACTGTGTTGTAACATAAGATGCAATTAGCACACGTACAACAGACGTTAAAGACAATGTGTCTCTCAATTAAATATTTAATCATTAGCAAGTTTCTGGCACAGAAATAATACTAGTCTGAGCAGTGATGCCCTCCGCAGCTAGACGCCTTAGCCTACTAGGTCTGTGAGTGATTAAATTAAGTTTTGTATTTGGCCGATTCCTTCTATCCGCCTCAGTAGTTTATCTGCAGGCTTGTTTCATACCAACAGCCGCAAGACGTTTAACCAATCACGTGACATGAGGCAGATTCCTTGCACCGGCGTAGTGCTTGCAGCTTGTAGCAACCCAACTTCATTTATTACCGGTGGGCCGCCCAGCTTGTATGTTTAAAAAATTAATGCTAGTTCAGGACTGCACTGTCATAACATTCTGGCTTACATCAAACATCACATCTGAAATGAACAAACACAGTCGAAGAAGTAGCTGACAGAGCTGCACAAATTCTGGTTTCAACCTGCCTTCCATATACCGGGTGATCAAGAAGTCAATATAAATTTGAAAACTTAATACATCACGGAATAATGTAGATAGAGAGGTGAAAATGGACAGACATGTTTGGAATGACATGGGGTTTTATTAGAACGAAACAGAAAGTTCAAAAATGTCTGACAGATGGCGCTTTATTTATTATTATTACTATTATTATTATTATTATTATAAATCCCCATGTCATTCCAAGTATGTGTGTCAATTTTTACCTCTCTATCTACATTATTCCGTGATTTATTAAGGTTTCAAACTTATACTGACTTTTTGACCATCCATGGTTTGCTGCAGTCACTCACGTACGCCAGCCTGTCGTTACACTGAACCGAGTCTGAATTTTTACCTATGCACAGGACGTAAGGAACCCTACTTTGGTTCCCACAATACCGTCAAGCATCCCGTTTCCCGTTCAGGTTACTAAACCTGGCAGCAGGTTACGTCGTCAAGCCGTCTTGACGACGGAACACACGGGTTACACTGCAGTCCTCTTATATCAAGTAATATTCGTTTCTGAATCCCTAATTATGTATGTACGAGAGAAATGATTTTGGAAACATCTGATTTGGCGTAGATAATCCTTTTAACGGAATTAAAGGAAATTTTACAAATATTTGAATGGTTCAGCAAAATAAGATATTATTTTGTTTGAAATTAATGTAACACATGAACAATATTTTGTGGTGAGTCCCACATACAAGGTGAAAAAGTAAATTCATTCCTGCATTTGTCAATATTATTGATCGGGTCAGTACTAGATTTGAGAAGCTAAGCAATTAACATTGGCTGTAAATAAAGAAAATAACTGAAGAAATCCTTTGAAGACATAAGGACTATAAAATAGGACGAAAACTAGAGTCCAAATTCAGAACTCAAAATTCCGGTGGTGTACGATGTACCGTAAAGAAACGATTACACGAATGGAAAGTATCTTACTCCATAAATCCATTATTTAGGTTAACGTAATATGAAAAACATGATTTGTTATTCTCATTAAGCATTTGGATGGTTTATGGTGAACTATTTTGGTCATTTCATAAAAATCACAGAACTTGAAAAGCGCTTCCTGCGAAAATTATTTTTAAATTTTGTACTTGCTGACATATTTTGATGGAACTCACTAAAATAACAGAAATAGACGAACTCTTAACTTAGTTGTCGTTGTCACATTATAGTACGTTTTGTGTTTTTATATGCAAGAGATGTCGATTTTGTGCTTACTAAACAAAACCTAAACTAGATCTGATCTGGTGAGTGTTAAAATTGAGAATATCCAGTATCTATTAAAAGAAGATAAAATTACATAAAAATTGATAGTATGTAAAAATAAATAAAAGAATAGCCTCAAATACACCGAAATGAAAAATAACAAATGAAAGTACCTAAAATGACAGTATTTAATATTGGGCATGTTTTGAAATTGTGGTAGAAAAGAACTTTTCATTTGAGTTCTGTTAACTTCTCATAACAAACACAATAACGAGATAGCAGAAAATAAATTAGTGGAAATAGTTGATGTTTCGTATTTTATCAAACGTCTTACATAAGATATTATTAAACAGAAAGGTTACATAAAGCAACCGACTGCGTTATGCGTTTCTCCACAGTTCAGAAACCGAAACAATCCTTCGTCTTTTATGTGTCCTTTCTAATAACTTTAAAGTTCGTCAAACCTTCATTTTCGTAATTGCATATCAAATACATCTTACGCCACGTTCGCATTTTCTATCATTTTTTCTAAAATATTAATGTCTCTGGGCATAAAATGAACTCGAAATATACATCCACAACCCTAATATACAAACAAATTTTTCAAGTAACATGAACGATATTGAAGAGAAAGAAACACACCAGTAAGAATAAAAAATCCATTACTCTTGCTTGCTATGTGAGTGGTGCTTTGGGATTTCATTAAGATGTCAATATACCCTTAACTAAGTAGTTGTTGTTACTATATACATGCGTGATGGCATGTTAGTGTGTTGCTCCGTTTGTGAGCGTGGGACGCTACTCTGTGTAATGGACTGTGAAGAGAACATGCTTTTCTGTTAGCTGTCTCATTAATGTCAAGTGTGATTTGTGGACGGCCAACGGTGAAAAACAGGATGCGGCTTTCAGTGAACAAAAATCACCGCAGAAAAAAAAGCGTACATTCCACATTCATCAGCGAAAAACTGTCAGAGGACTAGTGGTCAGCAAACATCAACAAAAATGTACGGCAGTCGTGATCGTTATAACGTGTCAAATGGCAGCCGTATAAACGAATTTAGTCCAGGCCAACGAAAACACGTATGCAGATGGCCAGAATGCAGTACCAACATACCTCTGCAGATGAAGTCGTAGCTGTCCCATTCGTGGTTGCCACATGCGGAAAATTAAGTTACACTGTTAACTCATTTGGAAATACTATTCTTAATTAAATGCAATAAGTCTGTTACGTGTTAATAGTTACACCTGGTGGTCTATTAGTAGAGAGTGTGTGTAGGGAATGAAAGATAGTCGGCTTGAATCCTGGTGAGATAACGAAATATTTCAGTCAGCTTTACAATCACCCTGCGTCTTATTACCAATGTGAAGATTTGCATGACAAAGTATAGACTGAGGACAAGCAACTATTGAAAGAGGGGAACAGCTGAAAGACATTCAACAAGCCGTTGAAACACACATGATTATTATTAACATGTAGCATAAAGCTACACAATCTCCTAAAAGCAAGTAGGACACGTAATATATCGGCGTAACCTCCAAAACATCTCGTGGTGAACACCCCATTTCTCAAGTTTAGAAAAGAAAAGTAATGTATGATTATTTTTTGCTGAGTATGAGCAGTGTGGGAAAAAGGAAGGTGGTCTTGACTTTTTGAAATCACTTTGGGTTTCATTTGATTGCGTTAGTTGTTCGTTCCATAGATCCATGTTTAGAAGATCCTTGTGGATGGGGAACATGTTTTTTTTTTTTTTTTTTTTTTTTTTTTTTTTTTTTTTTTTTTTTTTTTTTTTTTTTTTTTTTTTTTTTTTACATGCTGACACATAATGCTACAATTAGTATGAGTATAGATACATATATCAATTGGTTCTATTTAAAAATTCGTCAGTGAAGTATAAGGAGTTAGCCACTAGGAAGACTTTTAGGCTTCTCTATAACATATCTTTAATTGTAGCTAAATTTTTTATAGTAGCTGGTAGGTTATGGAAGATGTTTGTTCCCGAGTAGTGAGCTCCTTTTTGAACTAAAGTAAGTGCTTTTAAGTCCTTGTATAGGTTGTTTTTGTTGTATGTATGTGTGGAATGCGGTGTTTGGTAGGAAAAGAGCTATATTATTTATGACAAATTTCATTAAAAAATAAATATACTGAGAGGTAGTAGTTAGTATACCCAATTCTTTGTAAAGGCTTCTACAGGATATCTATGAATTTACTCCACAAATAATACGTATTACACGCTTTGACCTCTGAAAATGTTTGCTTGACTAGAAGAGATACACCAAAATATACCATATGACAATATGGAATGAAAGTAAGCAAAGCATGTAAGCTTTATGATGTCACCTACATATGATAACACTACTACTGCAAAAACAGATTTGTTAAGTAATTTATGCAGTTCTGTCGTCTGCTCATCCCAAATGAATTTATTGCCAAGCTGTAATCCCAGGAATTTAATACTGTCAGCCTCTTCTATGCCTAGTACTGATACAGTGTACACTTCGCCACACACCTTACGGTGTATTATGGAGTATGCATGTAAGTGTCGACGTATCTCCTCTTCTTCATACTTCATGCATAAGCTGGATGTTCTGAACTTCATGTAGTGAGCCTTTAAAAATTTTAATGTCAATCAGTTGGCTTTGAACAATTTATTAATATCCTTAAATTAGCAGACCTTTCTAAAACGTTGCTCGACATGCTATTTATTACAATTCTTGTATCATCTGCAAACAAAACAAACTCTGCTTCTGGCAGCGTAACCGGTGAGAGGTCATTAATATACACAATAAAAATCAATGACCCTAAGATAGATTCTTGTGGAAGACCACATGTAATATCTTCCCGATCCGATGATCACTGATGGCTTAATTAACTATTCCTTTGCGTTGACTTCCTTTGTTTACTGTTAGCAAGGTACGACTTGAACCATTTTGGAGCAATTCCCAAGACACCATAGAATTCTAATTTACGTAAAAGGATGTTGTGGTTCACGCAATAAAATGCCTTTGACAAATCACAGAACACAAAATACCTGCTGCTTATAATTTATTACGTAATGAATTAGGATGATATCATTAATGGTGAAAGTAGATTGTTTAATTTTCTATTCAAGATCTTGGGCAGTTGAAATCTGCAAATGCAAATTAAAACGCTCACTGTTGCTCTGTATTAATTTGCGAGTGGCCACAGTCCTTGCACAACAGAAATTTATCTAACTGCTCACTCCTTAAGAGAGCAACCAACGTTTTAACACACACAAAATTAATATTAAAAAGGCATAGATAATTAAGCATGGGGCAGGGAGCATGAAATTATAAAGCAGAGATTTGATACTTTAAATTATCTATTCAATAAAATGAACATGCAAATGTCAATCAACAACTTCCTCGCTACCCACGTGGTCAGAACACTTGGTGCTTTTGTAAGAGTTACACATGCAAAATTATTTTCGCACACGAAGCTGTCATAATAATTGCAACTGCGTTTCACACTGCATAAACTCGACAATTATTTCCAATAAAAATAAAAATAAATACACTCATTGACCACTGCTGAAGCTGAAAACAAGTGCACTGGCAATGCACGGCTGAAACCACAATAGAAGTACAATAGCGCTTGCGGTTTCTACTCATTCATACGCACACACACATTCAAAGGATGGGAGGGCAACTAGAGAAACAAACAAAATTTAATAAGCTACTTTCAATGGAAGACGAAAAGACTGACAGTTATTGAAAGTCACAGGAGTATCTACCCATACAGGCAGCCGAGCATTGTACCACGCTTACACTATCATCACGTCTGACAGGTTTGCTAGCAGTGGCCAGAGTGACCACCGAAGGCAACTGATCTGTCACTGTGCGAATACCTTGCGAGGGGAAGCCTCCAGTCTAAGATGTACCGTAATGATACTCATAATAACAAAGTACTGCAGAGAAACAGTTAGGCTGCGAAGGGCGTAATTCCAGTAGTCCAGCTTCCATCCGCCAACAGGAACGCGCTGACTAGGACCCAAACGTGCCACGAGTTGAATGGTGGTCACATTCAGCAGCCCACATCTCTACTTGGCTCCTCCGTGTTACCTTGTACCCTGGAACTCAGGACTTTCAGACAGTTTTATTTGTTCATATTGTATAAATTACTGAATGTAATCTTCTGATAATTTTGACTGGTATTCACTCTTCCAAATTCAGAAGTCACAAGAGGTGAAATATAGGGAACGGAAGGTCATTTACATCTTGTACAAAAACCAGACAACAGTTATTAGAGTCGAAGGACATGAAACGGAAGCATTGTTGGGAAGGGAGTAACGCAAGTTTATAGGCTAAAGCCTTTTTCCACTGTTATTCAGTTTGTACAATGAGGAAGCTGTGAACGAAAGCAAGGAGAAATTTAGAAAGGGGATTAAATTTCAAGCTGAAGACATATATCCATTGCGTTTTGTCGATGACACTGTAAATCGGTCAGAGACAGCAAAAAACTGGAAGAGAAATTGAACGAAATGGACTGCGTAAGGGAATACAGTCTAAGAAATGCGATGCTGAAGGAATTAGATTAGGCAATGAAACAATGAATTTGATAGATTAGTTCTGTTACTTGGGCAGTAAACTAACATGATGTTCGTAATACAGAGGATATAAATGCATAATGGCAACGGGAAGAACAGTGTTTTTGAAAAAGAGAAATTTGTCAGCATTGAATAGTAATTTAAGCGTAAGGAAATCTTTTCTGAATGCATTAGTGTGAAGTGTTGTCTTGTACGGCAGTGAAACATGGACTACAAATAATTTAGACAGGAAAAGGTTTTAAAGAAGTATGATGAAGATTAGGTGGGTAGATTGCGTAACTAATGAGGAGGTAATGAACGGAATTGGGGAGAAAAGGAATTTCTGGAATACTTTCAATAAAAGAAGAGATAGGTTGGTAGGACATGTTCTTGTCAAGGAATACTGGATTTAGCATAGGAGGGAAGTATCTCGGGTAACAGTTGCAGAGGGAGACCAAGAGACGAATATAGCAAGCAGATTAAAGTTGATGTGGGTTGCCGTTCTTATGAGGGTATGAAGGGGCTTGCTCAAGATAGGGTTGAAAGCTCCATCAAACCAGTCTCCGGACTGAAGACGATTACAACAACAACGTCAACAACAACAAAAATGTTCAAATGTTTGTAGAGTCTATGGGACTTAACTACTGGGTCATCGGTCCCTAAACTTACAAACTACTTATGAACTACTTACAACTAAGGACGGCACAAATATCCATGCCCGAGGGGGGATTCGAACCCCAGACCGTAGTGGCCGTGCGGACCGTGACTGGAGCGCCTCAATCCCCTCGGCCACCGCGGCCGGCCAACAACAACAATAACAACAACAATTGCTGTATTATATGGCAAGCTTAGAATATGAGTTGATGGAGAGATTTCCTAGAGCCATGTAAGTAATCATGTATTACAGTTTAAAACTGCACGAATGCATTCACCGTGAAGATACGCTTTTCCATACACTAGATAATAAAGAATATTAGTTCGCCAGACGAAATAAAAACGCTGGGACTTTCTTTGTTCGTTCTATTAGAAATGATTTCCTAGAGTTTCAATATAGTTTGCATAATCACATGCTTCAGTTCATGTTACAGTTCTGCTGAATTCCCCACTCAGTCCATAAATTATAATTCGACACTATACGGTCTATTACTAGTCGTTTGCTTTGATCGTAGTCCCCTAAATGTTCTAGTAACATATGACAACAGACGACCTCTTTACATCAATCTTGTTACTTGTAATTACTTTATTGTACATCATCGTGTCTCATACAATCACTAATTTTCCCCATTTAGTAATGATACTCAGGTACTGGAAGTCGGAATCGTGTAATATTCAGAGAGACATAATAGGAATCTTTGACGGAAATGTTTCATGAAATCAAAAACCTATCACAAGGGTAGTTACCATATCTCTCCAGATCCAGCAACAGAAGATCCTGCCATTTATATATAACCTAACACAACAAATTACAACGAAAACTTTAGTGGAAGATCGGAACGAAGTGTTCTGAAACAAGTTAAAGTAATTAATCGTATCTCGAGATAGGAAACAGCTACCATGTCGCAAGCAAATCATGTGGACCATAGTTTATCTGAGGTGTAGGTGGAGTCTGTATTAAACGTTTATCCACTATGAAATTTTACAATCTGAAAGACGTGGGAGTTGCTGTGCTGTGCTAATATGTGTGCAGTGTTGTGAAATGTATAAAATGTTATCCAACCGCGGAACACACATGCATATAATTAATATGAAACTCCTAACTGTAACTACCATGTTGAAAAAGAACTTATATCGTAATTAATCAGTGTAACATACCAGATGTGTTTCCTTTTTCTCATTTACTGCCCTGCCACAGATACACTTATAATTGCAATGAAATGTATATGTACCAGCTATTGATGAGCTGCTACGCAGCTTGAAACAGGTCATAACTGAGAAGAAAAAAAAGGCGACCGGTAGCAGTAATTTTTGAAACCTATATCGGAATCTGTATTGTTCAGAATTACGAGTAAGGAATGCGTCAGGACGGAATTTTGTGAGACCGTTAATTTAATCGAACACACACACAAAATATCCAAAATAATCGTCCTTCTTTTACCTGCTTTTAGCCTTTCTCATTACAGTGGTGTTAGCTGCATGAAAAAAATTCACTTTCGAAAATTGTTAAACTTAGAGATCATTCATTTGTTAAAACCTGGAAATTATTTAACGCGCGTCATATGCTCTCGAGTGAAATGGCATAACGAAAAAGTTATTAAAACTGACAACGAAGATACATTTATACAACTATGGAAGAGAAATCTAAGAAATATGATATACAGTAGATATAACAAGTGGCAAATTTTTTCACAATTTCTTTTTGTGTTCACCTCTGAGTGATAAATACCCCTCGCAGACATGGGCGTGTGCAAAACACGCAAATACTATCCAGTACCCGTCTTAATTTCATTGGTTCCAGCATTAAACTCGAACACATCGCAATTAAACTGAGCCCCAGAGAGGTTTGCGTTAATTGTAATGAACTTCACTCCTTGGGCGGGACTCAGGGAACTAAGTGGACTCTAAATTTTAGCATGTAATAGGTGTTGGCCGAGATTTCTAGAATGAGTCTGATGGTTTTGTTGTCTAGCTCAGGTTGCTGGAATATTTTGGTAAGTGTTTCTCTATCATCGGAGTCGTGGGGATTCCTAAAGGCAACAAAGGTGACAACCACCTTGTGGTTTCTCATCTTGGAGTAAGACGAAACGGTTTTAAGTTTGAAATTTGAGTATCTGTTCACCAAAGTATCGGGTCTTCCTGAAGCCGCCTTGGTATTTTCTATATTGACTATCCAATTTATCTTCTGTCCTTGTTAGTAATGCCTCGAAGAAAATCTTGTATGTTACATGGTCAAGAGAAATTCGACGTTAGTTGTTCAGATCAGTAAAATATTCCATTTTGTGAAGAGGATGGACAAGAGCAATTTTCTAACCGTATAGTAATTTCTTTGTCTCCCAGATGTCCGGATAGTCGGTGAGTTTACCAATGGGTTGCTTCCAGCGTATTTTCAAAATTCAGCAATGATACTCTCCAGCTGTCTTATTATTCTTTAGAAGTTGAATGAGTTGCCGAACTTCTTTCAATGAAGCAGGAAATAATTCTGGGTTTGGTATGGTTTACTTCTAATCGAAGTCTTCAAGTATTGAGCTAAGATGTGGCAATTGTCCTTGTGGTTATAAACTAGTTTGCCTTCCGAGTATCTGAAGTGGAGGCTTGGGAGATTGTTTTTTCAGAGTGTCTGCTTCGAGGTTCTGCAGAAATCTCAGGAGTCAGGAAAGCTCTCTTATATTTGGGTGTCGTTAGCTTTGTGAGAAAGGTCTGTTTGGTCCCTCGAATTATGTAAGCTGTAAGCCTTCTTTGTTTGAAAAAGTTCTCCCATTTTTCTTGGTTTTCTTACAATTCTACTTCCCCTGAATGTCTGTCTTTGGACTAATGTATTGTCACATTTCACCCATTCGACCACGGATGTTTCCTTCTTCTAGTACGTTCGCCGTCGGGGGTTCGAGTCCCCGCCCCCCTCCTCGGGCATGGGTGTTGTCAAAAAATGTTCAGATGTTTGTAAAGCTTATAGGACTTAACTACGGGGTCATCAGTACCTAAACTTACAAACGACTTATGAACTACATACAACTAAGGACGGCACAAATATCCATGCCCGAGGGGGAATTTGAACTCCCGACCGTAGTGGCCGTGCAGACCGTGACTGGAGCGCCTCAGTCCCCTCGGCCACCGTGGGTGTTGTCCTTGGTTAGTTTACCTCAGTTTAAATAGTCTGTAAACTACGGAGTGGTGACCCTGCAGTTGACTACAATTGATTTACAAACATTTGAACATCTTTTTCTTCTAGTGACGGAAGCGAGTTCTCTGGCTGTCTTCACAAGAGTCTCCTTCACTTGGTCCCAGCTGTTCAGTCTCCGGCTTACTTATTGTCTGTTCTTAAGTAGGTCCAATCTTTTGTTTCTAGACTGGAGTCTCATCTTGATATTTGAGAGTTAGTGGTCTGAGTCGAGAGTGGCACTTTAAAATACCTTCAAGTTTTGTATTTCCTTTTGAGATTTTCTTGAAATTAAGAGAACTGCAAAATGACATGTTGACCGTAGCTGTTTGCTTTATTAACTCGAAGCTACCGGTTTCCATTTGTGATCCATCTCAAGCTACTGGCTGAACTCTGTTAGAGCTTGAGAATTGTACACTAACCGAAACCGGTAGCTTTGAGTTAATAAAGTAAACATTAAGGTCAACATGTCATTTTGCAATCACGTAAGTTGGTATTAAGTAGAACCCTGGTCTTCAGCTTTCTTGGCAGGTATTTGAAAGATGTGGACTTCATGAGCAAGCCGAAAGTAGTACACAGATCCATCGCCGGCCGCGGTGACCAAGGGGAGTGCTACGCGCCAGTCACGATATGCACGGCCACTACGGTCGGGGGTTCGAATTCCCCCTCAGGCATGGATCTTTGTGCCGTCCTTGGTGTTAGATAGTTCATAAGTAGTTTGTAAGTTTAGAGACTGATAACCCCGTAGTTAAGTCCCATAAGCTATACAAACATTTGAAACATTTTGAAACAGATCCATCAATCGTTCCCCAGTGCGGTTGCTTATGCGCCGGATAGTTGCCCACTATATTTCTGTACATTTCCTCCATTCCCAGTTGGGCACTGAAGTCGACAAAAATATGACGGTGTGTGTCTCTGAAATTTCAGAGAGAATATGTTCTGTCCTCCAGAATTAGTGAGTTCTGTCTTGATTGTGACTGTTCTCCTGGTTTGCTAGGCGTGTACATTGACTATAATGACTAAACTGAACCCCGTTTTTTTCTTGTCTTTCCTTGTTTCCCTTGACTACTGCCAAAAGTAAGTCCAGTTTTTCCTTTGTCATTCCTTGTTTCCATGTCACCAAAATACATACATACAGCACAGAATAACTCATGATCACGCTAAGCCATTACATTCTCTCGGAGTTCCACATTAGCACGGTGACCTTATCTAGTCGCAGTGAATCGATAATAATCCCCGGCGAGGTCATTGTTCCTGTAGCTGTGTTACATCTTTGTTGCGAGTATTGATGTTCGTTTCAACGCCAATTTATATAAATATTTTTATAGTTTACGACCTGGTAAACAGTGTCGATGGGAATTACTTTCAGAAAAGCAAATAACTGATCAGTTGTATGTGTCATATGATACAATTTCAGAACGTTTTCCCTTTCGATTTCTGACGATTTAACGTACTCACTCCAACACCAACACGTAGCTTTGCGTTTTTCAGAAAAGGACTTCCGCGGATCTTGTCTCTTTTCGAGATCACCTCCATCGTCACTTTTCACTTCAGATTTACTGTCACGCCCCACTTATTCAATGGTATCATCATTCAAGTATACATCGGTCCACACAGATCTCAAAAATTTGGTAATTAACTGGACTAATAAACTCTTCGAACTGACGTAAAATATATAAGAAAAGAATAAATTCACTAACTAGTACAATGAAAGTATCATTTATTGTCTAGATATTTAAAAATTAAAAACAATAACCGAATGTAGTTCTTAACTCTCATATATTAATTTAACGCTCACAGTTTGAAACTGTAACAGACGAAGGTGCGCGTTGTAATTTTTACAACAGCTAACAACTTATTGTCTACGATTCAGAATACTAATCTACAAAGGTAAACAAACAAACTGGAATCACTATAATATGTTGCTGTAGCGCTGCAACAGCACAAGCACAAGCGTGAAACACTTGTAAACAAAAAAAATGTCTGCTAGTGTACTTTTTACAACAAGCGAGCCACTGGAGGTTTAGTGTAATTGACTGCAGTGCAGTTTCCTGCTGTGATAAGTCCGTTTCGAACTGAGCCTCGATGAGCAGTGAAGACATGTCTGAAGTAGCTCCACATATCGATGGGTCTTCAACTTGACTGTCGCTCAAAGATGACTGATAATTTGCGGAATGTGGAACCATTTCATATCATATGAAGACCGCGACGCTCCTACAATACAGCGGTAAGTCGAGGATAATATGTATCCCGTTCGATAGCTCCGCAAGCCAAGCCCGCTCATGGCGAAAGTGTACTGCTTCTTTCCATGACGTCTGACATTAAATTGGCTCACAAGGTTGCAAGACCTTTCCCCGTGTTAGAAATTGTGGAGCATTGCAGGAAAGGCATTCCAGCCTGCTCTATGCTTTTACGGTGTGCCTTGACAGCTGGACGGAATTTGGCACGGTATGCGGCAGGAACTGCACTACACAATTTTATCCACTACTACTGAATGTGTCAGAGTTACTTCCTTCTTCAATGGATTAAGCTCTTTTCTTAAATAAAACATCCAGTTTCCATGAAATGGTAACCATTTGTCTCCACTGCAATGTATCAATTTCGAATCGGAAAATTTGTTTGTCCCACGTGGTTTTTATTTTATTTTACTTCATCTTCCTTTTGCAATTTTTTTCGAGTGTGATTAATTTACAATTCGTTACTTCCACTGACCACTAAAATTGCAATATTTTAAAATGGCAAGAAGCCACAGTTCAAGTTCTCATGAAGAGCACTGCGTATTGAGACAATCTGTGGCTTAGAACATCAGCGCGAGGGTTCCACTAAGTAGAAGGAAACTCAGGCAGAAACAAAAGAAGGAAATATTAAGCTGTGGTTGTGTCATTCTTAAATCTTGTTTGAAAATTATTTGTTTGTGATAAAAATTTACTCATCTCATGTTGAAATGATACGTTATATTCTCCTCATATATCGGCAGCGATACATTTTTTTCTTCTTTTGTCATGGCCGGAGAGGAAGGGAAGCACGTTTTTCTTCGTCACTTCATCTTTGGTCTTCATGACAATAGGAAGCAGATGTAATGACACGTATGTCATCGTCATTCAAATTTTGTAGTTAGTTCGCATGACTGTCTCTTTCGATTAAATAATTTCTCATATTAATGCCTTATGCTTTCCATTTACAAATCAAACCCCACATGCAGCCATTCAATAATTCTCAAATGTGGTAGCAGTAGTTGCGGCTTGAAAGCCATTTCGTTGCTTATGTTGAATACCTCCACGAAATGTAAAATCCAATACTCTTTTTCATTACTTGCTTTTAGAACTGACACTCTCACCCTTCGTAGGCTACGTTGTCCGAATATTGTGCCCGTAACGAAAAATTTCAAGAGAAATGCCACGTTTAAAGCGCGAAACGTACGGTTACAGGCACAGTAATAGGTTGCTTCTTTTCGAAAGTTCATTACGTATTGTAACGTAAGGTGAATTACGTGCTTGCGTTTCACTTTCATATTAGGCAGAGCCACCAATTAGTATTGGATACTACAAATTTACGACAAAATAGCTTGCAGTATGAACGTAATATTGTCGAATTATAGTGTTACCTGCCCCCCCCCCCACTCCCCCACCCACTATTTTTTGCCTGCCATTTCTTTCCATTTCCTCTTTATTAAGACCACTGCATCTTAGAATATGCGACTGTAAATTCCAAGTTGTATCCGTAAACAAGCATATCAGAAGTCCCAACGTTCAGTTCCACATGTTGTAATGAGGGCGCCCCTATCGTAGGTTATCGAGGACGAGGTACAACGTTCCGGGATATTGCTATTAGCGTTGGCACGAATTTGGCGATTGTCATGCTGTTACAGAATCGACCACAGATCCATACCAATCAAACATACGGACTGTGCGAGGAAGTCTGCTGTTCGATTGTCTGCAGCGCGGCAAACTCTACGACAGAGTCCAATAACGCAAAAGTACGTAGACGGGCTTCCGTGGTACTGCGCCAGACGATTGACCACAGGGTCCTTCTTCCATGCGACTCCTTGTCCCGCATACAGCTTCACGACGGACGTATCAGTGTTCCACTAGAAAACGAAGCTATTCATATTGCACACGTTCAAAATATTGGCGTGAACTTCTATATTTTTGAATTTCTTAAAATGAAGTAATATTACCGACTGACAAACAAAATTGTCTATTTCGTACACCACTGATGCTTCGGTCTTATGCCCATTCACAAATTGTACAGTAAATTTTAATATACAACAATAAATAGAACTTTGGACTACACGACATTCCACGTGTTCAGAAATATGTACATCTACAGAGTGCTTCACGAAGGTATGCAACGGCCACTACGGTCGGGGGTTCAAATCCCCCCTCGGGCATGGATATTTGTGCCGTCCTTAGCATTAGTTAGTTCATAAGTAGTTTGTAAGTTTAGGGACTGATGACCCCGTAGTTAGGTCCCATAAGCTATACAAACATTTAAACATTTTGAAGGTATGCAAATATTTTAACATGTTATTCTACGAGTAAAACTAAACAAAGGAGTTGATATAAAAATAGGTCCGGAAACTCTTAGTTGCAGATTCAACCCTAATAAAAGATTTTGCTTAAAATTTAGCAATCTAGCTAATAGGAAGCTATAGCGAAACTGTACGAGTTGAAAGTAAAGCACGATTCAATTTATTTTGTAGTTATTGAATGGTGATTCTAATGAAACATTTCCCACTTTTATAATATGTTTGGAATTAATCCATACGTTTATTTATATGGTGTCTGCTCATTTCGGACATGTCGAAAAGAAAAGACACGATTTGTTGACATTAACGGCAGTAATTTTACGAATTCGAAATATTTAAAGATTTCGACCATTTTAGGGAAAAAAATCAAATGGCAAAGATGAAAATTTGTGCTGGATTGGATTCGAAGCCGGATTTTCCGCTTTGGTCCAGCGGTCGCCTTACCCAATTAGCTATCCAGGCACTCTTCCCTTCTAACCCAAATTCTCACCTTGTAGCACACTAGGATTGTAGTGCTCGCAGCCTATACTGGATTTCCTCAAGGGACTGAGCGTATTAATGCGTCCAAATTGAAATTGTCAATTGCCTTTTGGAGCAGATATATAATTACTTATATGGTATCTGTTCTTTTCGTCATTAATTCATTCTTCCTTCCACTTCTTCTGTTCCTCTCCTTGTCCATCTCCTCCTACAATTATACCTCTGTAAATTTCCTCTTTTTGTCCTCGTTGGTATACAAAATAAAAATAAAATGAAATTTAGGAACATACTGCAATTTTTGTGGCAACGGTGGCAGAAAATGATCAGAAAGTAACGCTCACAGAAAACTAAATGAAGTAACGTCGACAATCAAAAACTTTATTTACAGAATTCTTTACTCCAGTTGCCCATAGAGGGAAAGGGGAATTTCATTTTAACGTGGAATCCGAACGACATACTGTTCCTGCCAACTTTTGAAATCGGCGAGATCTAACGACAAGGTTGAAGGGAGAATACAAATTTCCAGACTTGAACTTCGCCACTAGACTAGTCATAATTATTGTTGTTGAAGTAATAATGACCAAGTAACGCGACGGTTTGTAGCACCATGGAAGTTATTCCCAGCTGTGTTACCACATGTTCTACCAACTGTGGTGTCGCACAAGTCTGAAGTGCGCGCCACGTACTTTCGCCGCGCTCCGCCATGCAAGCACGGCGAGGCGTTCTTACGACGTTAGCCACGGGCGCCCTCTGCTGCAACTCCGCTCGTGGCCACCCTGAACTGCATCGGTCACTTGGCAATAGGACTCGAACAGACACTCATCAGTAGGCAGGCCTCTACCTAGTTAAACTATGTGCATTCCACTAGTCTTCAGTTAACAAAGATATTTCTTCGAAATATATATATTGAACTAATCTAGCTTAGTGTTTCTAGTTTCTGCTGTCCAACTGGCTGGTCACCTCAGACTGTACCCGCACACGCGTGCATCCTATTTCCCTGTGACGGTCTCTCTCTACTCGGCCACCTAAGACAATCGGTGGAAACGAGACACAAAACCAACCTGACCCATTTCAATGTTTTGCTCCGGGTCATTTCGTGCTATAACGCAATATGCGAGAGACAGTCACGAATATGTGGCGCCAGTTGGGGTGGCAATTATTAAATAATGGCTTTGTAATTACGGCAAGATTTCATAACAAAATTGTTGTAACGAGCTCCCTCCTCCGAATGCAAATGTATTTTCGCACCACCTGCATAGACAGAAATTATTATCACAGCAAAACAACAAATATCAAAGCAAGAAAGGTACGTGTTCTATTATTCCACACACTATTCGACAGTCGAACGGCAGGTACAGGGTGCCCAGAAAAGGACTCCCTGATTTCAAAATTAAATATCTCGAAAACAAAGATTGATAGGGGAATGCAGTAGACGGTATGTTTATTGTGAAAGCTGTAAGAAGTTTATACAGCAGTTTGAAATAATAGTTACAAAAGCTACTAACAGATGGCGCTGTAATCGCCATACGTAATGCCTAGTATAAATAGTGATCCGAAGTCTATAGCGATCAATTCCACTATTGAAACGTGAAAGGAGGTTAGCGTACCGAAAGAAGAGATTAAAACCATATACTCCATTGCAAAACGCGTTTTTCTGGTGCTAGAGTACCACAAGTTAAAAGACAGTAATACGGCAACAAGGCGAAGTTTTGAAGCACGATTTAATGTTCCAAACGGACCCGATGCGAAAACCATTCCTACGCTATTCGCAAAATTTCAACGAACAGGCAGCGTAACTGATGATCTAGTGCGTCATGTTGGCCGCAAGCAAACCGCAGTTACGCCTGAAAATATCGCCACAGTTTCTGGAATTATTCAGCGAAATCCAATGTCATCCGTCCGTAGAATTGCATCTGAGACTGGTTTGAAGCGTTTCAGCACTCAGAAAATACTGAGTAAGAGCCTACACATGTTTCCATTCAAAATTCCAACGCACCGGGCTATACCAGTACGATCTGTGCAACAAAGGGTTGCCTTTGCTAATCAGATGCTCACAATGATTGATAGTGAAGGAACTGATGTTGCCTGCATCTGGTTTACAGATGAAGCACACTTGCACCTGAATGGATACGTGAACAAGCAGAACTGACGATTTTGGGGTTCGGAAAAGCTATATTGGTGTGAAGCGAAACCACTGTATTCTCCTAAACCAACAACAACAACACAGCATCACCAAGAGACTGTTCAATCATATCAATACCGTTCGTTAGGCTACTGTGGCTATGTGACACCACAGTTATAAAAAAATATAGCTGCGCAGATACTCATTATTTTAAACCCTTAAGACAGATTACATTTTTTGTCGTTTTCTCCACAAACATACAGATCAGTTTACCGACTCTGCACCATGTGACGTATGATTTGCCTTTATAAAGCAATATTGTTTCCTACATTCTTTCCATCTATTTCCCATCCGCTATGTCTATCTCATGCATCCCCACTATCTACCTCATCATCCTCCCTCTAACTATTTCCGGGCCTCTGTTCATGACTACCTTTCCTTCCATCCATCTTCAATCTCCTCCTCCTCCTCCTCCTCCTTTACTCATGGAACCGATATGTTCATCGTGCATCAGTCCGTCGAGGAAGGAAGGAAGTTTGGAGTTTAACGTCTCGTCGACAGCGTGGTTATTAGAGACGGCAGGTTTGGGTAAGGATGTGGAAGGAAATCGGCCGTGCCCTTTCAAAGGAACCATCCCGGAATTTGCCTGGAATGATTTTAGGGAAATCACGGAAAACCTAAGTCTGGATGGCCGGAGGTGGATTTGAAGCACCATACTTCTGAATGCGAGTCCAGTGCGTTACCACTGCGCCACCTCGCTCGGTAGTTCGTTGAGGACCAGGGTCGTCCTCCCAGTCGTCCGACTTTGTAAGCGACTCCGCTGCGCTTCGTTTTGTAATACTATATATATAAGAAGGCGCACTGCATACATCACCTTCGAGAAAGATCACAACAGCTGATGGACAGTATGATTAAATGAATGACTCATCATCGGCCAGCCAAAACCACTGATGATAAAAACTTGAAATTGGCAGAGGGTGTTCATCTTACACCGTTGGCTTCGTTTATGAAGCGAATTTTCGATATTCCCTCCCTAAGGGGATGAAATAGTGGATTAACAGTTTTTTGAAAATAGGCTGTAATCCAGTAAATTTTGAAGCTAGACTTACATAAATTGGTACATCAATTCTTGGTTAGAATTTTAAAAAAGGCGTCTTTCATCTTTTTTGGAAGATCAGCCATTAAGGGGATGAAAGGATTTTTGAAAAAATGCTGCTATTAAGGAAGTTTTAAAGCCTTAACTACAGAACTACAAAATGGCTAAGCAGGAATGGCAAGAAGGTAAATGCAAGGATGTAGAAGAATGTATAAATAGGGGAAAAATAGATACAGCCTACCGGAAAATAAAAGAAACATTTGGCGATAAGAAAAACAGCTCTATGAATATCAAGGACACTGATGGAAAACCAGTTCTCAGCAAAGAAGGGAAAGCTGAAAGGTGGAAAGAGTATATAGAGGGGCTCTACAAAGGAAACGAACTTCGAGACACTATTGTAGGAAGGGAAGAGGATGTAGATGATGATGAAATAGGAGATACTATACTGAGAGATGAATTTGACAGAGAACTGAAAGATCTAAGTCGAAACAAGGCCCCTGGAATAGATGATATCCCGTCAGAGCTACTGAAGTCTCTGGGAGAACCAGCCATGACAAAATTGTTTCACATTGTGTGTAAGATGTATGAGACAGGTGAAGTACCCTCAAACTTTAAGAAAAATGTTATAATCCCCATTCCAAAGAAAGCGGGTGCAGACAGGTGTGAAAACTACAGAACTATCAGTTTAATAAGTCATGGTTGCAAAATATTAACACGAATTATATACAGAAGGATGGAAAAGCTGGTAGAAGCCGACCTCGGGGAAGATCAGTTTGGGTTCAGGAGAAATGTAGGAACACGGGAGGCAATACTCACTTTACGGCTTATCCTAGAAGATAGATTAAGAAAAGGCAAACCAACATTTCTAGCTTTTGTAGATTTGGAGGAGGCTTTTGACAATGTTGATTGGAATAAACTCTTTCAAGTTCTGAAGCAAGCAGGAGTAAAATATAGGGAGCGTAAGGTTATTTACAACTTGTACAAAAACCAGACAGCGGTTGTCAGAGTTGAAGGGCATGAAAGGGATGCAGTGGTTGGAAAGGGAGTAAGACAGGGTTGTAGCCTTTCCCCAATGTTGTTCAATTTGTACATTGAGCAAGCTATAAAGGAAAGCAAGGAGAAATTTGGAGAAGGAATTAAAGTTCAGGGTGAAGAATTAAAAACATTGCGTTTTGCCGACGACATAGTAATTCTGTCAGATACAGCAAAGGACCTGAAAGAGCAATTGAACGGAATGGATAGTGTGCTTAAAGGTGCATATAAGATGAACATTAACAAGAGTAAAACTAGGGTAATGGAGTGCAGTGTAAGAAAATCAGGTGATGCTGAAGGAATTAGATTAGGTAACGAAACAATAAAGTAGGTAGATGAGTTTTGTTACTTGGGCAGTAAAATAACAAATGATGGTCGCAGTATAGATGATATAAAATGCAGAATGGCAATGGGTAGAAAGGCGTTTTTGAAAAAGAGAAATTTGTTAACATCGAATATTGATTTAAGCCTAAGGAAGTCTTTTCTGAAGGCATTTGTATGGAGTGTTGCCTTGTATGGGAGTGAAACATGGACGATAAGCAGTGTGGACAGAAAGAGGATAGAGGCTTTTGAAATGTGGTGCTACAGAAGAATGCTGAAGATTAGGTGGGTGGATCGCGTAACTAATGAGGAGGTACTGAACCGAATTGAGGAGCAAAGAAATTTCTGGCATACCTTGACTAAAAGAAGGGATAGATTGGTAGGACACATTCTTAGACATCAAGGAATTGTGAATTTAGCGTTGGAGGGAAGTGTGTGGGGTAAAAATCGCAGAGGGAGACCAAGAGACGCGTATAGTAAGCAGATTCAAGTGGATGTGGGTTGTCGTTCTTATGAGGAGATGAAAAGGCTTGCTCAGGATAGAGTAGGGTGGAGAGCTGCATCAAACCAGTCTCTGGACTGAAGACCACAACAACAACAACAAAAACTACAGAAGTTGGTATTTGGAGTCTTGGTTACAAATAAAAAAGAAAGTGTATATCACTCCTCCCCCTGTTAGTCATTGCCTACCATTCCTGTACCTCGTTCTACTTTCAAAATCGTCAGTTCTTTACCGAATGCTTTGAAATATTGATACAACGTAGTACTGGATTATGCGCATGTTTTTATATACCTTTTCTTAAAATATATATCATATACGAATTTATATAAATTTTACAATGTGGAAAAGTTGTTGCCAAAAGACGCAGAAGTCTCATGTGTATAGTTTATGTGTAATATATTAAATGAATAGGGATCTAATAACCTTGTTGTGTTACAGTGCAACGTTGTGACAAATTTGGAGGTCAATCGGTGAAGAACTTTGTGAGATTTTCAAACACACACAAAACAACACAACATTTTTATATATAGTGTCATATATTGATTTTACTGTTGGAATTGTTGAGAGGCTGTGTGAGCCACAGAGACGCACTCCAGGCTGAGAAATAGAGACCATTGCAGATAACATGCTAAAACAGGCACGTATATCTTACGGGATGTAGGCAATAAAGAAATCTTCTAGCGAACTGCTGATGCCCTCAGCCACCGTCCCAGGGTGGAGGTTACTTTCGGAGAAGATGGGCGTAACTTCATGTAGCGTCTAGACGCTGTGGTAAGATGTTACATTAGTACTTGGTGGCCAACAGGCACGTTTTAATGTACGTAGCGAAGTTGATACCAGTCACTTGGGAACAGCAAAGTCAGTGCTTTCACGAGGCTAGAGTGAGAGGGTAAAGAAGAAAAACTGCAAGTTAGCAGCTCCCCTGAGGCGTGGCGTAAGGCGGAGCCTAAGGCGTGGCCAACTGACGTAAATCATTGTTGTTGTTGCCCATATTGGGTAGCGTCGTGACGTTTTACTTTCAGCTGAACAATGTTGCTACCAAGTATGGATTTTGTTAGTGCACAAATAAGCCACCTCCCCACCCGGGAAATGGCAGAAGGGACAAGGCTGAAACGTGGTTCGCTAGAGGACTCAGAGAGAGGGCAAGCCACAATTTAGATTGGTTGAACCAAGCAGCGGCCAATAGGAAATTGTTAACTGTCGGAAAGTGGGGAAAAGAGGGGCGCCCACACCGGCCGTTAAAACCCCCGGTTTTTGGATGAAGAGAGTAGTTCTCAGTCAGACGGGTCGGGCGCAAGCCCGTGACTATCGCCGTCGGCCTCAGGGTGTTCCATGACAGTCTGTTTCTCGCGGGGGAGTGCGTCTGTCTAGGGGGTGCTGCTAGGGAACGTAATTACTGGCTTCTGTTGTGGCAAACGATTTATGCTTCTTGTTTTTTTAAATAACTAACCCCAATGTAGCAGACTTAGTATGGGTTGCAATACATTCAATGCAAGGTACCTAGGAGTTCCATAAAGTTTCCTAAACAAGTATCCTCTCGAGTCCCGAAATCCGCATCTCTAGTAGATGCCTGTACTGTCTCTCTGCAATCACTCCCTTCCGCTCGGGATATGCAGACTGACCTTTTTTTTATTATTATACAATAACCCAATGCCTATACATAAATTGGTCTTCTTATGCTACTACATTTTTTGTGCTTTTTATGCTACTTCTAATGTTTCTCCTGAGCTACATGATACGTTTTGTTTTTGCTGTTGTGTCTGCCGTATGTGCTGTGTCATGCAGGGTGCGTTGGCATGTTGTGTTTCATGTGGAAGTCGCTACTGCTACGTTTAGTGTCTTATTTTGTGCCCCCCCCCCCCTACAGTGCTTACAGGTATGCCAGTAATGTACAAACCTACCTACTGGTTGGCCTGTGCCCCCCGAACTAATTCCGGAGGGCGTGCCCCGGGCCCTGGGCTGGCCTTTTGCACTGCAGTCCTTGTGTTGTTGTCGTGTTTTCTCTTAAGCCTAACTTAATCTAACTTATATCTAGCGTCGCAATCGGTGATTAGGCTGCACTCAGTCCTCCTGATCCAGGGCACGGCGGAGTACCCCGGCGGCACGGCCTGGTGCAGTAGTCATGCCTGGAAAAAATGTCTCATAATCGGTTTAGAAATTCATGTCTGATGTGGTTTGAGATTTTGTCGGTTAGTTCATTGAGAATTTGAAAATGTGCTTCATGTCTGATGAGTTGGTATGTGTCTGAGTTAGGTAGTTGTAGTCTGAGATGAGAGACAATATGAACGTATGTGGGGCACTCGAAAGTGACGTGTTCTGGAGTTCATTACGGAGATCCACAGCCACACTCTGGAGTCGCCTGCTTCCTGAACCGACATAGATACGTCGGGTACGGGCCATGGCCGGTGAGAAAGTGAATCAATCCTCTGCTTGGCTGGAAGTATCCCATTTTAAGTCTTTCTGACACATTTGGGAGGAAATGGTGTATCCTCCTTCCAGTTTTGTCCTGGTCCCAGATGTTTTGCCAAATTTCTAGTCCCCGAATTTCGATTTCCATTTTCCCCTCCACCCAGGATTCCATGATCTCCTGTATTTTGTTCCCATTTCCCTTGCAGACTGACCTTGCTACCTCTTCCCTCTTTCCTATATAGGACACGACAATAGAAGTCAATCGTCCTCCCTTTCACTGGCCATTCACTGAAGCTAATCGCCATTGATTGAATCAGTGTTAAAATTGTGAGAAGAAGGCTGTTAAATAATTAGAAAATGGCCTATTAAAATCAGCTGCCGACGACAGCCTTCCAAGCTCGATGTCTGTGAAGCGTGGCTTCTTCTACACACACACAGCACACACAGAGCAGTGCGGCCGTCACACAGAGGTGCGGCGCCGGTGGTTTCCCTGGCCCGGTAATTCATTAATTAATTAGTTAATTAATTAGCGAGTGTCTGCGTGGCGAAATAAGACGGGGGCGTCTCTGGCGGGAGCTCGTCACAGGGCAGGGCCGCACAGGTGGGGGCGGTGGGTGTGGGGGCGGCCACCCCCCTGACGTAACGAGAAAAAGAGGCCGCAGCCCCTCCCCTCCCACGCCCCCGCCGGTGCGATGTAATTAATGCGCGCGGCCCGGCCGGCGGTTACACAAACAAATTTAATTTAGAAACACGCCCGACCCGTGGAAATGGAATTAGCGGATTAAGAGTTACCGCGCCGGAACAAAGGCGCCCTCTGGCCCGGATTGCCGCAGGCGTTAATCCCCGCCAGGTGACACCGCGAGGCGAGGCCGCCGGCTCAACAGCAGAGCAGGCGGGGCCAGCAGCGAAAGAACCGCAGACTCCTCAGCCAGCTGCCGGCCACAGGTTAAGGGGGAAAAGTGCACACTCGCCGAAGGAGCGAGGAATTTTAATCCGAGTAAAAGGGTCAGCAGAATAAGTGCTGCTGTTAAGAAGTACTTTGATACCCGCCACCAGATACCCACACTGAACCTTGTGCTCGTTGCAGAATAACGAGTATATATTCCACCAGTCTGACGTTCGAAACAGCCAAACCCAAATGACCAATTTTATTCCACACTAGCTGAAAACCCGGCGGTGCCCGGGATGTTAAATATCTGCCAGGCTGAATATGAAACTGCAGTAGGTGTAGGTGGAAAGCACATATTATAAAAATCAGGTTCCAGGCTTCCGATTCTCACTTTCCGGATATACACCAGCTTCAAACCAAAGGTTTATTGATACTACTTATTCATCGATTTCTTTGTCAATTATTGTTGTTGTGGTCTTCAGTTCTGAGACTGGTTTGATGCAGCTCTCCACAATACCCTACCCTGAGCAAGCCTCTTCATCTCCACATAAGAACGGCAACCTACATCTGTCTGAATCTGCTTATTGTAGCCACCTCTTGGTCTTTCTCTGCGGTTTTCACCCCACACACTTCCCTCCAACGCTAATTTCACAATTCCTTGATATCTAAGAATGTGTCCTACCAGTCTATCCCTTCTTTTAGTCAAAGTATGCCAGAAATTTCTTTTCTCACCAATTCTGTTCAGTACCTCCTCATTAGTTACGCGATCCACCCAACTAATCTTCAGCATTCTTCTGCAGCACCACATTTCAAAAGCCTCAATCCTCTTCCTGTCCGCACTGTTTATCGCCCATGTTTCACTCCCATAGAAGGCAACACTCCATACAAATGTCTTCAGAAAGGACTTCCTTAGGCTTAAATCAATATTCGATGTTAACAAATATTTCTTCTTCAAGAACGCTTTTCTACCCATTGCCAACCTGAATTTTATATCCTCTGTACTGCGACCATCATTTGTTATTTCACTGCCCAAGTAACAAAACTCATCTACCTCCTTTATTGTTTCGTTAACTAATCTAATTCCTTCAGCATTACCTGATTTTCTAAGACTGCACTTCATTACTCTAGTTTTGCTCTTGTTAATGTTCATCATATATGCACCTTTCAGCACACTGTCCATTCCGTTCAATTGCTCTTCCAGGTCCTTTGCTATAGAGTAAATAATTTAGGCGCTATGTTCGGATGAGCGAGGCTGTGCCCCGTCGAGGTTCTAATCCCCCGCCCCACGGGCATGGATGTTCAAATGTTCAAATATTTGTAAAGCTTATGGGACTTAACTACGGGGTCACCAGTCCCTAAACTTAAAAACTACTTATGAACTACTTACGAACTAGGACGGCACAAATATCCATGCCCGAGGGGGGATTCGAACCCCCAACCGTAGTGGCCGTGCAGACCGTGACTGAAGCGCCTCAGTCCCCTCGGCCACCGCGGCCGACGGGCATGGATGCTTGTGCCGTCTTTGGTATTAGGTAGTTTTTAAATTGTGTATAAGTTAGGGACTGATGACTCCGCAGTTAAGTCCCATAACCTTAACAAACATTGAAAATTTTGAAGTAAAACAACTTTGAAGATTTCTTTTTTCCTGATGCAATAACCTTTCCCCCTCTATATAACACAAACACACACACACACACACGACATACGTATTTCTTCCAGGTTCTAATATGAATAAATTCTTTGGTGAGCTCGCCCTTGACATGAAGATGCCAAATCCATTCCGAAGTATTTAATAGATTGCCCTGTAATTTATTGATCGTAATAGAAAATGTAAGTTCCAATGGATACTGCTGTCTCTTGAAGGTAGATTTGTGGGATATAATGGGTAGTATTCGTTGCGTGTACTCTATTAATTCTGTCCCTTTCCTTGTTGCTCTATGAAAGTGCACTGCTTTCGCTTCCAGTCGGATGGAGCAATTTTCCATGACGGTTACTGTTTACGTGCTCATATCTCATGAACTACGTGTCGGAATGCGATACAATTCCGAAGCTTCATTCAACTCTATGCGTGTATACTGTCTGTAAAATTTTCTGTCGCTACAATTTGTAGTGTTCAAATTATAAATTGTAACGTCATACCGAGAGCCGTAGGTTTACTCCATATACAGCGGAAAAGTAGTAAGCGAGAAACTTTTTTCCTTTCATCATTTTACTATGGTTGCCAGCGAGAAAAGTTTAATAAAGGTTTGAAACTATGTTTAAAGTTAGTTGCCAGTCGCCATGTACTGTCATCTCATATAGTATATTTATAAAGTCTCGCCGCATTATATGGTAGTTTTTGCGATTTCTATTGGTTATGACGTAATATCTTTTGAACCATGTGCCTAATGTGATTCTTACCCATGCAGCAATTGTTACCTCACGGTAAGGAATGTGTGTACCAAATTTGGTTGAAATCGGTCCAATGGTTTAGGAGAAAAAGAACAGCATTGCCGCAAACTGCAGCAGGTTTCGCGCATCTCATTGTTTATGACCTCATATCTGGCGACCTGTATATCGTATGTGATTCTTACACTTACGAAGACCGTCCTCATGGGTTGAAGCTTACGTGTACAAAATTTCATAGAGATTGGAACAAAACTGTAGATTTGTATGGAACACGTACAAACATACAGACACTCTGCCTAGGAGTGTCATTGAAATTAATGTTTTATTATATTCCACATATGAACGGTGAATGTAAATTCGCGCACACTGGCTTCGCAGCGCGATTCCTCATATGCTACCAATAAAAAAAAGTCTGTCACAAAATTTCGTCCTGCGCATATTTCCAGCAGTAAATGGACGTCGAAGATAGGTGTGTGTCCCATACGTCAGTGTGTTTCTGAATTACACTGTTACACCAACAAACTTCTAGGGGATGTGGGAGGTGTCTTGAGGAACACAGTGAGCATAGAAACCCATATCCGGAAATTCCATTCAACGACACTACGGAGAGTCCAAATTACAGGCACCAGCTTCTGCCGCTAGACATCCCCTCTAGCGACGCTCTGTAGCATTTCCGGGCATGGGTTTCTATGCTTACTTTTGTTCCTCAACACACCTCCACATCCCCTAGAAGTTTCCTGGTGTAGTAGTATAATTCTGAAACTCACTGACGTATGGGACACACACCCATATCAATCTTCGACGTTCATTTACTGCCGGAAATATGCGCATGACGAAATTTTGTAAGAGACTTTTTTATTGCTAGCATGTGAGGAATAGCGCTGCGAAGCCCGAGTGCGTTAATTTATATTCACCCTGTGTAGTGGTTAAGCCATAGTTACAAGGAACTGAAAGACCTTTTATTCACATAACGTTTCTATGGTCTTTGTCATCATTAGCACACCTAAGAATAGGGCCTATCACAAATTGCAAGAAACTAAGTAAAGACTGACATTATCATGAGAATAAATTATTACAAAATGTAGTTAGTTCAGAAGCTGAAGCCAGGCCATCTAGAGAAGTCAAATTGCCACTAAAATGTCTGCTGTATTCACAGCATACGGTATCAAACCATTTGCGGCCATATTTTAGTTCTTACCATTTAGCAGCAGAGCAAGCGGAATTGGTGAAATGGGTGGTAATGTATTGCTGTGCTGCCTCCACTGTGTAGGAGGATTTCCTCAACATGGTTCCATGCAACGAAAAACTGATCTAATCTCGCATCTGGTTCACAGACCAGTGACAGTCACAAACAACACGTACCGTAGTGGACTGCTTCCACCTCTCAGTGGTGTTTTTATCTCACAGAAATTACATGAACAGCACTATAACATCGCTATGCCGTTAGGCACTGTCAGCAGTAGAAATTCAGTAGAAAAGGTGTAACAAAACGTAGTATACTTCTTTGTAGATCATACGTTGGTGCATTACGACTATGAGTAAGATAATTTGCTTCCGCCGTGCCGCCTACTGTAACTGGGGCAGCTGCTGTGGTGAGCAGGTTTGATGCTGCTACCGTTGCTGATGCTAATGCTACGCTGACGTCATGTCTCTACTGTTCATACGCGGCGACCCGCTGCTTGTTCGGTCAGCAGCGCCATAGAACGCCGTCGTGTGCTGGGCCCCATTGACAGCCATGTTCCGTCCTTGGTGGCACAGTGGCGCTTCCGTAGTATTGTGTGGAGTCTGCTACTGCAGAATGGCAGTGACACTGCACGTTTGGACGCGCCTATGTAAACTTTGGTGACTTCCAGGATTACGTTTAGGGTGTTCACAAATTACAGACGAGATTTTAAGTTTGAAATAGCACCTGCTTTACACTCAAGTGACTAAAGTCATGGTATAGTGACATGAACATACACACGTGGTTTTAGTGTCACACATGTAAGGTATGAAAGGTAGTAAGGATAGTTGTCATTAGTAATCCAGTCATTCATGTGAAAAGGTTTCAACGTGATCTTAGCCGCACAACGGGAATTAACAGACACTGACCGCAGAACATCAGTTGTAGCTAGACAAATGGGATATTACCTCATGGTTATCGTGAGGGATTTCATTATTCCGAGATCCGATGTGTAGAGGGTGTTCCAAAAACGTATCAAGCATTACCTCTTATGAAAGATAATAAAGGTCACCGAGTCCGTGTACTTAATCATCGAGAACACTGGCATTTGTGTAGAGTTTTCAGTGCTAACAGACGCCAACAATGCGTGAAATAACTGTACAAATCAAGGCGGAAAGTACAGTGAAGGTATTCGTTAGGAATATGACAGCAGTCTGGTGACTCGAGAACCTCAACTGAAAGCACATTATCTGCAACGCCTGTCCGGGACTCTTAATGGCAGAGGTCGGATTCTAGACGACTGGAAAACCGTTGCTATGTCAGGTGTCCAGGTTTCGGTTGGTGGGGTTCAATCCTGCCGCGCGGAATGGCCGCGTGGTCTAAGGCGTTATGCTACTGACTGGACGGCCGTTCACGCCGGAAGATCGAGTCCTCCCTAGGTCAGCTCTAGCTATAACCATAAGTCATAGGATAGAGCTAGTGTGTCATGGTCGAATGCACTCTTCGAGACAACGGTCAGCAGGTTTATGTCGAACGCGAAAACGACTAACACTTGGGTGAGGGCAGAATTTTTGTCCCTGAAGATCACTACCCAGCATTTCAACTCCCAAGTCACCAACGACATTGTGCCGTGAGTGGATGACGGACTAGTGGTGTGCATGACCGTTTTCCCACGAATGGTAACCGGTTGCCACCAGTTAGCATCTATTCATTCTAAATGTTTTAAACTTGAGAACGTTGTCCACTGCAACTGCTTATAGTCAAAGGCAATTAAATCTATATTTATTAGCGAAACACGATTTTCATGTACGAATGTTGGAACTCCCGTTGCCAGCGAAGTGCAAACGTAGTATATCGTCCGCAGAGACTGTTCTGTTGATGGGGCAAATGGAGAGGTCAACTGTCAGTCGAATCTTTGAAACAGCTCTGAAGGGAATGGCACGAAGTGGTTCCTTCATCTTCGAAATCAAATTAAAGTCACAAGGATTAATGTCAATGGAGTATGGTGGATGGTATAGTACTTCCCAGTCCCAAACAGAGGAACTAGATTTGCGCTGTATGCGACCGCGCATTATCGTGCAAAATGATTGGTGGGTTGTGCAGAAAGTGTTGCTGCTTCTTTTGCAAAGGTGGTCGCATGTGATGCTGCAAAAACGAACAGAAATACTTTGCACTGACGGTCTGCCATGGAGGAACGTAATGAGATAGGATAACACCATCAGAATCGTACACGAGAATCACCGTAACTTTCACCATACTGAGGCTCTGTCGCACTTCTCCTTTCACGACGATCCAGGATGACGCCGTTCGTTGGCTTGACCCTTCAGTATTGGTTCGTACGATGTGGTCCATGTCTCATCCAGTGTTATGATACGGCGTAAGAAAACCTCTCCTTCGCGCTCACAGAGCTCCAAGTGCGTCTGAGCAGCATCGTAACGAATTAATTTCCGCATTTCTGTCAATTCATGCGAAACCCTCGTGATTCAATTTTCGCATGCCCAGGTGTTTCTTCAGGATGCGAAACACTGTCGTTTGCGCTAATACTGTTTCGTGACCGAGCTCACGATTCGTCTGGCGTCGATTATCTTCCACTAACAGTATGCACTTCTCCTTCAGGAACTCACTCAACGCGCTACTGTTCTGTACGGCAATGCCGATTCCCTGCACGCCTCTTGAAGATCTTAGTGACACTGTCGTACTGTACGACTTCTGGCACATTCATCCGGGATGCAACTCCGTTGTTCCCTTTAGAAAACACATTGACACCGTTACGTTAGAACGCTCGATTGTGCGCACGCGGTGACGTGGTACGGGCGAGTGCATTTCCTCGGAGGTGAGGTAAGTATGTCAACAACGTGGTGCTATCAGCAGCAATAGTAGATGCCATTGCACAGAGGCTTCACAGCACTGTTGCCACTATTTAAGTTCCAACCCTCGTATTTTCCATTTTCGGACACGGCCTACAGGAGTACGAATGCTCGAAGTGAGTAGCTTGTGCTTGATCGAGCGCGCTCGCTGCTCTGCTGCTGTGAGTTGTCTCAAAACTTTTTGCTGCTATGGTCATTATTTCTCCGAAAAGTATCTGTGTTTATGAATACAGAACTTTTACAAAACCGCCACTCTTAAGAAAAAAAATTTTTGTAAATCTATCGGACCAAACTGCGTGGTTATCAGTCCGTAGCTTACAAACTACTTAAACTAAGGTAAACTAACCTAAGGACAAACACACACACAACCATGCCCTAGGGAGGACTCGAAACTCCGACGGCGAGCAGCCGCGCGCTCCGCACCGAGGCGCTGTATACCGCTCGGCTACTCCGCCGCGGCCACTGTTAATAGTTAAAAAATTCTAATCTTTTTGCTACCGTGTTAAAAGTTATATGTTAATAATGGTTTCAATGTCTGCTGTTGTTTACCATCTTCAATTGCGTTAAGCCAAATTTTCAACCACTTTTTCAATAAACTAACAAGTTTCTTTTTCTCTGTAGACAACCGATAACGAAACGAGATATATCAAAATGTTCAAATGTTTGTAAATCTATTGGACGAAACTGCGTCGTCATCAGTCTGTGACTTACAAACTACTTAAACTAAGGTAAACTTACCTAAGGACAACACGCACACCCATGCCCTAGGGAGATCTCGAACCTCCGACGGCGAGCAACCGCGCGCTCCGAGATATATCCCGGAGAGAAAAAAGAAGAAGTTGAACCAAACAAGTAATATGACTACTCTGATAAACTGTATAAGTTTTGCCCACTAGTATCCAGTGTGAACAAGAGTTTAATGAAACTTGGGGATCCAGCTAGGGTACAATGTATTGATGAAAGTATGGTTTTATTCGAAGGAAGGTTTTCAATCAAACAATACAATCCTATGAAGTCCATCAAAAGAGGGTATAAATTCTGGTGCAGGTCAGACACGTCTGGGTATACTTATGAATTCTGAGTATACCTAGGAATGGAGAAGAATTCAACTGATCTCTCCAACATTAATAATATTGGTTTAGGGGGTTCTGTAGTATTGAATCTGTCATAATCCTTAGAAGGAAAAGACCATGTCATTACGATGGATAACTATTTTTCCTCTCCCAAGCTTTTTCAGCAAATAAATGTGTTTGGCATTTATGCCTGTGGTACTGTGTAACCTAACCGTGAAGGACTTCCAAAACGTGCAGCATATAGGTGCCTGAAGAGGGGAGAGTTAGATTTCAGTTTTTCAGACACGGATCTCTTGTTTGTCAAGTGTATGGACAATCGTGCAGTTCACCTTCTTTCAAATAATCATGGAAATGAAAAAGCTATGTATCCATAACCCAGAGAGATGGAACAAAGGTAGAAGTAGAGGCACCGACAGTTGTACGAGATTATAATGAACACTTGGGTGGCGTACATTAAGCTAACATGTTTAGGTCTCTTTACGAAATAATGAGAAAGTCAAAAAAGTATTGCTATAGATTAGTTCCTTCTTGCCCTTCACACCACACTGATGTTATTTGCATTGCAAAAATTCGGGTTTTTTATTGTAATCGACTTAGGCAATTCTGCTCGCAATATTTTTGACGTCATGTATTCCACGTAACTGTTTTTTATTCTTCTGATGAAGTTGTCCCTAGCGACAACGAAACCTAGGTCAAGTACTGTTATATAAAATTGTTAAAAATAATTACGGTTGCTGTTGCCATGTTCAAAGTTGTACGCTATGGATTGTTTTATGCAGTGGTTGCAATTACCCTTTTAAATTCCTATATTTCATACTGTGACGTAAAAGGAACACTTCCATTGATTGATTTCAAATGCAGAACGCAAAGGTGGTAAACGCCTCCTAACACTTGGGAAGGAAGTGTCCAAAAAAGGTGAAGGCCAAAAAATAATCAAACTTTTGCTGTTTCAATTCCAAAAGAAGAAAGAAAGCATTTTCAGTACCAAACGACATGCGTTTTCAGAATACAGGATCTCACTGACCAACATTTGTCAGTTCAAGAGGCAGATGTGAACATTCTTCATCTATAAAAGTTGAATCTAGACCCCATTCAAAGTGTTCAAATATTTTTGTGTGACAATGAAAATAACTATTACCAGCAGCAATAATACTAGCTGATTCTTTTATTTATCAGTCACGGAAAGTACTACGCCTGTATAAACCTTCCGTGACTTACAAGTCCCGCGAACATTTCATGCATTTTTATGACTTTGTATTATTTTTGAAATAAAACGGTTTACCATCAATGCAATAATGGTTCATTAAGTATGGAAGTAAACATTTTAAAACCTGATTTTATACTTTTTTACAATTTCAGTAAATAAGGGGTTAAAGTAAAGTTTTAATATTGTGAAAAATATATATTACCCCACTACACAGAAATTTCATGTACTGACACGTGATCTACATAGAATGACTTACCTGTCATCGACAAGGAGTGACCTACAACATTGGTTTGACGAAAGACTGGCAGGAAGTACTTGGCTGTATAACTTCATAAGCAACGCATAATAACTTATTGCTGTTACGGTATATCGTCTCCAGTACTCTCCAATACTACACCATTGTCCAATACGTTGTCGCAGAGTTAAAAATTCTTAAATTTTACATTTACGATCGGGCACCACTGGAACTAGGTAGTGGTCCTACAGCAGATCTGAATCAAACGCTAGTATTATAGTATCACTCACCTGCTGTGTTCGGCACTAACAATAACCTAAACCCGAAGTAAATTCGTTGGCGTTCATATGTGACATTAACACGATGTAGTAGCTCGCATTCATGTGTTAATCACTTCTTTCGTCCAGAATGAAACTTTCGCCCTGCAGCGGAGTGTGCGCTGATATGAAACTTCCTGGAAGATTAAAACTGTTTACCGGAACCGGGACTCGAACCTGGGACTTTTGTCTTTCACGGGCAAGCGGTCTACCGACTGTGCTATCTCGACACGACTCACGATGCCTGCCGCCTTACAACTTTACTTCCGCCAGTACCTCGCCTCCTACTTTCCAAACTTCACAGAAGCTCTCCTGAGAACCTTGCAAGACTAGCACTCTTGGAAGAAAGGATATGGTGGAGACATGGCTTAGCTCAGGAAAGGCGAAGGTCCCAGGTTCGAGTCCCAATTCCGGCACACAATTTTAATCTGCCAGGAAGTTTCACTTTTTTGGTAGTTACAGCTATATTTCACAAGAAGTAATGAATGTTGTACAGTTTTCCAACTGGCAACCTGCACGTTGTCCTACCTTTCCAATTCAAAATTCGAAAATTAAGCTCACTTTATAAATGAATAGTGTAAATTCATAATGAGTGTTACCAATTATTAAGAGGATAATGCTTAATTAGGACAGTAGTATCTCACACATACATGTGTAAAAAAAATAATAATATGTGCTTTTCTTTAAATTAGATAGGGAAAAGTTGCCGAACTGAAGAATTAAGCGAAATTAAATTCTGGAATTTCTATTTCACGAGGATAGTGAAGATTTTGTTTAGAAAATGTACTCACAAAATGAGTCACCTATTAGTTCAAAAGTTTTCACAGCATGGAAATCGGAGCAGAATTGACTGTCGAGCTATTGGAGCATCCCAAGCGGGAATCAGCACGAGGATAATTGAATGCAGCGCTCCCTGAGCGCAAAGCGAATATATTGACATCTGCCGGGCAATTACGGAAGTACTATTCCAGCGAGCATGAACGCCAGCGGCAGACCTCTAGTGCTGACACAAAGAGCAGTGACCCGACGTGCTGGCTCCGGGAACCGCGGGTGGCGCTGTGGGCGGCGAGTGACGTCAGCGCACTTAGGACAGGTCACGGCGCGGCCCAGAATACATCCCCGAACGTACTGACAGCAACAGATGACGGCATTGCCGAGGGCTTGTCTGGGAAGGCCGAGGCAGGTGGTATTCAGCGCCCGTAGTGCGTGGGCTGAGGAGACAGGCGGACGTCCAGTGTTCGCTACCGAGTCACGATAGCGACGAGGCGGTAGCGCCACAGTCTGACATACACAGTGGCGGCACATCACTGCTGTGAAACTTGTTACCAATTGGCTATGGGCCCTAAGGCTGTGGTCACAGTGGCTCCGATATCGGTGGGCTTTACCGACGACAGACATCGGCGGATAACGGCTGATCGTTTCAAATTTGTACACCGGTATGGGCACGGTCACAGTGTAGCCGATCTCATCGTCCGAACGTAGACATTTCGCACGACAGTCGGTGAAATTCAGATCAGTTTGTTTTCTTCGGTCAAATCGACCGACGTTCTCACATGCTAGATTCGGACAGTGAGAAACTGATATGCTTACTGAAAGAAAGAGATTGTGGCACCCAGAAGACGATAAATATCACAATCGGGATATAATTCGGAATCTATGGTCTGATATACTTTATTGGGAACCCCAGTTTGGTTAAATCCTTTATCAGAAATTTTAGGCGTAAATTATAACCTCAAAAATGTATTCTATTCGGGATTGTGGATTATCTTAATGTTATTTTAGTGGCTCTCGTACGTTGTTTTACACTGTGATAATCGGGTATTAGCTGTCCACAAATTATTCTTACTGGTCCTGGCGTTCTTTAACAAGGTGATGAGTGTTCTAGGAAGTGACCTGCGAATGTGGTGCCGGCGTACGTGTGCTTCCTCTTTTCAGTGGTTTCTGTGTTCAAAATTATTCTCAATTTCACACTAGTCTTTCACAAATATATTGAATGTCTGTCATTGAAGTTCATTGCACCGTAACTTCAATTCTTTCGTCATAATCGGATGTTTCTCGGTGGCCTTATACTGTGCGCTCTGTGAATAAATTCAGTTGGCCTAGCCAATATGTCAAATGTATGTAAAAGTCATTGTCCGAAACGATGTATCTTCATAAAGATGTCAAATGTAAGTAAAATTCATCCTCCGAAACGATGTATCTTGATAATGTTTTTGATACAAAATGAAACATGCCAAAAGAAGCAAAGAAATGTCCTTAAGTATTTAATACAAAGCTAAATCAGTAACACCATGTTCTATGTTTATTGGTATTCACAGAGATAAGATTCCTTAAATCTATCACAGACGTTCGCTTCCTTGTTGTGCCACCCCATACTTATTGAATTGGTCCATTATTTTAGGAGAAGATTTGGAAAAAAGACTGCATGATGTAGCAGTTATTCCGAAATTTCATTGTTTATGACCTCATATCTCCTGAAATATGTATCGTATTATGATGTAATTTCGAAGGTACATTCAGTGGTATATGTGCCTAATGTGTGCAAAATATGCCGTGGATGGTGTTAACAGTAAAGACGTAATAAATCAAAACCTCATGCATGATGATGCGCTTTTTCAAGGACCAAATCGTCTATGAGTTAATATCTCAGGAACTATATATCGAAGGAACATTCAGTGGTATGTATGCGTACTGTCTGTGAATTGTTTGGCGTATAAAATTTACAGTGTAGAAGTAATAACTTGTAACGTCATGCCAAATGCCGTAAATATACATCATAAACATCGGAAAAGTAGTAAGTGATAAACTTTTTTCCTTACATCATTTTGCTGGGGTTAACAGCGAGAAAAAGTTTCGTAAAGATTTGAAATTATGTTTACAATTTATTGCAAGCCGCTAAGTGCTCCCATTCTCAAACGGTAGAATAAAATCACGCTATCACACGCTGCAGGATGGGACAGATATAATTGTTTATGACGTGGTATCGTATGAACTATGTATCGTATGTGGTTTTTGCAACAACAGCAAATGATTCCTGACCTTAAAAAAATATTTGTACCAAATTTGGTTGAAATCGGGCCATAAGTATAGGAGCAGCCGTTTTTCACGACTGTTATTGTTTATGACGTCATAGCTTCTTACGTATGTGTCGTAGGTGTTTATTATCCCGAGAGCGATTGTTGCCTGATAGTAAGGATCATGTGAACCAAGTTTGGATGAAATCGGTCTAGTAGTTTAGGAGAAGATGTGTAAGATACGTACATACATACACACACACACACACACACACACACACACACACATACAAACAGCCTATTTTGTGAGATGTAAGATTAATTATTTAGTTATTTCTTCAGGTTTTCTTTTTGATGTTTTATTGTTACTTTTGTGTGGATTTTCCTTCAGTTTAAGCTGTGACAGCTAATCTCGTGCAATAAATAATGTAGGTTTTGCATTTCATTTATATTTCTTACGTTCAACATTTACTGATTTGGCTGGTATTGTAGTGAATAAACCTAAACGCTTCTGTGTAGAAAACTGAGACCTCTCTGCGAAATTTATTATCAATTTTTTTCTTCTTAATGGATTTCTTCATTTAAATGTCATAAATCTCCAGATAATCGTAAATTAACTGTAGTGTAATGTACTGCTTCATACCTTACAATGCTTCTTACAAAATTTAATGAAAGCATGTGGAGTTACTTTGTAGTTATTACCGCTTTTAGGGCACGACGTACATTCACAGTTGTAAAATAATATGTTAAAATCAATTAAAACTATACTATTGAATGTCATCCGATATCTCATTCAGAAATGTACCTTTCCATCCACTTGGATCGCTGCTGTCGAACAAAAATCTATGTGAGTGTCGTCACTGTAAATGTTATAGACTATGGTATCAACGAGTAGGCGTCAAGACGACTCCCCAGCAGCGTCCGATGATGACGGATTCTTCTGTTTTGAGTTAGAGATTTGGTATGGTAAAATAGTATCTTGGAATTTTTACATTTCCAACTGAGAAGAAAAAAGATATGTGACTGTCTAATATTTTTTCTTCCAAAGAATAAGTATTAAAACTCAAACGGCTTGCAAACTGTAATTAGACCTCCCAGTGTAATTTATTTCTTAAATTATAAGCATGCTGTCGATTATCGGCTAAGCAAAGTGTACACAATATATCACTTCGTGTCTCTAATTAAAATTTATCCACTGATGATTTATAGCTGTTAAATTTACAATACTTCACAGTTCATTCAAGGTATTTGCGCTGAGAAACTTTGAGGGCAATACGTTGGTAACTTATATTGTTTAATAATACAGTGAATGTAACATTTATTGATGTAGAATGACGAGTTTTACGCTTAAGAGCTGTTATACATGTTACTTCATTAAATACTGCCAATATACTGTGCCGGACCTCCGTTTAATCATTGAAGTGCTATAATTGGTGCAACGAAGTCGTTTTAAGTCCTCGGAAGGAATACTGAGCAAAACATATTTACGACTTAATTCAAGAATGTTCAAATTTTTGTAAGCCAATTAGATCTAATTGTTATTGTCTTCATTCCGTACAGTTACAAACCTACTCAAACTAACTTAAAGTAATGCAAACAACCATGCTAGAGGAAGGGCTCAAATTTCTGGCCATTCCGTGTGAATCAAAGAACTGACATCTCAATTATGTTACATGAACATCTGATGAGATTCATGACGGGTGAGCTGGTTGGTCTGGAAACATGCAGAATTCAAATCAATCGTAAACAACTGAGGCCCGTTTGCGCAGCGGAATTAAGGGTATGAATCGTTGCAAATGATCTCCTAGTAGCCAGATTTTCCGTCCCGTGCAGATGGACCAAAGAATCCAGTCCATTGCATGTCAAAATAGCCTGCCCCTATATGGAGTCACCGTTACCTTGAAAAGAAGCTTGTTGCCATCTTCAGTCCTTGGCTTCTTGAGGTATGCTCCATACTGCAATGTTACTATTACGTGTAACTAACTGAAATCGGTACTCACCAAACGAAGCGACGGTTTTCCAGTCGTCTCTGGTTCAAACGGTATGGTCATGCGCCGAAGAGAAATATTTTTGTGCCGTTAGCATAAAGAAAGTTGAGTCGGACATTTGCTTCCATAGCGTGTTAACGGCAATTATTTTGTAATATTCTACCAGATACATTCATCATAACTTCGATTTCTGCTGCTATATCACCCAGTACTAATGGTATCTTCCACGGGAACCTCCACATCACACGCCACTCAGATTTAGTTATGTTGGCGCAGTGGATACGCCGTGAAAAACTGAACACAGATCAAACGAGAAAACAGGAACAAGTTGTGCGGAACTAGGAAAAAAGAACAAAATATAAGAACTGAACACTCCAAGCGAAGGTTAGGCAACGTCGAGAAGGTTGTCTCTGCGGGAGCGCTGTGGTCTTTTGGCTAGTGTGAGTAGTTGCAGCGCGAGAGGTCCTTGGTTCGAGCATTCTCGCATGCCAGAGTTTTAATTTTTTCATTTTCAGAAAATTATTATCTGTCCGTCCGTCCAATGCTAGATAACTGAACCTTAGTATGAGGACGCTACGCCTAAGCAAACATTTAAACACACGTTTAGACAGCACAGAGAAAACTGTGCGACTGTGAAACTGTTGCACTTATTCGTTGCAGTTTATGTGACAAATACTTATGTATTCATCACTTTTGTGGTAGTGATTATCACATCCACAAGAAAACCTAAATCGGAGAAGATAGAATCTCTTTACCCATTCACCAAGTGCACAAGTTAGGTGTGTCGACAAGAGATTCCTGTCATATGACGCACATACCGTTACCAGTGTCGTATAGAATACATCAGACGTATTCTCCTGTGGAGGTAATCGGTTGACCTATCATCTTGCGATCAAATGTTTCTGGTTCCCTTTGGAGAGGTACTTCGTTTCGTCTGCTAATCGCACGATTTTGCGGCGCGGTCGCAAAACACAGACACTAAACTGATTACAGAGAACAGACGGACAGATCATAATTTTTCGGAAATAAAAAAAAAGAAAAATGTTCATTCGAGGGGAGGCTTGAACCTAGGTCCTCCGGCTGCTAACGCTAGCCACGAGACCACACCACTCTTTTACAAACAACCTTCTCGTCGTTCCCTATCTTACACATGGACCGTTCAATTTTTCTTCTTTCTTTCTTTCTTCGTTTAGGCCATCTAAGGACCTCGCACCAATTTCAATGTTTCCTCCTTTGTTCTTCTTTCTGTTTCCTTCAGTATTCTTTCATCTTTTCACTATGCATCCTTTTTCTATCCTCAGTCCACTTTACTCCAGGAACTCCTGCCTTGGAATCCTTCCATTTTTAACACTTACTTCTTAAAAGTTTCTTTTTCTGTTGCATCGTTTTCACTTATATTGTTTCTTTCAAAATCTTCCTAACTTCTTGAATCCATGCTATTGTTGACTTCTTGTCCCAGAGATATTTAAAAATATGTTTGGTTTATCTGTTGCTGTTCATTCGGTATAAATGTCCAAACAACAGCAGTCGCCTCTTCCGTAGTGTTTCGGTTATGTTTTCTATGTTGCGATAAACTTCTGCATTACTTCATAGTTTCAAATGTTTGAAATGTTCAAATGTTTGTATAGCTTATGGGACTTAATTACGGGGTCATCAGTCCCTAAACTTACAAACTAGCTAATACTAAGGACGGCACAAATATCCATGCCCGAGGGGGGATTCGAACCCCCGACCGTAGTGGCCGTGCAGACCGTAACTGGAGCGCCTCAGTCCCCTCGGCCACCGCGGCCGGCTTCATAGTTTCCATACGTCTGTATTTCTTAGTGGACCAAGTATTTTTCGAATGATTTCTGTTTATAGGACTTCAAGTTTATGTAATTTGTAATTCAGTACTAACCATTCACTTGCATAAAGACATTCTGGCTTTACTACTGTGTTGTAGTGCTGTATTTCAAGATTTTTAGACAGAAACCTTTTGTTGTAATTGTTCCTAGTTATACCATATGCTCTTTCGATTTTACGTACTCTTTCTTCTACAGCAAATTTTTGTAAGTCATTTTCCTGAATCATTTCTCCCAGATATTTAAATTTGTTTACCCCCTTTATCGGCCCAATATCTGTTAGGAGGATTTCTGGAGCATTTTTTATGTTTGTCATAAATTTTGTTTTCTCTAAAGAAATTCTTAAACCTGTTTTGTTGGCTATTTCTTCTAAGAGATTGATTTGGATTGCTGCATTTGTTAGTTTATCAGAAAGAATGGCAAAATCATCCGCAAATGCTAGACAGTGAATTTCAGTACCTTTGTGTTTAATCCCCAGTCTGATTGGTGATAGCTTATCATCTTTTAGTTTTTGTTTCCATTCTCTTACTATTTTCTCGAATGATCTGTCTTCAGTTTTTTCAAGGCCTACGCACTGCGCCAACTTATAACTAAATCTGTAGAGGGTGCGATGGGGCGTTCCCTTGTAAGCACTGAAAACTCAGTTTCTCTCAGACATGCCAATGCTTTGCCCGAAATTTAGTGTTCTCGGCACACCCTTCTCGATTTAAAGCCCGAAATACAGAATTCCCTAATTATTTCCGAATTGGAGGGTCCCGTGGGTCTAGCTCCACCTGCTATTCCACCTTCACAATCTGTTAATTCGTTAATTCACGCCGCTCTTGGTCTTTCACGTTTGATTTTTACAAGAATGTTCGGAATATATTTACTAGCTGTGTCCAGCAGTTTACAGCTTATACAAATAATATGAATACGAGAGGTGGAATAAATCTAGCAAATAACAACCTAGGTTGCAGGCGCCACTGTGTGTGGCGTGATAAAGGTTGGTGAAGGAGAAAAGAAGAAGGGGGGAAGAAAACACGAAACTGGTCATATGTGAAGTACACTAGTGGCAAAACACAAACAATTTCATCACTACGCGATAACAATGGTAATACTACCGATGACAGTAATGCTAAGACAGAATTACTAAACACAGCTTTCCAAAATTCGTTCACCAAAGAAGACGAATTGAACACTCCAGAATTCAATCCATGCGAAACATAAAAGTACATGTTCCTGAAGTAGTAAAACGACTTAAGTCACTAAACAAAAACAAAACTTACGGGCTAGATTGTATAAAACTAGATTCCTCTCAGGGTATGCTGATGCAATAGCTCCGTACTTAGCTATCATTTACAAACGATCACTCAGCAAAAGATCGGTACCCAAAGACTGGAAAATTGCCCAAGTTACTCCTATATTCAAGAAAGGCAATAGGAGTAATCCCCAAAATTACAGGCTAATCTCATTGACGTCGATTTGCAGTAGGATTTTGGAACATATACTTTGTTCGAACATTATGAACTACCTCGAAGAGAACGCCCTTTTAACCAATAGTCGACACGGATTGCACAGCTTGCCCTTTACTCACATGAAGTGATAAGATCCATCGACAAGGAATCTCAAATCGATTCCATATTTCTGGATTTCCAGAAGGCTTTTGACACTGTACCCCACAAGCGGCTTCTAATGAAATAGCGTGCTTATGGAATATTTCCCCAACTGTAGTATTGGATTCACGATTTCCTATCAGAAAGAACACAGTTCGTTATAATTGGCGGTAAATTATCGAGTAAAACAGAAGTGATAGCTGGCGTTCCCAGGGAAGCGTTATAGGTCCCCTACTCTTCCTTGTGTTTACAAACGATTTAGGAGACAATCTGAATGGCTCCCTTAGACTGAACGCGGATGATGCTGGCGTTTATCGGTTAGTGAAGTCAACAGAGGATCAAAAGAACTGCAAAGCGATTTAGACAAAATTTCTACATGATGCGAAAATTGGCAATTGACACTAAATAAAGAAAAGTGTGAAGTAATACACATGACTACTAAAACAAATCCGCTGAACTTCAATTACGCGGTAGATCAGTAAATCCTTAAGATTGTAAATTCTACAAAACGCCTAGAAGATACAATTACCAACAACTTAGACTGGAGAGAACACATAGAAAATATTGTGGGGAAGGCGAACAAAAGATTACGTTTCATTGGCAGAACGCTTCGAAGATGAACCAGCGCCACCAAAGAGACTGCCTGCATTACACTTGTGCGTCCTCTCTTGGAGTACTGTTGCCCCTTGTGGGACCTTCACCAGGAGGGACTGACGGAAGATATTGAGAAGGTTCAGAAAAGGGCAGCTTGTTTTGTTTTATGAAGTTACCGGGGGGGAAAGCGTCAAAAAAATGTTGCACGAATTGGGGTGGAAATCATTAAAGGGAAGATGTTATTCATTGCGGTATGATCTCTTTGCGAAGTTTCAATCACCGACTTTTACTTCTGAATGTGAACATATTTTTCTAGCGCCCACCTACTTAGGGAGACATGACCATCCTAATAAAATAAGGGAAATCATATCGAAAACTGAACGATTTACGTGTCCTTTATCCCGCTCGCTATTAGAGAATGTATCGGTAGAGAAAAGTTACGAAAGTGGTTAATGAACCATCTGCCGGCACTTAAATGTGATTTGCAGAGTATCTATGTAGATGTAGATAGAACTGCATCCATCTGTGTCAGTCAATGACGCGATATTTATTATTTACGAGTAGGTCACAACGCAACATGTGTCGAATAATTGCGTTGAATCACGGCTAGAGGACACCGGACAAAGGTGTGTTGCAGGGTAATCGATAAGCAGGCTTTCCCATCTGCCTGGGAGCACGCCTACAGGCCTAAAGTGAGCCATCCGCTCAGCGCGTGACGCGGGACAAAGTGTCGGTGCTTCCGCTAACTGCGCCGCCTGTTGCTGCGCGCCGCCACTGTTACCGGGCCAATACAGGCCTGCAGCTGCTACACTGCGCACCGCGGGCTGTTGAAAGGCCGCCATTATGGTGGCAAACTACGCGCCATTCGCTGTAACACATCTTCCTCCAAGTTACTCCGCTAACAATTCAGGAATATCGAGGTTTTAAAGCTTTGTAGAATTTATTACGCTAACACACCTTCCTTTAAGTTACTTCGCAAACAGCACAGGATATACCAAACCTAACCCTCGAGTGGCAGCGACAATTATTATAACTTAATCAGCAGCGCGGTGCAGATTTGCTACCACTGTGTATTCCGTGTTACAAACCTAGTATACAGCTACTAAGCGATCGTAATAACAGAAATAGTTTAATGTACGTGTAGAAATTTGTTAATACCTGAATTAGTGAAACAATTACCTTCGGTGCATAAATATAACAAAAGTAACATCAATCCGAATGCGTACAATAATCATGTATAATAGACCAAACAGTGCCGCGGTGGAGTAGCCGAGCGGTCTAAAGTGTCTCGCTGCGGACGCGCGGTTGCTCGCCGTGGAGGTTCGAGACCTCCCTGGGGCATGGGTCCTTAGTTTAGTTTACCTAGGTTTAAGTAGTTTGTAAGCTACGGACTGATGACCACACAGTTTGGTCCGATAGATTTACAAACATTTGATTTGATTTTTGACCAAACAGTACTATCATTTGTTCTTTCGTTACTTCCCTGTAGTTCCGGTCTCTTCAGTGATTAGTGTCAGCTTTTTTCTGTGTTATGTGGAACTACCATAATTACCTCACCAATCATATTATCATCTGTCATAAATGAGATTGCCTGCTTCTCTGACCTCACGCCCCTAGCGTTCCCTTTCGAATCAGGGACGATTTTTACTATATTCTTTTTCTGTGTTTTGGAGAGCTACTTCTACGGCGTTTTGCTCCACAGAGTGGTTCCGTCTTCATTATCATACAATTGGGTGGTAGATGGGCGGGGGGCGAGTCAATTAAACCAGTCCCAATAACAATGAACCAGTTTGATTTAGGATTCATAATTATTTTCCAACTTTTTGTTTCTTTAATAAACGTGTTTTGCTGCGATATTTCCATCCCTAGATGAAATATTATCTTCAAGTCACTCTTCGAACCTCCATTCAACGACTTACAAAAACAAGACAGAAACATAACAGTAAATCCAATATGAAGAATTATATATTTAAATGGGTCTAACAATTTTTAGCAAAACATCGAAAAAAATTTAAACAAAAGTTACCCAATATTCAGCTGTGAATTACGTTTACTGGATTCTTTCAAATCCGACCCATAATGTCCGCGTTATGACTCACTGGCGACCTTGAGCGGCGTCAGATTTTGACACCAAATGGAGGTGCTGTTCGCTGGTGTCCAAGAAATACCTCTCTAAAACCTGGTGCCGTTTGGTTAAACGGGGCGACATACAGAGAGTATTAAATCGCCGTTATCTTTGCAATCATCTTTGAAAAGATGCGAAGTGTGGGAAAAAAAAAAAAAAAAAAAAAAAACCCACACAAATAACTTTTTAATAATGGAACTAAGAGATTTTATCTGGCTAACTGCAGAAACTTAGTATCTCGTTCACCTGTGTAGTATTGCACAAAAATCACTATTATCATTAATTGTCACACCAATAACGAAATCTGTTAATCAAACTCAACTTAGTCTATAGTATGCTTTCAATGAAAGAAAGAGGGTTAGCTTTCTAATTACAAAGTGAAACAGGTAAAGAAGTTAACTTTCTCAATTATTATTAGCAGAAATGATTACATTACCTTATACTTGGAGAACAAGAAAAATCCTCTCAGACTGATACACATATGAATGATACAAAATCTTATAAAGACAGAACCGTGTCTGTGAAAATCAGATTTCAAAATTATTCCATCAGCTCGTACAAAACTTGCTGCCTTAGCAGCCAACCAAAGAAAGTCCGTTCAATACGAGAGCTACACACTGACTCTTCCTTTGTTCAAAAATGTTCAAATGTTTGTATATCTATCGGACCAAACTGCGTGGTCATCAGTCCGTAGCTTACAAACTACTTAAACCTAGGTAAACTAACCTAAGGACGAACATACACACCCATGCCCCAGGGAGGACTCGAACCTCCACGGCGAGCAACCGCGCGCTCCGCAGCGAGACGCTTTAGACCGCTCAGCTACTCCACCGCAGCTCTCTCCCTTTGTATTCAGCTACTACTCACTTACATAATCTTTGACAGAGATGTTACACAACAGAGTAAACAATAGACGTAGTTTTTCAAAGAAGTTCATATAACGCAGCGGTGGAGTAGCCTTCATTCGCGGCCAGACCGCCGTAGCGGTCGGTACGTGTGCTTGCTGCGGTCTTCGGTGCCGCCGCTGCTTGTTTACTTCGCGCGCGCTGTGTGATACTTAGTGTCTGAAATGGAGTCGCACTTGCGGAAGTATACATTGAAGTTCAGTTTCGTTTTCGGTGTTGCACGACCTAAGATATACGAATTTGATGATTGGTTCAACGGATGTTTTCAAGTACCAGAAGAGGATGTTCTTGGGATGGCATACGATTTTCTAAGTAACGAGTACATCGTGAAGCTACGGAACGACGACTGGTGCCAAAGGATAATGGACAAAACAAATGGAACAGCCGAGTATAAGAGCAGCACAGGCGAGGTGAGTCGAGTTTCTATTTCCTACGCCGGTTTGGGTCTCAGGAATGTTAAAGTGCATCTGCTACCGTTTGAAGTTGAATTTACGCATATCAAACAGGCGCTATCGAAATTTGGAACAGTATATGCAGTGACTGCTGATCGTTGGGGCGGCAACATGCATTATAAGGTCGATAATGGTGTGAGAAAAGTTAAAATTGACCTTCAGTCACACATACCGTCCTTCGTTAATGTATGTGGCTTCAGGGCTCTCGTGGTATATGAGGGACAACCACGCACTTGCTCCGCTTGTAATCTGCCTGGACACCTTAGAGCGGAATGTCCACGCAGGCGTGCACCAGTTCAGCTCCCCGTCGAGGTCGATGCGGAAGGCAGACCGCGCCCTCAGTATGCCTCAGTCGCCAGCCGTTTGTTTACTGGAACGGAGCGCGACGCCACCCCTCCCGATGACGTAGTGCTAGCTGCCGCGGCAGCTAACTCTGTAGTGCCGCCAACAAATGCACTGTCGTGGAGCGATGACGTTGAAATGTCGGTAGCTCGTGATGGCAACAAACCGACCCCACAATTAAGTGCTGTTACTGAACTGAGTTCTGTCACATGTAACCCAGCGGGTGACACACTTTTGACGGATGTTCTCGGAGAGAAAGAGGGCGCGCCCGATGCATCGTCGGACACGACAAGTGCGACTTCCGACACCTCCCCAACTGATTCTCCGTGTGTACCTGCAACCATCAACGGTAATACTCCACAACAGATAGAAAAACTCGACGAAGGCGTGACAGACTCCCATGGAACCCTTGAAAAACCTTTGATGACTACTGATAGATCGGTCTCTGTCGCAAAAAAAAAAAAAAAAAAAAAAAAAAAAAAAAAAAAAAAAAAAAAAAAAAAACTAAAAAGTCTTCATCGGATTCACAGAAGGAAGTTAAAGGGCAAACCTCCCCTGAAAAAAAGAAAATACGGGTTGCTCGTGGGGGTGCTGCTGAAGTAGCCAATCAGCTGAGGCCTGTAGCACAACAAGTTGCTGCAAAATTAAAAAATCAGCAACTTGGAAATCTAGGAGCACCCGCCACCACTTCCGCAGATAGAATAGATCACGGCCCATGTTTACAAAAAGTTTTGGATGAACCGTCTCCGCAAGATGACGGAATGGATACTAACGAGTACCAAACATAGCTTATAATATGTGTTTTTGTGTTGATATAGCAGTATATAATGTTACTTGAATCTTTCCCCAAAAATGAATGGTAATTTTACATACAATATAACAACTATTAATATCTGCAGAATCCAGAGTGAATTAAAATTTAGAACGCTTAAGGACTTCTTATATAACACGAACGTAGATATTGGGCTCCTTCAAGAAGTTAGCGTGGAGCCAAACGTAGAGGGGTTTGTCACACTCACGAACATCAGTGAAGAAGACCACACAGGAACGGCAATCTTGCTACGAGATGGCATTCCTCACTCGCATATCGTTCGACTTATAAATGGTCGTGGCATAGCCTGTAAAATTAATGGCGTTCAACTTATAAATTTGTATGCGCCGTCGGGCAACAACCGCCGACGGGAACGCTCCTCCTTCTATAAACATGAGGTGCCTTTTTTAATCAACGAATGTGCCACGAACTGTATTATTGGGGGAGATTTTAATTGTGTAATCTCAGCCAAAGATCAGACACCACATTTCAACAAGTGTTTAGAACTTGATCACCTAGTCCATGGGATCAATTTGATAGACACCTGGGAAAAAATACATGGAAACCGCATCGTGTATACCCATATAACGAGTAATTCGGCCAGCCGGATTGATCGTATCTATGTGTCCGAAACTCTCGCTCCCAATGTAGTGAACAGTGACATTTCACCCGTTGGCTTCTCTGATCACAGTGTCCACCAATGTTATATAAACCTCCAGCGCCCCCAAGTGTTTCGCGGGAGAGGCTACTGGAAGATGAACGTGAGTCTATTACGAGACAAACAACTGGATGAGGAAATCCAGCGAGTGTGGGAGAACGTACAACGCTCCCGAACCCAATACAGATCAACTGTTGAATGGTGGTTACGTAGAGCGAAACCCAAAATTCGTTCAACGATAAAGAGTTATGCTTACCAAAAGTCCTATAGAATTCTATTTTTCTTGCCTTCGGGATCTTTATCATTCCGCAGATGTCAGAGTTGAGGATGCTTACCGGCGCATCAAAAGGTACAAGGCAAAGATAACAAATTTGTACCGCAAACAACTGGTGGGGCAATAATACGTTCCCAGCCGAAAGACATTGCAACGGAGGAAACGGCGACGTTATACCACACCCTACGGACACTGCGACGTCAAAAAGCAAAACTAATTGAAGAGGTAGATGATGGTGCAGGGAACATATCTACTAGACAACGTGACATAATACAACGGGTATACAGCTATTATAAGGACCTCTATGACAGGCACGAGACAAATGATAGATCTTCTCATGACGTCACTGACGAAATAGTCTCCCTCCTCTCTGACGAAGACAACGAGGGCCTCGAAGCTCCTTTCACCGAGGAAGATATTCAAGAGGCAGTACACAATGCAGCAAAGCGGAAGTCTCCCGGACCCGATGGACTATGTTCTGAACTATATCAACACTACTGGCATATATTGGGCCCAACCTTAACACAAATTGCAAACGAAATGTACCTACTTCAAACAATCCCGAATGAACTGAAAGAAGGTTTTATTGTGCCGCTGAAGAAGAAAGGAAACAGCAAGAAGATTCAGGAATTGCGCCCTATTACGCTATTAAATGCGGATTATAAAATTATAACGAGGGCAATCAAGAAGCGGATGCAATCAGTGTTACATAAGATACTAGGCGAATACCAGTACAGCGCATTACCGGGACGCAGTGTGATATCAGCCGCCTGCGAATTACGGGATATTATATGTACCCTAGCAGAAAATGATGAACCCGGCGCCCTACTATTTTTAGATTTTGAAAAGGCCTATGATCGTATCAGCCACGACTATCTATTCAAGGCAATGTCGAGGATAGGGTTTCGGCAACGTTTTCTCCGCCTGCTACAGAACTGTGTCTCTAATGCTACATCACGTGTGTTGATTAACGGTCACATGACTGAGACACTACCCATAAGGAGATCTAACCGGCAAGGTTGTCCTCTATCAATGGCTTTATACGCCATAGCTGTCGAGCCTTTGCTGGCAAGCATAACACGCGCGACGGCGGGAATCAGTATAGGAATGTGGAAAATTGCTTGCGTTGCATATGCGGATGACGTATGTTTGGCAATAACATACACGGACGATCTGGCGAAAGTGAGGGAAGTAATTACTACTTTTAACATAGCAACCGGAGCGAAGTTGAATACGAAGAAAACAACACTGCTGCACATAGGAAGAGGCATCGGCAACACCACCTACCTAGACTGGTGTGAATCAAAAGTGCAACATAAATCGCTTGGAGTCTACTGGAGCGCGACACCAGATGCCATGGCAACAAAGAATTGGACAGACATGTTACACAAGATCCGAGTCACAACTCGTATTTATTCTGACAGAGATTTGGATTTGTTGCAAAGAGTGCACACAGTCAGGATATCGATAGCGAGCAGGATGTTTTATTTGGCCCATATCATACCGGTGTCAAATCACCTAGCAGATAGTGTCCAGAAGGCGTTCTGCTGGTACGTTCTAAGGGGCCATATTTTTAAAGTCTGCTTTGACATCTTAACTTTACCTCATGAACGCGGAGGTCTTGGTTTAATTCACGCCAGATATAAATGCCGGACTTTACTAATCGGTCGCATTAGTAAAATTATAAATAAACGGACGCCGAGCCTAACCCAATGGTTAATATCACACTGGAAGCCGAGCAGTTTGATGCCACCAATTTATGAAGCTGCAATACCTTTAAACTTTCGTCATGTCAGATTTTACTACAGAGAATTCAGTTATATAAAGCATGCTGATGACATCAACCCGCCCTATACGAATAAGAAAATCTACAACTTCTTAACAACAGATGGCAGAGAAAACCGGATAACAAACAAATATCCACATTCAAAATGGAATACGATCTGGAGAAACGTGCACAGTCCTATACTACCGTCACGCCTCCAATCAATGTGGTACATAATTGTTAATGATAAAGTGCCGACTAATGAGAAACTTAACAACATTCACCTGGCCCCAACACCCGCCTGTACAAACTGTGGATACGTGGACACATTAATTCACAGACTCACCTGCGGTACAACTGAGTTGATCGTGGAATTCATGCGATGCAGATTGGCCATTATCGACCGAACGGTTTCGCAAAACATAGATATTTTAGAGTTATTACGACCAGAAAAACTGAGGTGCCCCCATAAGAAGAACAATGCAGCGATTTGGCTTTTAGGACACACTGGTCTATGCCATCTATAACCGTTCAGCATCACTTGCCGATTATCGCGCTTACTTGGAATACGAACATGACAAAATAAGACTACAAAGTGATTACACGAACACATACGGAAATATGTTGAAAATTATGGTGAAGACATAAAGATATTACAGATAGTATCAAGTTATGGACTTTAGTGCTCACAGAAACTCGGCTATTAAAGCCATGGAGCCATCAGTGTTATGAGAAGACGCATGCAAAACTACACGTCGGAAACAGTAAAAGTTGTAACTGAAACGGACCACTTGCAAGACCAATTCGAGAAGACGAACGCTGGAGGCTTCCATGTGACTGAACTAACCGCGGAGAGGATTTCTTTATTTCCTTTATTTCTCTTTAGTTTTTCACCCTAAGAAGAACGTTCCACACTTTTTAGTTCCTTACTGGCAAGGAGAGACAGCTACTAAGTGCACGTACTGTCCCGACACCTCGCAAGCAGCTTTGGTTATATTTATAAAAAAGAAGAAGAAGAAGAAGTGGACCCTCACACTAATACGGGTAACCACCGCAGAAGAGGAAGTTTAATTTTTCTTTCAAGAAATATTCAGTTTAAAGGCAATGAAGCCGGGCCGAGAAGGCAAAAATTGGCGAGAGCAAGGACGGGTTGAAGGGGAGAAAGGAGACCCGGAAAAAAAAAAAAAAAAAAAAAAGCGGTCTAAAGCGTCTCGCTGTGGAGCGCGCGGTTGCTCGCCGTGGAGGTTCGAGTCCTCCCTGGGGCATGGGTGTGTGTGTTTGTCCTTAGGTTAGTTTACCTAGGTTTAAGTATTTTGTAAGCTACGGACTAATGACCACGCAGTTTGGTCCGATAGATCTACAAACATTTGAACATTTTTTTGTTCATATAACCTGTTACGTAGAAATATCGATACAAGACATGCGAAACAATATTAATGAATCTGTACAGAAATGTTTCAACATTATGCCTCAGACCACGCGGAAATTTCCGCCGAGCTTCCAGGGCGCCCCTCGTACATCCAGAAATTTATGATAGGTGATTTTTTTTTTCCTTCTGCCATAATTATTCGCGCTGTTATAAGCTATACAGCACTTCAACACATTTGTAACACATAGGTCTACTGGAAATTGTAGAGAGCTTATCTTAGACTAATAAATACAAAGAATTTGCACTAAATTACTTACAATGTTCGATATGTGTCCTAGAAGCGACAATACATTTCGTCTTGCCAGTCTCTTGCCGGTGTAATGGCGCCTAACAGAAAGCTGTAACTGTCAAGCGCCAAAGACGCCCTCTGTGAGTCTAGTTACTTTTACAAAGTCATTGCTTGTTACCGATACCAACGCTGGACAGTTGGCCTGTGGCGAGTGCAGCGCCAAAACAGGCACTGCGGTATCATGCAAAACAGTATTTTTATTTCCCTTAAATTGCGACATAGTGTCATATATTGTTTTGCTTTTGTCGGGCTATAAACGAGCAGATTAACTGGTGGCTATAAATATGGAAACGTGGCTTGCCGTAACCTGTTCCACGCAATAAAAACACCCAAATAACTTACCTGTGACTCTCTTTTTCAGGAAATTAGCAGCATATATATGGCACGAAAAGGACACTATCTAATCGTTTTATGTGATACACAGGTAAGAAACGGGATTTGGTCTGTTGTCTGTGGTAATGTTCAGACGTCGTTGAAGAAAATACTTTCCGCAGAAACACCGCGATCTGTCTTGCACCCACTACTGTTCTCTTTATACTTTATTGATTTATCCTCGTTTTCATACCCACTTAAACACCAGATTTCTAAAGACATCCAGAATCAATTCCGTGTTGAATATGTCCTGCTGTCAGACTATAATTGCTTTTCTATTGAATGACTGTGCCCGCATAAGGCATATTTGCGTCACTTTAGATTGTGCACGCACTCTCCCAGAGATGCTACACTGCTTATCATATTATTTGCGAACTCAGAAGAAATTGTGGAGAAATAAGCAGTGAGTGATCAAAGAAGTTGGCAGCCGATTTGAGATAAGTTAGCGGTGCAGAGCAGAATGGAATTTAATTTCATAGTAGCGTAATCAGTCCATATGTGACTCCTCTTCTGTTCATCTCCTTCTCCCATGTCTTACCCGTCTTGCCACCTCTTTCAATACATCTCTGTCCATCTCCTACTGGAGCTGTGTATGAAAAATTACATTTATGTACCAACTACGATGGTGTAATGTGAATCGTTGAAAATGTAGCTAGTTTCATAGTTACTGGACACGCCATGCAAATTCTACGTAGTCAGTGCCCTTTCTCTTGGTTTGAAGATTACGCGTGGAAAATGTCATGACGAATGGATTGAAACTATTGATTTGGCTGAGGTCCGTAGGGAAAGTACCCACAGCTGAGCATCATACGAAAGTCTGTGTAGGCTGTGAAATTACTCTTCTTTTCAGTGACGAAAATTTCATGAAAATTGAAACGAAACTGTTGATCAGTATATATTACAAACAAACCTTTTTTCGTGAGTGAGCGGTTTAATATGCATCTCCTTGTTGGTGACGTCATCTCTCCTACATTATAAGTCCTAAAATGAAGTAATTTTGTAGGTACTTCTAATGGCATAAATCGATACTGATTGAAAAATATATTCGGAATACATATAATAGCAAAGAAGTAAAGAGAGTCATTCATAATGCGGCAGTTTTTCGAGTATAACGGACACAGAAACACATGCTCTAGGGAAGACTCGAAACTCCCGCGGAAATGGCCGCGCAACCCGTAACGTAACCTCCACAAAATACCTAGGAATTAATATTTCTTTAGATTTAAACTGGAAAGAACACGTAGATAAGGTCGTGAGAAAGGCGAACCAAAGACTTCGTTTTATTGGCAGAACCCTTAAAACATGCAACAGAACTACAAAAGAAACTGCATACACTACGCTTGTCCGTCCTCATTTGGAGTATTGCCGCCCAGTGTGCGATATTCATCAGGTGGGTTTGACGGAGGACATCGAAAGAGTCCAGAGAAGGGCAGCTTGTTTCGTATTGTCACGATACAGGGGAGACAGCGTTACGGAAATGACACAGGATGTGGGATGGGAATCATTACGACAACGGCGCTTATCGCTGCAGCGTGGGCTACTTACGAAACTCCAATCCCCAACATTCTCCTAGGTAGAAATGACCATCAGAATAAAATACGAGAAATCATTGCTCGAACGGAGAGATTCGGGTTTTCTTTCTTCCCACGCGCTATTAGAGAATGGAATGGGAGGTAAATAGTATAATGGTGGTTCGATGAACCCTCTGCCAGGCACTTAAATGTGATTTGCAGAGTATCCCATGTAGATGTAGATCTGGTGCCTCAGACATCGCGGCAACTCCTACACCACATGTTCCTGTACTAAGCTGTGATAGAAAGTGTATACAAGAATTTAAATTTTTTGACTTTTAATTTTCTGACCTTCCTTTGTAAGTGTTCTGCATTTATTTTTTGAAAATTTTCCGAGCACCAAAACGAAACAAGGAGAAAAGAAACAGACAAATTACTTATGTCTATCGTTCGAATTGTGAGTTAGTGTTAATTCAAAAAATACTCAAATTTTCCTGCATAAAAACCTTGTTCATATTATTTCGATCATGACAGAAACAAAAGATCATCTCAAGTAATGCTCTTATACCCTTACTTGCAATATAGCTATTGATTTTTATTTATATAAATCTTCTTTATGTGAAAATTGTGATACTTAGAGATGAAAAAAGCGGTTACAGATATTTTGTACCTCGACTTCATTTGTTCCCACACGCTGTTCCTCAACGTTGCCTTTTCTGCTAAACAACGTTTTAAAATGTAAGGAATACGTATACTATCGATGTTTCGATCTTGAGGCAGAAGGTAAAAAAGTACATTCTAGAACTACGAGAGAAATATACTTTGAATGAGGCATCATTCGCAGTGCCAGCGACAACCCCTTAGATATTCCTGCTCATTGTATATTTACCAGATGTTATCACAAAGACGTCTGCTCCAGTGCTCTTTTCCAGAGCCATTAATAACATCTTTGGACTCCAGCGGAAGATAACGAAGGTCAGGGGTCCATAGCGCCGTGAATGCCGGACAAGTTGAGGGTGCAGGTAGAAAGAGAGAGAGAAGAGGAGGGATTCATCCGCAAAAGCGGCCACAGTCGTGACTAAAGGGCGCTGCTCTGCGAGGGGAATTAATGTGGCGGGGTCTCAGAAGAATGATCCCAGATTACTCTCTTTAATGGAGCGGAAAAGGGGAGGGGGCGGGTTAAAAAAGCCCCCTGAAAAGGACTCGGCCGGGAGTTCAACCTGCGAGGGTCTGCGCTATTTGTCGGACGCGGCAGACGGCGGCAGCGGCAAAGCCCGCCCCTTTGTCACGAAAGCCCGGCCGACATTTGTTGTGACGCGCGGTCCGCGGCCATTTCTCCGCATTACTGGCGCCATCTGGCGCCTTATTGGCGGGGCGCCAGAGTGACAGTTACAGCGCCGTGTCATCTGCCGAGCCGCCTGGTCCTCCGCGCCTCAGAACACGGAGCGCGAAACGGGGCTGTACCGGGACCTCGGCGCACCTCCTGGGAACACCGCGGGTCATTTGTCACTCGGCGAGAAACCCGCGGCCGCGGGCAGTTAACGTGCAAAGCGCCTGTCAACGGCTCTGCCGCCTTGCCCTACCTCCTCATTCCCGATGCGACAAATTACTGAATGTTCCTCGTAGGTAACTGGATCTCGATGACTCGTGCAGAACACGACAGTGTTTCAAATTGCTTGTCACTTCCGCGCTAATGGGACAAAGGTTTCTTGTAACGTCTCGCGAGGTCCTCAAAGGAGCATATTGAGATAAATGATCTACATAGAGAGCTAAGACCCACACAACCTCTGCATCCGACTCTGTGGCAAGACACTACTCCGCTCTGATGAAATGGGATGAACGAGCGGTCTAAGATGCCTTGCTGCAGAGAGCGCATTTGCTCCCCTCCATAGACGCGAGTCCTCCGTCGGGCATAGATCAAATGTTCTAATGTTTGTAAATATATCGGACCAAACTTCGTGGTCATCAAAAAAATGTTCAAATGTTTGTAAAGCTTATGGGACTTAACTACGGGGTCATCAGTCCCTAAACTTACAAACTACTTATGAACTACTTACAACTAAGGACGGCACAAATATCCATGCCCGAGGGGGGATTCGAACCCCCGACCGTAGTGGCCGTGCTGACCGTGACTGGAGCGTCTCAGTCACCTCGGCCACCGCGGCCGGCTTCGTGGTCATCAGTCCGTAGCTTACAAACTACTTAAACCTAGTTAAACTAACCTAAGGACAAACACACACACCCATGCCCCAGGGAGGACTCGAACCTCCACGGCGAGCAACCGCGCGCTCCACAGCGAGACGCTTTAGACCGCTCGGCTACTCCACCTGGCTCAGGCATATACAGCTGCGACCCACACAACCTCTGCATCCGACTCTGTGGCAAGACACTACTCCGCTCTGCTGCAATGGGATGACCGAGCGCTCTAACATCCAAACCTTCATACGTCAGACACTCAGCTCGGTACCAAACGTTGTATATCGATAGAGTATCAACCGAAACTTCTATATAATTCCTGATAAGTGCTGCCGTCCAGGGGAGAACGTGCCTAAATTGGAAATAACGTGTAACACCTGTCGTACGGAGCACAGTTGTTACCAAGGTCCTCAGTTCAAACCCTGTTGGCGCAATTTTTTTTTTTCTGTATGACGTTGCAGATTGTTTTAAGTTGACAAACGTACACCAAGTGTTACTTGGAACAACATGTTCCTGAAATGTAAAACGACAGTTCGGATTTTATAGCACTATGTTATCGGCAGTTTGCTTCCTGTAGAGTATATTCGTAGTAGAAACAAACAATTACATCATACGTGTGGGAGTATTAAAGTAATAATAACGGTAGTAATAATAATAATAAATGTCTGTTTGATAGCCGGCCGCGGTGGCCGAGGTGACTGAGGCGCTCCAGTCACGGTCAGCACGGCCACTACGGTCGGGGGTTCGAATCCCCCCTCGGGCATGGATATTTGTGCCGTCCTAGTTTGTAAGTAGTTTGTAAGTTTAGGGACTAATGACCCCGTAGTTAAGTCCCATAAGCTTAACAAACATTTGATTTTTTTTCCTGTTTGGTAGGCATGGATATTTGTGCCGTCCTAGTTTGTAAGTAGTTCATAAGTAGTTTGTAAGTTTAGGGACTAATGACCCCGTAGTTAAGTCCCATAAGCTTAAAAAAACATTTGATTTTTTTTTCCTGTTTGATAGGCAGCACCGCCGTTCAGCGGATGTACCTGTTGTGGCTAGAGTGCCGTGTGTTTGCCCACACCATCAAGTGGAGCTGCTGCTACTGCTGCAGGTGACAGTGCTGTTTTGCGAAATGAACCCGTGGAACCTTATGAACATCCTCTTTTAGCAATTTTCAACGTACTGTAGTTTAAAGAAAGCTCTAGGCGGGGATTGAACCCACGATCCTCTGCTAGATGAACTAACGCTCTATCAACTAGCCCACGGTAACACAACGTGATGAGCTCTCACAGTTATGCTTCTCCTCTACTCCGTAGATAACCTGTTACTTATTATTATAATTTACGCATGTCCTCCTGGACGGCAGCACATAACACGAATTATATAGAAATTTCGGTTGATACTTTGTCGATATACAACGTTTGGTACCGCTCTGAGTGTCTGACATCTGAAGGTTTGGGTGTAAGACGCCGTGCTGTGGAGGGTGCATTTGCTCCCCTCCGTAGGCGCTAGTCCTCCCTCGGGCATGTGTTGGGTTGTTTGGCTGGGATTGGGGGACTAAATTACTGAGGTTATCAGTCCCCCGGTATGGAGGGGAAAGATAGGAAAGGAGGGGGGGGCGACAGGAAATGCACTCCAGAAAGTAAAGAAGGAAGGAAGACTGCATTAGCTCGGGGTTCCGAACTCGCCACACACGTACTCACGAAAGAACCGTGAGCCCCTCTGGGGGGGTCGGGCATGTGTGTTTGTGTGTGTGTGTGTGTGTGTGTGTGTGTGTGTGTGTGTGTGTGTGTGTGTACTGCCCTTACAAAGAGACCACATGGGTATCTGATTTTAGATTATTTTGATATTTAAGGTATGCGAAATTCAGAACTCAAATAAGAATCAATCAAAGCTATTCGACGCAATTCTCAAAAAATTTCGAGAAAATCCACTTTGAAGTTTTAAAAGGAAGCTTTAAGAACCAAACTGCAGCATCTGTCGGTTTAGCTCAGGTGGTAGCGTTTCGACCTTACAACCGTACTGTCGGTGGTTCGAGTCCTGTTGTGAAAGTTATGTTTCTTTTATTATTATTTCATATTGTTCCTATATTTACTTACACAGTTTTAATATCTAATGGTAATTTTTACGAAAAGTGAACGAATTTTGGTTTATTCACAATTTTCTATATTTTATAGAAGGTTGTAAATAATGATCGTTTCAATCAAAGGAACATTTTATATTTTTTACAGTATTGGCTTCACTATTAGCTGACAGCTGACAGCGAGGCCGGCGTATAAGTCGACAATAGAAGACCAGTAAGACTCGTCGGGCAACGTGTCCATATCGTCATCTTGGAGCTAATGAAGAGGGCACGAGCTCTATCCGGTACGTGATGCAGACCTAGCCCACCACGGTCGCGGGGAAGGGTGAGCGTTTCATAAATAACTTTGAACAACAAGCCATTGCTGAAGAATGAGGCAATCGCTGCTAACATTCGCTGGGCCATGGTAAGTGGGAAGGGGAATGCCTGTGCGACATGGGGAGCGCGGGATGCGATATAGAAGTTGACACATCGAACTCGCTGAAGAATATCCATGGTTCTTAAGCGATGATCAATAAGACCATCCCTCATCTTCTAAAGTAGGCGTCGGCAGTTGGAAGCGGCCGAACGCCGGAGATTAGCCGAAAAGTCAATGCCTAAACAGCGGATGGTTTCTTGGGTGGCGAGGGGCGCAGTGCACCCAGCAGCGAAACCTGTTCCGATAAACATAGCGTGTGACTTACGTACATTGAGAAAGCTACCCGAAGTCTCGCCACATGTCGCGACCCACGTCAAGGCTGCCCGGACTTCAACAACATCACGTATATAGATGACTAAATCGTCAGCATAGGCTGCACAACAGAATCGGTAGCCATCAATGGATAACCCAATCATACGTTGCCGAAGACAGCAGAGCAAGGGTTCCGAGACATACATGAGCGCGGAATGGGGAAACCCTGTCGTATAGAGCGATCAATCCATTCTCTCATATCCTAGAACAGCACCGAAGGTGAGATGTGATACTTGCTCAATCAGCTCTGGCGAATATGTAACTTCTGGATAGAGCTATTAGTAGTGACTATAAAACGCATGTCCGATGGGAGACTGTATCGTATCGTCTCTCTTACTCGTCCGTTAGAGCAGAAATCAACTTCTTCCGTCGATATCGTCGGTCCTTGACTATATTGTAGATCTATGGGTGTTCATGGGGCATACTATCAGTACTACGAGATCTCACTACCGCTCCGTCCAAATTCCGTCGCATGAGAATAGATATCTGGGCTTTAGCACGTTTCATCATTATCTGGCGCTCTAGGGAGATAGGCATCATTGAACAGTCCCGTAGGATCCTGTAGTAAAAGAACATCAAACTTTTCCTATAGTTTGCAACATTCTTACCATATCGCACCGGAGTTTTGCGGATAGCGGTTTTTGCACACTGGAGCCACCAGGATATAGTTGACGGATACATTTGTAGGCGACGTTGACATACGGTCCACGTGTCCTCTATTATCCGACGACAGTCTGGTGAAGCAAGAAGTGCTTCGTTAAGTTTTCATAATCCTCCCCCGTGCCACAGAGCCTGCCGGGTGATAACTACATCACAAAAATAAGCCTCATGATTCGAGAGAGCAAAAGGCCCTATTTCTGACTGTCGAGTGCCCCCTATAAGGGATCGCGAGATGTAAATGCAATCCAGTCGGCTCGAGGAATGTGCCAGACGATCACCATGGACATGGCGCCATGTGTCGAAAAGTGATAGGCGATTCAGGATAGCTTCAAGAGCCGCACACGGTGAGTGGTGTGGTAATTGGTCCTGAGGTCGCTGAATAGAGGTTCTGGCTTGCACAGGACGGGGTTCGCCTTCTACAGACACGCGTCGCTGAACGTCTGGGATTGCTGAAGCAGTGGCCATTACAGGAAGTGTTCAGTGGCCGGCGCAGCCGACGGGGTCGCCCATCAGCAGCACCATCGACTCCCATCGTCTCTATTCCTGTACATTCTGCCAAGGATGCAAAGGCGGTGGAAAGACAGTTGCCATATGCATCCGCCCGTCGATGACATGGGTCTCCCATCGCCTCGGAGTTGTGTACATCAGACACCTGTGCTGGAGTCAGCGGCTCTACAGACGAGAGAGCACACATGGAAGGCGCCTGTAGCGCACCTTCTGCATCAGACACCTTTCCATTGGTCAGTTGCTCGATTTATTCCTCGTCATCATTCCTGGTATCCATTCTAAACGTAGATTCATCAGAAGAAGTACGTTTTGTGTCCCAACTTCGTCGCCGCTTTTGTGTCCCAGCCTCGTCGTAGGTGTCGGTGGCCGAGTGGAACGAGACCGACACAGTAACAAAGACAGCACGCTGGTGCCGGTACGGAGGGGAGCAGCCAGAAACTATAAACACTCGAGTAAATTAGAAAGAGATATATATATATTGCACAGAATGTAACAATACTTAACTTTTACATAGTACTGCAGAATGTTGATACATAGTTGTTAGAGGCCTGCCTAGTGCCTGTACAATAGCAAAGTCTTCGCTGGTGCCTATCTGATTACGAAGATCCTAACTCGTTGCTATCTCAGTCCGAAGTGACCGGTGTCTTTCCGTGGTGGCCACGAGCGGGGTTGCAGCAGAGGGCGCTCGTGGCTGTCGTCGTGAGAACGCCGCGCCGTGCGTGCATGGCGGCGCGCGGCGAAAGTAGGTGGCGCGCACTTTGTACTTGTGCGACACCACAGTACGGCTGCGTTTCTTCCTTTTCTTTGGCGATCGTCGCCTACGATCTTGTTGTTCAGGATCCGACGGTGGACGGCTGTCATCAGTCACCGGACCAGTCTGTAGGAAGGCAGAGGTAGGCATGACTCCCGGATCAACTTGCATCGGAGCTATAGGAGCGTCCACTTTACTCGGAAGATTCGATTGTGCAAGATATGTAATTGGCGGCGCTGAGGAAGGTTTCTCTTCGGTATCTGCCGTATCACGTGTGGCTGTCGGGGACAGATCAGAAATTAATTGCGAAGTAGCACTAGTATCATGGACGATTTTGGCATAGCTGACATGGAGTGGTGTGGTCATAGCTGGTGGTACTTCTTCTCCGATCGGCGTCTGTACAATGCGCCGTTGCATGCATTCCGATCTCACGTGGCCTTCCTGGGCGCAGCCTGCACAAGTTCGGGGTTGACCATCGTACAAAATTATGGCTCGCACTCCTCCAATTGTTAAGTACGACACAACGTGTCGCACATCATTGAGAACACGGTAAGTGCTGAAGGTTTGCCACTTTTCTTCTAGGTAACCGAAAACTTTACCTTACGGTTCGAAAGCCAAGACAACGCCTTCCTGTGGGAGTTCAAAGGAAATTCAAATACTCGAATCGTACAAAGACTTTACTCTTCAAGTTCGAGAGACCACTCTCCTACATGTCCATCAGAATATTTGAACTTAAGGCCATTGCGAATAAAATCCTGACACACTCCGGCATTCGTCATTTAAATATAAACGACACTGCTCGTGATCGAAAATTGGATACCAATAACATCAAGAGGATCTAAACGAATTTCTTCACGAATGAACTTTTCAATTTCGTGAGCACGGGTTCGCACGTGATCGGAAAAAAAAAAAAAAAAAAAAAAAAAAAAAAAAAAAAAAAAAAAAAAAAAGAAAGAAAGAAAAAGAAACAAAAGGGTCGATCGGCGAAATGTATGCGCCATGTTGTTCGCGGAAGACGGACACAAGACTTAATACGCCACGCTAGCGAAAATTGTAGGCAAGTGCGGTGGGACGGTGTAAGGGTGATGGTAAATCTGTAATTCATTTCCATACTGGAATGGTATAATCCATATATGAATACTATTTCTGAAAAATAATTCACTATCGTTAAGTTTCAGTTAGTTGCTTGGTGGTTGTTGACTTGTAGTTTATTGTTCCTTAGCTACACCAGCTGTTGAAAGTTAACCGTGAAATTTTTTTATTGACTTCGTTTCAAAGTTCCCGTACCACATCAAGAATCAGAAAAAAGAAAATAAACTTTTAAATAGTTCTTGAATAAAATATCAGGTTCTTGTACGAGCAGGGGCTGAAAAGTTCTTTTGTAATCGTTACTGAAATGTAACTCAAAGTCTAACAGACTCACTACTATTCGCTGCTGATACATTAAAATTCACCGCTGCTAAACTCTACGTTCCACATTCACACCCAATATATGTTCTTGTCACAGTTGAATATAAATCAATGCTATACTCCACAATTTTATAAAAAAGTTTCTCAAATCAAGTAAAACTTCTCCATAAATCAAATTAGTCTTCCAGTAATATCACACATTAAATAAATCTTTGTAACAGACTTGAAATACTTTCCAGTACAATATACATTTATTATCGTCTGAAAAACTACAAGTCCAAATCAGTACTGTTTGTAAGAATCGTCTATTCAGTACGACATATCAAGAACGACTCTAACAATGTAATCAACATAATCTTTCTTTGAAAATGATCGTCATGCGGGAATAGAGAAGGCGTAGCCGGATTCGTAGCCCAGTAGCCGTCAGTTAAATTCTAATAGTAGCCATCTGCTGTAATGTTGGCTGCGGCGGCGACAACGCTGACCTTGTTCATTGCGGCGCCTCGATAGTACCTGAAACATACAGAAAACAAGCAAAAACATTTTAAGAATCACATTACAATATTTATACACAAAATAAATATATGCAGAGTGTCCAGAAAAGGACTCCCTAATTTCAAAATTAAATATCTCGAAAACTAAGATCGATTGAAGAATGCAGTAACCGGTAAGTTTATTGTGAAAGTTGTTAACAGATGGCGCTGTACGCTGTACAGATCATATCAGAGATCGCCGATTTAAGCTTGTCCAACGTGGAGGGATGCTTCGGGTAGACCATATCTTTCTCTGTGCCCCACATAAAAATGTCACAGGGAGTCAAATCCGGCGAATATGGAGGCCAATCCACGCCTGCACCAGTAAATTTGGGATATTCCAAAGCAATGACTCGATTCCCGAAGTATTCCTCAAGAAAGCGAAACAGATGTTCGGTCCGATGTGGTCGCTCTTCATCTTGCATAAACCATTCAGTACCTGGTCGATCCTCTAACGCTTGCTGTGTGGCGACAAATTGTTCAAAAATTGCAACGTAACGTGGCACCAGTGACTGTTTCTCGAATGAAAAAAGGGCCAATAATGCCTTTGCTGCATACTGCAGCCCACACAGTAACTTTAGGACAATACAGGGGTTTCGCTTAACACCAATATGGCTTTTCGGAACCCCATAATCGCCACTTCTTCTTACTCACGTATCCATTCAGATGGAAGTGTGCATCTGTAAACCAGATACAGCCAACATCAAATCATTCACTATCAATTATTGTAAACATATGATTAGCAAAGGCAACCCTTTATTGCACAGCTCGTACGGGTATGGCCTGGTGCGTTTGAATTTTGAATGGAAACATGTGTAGGCTCTTTCTCAGTATTTTCTGCGTGCTGGAACGCTTCAAACCAGTCTCAGATGCAATTCTGCGGACGGATGACATTGGATTTCGCTGAATAATTCCAGAAACTGTGGCGATATTTTCAGGCATAACGGTGGTTTGCTTGCGGCCAACATGCCCCACTAGATCATAAGTTACGCTGGCTGTTCGTTGAAATTTTGCGAGGAGCGTACGAATGATTTTCGCATCGGGTCCTTTTGGAACATTAAATCGTGCATGATAACTTCGCCTTGTAGCTGTAGGACTCTCTTATAACCTGTGGTACTCTAGCACCAGAAAAACGCGTTATTCAACGCAGTACATGGTTTTAATATCTTTCTTCGGTACGCTAACCTCCTTTCATGTTTCAATAGTGGAACTGACCGCTACGGGCTTCGGATCACTATTTATACCAGGCATTACGTATGGCGATTACAGTGCCATCTGTTAGCAGGTTTTGTAACTATTATTTCAAACGGCGGTATAAACTATTTACAGCTTTCACAATAAACTTACCGTTTACAGCATTCCTCTATCGATATTTGTTTTCGAGATATTTAATTCTGAAATCAGAGAGTCCTTTTCTGGGCCGGCCGCGGTGGCCGAGGAGACTGAGGCGCTTCAGTCACGGTCTGCACGGCCACTACGGTCGGGGGTTCGAATCCCCCCTCGGGCATGGATATTTGTGCCGTCCTTAGTTGTAGGTAGTTCATAAGTATTTTGTAAGTTTAGGGACTGTTGACCCCATAGTTAAGTCCCTTAAGCTTAACAAACATTTCAATTTTTGAACCTTTTCTGGACACCCTGTACAATTTCATAATATTTAAGTGTAAACAGACTTTCGCTGCCGCGGTAGAGTAGCCGAGCGGTCTAAAGCGTCTCGCTGGGGGCGCGCGGTTGATCGCCGTGGAGGTTCGAGTCCTCCCTGGGGCATGTTCAAAAATGTCTGTAAAGCTTATGGGACTTCGAATCCCCGAGTGGGGATTCGAACCCCGGCCGTAGTGGCCGTGCAGACCGTGAATGAAGCGCCTCAGTCTCCTCGGCCACCGCGGCCGTCCCCGGGGCATGGGTGTGTGTGTTGTCCTTAGGTTAGTTTACCTAGGTTTGTAAGATACGGACTGATGACCACGCAGTTTGGCCCGAAGGATTTAAAAAAAAAAAAAAAATAAAAAAAATAAAATAAAATAAAATAAAATAAAATAAAATAAAATGAAATAAAATAAAATAAAAAACTTTCCTTTATATTCTACAAATCAGGGCTGGTATAGGGAAGTGGAGTTCGTCAATATTGGTCCCACTATACAAGCCGAGCAGACCCGCTCCCCCTCGTGCCTTGCATACGCCATATTACTGACCCCATGCACCAGTGCGTACATCTGTCACCCCGGAGTTCAGGAAACGGTGCTCACGGCCTGCCGCTAGCGGGAAGGCCGCGGTCTGCGTCCCGTCCGCCGCAACAGACCGCGCCTCCTCGCGTTAATGCCGGCCTGGAGCCGGCTGTTAGTTAATGCATAAGCCGGCCGCCTTAAGCACCTTAACTTCCGGTTACCGCCGCCTGGTAATGGAGCCCCGGCCCTGCGGTCCTAAGGCGCTTGTCTCAGGATTGTAGCCGCCCTAAAGGCAAGGGCCGCAGCCTCCCAAGACAAGCCAACTCACCGTCAGCAGGCCACGCCGTAAACCGCGCTGTGCTGCCGTGCTGCCGTCTGCCGGGATTTCCAGCTAACTTTCGCGTCTACGAGCCCCGCGTCTGGCAGGGTGGAGAAGTGGGAGGTGCAAGACGGTGACAACTGCGCTGGCCTCGGTTGGTTAGAATGACGCGAATGCAGGAGGGGAACACTGTGTATTTCTTGACTTCCGAAAGGCGTCTGATGTGATACCGCACTGCCAACTACTAACGAAGGTACGAGCATACGAAATAGGTCCCCACACAACGCAAATCCATGCAAGACTTCACATTAGCTGCCATCGCAGATTGTGATGGCGATGTGATAATTTATAACCTCCAAAGTGAAACGCCAAGATCTCACAATATTTATTTAACTAGCGCTCTACCAACTCGTCATTCAAATTTTAAAAAGTCTCTCGGACAGCCAGTCATGACAAAACTATTTCACCTAGTGTTAAGATGTATGGAACAGGCGAAATACCCTCAGACTTTAAGAAAAATGTAGTAATCCCCATTCCAAAGAAAATCAGATAAAGACAGGTGTGAAAATTACAGAACCATCAGTTTGAAAAGTCATGGTTGCAAATTTTTAGGACGAATTAGTTACAGGAGAATAGAAAAACCGGTAGAAGCTGACCTCTGGAAAGATAGGTTCAGATTCAGGGGAAACGTAGGAACACCCGAGACAGTACTCACTTTACGTCATATCTTAGAAGACAGACTGGCTTCTGTAGATTTGGAGAAACTGTTGGCAAAGTTTACTGGAATACACTCTTTCAAATTCTGAAGTCAGTAGGTCTAAAATACAGGGAAAGGAGTATTATTTACGACATGAACAAAAGCTAGGCCGCAGTAATTCAAAAATGTTCAAATGTTTGTAAAGCTTATGGGACTTAACTACGGGGTCATTAGTCCCTAAACTTACAAACTATTTATGAACTAGCTACAACTAAGGACGTCACAAATATCCATGCCCGAGGGGGGATTCGAACCCCCGACCGTAGTGGCCGTGCAGACCGTGACTGGAGCGCCTCAGTCCCCTCGGCCACCGCGGCATGAAAGGGAAGCATTGGTTGGGAAGGGAGTAAGACAGAGTTGAAGCCTGTCTCCAATATTATTCAATTTGTACATCCAGCGAGCTGTGAAGGTAAGCAAGGAAAAAGTTTGGAGAAGAGATTAAAGTTCAGGGTGAAGAAATAAAAACTTTGTATTTTGCTGATGACATCGTAATTCTGTGTCAGAGTAGCAATTGGCCAAAAAGAGCAATTGAATGGAATGGACAGTGTGTTAATGAGAGCGAATAAGACGATTATTAACAAGAGCAAAACAAGGGTAATGGAATGCAGTATAAGAAAATCAGGTGAAGCTGAGGAAATTAGATTAAGTAACGAAACAATAAAGGTGGTAGATGAGTCTAGTAACTTGGGCAGTAAAATAACTTACAATGGCCACAGTACAAAGAATATAAAACACAGAATGACAATGGGAAGAAAAGAGTTTTTGTAAAAGAGGAATTTACTAACATCAAATATTAATTTAAGTGTGAGGAAGTGTTTTCTGAAAGAATCGGTGTGGAGTATTGCCTTGTATCGGAATGAAACATGGACGATAGATTGGTCAAAACAGAATAGGATAGAGTCATTTAAATGTGTTGCTACAGTAGAATGCTGAAGATTAGGAGGACAGATCGCATAACTAATGAAGAGATACTAAACAGAATTGGGGAAAAAAAGGAATTTCTGGCGTACCTTGACTAAAAGAAGGGATCGATTGGTAGGACATATTCTTAGACATCAAGGAATTGTGAATTTTGCGTTGGAGGGAAGTGTGGGGGGAAAAATCACAGTGGTAGACCGAGAGGTAAATATAGTAATCAAATTCAAATGGATGTAGGTTGCCGTTCTTATGAGGAGATGAGGCTTGCTCAGGGTAGAGTAGGTTGGAGAGCTCCATCCAACAAGTCTCCTGACTGGAGACCATAACACGTTTGCTGTCATTCTGTTAGCGCTGCAGTTTGGTGTGATAGCTGAGAATTTCGTCTATTCTCTCTGTACATCCATGTTAAGTCACCTTACAAACTATTAACTACGTCTTAGCAACAAATCATTTTTCTGACGTCTTATAGGCCGGTAGCTCTACTTCTAGAGTCTGGATGAAACCTCGAAAACTGAGTGTACCTCGACAATTCTATAAACTAAACTGTAGAGATTTTTAATTTCTGAGAGTCTTCCAAACTAATCAAAGCCATTCATTAATTTCGTATGCTGTAGATTTATCGAGTTCGATATTTCTTAAACTAAAATGTCATTCGGTTAGAACAGTGAGAATTCTGCCATAATCCCCCCCGCCCCTACTTTTTCTTCCAACGACTCTGCATCCGTACATATTCTTGTCATTTCACAGTAAGAAGAACGTTTTGCTCACCTTCTCTGATGATCATTACTCTTGCTTTAACATTTGGTTGTCTTTTTCACTTCGGTCTGTTGAATATTGCCCATATCATTTCTCAAACGTCGGTTAAAAATACGTTGTCCGCCTAAGAAGAGGTCTGAAAGTGTCATATCAAAATGAAATCGGAACATCGTGAAAATCTATAGAATATATAGTATGGTTGAATCTGGTTTTCATTATCGAAATTATATAGAACGTGAAAAAAGTGAACTATCTTGGAGGTTGACTGAAATAATTAGATTTCATTGTGAAGAGTCTATTCAAAATTTGAATGTGGTATGGATCCTGTAACTGCTATATGTTGGTGATACTGCTCTTCTGTAATTCCGTGAATTCGTTTACCTACCCCTTTCAGGTGGAAAATACTCTCTTGTATTTTGTAATTACTTGTGACTGTGGGTGTCTGTAGATATAAAAGGCAAACAAGTGACAGGAGTGGAAATTTGAAAATTTGTTCATCACAGACACATTCCATTTGTTATTATATAGTTGCAATTATACCTGAAACTTGAGTGTTTATTTTAATATCCAGATTTTTGATGATGCCATTTTCAATCATAATACATACAGCACTTACTCAGTGTACATATTAATATTTCTATTTCCTAACCGATGCTCCCAACCCCGACATCCTGAGAGGATGCTTCATCCAGGAGCAGCATTTTCAACATTACTTTGTCACCGAAATTAAAATTTTTTACCAAGATTCATTGAAGACATTGTTGCAATCTTGCAACTAACACACAATTTCCTATTTCGTATTTACGTTTGTATCCATTTTCTTTTATAGCGTATGTTCAATAAACTTACATTGCAACATTTGCAAATGGTCCACTTACATTTGATCTTACTCTGAAAACAAAGAAAGATGAAAAGAAAATATAATACCTTATAACAGGTAAATGTTCAATAACTGTTTATTCTGGAATGCTTAAGTATGATGATATTCATACCAATGTCTGCGCGGGTTCTTCAGGTCGGGAGTGGAAAAAAAATGAGGAAAAAGAGAAGATACAAAGTGGTTAATAAGTGAAAGCTATATATAATACAACCCCTGTCGTGGAAACCAACTGAAAAGGCTGTAGTAGAATATAAGAAAGTTAATAATGACGTAATTGTTATGTGTTGCCGGCTGCAGTGGCCGAGGGGTCTGCGTAGCGCCAGTGAGTCTGCACGGTCGCTAAGGTCGGGGGTCAAATCCCCCTTTGGGCATGGATGTTTGTGTCGTCTTTAGTATAAGGTAGTTAATAAGTAGTTGGTAAGTTTAGGGACTGATGAGCCCGCAGTTAAGATCCTTAAGCTTAACAAACATTTGAATATTTTGTCACGTGTTTTATGTCTCTTTTTCCGCAGTTGCAATTGTACTGTTTGCGATAATTGACCGTTCTTTGCAACTGTAAAAATTAGTCTAATTACGAGCGGGCTTGTTTCGCTTTATTTTAAAGCATCATCATTGGTCAATTGTTACAACATTTTTGGTTTTACATGTTTGTATAAATCCAATCATGAATAGTTATCATGTTATGTCCTTATATTATTTTAAATATAATTATCTATTGAGATTATTACCGCTTTGTGTTTAGCCCTATTCATTCGTGTGTTCGTTGGACTTTCGTATCAATGATGTTTGGGTGCTGCGACATGCATTTCTCATTTTTTTGTTGTTCAATCTGTAATGGAGCGTCATCTAGCATTGTTGCCTCACCTTTGCTCGACTGGCGTGTGTCTGTGTTTCCAAGTATAATTTTTATGTGTGTGTGTGTGTGTGTGTGTGTGTGAGAGAGAGAGAGAGAGAGAGAGAGAGAGAGAGAGAGAGAGAGAGAGAGAGAGAGAGAGAGAGAGAGAGAGAAAGAAAAAGTGACAGAGAGGCGGATCTTTATTTACTTTTTTATTTGTGTATGTATGTGTTTGTGTGTTGGCTTCGTTTCGGGTTCCTTGGCTCGACCTTATGCGATGCGTTCACGTTTGTTTGTGCCAAAATAAGGCGCCTGTAAGCAATCTGTGTGTTTTATTCTGAATGTATTTTTTGTTTAAAAATATGTTGTAATTTCAACAAATAGTACCTAAATATGTCTATGTAACGACTAGGCACGGGTGAAATGCAGCTCAGAAAGGGATAAAAGTAGGTTAAAAAAGCTGGCGCTTAACCAAAATTAGAATTCTGCCCAAGACAAAGAAGAAAAACCATTGTTGTCGTTGTTATTGTCTTGAGTCCGGAGACTGGTTTGATGTAGCTCTCTACCCTACTTATCCTGACCACGCCTCTTCATCTCCTCGTAAGAATGGCAACCCACACCCGTCTGAATCTGCTTATTATATTGGTCTCCTGGTCTCCCTCTGCGATTTTTACCCCACACGCTCCCCTCTCATGCCAAATTTACGATTCATTCATGTCTAAGAACGTGTCGTAGCAATCGATTCCTTCTTTTAGTCAAGGTATGACAAAAACTACTTTTCTTCTGAATTCTGTTCAGTACCTCTTCATTAGTTTAGCGATCTACCCACCTAATCTTGAACATTGTTCTGTAGCTCCACATTTCAAAAGCCTCTATCCTCGTCTTTCCCAAACTACTTAACGTCCAAGTTTCTTTTGCGTTCAATGCAACACTCCATACAAATGCCTTCAAAATGATTTCCTTACACTTAATATTCCATGTTAGCAAATTCCTCTTTTCCAAAAACGCTTTTCTTCAAATTGCCATTCTGCATTTTATATCCTATTTACTGCGACCGTCGTTTGTTATTTTGCTTCCCAAGTAAAAAAAAAAAAAAAAAAAAAAAGACCCTCATCTACCGCCTTTATTATTTAATTATCTAAGCTAATTCCAACACCATGTGCTGGTGTTCGAAGAATACATTCCATTACCCTTGTTTTGTTTTTCTCAATTTTCATATTAAAAATGTTCAAATGTTTGTAAAGCTTGTGCGACGTAACTGCGGTGCCATCAGTCCCTCAACTTACAAACTACTTATGAACTAGCTTATACTAAAGACGGCACAAACATCAATGCCCGAGGGGGGATACGAACCCCCGACGAGGAACGGCCTCGTGCATCGTAGCATAGCGCTCGACCGCTCCGCCGGGTCTTTCATATTATAAGCTCCTTCCAACACACTGTCCATTTCATTAAATTGCTCTTACAGGTCCTTTTCTGTCTCTGACAAAATTACAATGTCATCAGCAAAACGTAATGTTTTTACTTTTTTGCCCTACACACACACTCTGCCTCTCTCGATGTCACACACACACACACACACATGGACAAAATGAATATTTGCAAACAGAAGTACGCAGAAATTGACAGTGCTAACAGACGACACATTACACATTTGATGAGCTGAAACAGGCTACTGTCAAATTTGCATCTGAATGATTTTACATTGGCAAAGAAGCGAAGTGAACCAGGGTGTCACTCATTATACAAAGTTCAGCCCCTAGTTCAAACCATCCGTTCATGGCTTCAGCAAGCGTACCTCCAGAAAGAGGGTATACCTGTAGATGCAGGCATGTGTGCCGGCCGCGGTGGCCGAGGAGCTGAGGCGCTCCAGTCACGGTCTGCACGGCCACTAAGGTCGGGGGCTCGAATCCCCCTCGGGCATGGATATTAGTGCTGTCCTTAGTCTTAGTTAGTTCATAAGTAGTTTGTAAGTTTAGGGACTGATAGCCCCGTAGTTAAGTCCCATAGACTTTACAAACATTTGAATATTTGAGCAGGCATCTGTAAATATAGAGTCAGAATTGTTTCAAGCAATATATGCTACAAAAATCTACCAAATATGGAATCAGTTTCTACATGTTGTCAGAGTCAAATTCTGGTTACTTATGAAATTGTCTTTCGTCAGAGTAATGTTGTGGCTGATATTGTCAAAATACTACTCAGTACTTTACCAGGTAAGGGGGAATATATTACTCACCGAATGTATCTTTACAAGCCCTGCCCTTGCAAGAGTATCAGGAAATAAGAAGACAGGTCTTGTATGAAGGGAAGATGTGGTGTCGCACAAGTACAAAGTGCGCGCCACCTACTTTCGCCGCGCGCCGCCTTGCACGCACGGCGCGGCGTTCTTACGACGACAGCCACGAGCGCCCTCTGCTGCAACGCCGCTCGTGGCCACCACTGAACGACATCGTTCACTTGGGACTGAGTTAGGAACCAGTAAACACTTCGGAATCCGATAGGCACCAGTGAAGACTTGGCTATCAGTTAGGCACTAGGCAGGACTCTAGCTCAACTATGTATCAACATTCTGCAGTACTATGGAAAAGTTAAGTATTGTATAAATTCTGTGCAATATATATCTCATTCTAATTTACTCTAGTGTTTCTAGTTCTGGCTGCTCCCCTCCGTACCTGCACCAGCGTGCTATCTTTATTTCTGTGTCGGTCTCATTCCACTCGGCCACCGACACCTACAACGGAACGAGACACAAAAGCGGCGACGAGGCTGGGACACAAAAGTGGCGACGAAGATGGGATAGAACCGAGAACCAACCCACTTGCAGCAGCCAGACAGCAGCAGTCGGAGCACGCAGAAAATGCTCCCGCCCACCCACCCTTATTATAAGAATTTTGGGGGAACGTTTTCAGTTACGTGTTTTGTGGACTTTTTCGTTACAGAGCGAGCCCTCCTTTCATATTGCATTTGTTTTGTTATAATTTACTTGTATGCGCGGCGCCTAATCGGTCAGCATGGCCACTACCCTGAACCCAAACTTAATGGAAATTATTCAGTTACAGACGGCGCAAATAACACAACTCCTGCAGGCTGTGGCCCAGCTCACAGCGCAAGCAGCTAACCAACAACAACAGCCGCCGCTTCAGCAGCCCACACCTGCCGCCGCAACGCATCCTACGTTTCGCCAGTACAACGAACGTGAGGAAGAATGGAGCGACTACTTCGCACAGTTTCAAGAACTCGTCGTGGCTCATCAAATTACAGGTCAGAAAGTGAAGCATCTGCTATTATCTGTGGTGGGCACCAACACCTTCGTGTTACTGAAAAAACTTTTCCCCGACGTATCTCCTCGTGATGTAGACTTTGAACAAATAGTAGAGGCACTAAATGCTCATTATGAGAGAAAAGTTCTCATAGCTGCGGCACGGTACCGATTTTTCAGACTTAAAAAATTACCGCAGCAGTCACACCAAGAGTGGATTACGGAATTGCAGGGCTTAACCCGCAAATGTAAATTTACTTGCTCTTGTGGACTTTCGTATAGTGACGTGATGTTGAGGGATGTGATTACGCAGAACATTCAGGATCCCAGAATTCGGGCAGCAATTCTAAAACAGTCCGACCCCTCATTAGACAGCGTACTGCAGCTTATTGAAGAGCATGATACCTTTGACTTAGCAGATGTAGAAATGCAAAGCCACAGTGTTAATTCAGTGCGCCGTAACAGACGCTTTCCTAGCCGTAGTTCTCAGTGTAGCACTAGTGATTCTTACAATAGTACAGGCCGTGCTGAACAGACAGTGAACAGTAGCCAGTGTAAAAGTGCAACACAAAGGTCGCCCCGTCGTGTTAGAGACAGTGATTTGAATAACGGGCGCCAACGCTCATTTCAGAAAAATGTACGTAAATCTTGCCCCCAGTGTGTGTCTCGCCACAAGCGTGCTCATTGCCCTAGTCGCAACGCAACCTGTTATCAATGTGACAAATCAGGACATGTACAGTCTGTGTGTATGCAAATTAAAAACTCAAAGAACGGTACCGTTAGAAACAGTGCTTCGCAGAGTGCGAGAACAGTTCATTCTGTAAATGTTATACGGGCTGTGGAATTGAACAGTGCTTTCCTTGGATCTCAATTGCAAGAAAGTAGTTCTGCGCCTATGGCAAAACTATATAGTGCACCACGTAGCAAGCGCCGACGAGCGCGTAAAACAGTGCAACGGAAAAGGGTTCGGGACAAGCAAAATGACTATGAACAGTGCATTCCTGTAGTGAAAATAGTGCCTTCTGCAACTGCTCCTTGTAATAGTGCCCAGTACTGTGTAGCTAGTGACAGTAGACATCAAGTAGCTACTCAAAAGTGTAGTGCAGTAGTTAGTACATCTGGAGTCGCTTCGCATGCTTGCGCGGACGCCGATGCGACGGTAGTGCCATCTAGTGACAGTGTTGTTAATCCGCTGCGTGTCGAGTCTGCGCCGCTTACTTCACTACGCGGCCCGCGCAAGCGCAGTAAACAAACCGTAGCAAACGTTGCCCACATTCGCGCACCTGTCGAGCGCCGCAAGCAAAAACTGTTTGTGACTCTCTTCATAGAAAATAAGACGGTGCAATTTCAGCTTGATACTGGTTCCGCTGTCATATTAATAAATAAAGATACTTATGATCTTCTGGGTTCGCCAAAATTGTCGCCGTCACAGCAACTGTTAACAGCTTATACAGGTCAAAAAATTCCCGTGCTAGGAACGTGTAGCCTGCCCGCCTCTTTTCAAGGTGTAACAAAAACAGTTGCTTTTGTAGTTCTTCAGGCCAAATCGACGCAGAACATTTTTGGACTAGATGCTTTTGACTTGTTTGGTTTATCAATTCAAAGAGATGTGCTTCAAATTTCGTCAATAGTGCCTCAGGATAAAATCAATTCGTTGTGTGACAAATATAGTGACTTGTTTTCGCCGGAACTAGGTTGTGCAAAAGACTTCGTGCCACATGTAACTTTAAAAGAGTCTGCAGTTCCAAAATTTTGTAAAGCTAGACCAGTGCCTATCGCCTTGCGTGATACAGTTGCCGAAGAACTTAAACGTTGGCAAGATAGTGGGGTGATTTCTCCTGTTTCTGAGAGTCAGTGGGCCTCGCCTATAGTAATTATACCCAAGCCGTCCGGAAAACTTCGTCTCTGTGCGGACTTCAAATCAACAGTGAACAGTCAAACAATTGTAGACACTTATCCCCTGCCCAGACCTGACGAACTAATGGACAAATTAGGACAGTCTCGCTTCTTTTCTAAGATTGATTTAGCAGAGGCATACTTACAGATTCCACTTGATGACGAGTCAAAAAAGTTTTTCGTCATTAATACTCACATGGGCCTTTTTCAATTTCAATGCCTACCCTTTGGCAGTTCTTCCGCCCCCGCTATTTTTCAGCGTTTCTTGGAACAGCTGACAGTTTCAGTACCTTGTTGCTCGAACTATTTAGATGACATTGTGGTATCCGGACGTACAGTTGAAGAACATTTAGCTAACCTGGAGTGCCTTTTCAAAGTTTTGACTGCAGCAGGTCTACGTTGAATTAAGCAAAGTTCGTTTTTTTCAAACTGAAATAGAGTACCTAGGCCATGTGATTAATGCCCAAGGAATTCATCCCTTACAGTCACATCTTAGAGCAATCAAAGACTTGCCTCCTCCTAAGAATGTGCATGAATTGCAAGCAGTAATGGGAAAGCTTAACTATTATTTCAGATTTATTCCCAATGCCTCTCAGATTGCAGCTCCACTGCATCACTTATGTAGGAAGAATGTTCCTTTTGTATGGTCCAAAGATTGCCAGGTTGCCTTTGACAACTTAAAGTCTGCACTAATCAGTGATGCATGTTTGATTCCCTTTGACCCACAGAAGCCTGTAGTGCTAGCAGTTGATGCCTCGTCGTACGGTGTGGGTGCAGTTTTGTCGCATCGTATTGGTTCTCACGATCGTCCTATTGCCTTTGCATCCAAGCTACTGACGCCAACGCAACAGAATTACAGTCAGATAGAAAAGGAGGCCTTAGCAATCATTTACGGCGTCACAAAGTTTCATCATTATCTCTATGGCAGAAAATTCTATTTGTTGACAGACCACAAGCCTCTCACGTCGTTGTTCTCACCCACAAAACCAATTCCGCCACGATCGGCACAAAAGCTTCAGAGATGGTCCTTGATATTGTCTAATTATCAGTATGAGATTTTGTACCGACCTACCATTAAACATGCCAACGTGGACAAACTTTCCCGACTTCCGGTTGGCCAGGATGTGTCATTTGATTCTTCAGAAATGGCATGTTGTCAGATAGACTCCAGAGATGCTTCCGCTGTCGCAGACTTTCCTTTGAACTCTCGTTGGGTTGCACAGGAAACAGCTGCGGATGCAGACCTAAGTGTGGTAGCACGTTTTGTTCGCTCAGGTTGGCCTGCCAGAGCCAAAGACATTGAGCGGCCTCTGGTTCGACATTATTTTTCACAACGTCATGCATTATCTTTAAGTCAGGGTGTTCTGTTGTTGCATACCGACAACGACCAAACAAGAGTGATTGTTCCTCGTTCCCTGCAACGTGAAGTGTTGCGCCTCCTGCATCAAGGACATTGGGGTATTGTTAGGACAAAGCAACTGGCCAGACGTCATTGTACCTGGGTTGGTATGGACGCTCAGATAGAGAACATGACGTCACAGTGTACAGTTTGTGCGGAGCATCAGGCGGCTCCTCCGCAACGTTTCTCAGACTGGCCACGCCCCAAGGGACCATGGCAACGTTTACACATTGACTTTGCCGGACCTTTCTAGAATACGCGCTGGTTAATTGTTGTAGACGCTTTCAGCAAGTTTCCTTTTGTGATTGCCATGAACTCAACGACAGCTTCTAGTACAATCAGTGCCTTAACATCAGTGTTTTGCATCAAAGGTTTGCCTGAAACTATCGTCAGTGACAATGGACCTCAGTTTGTTAGTGCGGAATTTCAACAGTTTTGTCATGTGAATGGCATTCAGCATATCACCACCGCACCTTTTCACCCTCAGTCCAATGGTGAAGCAGAACGCTTCGTTCGAACATTCAAGTCTCACATGGGAAAGATGAAAGGTCAGCACACCAGGCAACAAGCTCTTCAAATTTTCCTGTCTACGTATCGATGCATGCCACGTGACGGCCCGTCTCCTGCCGAGCTGCTACACGGCCGCCGTCACCGCACTCTCCTTCACCTGCTGCAGCCAGTCGGTTCGTATAGCGCTACGCGTTTTCAGGTTTCTACGCCGCAGCTGTACAGGGCGTTTGCTGGAAACAAGAAGAAACTATGGATGCCGGGCACCATTCAGCGCGTGCTCGGTCGCAATATGTATGTTGTACGTTCTTCCACAGGGTCGGAGCTGCGGCGCCACGCAAACCAATTGCGCCTGCACAGGCCGCGCGATCCTGTCTCGGGTTTCTTGATTCCAGACCTAGTTCACCGCCAGGGAGCACAACCACATCGTTCGTCCCCGGACTACGAGATCCCTATAGACGTCGACACACCTCCGACGCAGTCGTCGCCGCCGCTGTCGCCGCCGCAGATGACAGAGTCACCGAGATTGACTCCGGGACCGTGCGCCCCCCCCCCCCCCAGCTTGGGCCGCGCATCTCAGAAGAAGATGACCTGCTCCCTCTGGGCGGGGGCGGGCGCCCTTCCGCCGGTTTTCGCGGGTTTTCCGGCGGATCGCAAGGTGTATACCGGGGCGCGGACGGCGTCTCGATCCCAGCCTCAGCTACGACGCCCGTCCCACCAGTAACGCCCCCGCCCAGGCCCTCCTCCCAGTGCCGTCGCCGTGGCCCTCAGCCCTACGCCACGACGGCGCGGCGGTTGGGGGGGGGGGGGAGGGGTGTGGTGTCGCACAAGTACAAAGTGCGCGCCACCTACTTTCGCCGAGCGCCGCCATGCACGCACGGCGCGGCGTTCTTACGACGACAGCCACGAGCGCCCTCTGCTGCAACGCCGCTCGTGGCCACCACTGAACGACATCGTTCACTTGGGACTGAGTTAGGAACCAGTAAACACTTCGGAATCCGATAGGCACCAGTGAAGACTTGGCTATCAGTTAGGCACTAGGCAGGACTCTAGCTCAACTATGTATCAACATTCTGCAGTACTATGGAAAAGTTAAGTATTGTATAAATTCTGTGCAATATATATCTCATTCTAATTTACTCTAGTGTTTCTAGTTCTGGCTGCTCCCCTCCGTACCTGCACCAGCGTGCTATCTTTATTTCTGTGTCGGTCTCATTCGGCCACCGACACCTACAACGGAACGAGACACAAAAGCGGCGACGATGCTGGGACACTAAAGAAGAGATATACCGGAGGGCTTGCAATCCTTTGTCTTTTTTCTGGAAAGACTACAGAAATGTAAAAAGCTAAGTACAAGACAGAAGGCACAAATTATAAATTATGAAGACAGAAGACTTAAACGAAAAACAAAACCAGTGTGTCGTTTGGAAGGTTTGGTTTGGTCTGTCTGATCAAAGATGATAGGGGGCCTTGGAACACAGAACAGTGAAATAGTGGAAGAAATTTGAATTATAGTGTTTTCTTACATGCCTGGTGAATGCATGCTTTCTCCAAAGCAAAATGAAAACTAAGAAGGTGCCTCTATCCAAGTTGATAAAGGTGTTGTGTGCATAGTTACCGATGTGTGGAAAGTAGACTCCCCGACTGACTTCCAGTAGAGGCTACGTGAGCGGGCTATCTACAGGAAAGAATTTCCTATAAAAAGTTCCACCTCACAGGGTAAAAAAAGGATTCAAAGGATGTGCAACGTATGCTTTGCCACAGGTAAAAAGCGAACTGGAAAGACTCTAAGAAAGGGACCGTTTTACCATTGTACTGAGAGCAAATCGCAGTGTGCAAAGAACCATATAGTAAAGTATATCGTTCAAAGAATGTATACATCGAGAAAATAACGTGTGAATATACGTATTAAGTGTTTTATTATTGAAATTAGAATAGCAGCTTCTCTATTAGGACAAGAATGATGTAATAGCTTTTCGATTTCAGTAAGCTTTTATCTTTTTCCAAAAACAAACATTATTTTAAAATATGAGGAAAAGAAATTAAAGGAACTGAAAGAAGGTAATCAATAAGAAGTCACAGGCTTTCAACAATGTTGGCTTATTTTCTAACACAAAATACAGAATATGATAAAGACATTTGGCATTCCTAGTGGCAAGGTTTACAGGGCAGGCAGACAATCTGCTAGAGACCGCTGGTCTCAGCAGTTTCATCCCTCATGCTTAAAAACTTTTAAACATTTAGAACGGAGATATTCAATCCATTCACAATTCCACAGAGTTTCTGTGGTACGTGAGTAGGTGCTTCATGGTACTTAGGAGCAGGTGGAAGAACCAGAGGAAGTTAAAATGAAACACCGTTAGTAGCACACAGTATTATCCAGTTCATTAATCTGAGCAGATGTGTAACTGGAAGCCTATTAAAAACATTAATCCTAATACTGTAATAAAATTGAAGATCTGTATTTAAAGGAAGCATCAGGAAAATATGTCACTTCTCAACAGTACTGTACTAAATATGCACATTACGAGGTGAATATACTGAAATCGTATTTTGGAGCATGTTTCACAAATTAAAGCAATTGCTGTTAAGTTGCCATAATGCTATTAAAGCTAATTTGCAACAATCCTTTTAAATTGTTTTATAATTGAAGTTGAACAACAGCGATAATTGCTTGAACGTACTTCCACATGAAAATAATACGTCAACAAAACACGTGAAATTTGAACTGCAAGAGGTACAAGAATAGAAACAAATTTCAACGTTGAGATTCCGCTTTTTGGCCGAAACGCGCCACAGCTGCTGCTGTTGTCAAGAGTGGCTATAGCTTAAAAACAAGAAGCACTCTTAAACTACATGTAATTACGAAGCAAACAAGGGTCACTAAACCGTTATGATCCATCAGAGATTACTGTCGCAGATTATAAATTTTCATTAACTGTGAAGCGAAACACATTTCTCAGAAAATTATTGGTTTAAGAACCCTGTTCACAGTGAAGTGGCAATAACGAATTTCCAAGAAGGGACGATAAAGATGCTTGAACGAGCTTTCTTTATAGATGAACAGACACTTGGAGGATTACCTTTTAATTTTTGTATCCACATTTTAATGGGCTTTAACTTGATGTTAACACTCATTTCTTTTCTCAGTAGAACTGCTTTTCTGCATTTTTAAAAGGTGGCAAAAAACTTTCACCAAAAGTATGTCAGTAAATTAACCCGTATTAAGGATTTTTGTAGATTATGATCTACGGAAAATCTGAATGGGAAAAATCATTCTATTTTTACCTCATTCTGTCTGCTGTCTTCCTACATAGTAGGTCAATGAAGATGAAAGTGATTCCAAGTGTGGTAGAGAACGTGTTAGTTTTTTCCTACCACGTTAGCCGCCCGCGGTGGCCGAGGAGACTGAGGCGCTTCAGTCACGGTCTGCACGGCCACTACGGTCGGGGGTTCGAATCCCCCCTCGAGCATGGATATTTGTGCCGTCTTTAGTATAAGGTAGTTCATAAGTTGTGTGTAAGTTTAGGGAATGTTGACCCCGTAGTTAAGTCCCATAAGCTTAACAAACATTTGAACATTTGATTTCTATCACATTACCTTGCTACCCATTTCTGTCCAGAGATGCTACTGTAACCGTGACGACAGTTCCAAGCCTGAGGCAGACTGCTAGATTATTATGTTTATATTATTGTTCCGGCACTTGACTTATCGTCATTCGTCTTCTTGCTTTCCAATACTATATTGTTAAGTCTAAATTACAATTGTACAATTCTGAATACTCTTTTAAATTATCACTGTTCATTATGGTACCAATCTTGTGACACAGAACACATTCTGGAGACGGCAGGATGGAGATCGTGTGCAGGTGGGCAGCCAAACAGTCATGCCCGGTAGTCAGGCGGAAGGTTGCTACTGCCTCTCTTCTTTCTCTATCTGGTATTAGTTGGTTATCCTAGAGGGTTTCCCAGATCTTCCCCTCATATGAGATTTTATTGATTCTTCTTAATTATTCTTTAAAGTGTTGTTAATCATGCGTTTTACTACAGAACATAACGGGGTAGTTGTTACAATATGATTAACTTTTGTGACCTTTTTTCCTAAAAAAAATCAGCTTTCTCAATACCATCTGAATTGCAATTTTCTTGTTGTTTTGTTGTAGGGACTTAATTATTTCCTGGGTATCTTTTACTTGAGCAATTTTTGGATCTTTAATACTTGCTGAGATTGTTGCTTCAGAGTCACAGAATATGACTGCTTTGTCAAACGTGTGCAAATGGCTATTTACCTGATTTACTGCACTTCTGATGGTTTCAACTTCACCTTCAAAATTAGAGTGGTGTTATCTCAAAGTCTGATGGAAACAGAAAATTTTGCTGCATATTCCTACACCAACGTTTCCTGTTAGATTGTTGAAGGAGACATACACCGAATGCGAATGACAGGTGTTTGGCTTTCCTTTAGGAAAGTATTTCATCAGTACTGTGTCTCCTCGTTTCCTGCTGAATATCTTCCATGAAGAATTTTCCTATTGATTTCGGCGCAGATTTCCTCGTAGTCGCATACGTCACAACCGCTAATTAAAGGCGCACTAAGCGTACCTCAGCACAAAAATTTCATCTAAAAAGGAAAAGTTTCAGCCCATTTTTGTAACATTTCATTGTAATCTCTTTAAAGAAACGCAAGCAGTACATACTGAACCAACAGTGAACAGTTTATTGGTATATACCTACGGTATGCAGTGTCCATGTTTATCGACAGATCCGAACAAATGATCTTCACACATGCATGCTTATATGAAGGAAAGGAAAATGCGTCGACTCCACCTGCCAAAATAATTAACAAATTCGAATATGAATCAGCATGAAATGTATGATTTGATGGTGATATCATCATCACCATTAGAGACTGATTATGCCTTTCAGCGTTCAGTCTAAAGCAGAGTCCCTGTAACACAATTCCTCCATGATCCCCTATTCAATGCTAACATTGATGTCTCGTCTGACGTTTCACCTTTTACTTCAAAATCATTCTTAACCTAATCTAAGTTTTTTCTCTTTGGTCTACCTCTACTCCTCTTACCTTCCCATGACGAGCACATGAGTCTCTTATGTAAACTTGCTTCTCCCATGCGTGTAACATGACCCTACCATCTCAGCCTGTTCGCTCTAACTGCATCATCGATGGTGTTCATTCCTAGTTTTTATTTCATTTTCTCATTATGGACACCCTCCTGCCTTTGTTCTATCTATTAGTAGCTGCAATCATTCTTCCTACTTTCATATCTGTAACCTCAACCTGATGAATAAGGTAACCTGCATCCACCCAGCTTTCACTCCCGTACAACATAGCTAGTAGAAAGACAGAGCGGTATGTAGCGATACATTAATATTTTTTATTTTTTTTAATTAAAAATTATATCTGCGACGCTTGTCGCAAGCATCCGTTTCCTCTGCCAATAAATCTCTGATTATCCTTGTTTCAAGTTATACCTTCAACTATTTCAAACGATCTGGAGAGAAAACGGAATCGCTTGTCGTCTTTCGTTTTTCTACCTTTACAATAAACAGACGTATTTTACTCGACCTCCATAATCATGTAAGTGTGAGCTCTGGTTAGTACCCTTTACTTAATAAACTTTAACTTTCATTTGGAATTCCTATTTTATTTAAATAATGACTATTTCTCCCCATCTTTCATTTAATTGATAACCTATTTTCAGCAATATTAGTAAATTGATGCTTGGTCATTGCTGCCTATTGTCTCATGATGACAAAAGAATGCAAAATTTATTTAATCTGATTTTGTGTTAAACATTGAATTCAATGCCTGCAGGAAATCTTCATTCTGTTAAAAGCGAAGTCCGATAATTTCTTTAACTTTCGATAACCATAGTGATCAAAATTACACACGGTCTTAAAACTTTAATAATTAATAGTCATGAAACCAAGCATCAGTTTACGAGAATGAAGATATTAATCAATTCATACAGGTTCAACTGCAGTGTCACGGCTTCCACCAATGAATGCATACCAGGTAACCTATTCCGCTTTTTTCTTATGTAATGGTGCTTTTTGGTGTTGTCGTAATTTTTAACTTACATTGCTACTGAGAACTGATAACCATATCAAAAATTAATATTCATTGCTGATCTTACGGTTATTCAAATTTCAGTTCCGGTTTTCAACTTTGATCTTGTGACAACAACAGCGATAAAAAAAGTAACATTACAAAATAATTGCCGCCCATTGTGACAGGACCTCCAATGGTTGTAAAAAAAAATGTAATTTTATGTGAATTAATTATACGATTGTTTGAATTTTTTATATTTGTAATCATTCACCAATATATGATATCTAATCTGTATAATGTGTTTATTTTTCATGAACAACTGCTGACCGATTGTGACGTGAAAATCATAATTACTACCCCGGAGAATAATAAATATTTGGAGCCACACCCGATCACGAGAAATTCAACTGCAGCCAACAATGAAAATTGCAACACAGGTAAGGACAGACTGATTATTTCGCTTATTTGGTGCTTTCTACTTTATCTTAGTCTTTCGCAAGTACGCAATTTCCGAATTCAGTATCTCATTATATTAGCAAAAATCAATTTTCAAAATTTCTTTTGTAGTCAGTTATTTATTTCAAAACACAAGTTGGAAAAATGGCCAACATGGCTGCTAAATCGATATAACAAAGCGATCCTCGCTTGTCTCTCCAAGCGTCTCGCATGCGTGTGACGAATATTAATAGTGATTTAATTGTTTCATTGCTTAAACAGTGCAAATAAAAGAAATTTTTTTGCGTGTGAAGTGTATAGGTTCCCCACACTATTCCAAATTTTTGATAATTTATTAGTATGGTTAAAACCCGTAGACAAATTACTACAATGGAATCAGAAGAAAACACTGTTTCACAGCCCGCGCAAAATGTTGAAATTAATTTGGCTGCGAGATCAATTGAAATGATTCCACACATAGTGGAGGAAAATCTTGCAACCACATCACACGTAACAGATTTTCCAACACAGACAGTACACCAATCTGAAAATTCGCAAGAAGATTGGTTAAAACGATTTGAGATATTATTTGGTAACATGTCACAACAGATGAATAATTTGCAAGCATCTACACATGCTACAAACAATCAGATTTCAGGCTTGACCGATCAAATTAATCATTTGCAGGCCAACACGAAACATGATTTAGACCAGTTGCAAAATTCCACCAAGCAACAATTAGACAGAGTAGAGGAACAGCAAAATCAAATCGCGGCTCAAATGATAACTCGGGATGAATTTGAGTCGAGATTTAAAAATCTAGAATCAGTACAACAAAATTTACCCTCAATTATTTCTGAGGAAGTAAACAAACAGATAGACGCACAGATACTCAAAGTCGAACAGGCTATCAATGGTAAGTTTTCTGCAGTACAAAACAAAGTAGTGGATCAAATCATGGACACAGTAGATGCAAAAATCTCTTCTGAAGTCGATGATGTAACTAATTGTAAAGAAACCGTTAAAACATTACCAACAGCTATCGACAGTCTCACACAGAATCATACACAGCTTAAAATTCGACAAGAAAACTTGGAAACAACTGTTTCGAGAATTACGAGTCAGGCAGAAAACATAGTCAAAGAAAATCACGATAAGGTACAATAATTCTTATCTAATACAGAAGCGAAGTTGAATGAAAAGATAGACGCAGAATTAACCACTGTAATTCAAGACGTAGCTACTAAAGTGTATGAAAAACATGAAAATACTGTTAAAGCTTTACAAAAAGATCTTACAGACGTGAAATCAATTTTAAATACACAGATGACACAATCTAGGCCAAACGAACCCGTGACAAATGTGTTGCATGATTGGAAATCTCCCAGAATTGCAACAAATATTCCAAGCTCTCCATATAATCCGGGTACATCTAACTATTTGACGTCAGACAGGACGCAGACTGACTTTTGCTTGACGACCTCTAATGACCTTGATCGACTAGGTAGGGAAATGAAATAAAACATACCCCCCTCTTATTCACCATGAAATCATGGTACTGCCGAAGAACTTGACGAAAGTATGATAAAGCACCACCAATTTCAAATCTTTATTAATGAGAACCGTACTGTGCACCCAGTCATTTTCCTACAATCTTTTAGAGGTTTATTACCTGAATCGTGCTCCGAAAAAAGAAAGATAAGATTTGTTGTTGGATACATTCAAGGTGAAGCGGTAATCTGGGCTGCAGAAGCCCTACAGAGTTGTGAAACTTATGGTGAGTTCGAACGGGCATTTTTAGCCACCTTTTGGTCGCCTGCTGTGCAAGAAAGGTTTCGAAATGAAGTTTATAATCCGCAACCTTTCAATGAACGAAACGGGAGTCTGCGGAGATATTTCGAGAAGTACATAAACAAAGCTAAATTCTTTGATAACCCCCTCCCGCACAGGGAAGTACTACGCGTATTAATAAACAAATTGCCTACACGGTTGCGGTTGCAACTAGCACACGTTTCAACACAAAACTTAGAAACTTTTCTCACTGAGGTGGACACACTAGATTCAATCTTTGAAGATGACCGAGCAAGAAATAATAGTTACAGGTACGGTAACGCAAATAATTACTTCAACTATCCTAGTAATCAGCTGATTCATGTCAGCCAGCCGCAGCCTAATAATCAAAACATGTCACGCCCTCCACAGATGTTACCGCAACAATCATTTATTAGCCATACCGGACAGCCGCAAATGCAACAAGTGACTAGTGGAGTAAACAGTGGAAACGCAGTACAAAACGTGCCTAACGGTGGTCAGTATTACCGACGCCGACGTGAAAACAGATTTAATCCGGGCTACTCCAATCACAATAATAATAATTTCAATAACAATGCAGCTACTTTCCCTAACCAATACAATGGTAACACACAACCGCTCTGGCGTAATGGAAACTACTACAATAATTATAACAGAAACAGAATTTTTTTCCAAACAATAACGGTAATCAACAAATTCCGAACTTTTTTCTACTAACCCTGCACAACAACCAAATGTCAATCAAATACCAGTAGCAACTATGACGACTGACAGTACAGATCAAACAAACTGGACACAAAATGAATCGACCGTGACTGTAACAGACGTGACAGAGACATTAAATCAACCTCAAAGACATTCTAACGGGACGCAGACGACAAACTAAATCGGCTCGTGTCTGGCCCTCCGACATTGAGCGACAGAGGCAGTGAGGGCACAATTCTCACAGTAAATATGCTGCGTTACAATAAAGGAATCGACATCAGGGAAGAGCTACTCCAGGAACAAACACAAAAAACAAAGTATCTACAGTTGCCTATCAAGCACACCTCTTAATAACAGTAGGAGACATACCTACATCGATTTTAGTTGACACTGGAGCAGCTGTTAATGTATTGTCTTACAGTCTATTTAAACGTATAAATGACATTCAGAGGTTACCTACCTTTCCTGTACAGAACTGCAAAATCATTGGTGCAGTAGGTGCAAAATCTAAACCAGTTAAATTACAGACACTTGTTCAACTACACATCTGTGATGAAACTGATACTTGCTCATTCCTTGTAGTAGATGCTGTCATAGAATACTGTATACTTGGTTTAGAATATCTTCAAAGTCGAGAAGCAAAATTAGATTTTAAGGAAGGTAAATGTTATTTGACAGTAAACCACTGTGTCTGTATTTTGAATCTGACTAAGAAGGAAGTGACACCAAGAAAATCTTGTAACTTTGTTAGGTTGAAGCAAGTCACTGTTAATCAAATGCAATTTGATAATTATGCTGGAATTCAGGAATCTGAAAATGAATATCTTGAATCTATAGTTCAAAAGGTTAACGAATCCACTAATGCCACAGATAGTCAGAGACAACAACTTCGCCATTTGCTACACAAGTACATACGAGTATTTGACAAAAGGCCAGGTGTTATTAGAACATATCAGTATAACATGCAAGTTAAGCCTCATGAAGCATTCTGTAGACAAACATATTCTATACCCTGGGCAAAACAACCAGCTGTCAAAGCAGAAATTAACCGTATGCTTAGATGGAACATAATAGAACCTTCAATGTCACAGTATTCCAGTCCTCTTCTTGCAATTTTTAAATCAGATGGGTCTGTTCGTCTTGTGCTTGATGCACGTCAAATCAATAAGATTATCATTCCAGTTAGAACTAGGCCAGAAAACTTAGAAGAACAGCTTCAGAAGTTATATGGAGTCAAATATCTATCAAGGTTTGATCTTAGAGCATCATATTGGCAGGTTCCTATAACAGAAGAGTCTCGTAAATATACTGCTTTCATTTTCTCAGGACGATCGTACCAATTTAAGGTACTGCTTTTTGGTCTAAATGTGAGTTCTGGTGTCTTTATCACAGCACTTGATACAGTACTTGGTCCGGAATTACTAGATAATATTACAGTTTACGTTGATGACATACTTGTTGCTACTTATACATGGGAAGAACATGTCATCCTACTTGAAAGAGTGTTAGATAAATTTCTGTGATCTGGAGTAACTGTCAACTTGAAAAAGTCTAAGTTTGTTAAAACTGAAATCAAATTTCTTGGGCACATTATCTCACCTACGGGCATTGTTCCTGACCCTGAAAAAATTAAAACAATTCAAAATTTTCCTGCACCTCACAATAGGAAGTAATTAAAAGCCTTCTACGGTTTATGTTCATTTTTTCGGCGCTTTGTGCCACAACAACTACTCAATAGTACTGCTCTTCTTTCACTTCTTCGAAAAAACAACCCTTGGAATTGGACAGAACAATGTCAGCGAGACTTTGACAAAATTAAACAAGCCCTTGTTAACTCAGACATATTAAACCACCCTGATATGTCACGGGATTTTTGTATTGTTACGGACTCGTCAAATTTTGGGGTTGGGGCGTGTCTCTTCCAAATTTCAAATAATCTGGATCCACAGTCCCTAAAAGTCATTAGTTTTGCTAGTCGCACGCTCACTGAGTCTTCTGTGATCATCAGGCACTTAGCTTTTTGATGTCATGCAGACTATTACACAATAGATTAGCCAGATGGGCCATGGTACTACAAGAATATGATTTTGAAATTGAACACATTAAAGGATCAGATAATGCCATAGCTGATGCACTTTCCAGACTTCCTCAGGGTTTACCAAAATTTGAAGACTACCTTGAGTCAAACACAGAGTTTAAGATAATGCTCATGAAGGACATGGAATTTAGAACATATTATTTAGATATGTGCAAAAACATGCAGGTATTACAGCAAGCAGATGACAGGTGGAGGAAAATCATCACACAAATTAAAGACAAGTCAGATGCACATCTAAATCAACACTACAAAGTCTACAAAGGAGTACTTTTCTTTCGTAGACATGTACAATCGCAACTCTGGTGTGTTTGCATACCTGCTACATATGAAAAATCTCTAATTTGGAACACACATAGAGTTTGGGGACACTTTGGCGCACTAAAGTGTCTCCGTAAGCTTACACAATACTGTTATTTTCCGAATATGTCACGAAAAATCCATTACACATTGAAATCCTGTTTAATCTGTCAGAAATGCAAGCCTAACAATCAGTCAAACAAGATGCCGCTTCATTCTATCTTGCCATATAATCCTGTTCAATTAGTTTCAATTGATACTGCAGGACCTCTTCCGATTGGACGCGGAGGCGTCAAACACATTCTTGGTATCTATGATGTGTTTTCAAAATTTGTGAAGTTATACGCATTAAAAACTACTACCGCAAAACCAGTGATTCGGCGCCTGGAGCGCGACTATTTCCCTTTTGTCGGGAAGCCGACGACAATTCTGTCCGACAATGCAAAAATTTTCACATATCACGCATGGAAAGATTTCATTCATAAAATTTACCTGAATCACATTCTCATTTCACGTTACAATCCTTCTGCCAATCCAATGGAACGCATGTTTCGTGAATTAAATCGCTTCATCAGAACATATGCTTCCAACAAACAAACATCCTGGGTTGAATATATTGGACTATTTGAGCAAGTGGTTAACAACCTACCTTTGTATTCTACACCCTATACACCCACCGATTTAGTTTTACAAACCAAAGAGACAAACGAATGGGTAAAACCGATACCAAAATTTCCCCGACGTGAGGTAACACTGGAAGAAAAGGTAAGACAAATATTAGTAGCCCTAACTGATGCAGCTATAAAAAGAAAAGCCTACTATGATAAGCAGCTGAAAAGAACACAAACATTTAATATGGGAGACCTAGTACTTCTGCGAAATCATCTTAAAACGTAATAAAAAGTGGCAACATCTATTTTCTGGACCCTTCAGAATTGTTCAAATTCCGCACGAGGGAAGTTATTTATTATCTACAGTACACTCGGGAAGAGAGAGAGGTTTATATCCACACAAGCACTTGAAAAAGTTCTATGCTTAGATTTTAAGCTGATCATTGAAGCAAGATGAACAAAAATGATAAATATGACACCTCGTTCCTAGTGAATAAGTAACACATTCACAGATCCAAGGAGAATAAGCTGAACAAAATATTTTTTTTCTCTTACAATGTTACGTAATGGACAACAAATATTAACTGACGGCGTAACTGTTCTCATGTCAAACACTTAGCAAATAACACAGATATATCGAACCACTGTTATGTTTAATACAACATAAAACACTTACTATGGGCATTAATTATTATAATTATTAGTATAAGTACAAGAGATTATTTATGATGATGAAAATGAATATATGGAGCAAATGATTTATTTTAGTACGATGGATCTGAAGTAGAAGAATTTTTTTTTTTTATGAAAGAAATGTATTGATAAGGATATATTAATGTTTTGTTTGCCCAACGGCTCCTAATATGAGCCACACACACACACACACACACACACACACACACGCACGCACACACATACACACATACAAACATACACACACACACACACACACACACACACACACACACACACACACACACACTCAAATCGAAACAATGTTGCTATACGAGACATGATAACGTAACGTATTTGCAGTCAGCTATCTTTTCAAAGACAGTAAAAATGATATGAAGTTTCATAAGCCACTAGGAACCAATAGATTAATGCTGATCAGCTGACAGGTAACACACATGTCAACAACTGTGCAATTTGTTTAAGAGGGAACATATGACCTTTAAAGACATCTAAGTTTATTGAACAATTATAGTTACGTCTTGTGGTACTAAAATTTCTTAAAAAGAATTACACAAAACTTTATGCTGATGCTTATGAGCTTGGTAGTAATTAAGTTAACAGTGTCATTACGATGTTGCGTCAATACTACTATTTACGGTACGTATCATAACACCTGCAACAGATATGAAATATTTTGAACAACATTACAAGCTGATGTGTCAGAAGCGTTCACTAATTGAAAAATCAATCTTTAGACTAAACAACCTTTAGTATAAGCAGCAGTTTAAGACTTCTTTTTTAGCTGACGACGTGCACGAGAATTGTGTTCCTGCCAACGTTAAGAAGATCGACAACTCAACATGAAAATGACGGAGGAGACACACATATATATATTATATGACTATTATTTTGTTTTAAAACACTTTAAACACACACACGTACAACACGACGATTGAAAATATTAGACACTTAGCATGATGTTTCTAGACTACAGATACGTTGTATTTAAAACAGAAAATCTGAACTACACATTTCATTTCTGATAAGGAAAGAACAGGCAATAGCAGGTCAGACCGCATGCAAAACGTAAAGCAATGTGAGAGAGAAGCATGGAGTGCTTTGATATGGGAGACGTTAGAATATTTTAGTTTGACGCAGTATTTTATTATAATAATATAAATCGTAATTTTTGCAAATGATGGATTGATGTGCTGAATTTATGTTGTGTACTATTTTAGAGAGACTTCTCTAACTATAATGCTGTTTTTCTCTCTCACTCGATCTTTATTCTGAATGCTGTTTAGCCCGAATATATGCACCAAATTAGCTGATGAGTCTGACCTTGCCTGTGTCAGCAAAATTTATTTGCATTACCTGTTTAAAAAAAATGTTAAAGCACCATCCCAATTTATACGCTAACTGCTAATGTTGTATGACAGACTTCACCTCCCATTTTAATACTGACAAAAACCGATATAAAAGATTCCAAAGATCCATTTCTCATTCCTTATATATATATATATATATATATATATGACATATTCAATGTGGTGATATGAATGCTTAATGACGAACCTTTAAGCTCAAAAATAAAAAGATTATGAGGAATAATATTGCTGAAAACAAGGACCCCCACTACCGACCTCTGACATGAACATAGGCCGCGACGTATTGTACAATGCACTATATTGTCTAAAAAAACTATAATAATGACTAAATAATAACCAAAAACGATAAAAAGGGGCTTGTATGTCATTTGAAGATTTATGAACTCTGTTAATGACTAGTATTTCAGAATAATTTGTCACTGTATATAACCTTTGTAAATAGTAAAGTAACTGTAGGTTAATATGAACTGTATAAAATCCAGAAGATATGTGCAGAACGTGATAAAACGAACTGAAAGGACAATGATACTACTGTGAGAAATTAGTGACAGAAAACTTTTAGTGATAAAACTATCCACACAAACAGTGTTTGCATTCACAAAACTAGAACGCATTTATAGTCAAAGTGTGCGACAGAAGTCTATGTCTTCATGAACATATTAATTAACTAGTGAAGTAATTTTGGCATTGACAATAGTGAGCTCGGACTACAAAATGTAGCACTCGCATAATAAATTCAAGTGATAAGTGAACGTGTAGACTGACAAGTACTTGAGTTTATGTGTATCAGCATTACGGTGATGGACACTTAAATAGTGTGATCTGAAATAAACCGCAAAAACTTGTTACGTGCGGCATACCGACATAAACAGTCATGATAAAAAATCGTGCAGTGAAGTGACTTTCGAAGTGCATATACGAAGTGATGGCTATTCGTATACGAAGTCGCAGGTCTTATCTCAGCTAATGGACTTTAAGGCAGCTGAGATGACAGCCTAAAAATAAATGAAGAAAGCGCAGCAAGTAAGCGGACCTAACCACCTTAATATAAATAATTAGGTACTCACCGCGCTGCGACGATCTTCACTATGAGCCGTGATGGATGAATCTTCTACTCTGGAAGAAAGATGAAAAACACACGCGAAAACACAAAGTCGGCGAGTTATGTGCTGTACGCAATGCTCGCGAGGTTGCCGCTGCCACGTTTGAACGGACACTGCTGAAGCTGACCAGCGGTAGAAATTTATTCATTGTTGACGCTTGACTGTTACGTCACGCACCCAGTGGCAATCCCGCCGCGTGAAAATTCAAACTACCACTGTGAATGGTTTCAAAATAAACAAAATGTATCTAATATTTGTATAATGAACACGACGAAAACCGCTTCTATGGCATTTCCCAATCAAAGAACTGTGCTATGATACGTACAAAGAATACCCTATGTCAGAAAAATAAACAACTTAAATTCGCTAAAATGTAACATCCAGTTCCCAATGCCTGTATATATGTATAAATGTCTATATGTATATATGTGAATTAGTATGTAAGTCTTAGTAAATAATTTCATGAACGATTAAAGCTCCCACAGTGAGCCAAAGAACAATTTTTTGATTTACGTAATATGTTAATTACAAGTTTTGGTAAAGTCATAAACTGAACATATGCCTTGTATATAATGTAGTTTCCATTAACGAATTTATGTCAAGAATGGGCATATGTTCATGTCAGTTGGTTGCGATATTTGCTATTAAAATCAAAGCTCACACTTACATCCGTTCGCTAAAAACTATAATAGTACTGAAACACTCAACTAAATAAAACAGAAATAAACTCATTCAGTAATCAAACCTGTAATTTTTACTTAAGGGATAAATTTTAATGGCATATGTACAACTTTCATTTCATGTAAAACCACACCGAGGCGATGCGGGAAAAGCAGTCCGTGCTCTATCAAAGGGCACCTCATCCTGGCATCTCACCCCACTACTACGCTGGGGCCGAGTCTGCGGCGCATTCCACCGACATCAATCGGCCTGCCGCCTTGCACCAAGACACCGCCGCACCGCCACGCCCACTGGTCAACAGTCTGGGCGCGCTCGGGACCGCTCGCTGCACCGTTGGTACGACCATCGACGCTTCGCATTGTATAATTTGAATATGAGATAACAAAAAATTAATGAAAATTGTTTAAAAAAATTAAAAAAAACTATATATATATAAAAAGGAAAAAAGACACAACTGTAACTTCTACTCTCATATCTAGTGGGCTCACACAGTCTTAAATAATCTGTTAAAAAATTGTATAACAAGAAATTTATAATGTCTTTGAGTAGGAAATGTGCATTTGCCAACTCAAAGCCAGAGGGGGCAAATGTAGCGATACATTAATATTTTTTTTTTAATTTTTTTAATTAAAAATTATATCTGCGACGCTTGTCGCAAGCATCCGTTCCCTCTGCCAATAAATCTCTGATTATCCTTGTTTCAAGTTATACCTTCAACTATTTCAAACGATCTGGAGAGAAAACGGAATCGCTTGTCGTCTTTCGTTTTTCTACCTTTATACTGAGCCGTATTTTACTCGACCTCCATAATCATGTAAGTGTGAGCTCTGGTTAGCACCCTTTACTTAATAAACTAACTTTCATTTGTAATTCCAATTTTATTTAAATAATGACTATTTCTCCCCATCTTTCATTTAATTGATAACCTATTTTCAGCAATATTAGTAAATTGATGCTTGGTCATTGTTGCCTATTGTCTCATGATGACAAAAGAATGCAAAATTTATTTAATCTGATTTTGTGTTAAACATTGAATTCAATGCCTGCAGGAAATCTTCATTCTGTTAAAAGCGAAGTCCGATAAGTTCTTTAACTTTCGATAACCATAGTGATCAAAATTACACACGGTCTTAAAACTTTAATAATTAATAGTCATGAAACCAAGCATCAGTTTACGAGAATGAAGATATTAATCAATTCATACAGGTTCAACTGCAGTGTCACGGCTTCCACCTATGAATGCATACCAGGTAACCTATTCCGCTTTTTTCTTATGTAATGGTGCTTTTTGGTGTTGTCGTAATTTTTAACTTACATTGCTACTGAGAACTGATAACCATATCAAAAATTAACATTCATTGCTGATCTTACGGTTATTCAAATTTCAATTCCGGTTTTTTAATTCTGATCTTGTGACAACACCAGCGATAAAAAAAAGTAACATTACAGGTGCACCACTAACATAGTCTTGGTACTGACTTCCTTCTTGCAGAAGTCAGTAAATCTTAGCTGAGCACTCACTGATTTATCTTTGCTACATCTTGATTCAAGTTTCGTGACTATGTTGCCATCCTGTGTAAAATTACATCCTAGGTACTTGAAACTGTCTGCCTGTTCTTTGTTCCTCCTATATGGCACTCAATCTTTTAAATTGTTTTGGAGATACTTATCTTCATATCAAAACCTTTACCCCTCTGATTGAGCTCTGAAATATTATATTGCAACCTTTCAATCGAATCTGCCATCACAACTAAGTCTTCTACATATGCAAGCCTATTTTAATCCCGTCTTGCCAGTCTACTGTTTTTAACATATGATCCATCAATAGTATGAAAAACAGTGGTGACAGGTCTTACCCCTGATACTACCCTAAATCATGAAGTTAATTTATCGTCTGCTCTAACTGCTGCCTCACAGTCTACGTAAAGACCTTTAATTGCCTGTAGAAGTTTGCCTTTTATTCCATAACCTTGTATCACTGATGATTGATGGTGATATACGAAAATATTTCTGTTGTGGGGAATCTTTGATATCGACTGCTAAGCGTCGACCAAGATGCCAGCGCCGTTAAGTTGGCAGTACAGAACTAGCGCCACCACACGTCATATACGGCCACGCATCCGGTAGAGGCCTCAGTCTTAGAGAGAGTGACATAGAGTTTGGGCGCCGGGATACCGAGCAACCTAGCAAGAGAAAAGTCTTGTGTACTCCGAGTAGACATTTTTCATTCCATGCAAAGACTTCCTGTGTTTCCTGTATTGAGTCAAATCGTGTATGAGTGTACTTGATGTGTCATTGAAAGTGGACTCTTGTTCTGTCCAAAATTGAGTAGTGTTTTAAATTATACATTAAATGACTTTACTGATTTAATGGTAATATTATTATAACAGCTCGCAACGGGTCATAGGACACAACAATTTCTGTCTAACCTGGACTCGAACCAAGATACCCCACATTCCACGAGAGGCCATTACGGTAACAGCGGCACGCCAGTCGACCCTTCCAAACCAAAAGGCTTCCGACAATTATAGGAAATGTCGTCGCTATGATAAAAAAATTCAGTTTAAGCCGTAAATAGCAGCTTATTTATTTACAATGGCGTGAAATGTACATAATCTGTCAATATTGGACCTAGAAAGATAAATGTATCTTCTAGAATCCACTGAAGATTCCAACAACCTAAATAAATAAAAAAATAAATAAATAAAAGCCGAAAAGTAGGTAGGTAAAATGAACAATTTACAGCAATAAAATAGCATTATTATTTCCAAAAACAAATAATTCTGCACTTGATGCAGAAGATAGCCACAGAAACATATTTAGTCTCGGTTATTCAAATGTAATCTACATCTGAACATCTTATAAGCTGCAGGTCTGTATGTGGGTATGTGTGTATATACGTATGTTCCACATCTCCTCCTAAACTACTGGACCGATTTCAACCAAACTAGATATACATGTTCCGTACTATAAGGCAACAGTCGCTGTCGTAAAAAGAACCACCAACGAGACATACGTAAGGAGATATGACGGCATAAAGAATGACAGTCTTGTAAGACGACCGCATCATGCGATATTCCACATCTGCCCCTGAAGTAATGGATCGATTTAAAGTAAACTTGGTACAATATTCTTTAAGGTCTGGAATCATTTGCTATGGTTGCAAAAACCACCTAAGATACGTAGTTCATACAATATCACGTCATAAGCAATGCAAATGTCCGGTGCGTGATAGCGTGACTTTATTCTTTAAACTATTCGACAATGAGAGCACTTAGCGACTTGCAATAAACTTAACATAATTTCAAATATTATCGAAACTTTTTCTCGCTGACAAACCCAACATGTTATCAAAGGAAAATGTTTTATCGCTTACTACTTTTTCGATTTTATGGTTTATATAGTCGGCATTTGGCATGCGTTACACGTTATTATTTCTACACTTTAAATTGTATTCGCGAGACATTTCACGGGTAGTACACATACATGCAACTGAATATTCATTCGATATTATGTCACAGTTCGACATATAGGTATGAGATATGAAGTCATATACAATTTAGTTAATGAAAAACCGCATCATTACACATGAGGCTTCGATTTATTGCGTCTTCACTACTAACACCATTCACGACATATTTTGCATACATTAGGTACATACACCACTGAATGTACCTGCAAATTTATATCATGGTAACACATATATTTCAGGAGATATGACGTCGTAAACAATAAAATTTACGAATGACTGCTAGATAATGCGCTATTTTCCCATATCTCCTTCTAAAGTAATGGACTGATTTCAATTAAACTTGTCACACATCTTGCTTACTAATATACAACAATCATTGTTCAGTTAAAAACTACGTACGACATATAGTTCATGAGATATGACGTCATAACTTTTCCATCACGCGACGCGCCATTTAAGAGACTTTTTTCATCCACTATTTATTCATCGCAGACAGTTGCCTAATATTATACTGTACAAATCTGGAGTACTGTATTATTGTAGGACACTTAGTAAAGGGTATTTGTCATAAGTATTGATTTGCATGAAAAAGAGAATTATTTGGACAGACAGTAAGGTAGAAGTTGAAAGGTTAAGAACGAGATGGACTAAATATTGTTGATAGTCAAATTCTGAATTAAATTAATGGTATACAACATTTTATTTTATTACTCTTTTTCTTTCTTTGGATACTGCATTTATAATTTTGTACATTATGTATATTTCCTTGTTTTATTGTTTCATAATTTATAAGCCGGTTTCATGATTACATGTAGATGAAAGTTTTCGGAATTTTTATTTTCGTTTCTAATATAAGACTGAAAAAATGAATATATACCCGGGCAATACCGGGTGTAACAGCTGGTTTATCAATAAAGTGCGTTTCTCCATGTGTGGGAGTACCAACAGGTGACGTACAAATGCAGTGCGAGCCACGCTTCATTAATCAGTTGTCAGTAAAATAAAAATAGGATGTGACATCCAGTTGCCAGACGTACGTAACAAACCTTAAGTACCTTAGAAACCGAATCGCACATTTCGTGCCCACCACAGAACCACGCGTAATACTGTGAGCTAAACTGCGCTGTATGCTGGTAAGCAAATCCACATTGCCCAACATCATGGCTGTCAACTATCTGTGCACGCCGAGTTTAAGACTGTCTTCTACAATACCTGAGTTCGTAAAGTAATACCGAGGTCAGTTGGGGGCTACCGTATACAGGCGTGACCCCAGGGGTAGAAAGGCTTCAGGCAGGATGATCAAATAAGGGCAAAGGAGGACAGCTAGAAAATTATTTGCACATTCAGAAATGATAGTCGGTGATTGAAATTTCGTAAATAGATCTCGAAGCAACGAATAGCGTCGTTCTTTTAATGATTTCCGCCTTAAATCGTGCAACATTTCCGTGACGCTTCCCCTCTCCCCTCCCCCCACCGGTAAAGTGATGAAAGAAAAGGAGCTGCCGTTCTCTGAACCTTTTCAATGTCCTCCGTCAGTCCCGCCAGGTGAGGGTCCCACACTGGGCAACAGTACTCCAGGAGAGGACGCACAAGTGTGATGTAGGCAGTGTCTTTGGTGGAGCTGTTGCATCTTCGAAGCGCTCTGCCAATAAAACGTACCTTTGGTTCGCCGTCCCCACAATATTTTCTGTGTGTTCTCTCCAGTCTAAGTTGATGATAATTGTAACTCCTAGGTATTTGGTAGAATTTAGGACCTTGAGGTTTAACTGATTTATCGTGTAATTGAAGTTCAGCGGATTTCTTTTACTGGTCATGTGTATTACTTCATACTTTTCATTATTTAGTGTTAATTGCCAATTTTCGCACCATCTAGAAATTTTGTCTAAATCGCTTTGCAGTTACTTTTGATCCTCTGTTGACTTCACTAACCTATAAACGACATCATCCGCGAATAGTCTAAGGGCAGATGGTCTCCAAAATCTTTTATAAATACAAGGAGGGGTAGGAGACCTATAAAGCTTCCCTGGGGAATGCCAGATATCACTTCTGTTTTACTCGTCGACATATCGGGTGATATTCCAGAAGCACGCACTTTCATTAGAAGCCGCTTGTGAGGTACAGTGTCAAAAGCCTTCAGGAAATCCAGACATATGGAATCGATTTGGGATCCCTTGTCGGTGGCTCATATCACTTTACGTGAATAAATGGGTAAGCTATTAAACCACGTTTCCCCGAATCATATGACATCATACATGGGGAGTGGTTCATGAACATTTTCTCGATTCAAGCGTCCAGTCTGCCCGGTATATCACCGACAACAGCAAACACGTCAGTCATTTTCGCCTGCATCGTATCCGTCTCGCTGACTCACCCCTATGTATTATCTATGGGTTGGACGACACAGACAACTACCGAAGCTTATGCGGTAGTCGTCCAACGTATGGAGACTTGCACAACGTATTCTTTCTTCACCTGCATTGGTCTCATTCCAGACGCTACTATTTCCGGACATGATTTATTACCCGGCGACGAAAACTAACACTGTGAACTGGATGCGCGGCCGCAACGTCTGCTACCTTTTTGACCGCAATGAGAAATCTGAACTGGATTATTGGACTGCACAATCGTTCTTAAGCTGAGATACATTTTCAGTTTTTTTATCGAGCGTGTGTCATGATCCGCCTCCCAGCTGGATCGTCCAAACTGTTAGGTGCTATTAAGCTAATCAAAAAAATGTTCAAATGTTTGTATAGTCTATGGGACTACGGGGTTTTCAGTCCCTAAACTTACAAACTACTTATGAACTACTTACGAACTAGGACGGCACAAATATCCATGTCCGAGGGGGTATTCGAACCCCCGACCGTAGTGGCCGTGCAGACCGTGACTGGAGCGCCTTAGTCTCCTCGGCCACCGCGGCCGGCAAATTGTGTGTCGGAACCGGGACTCGAACCTGGGACCTTTGCCTTTCGCGGGCAAACGCACTACAGACTGTGTTATCCCGACACGACTCACTTAAGCTAATCTTATTGCTACGTTCCTGAACGAATTTCAAACGGAACCTCTATAAATATTATCGAGATGACAAGTTAGGATGTGCACTACTGAAGGCTTGTGTTGAACTGCATAGACAGAATAAGAAGACATACAAAATTGAAATAAATAAATTAATTAATACAAAGATAATAAAATGACAAGAAAGGGAATAATCCTTCCCATAATCTACATTCTTCTCCTCCCTGCGCCCCTGCTTTACTTCTAGGTTATTTTGATTTGGGGTAGGTATAAATGGAAGCAACCACCTGAGGAGGTACTTTATTGTATTTTATTTCTTATCTTTGGTAACAAGTGGCGGTGACAAGTACTCCCCTTTTTATTAGATAGTTCTCTTTTCTTTTGCAGTGGGAGAAAAAGAAAATTTAAAAAGAAAGGATACGCATATTAAAAGTTACAGGGGTCACAAAAAATCCTATAAAAAACAATCTTCCTTCTTCCTTGTTCTGTCGTCGTGGTGACTAACTGCTCAGATCTGGAATATGCTACGTGACACGAATATGCAACGAGACACGATTCAGGGTAAGGTGGAGTTAAATACAGCATTTCAAAATTTTGGGTCCGAAAGGGGTAGGAATTATTTTATTACACACATTAAATTTTATTGGTGTGTAGAAGTATAGAAAGTCATTTTACATTTTTAAAAAAGTAGCAGATATGTAGGCATAATGTATAAATGGAAAACGTTTCTACCTAAAATCCTGTAAAGTTCTTGACCGAATTATTACATATTTTTCACCATATTCTGAGGAACAGGATCTTTTTTCGTATCTAAAGGATTATCAAAAAATTCTCATTATATGTTTAGAGGATTCGTACAGAACAATTGAGTACATATTTTGATCAGAACCTGAAGCGGTATTGTAGGTACGCTTCATGCACCTGAACCAATTCTTACATACTAGAAACAGCCGCCCAAGGCGCTGCAAAATACTGTTAACTTTAAATTTTTATTTTTGAAGTGTGCAAGCGTGTCTTGTGTAGATATAACGAGTTACCAACTATTGGACATGGAAAATGGCAACTGTTTCATTTCTTTATCACTTTATTGTATTTTTATCGGCTGTGTCACACTTACTTTTTCCCGTTACGCTTTTATTTCCTTGTGAGAGTGGCTGCGTTTAGTGTGGCTGTGCTGTGGTTCATTAATGTGTTTGTAGGACAGAACAGAGATACTTGGGTAGTAGATGGCGGGGTAGTTGGAAGGTGCTTATGTTGTGAAGTAGTATATCAAGGAACGCGAGGGGCTTGCCACAGGAATGGCGGACGGAAGCTTGCGGGGGTGGATTCGCAAGATAGGGCGGAGGCCAGCGCCTCAGCCAATCAGGACGACGATTCAAGTGAGAGCCGTTGGGATCAACGGAAAGAAAGTTTCTGTGACGTCTGGCGGGAAGGGGGGGGGGGGAGCAAGGCGACGTGACGTAGTACCATGGGGGTGCCATGTTTCGGTAAAGGCGAGCTCGCAATGCTGTGCACTATGGCCTATTTGTTATGCGATCTTTTTATTGAGAGTCCAGTGGTTTTAGTAACGCAATAATATTTTTTGTGGCTTAATTGTTTGATTTTTAATAGTTATCTTCGTAATTTGCATTTGGAGCACTTGGCTCGTGGCTGTTGACTCCTGCTCATTATAAGTACTCCTCATGACGTCGTTTACTTGCTGATTTTGGTTTAAACTGTTCGTTATAAGTCAAGGTAAAGCATTTGGATTAATTTGGGTGGTGCAAATTTCTTACATGCTAACGGTTTCGTTCTGTCCCGTACTTCAGCACGTGGTTGCGTCTTGGTTGCTGTATGGTATAAGGGTATGTAATAAAACTAATGCTGTCTGAGTTTAACAACGTTAAAAATGAAGGGAGAGTATATTGCTATCAGCGGGATTGGATTGTGAATACTGGATACTTCTCCGTCGGTAGCACGCGTCTCGTTATGAACTGTTACAGTCTGATACGGCACGCCATGGCCAGTCTTGTGGTGTTTCTATCAACTGTATAATTGTTTGCAGGCTTATTTTACATGTTTTTGTGTCGATTATGTCCAGTGTTGGTAACGGCATCTGTGTAGTGACATCGTGGTGCTCCATAGTTTACCAGTCAGATTTGGAGGTGCTTATTGGCATAATATATCATCTCCGTCAGTGCAATATTTAGCAAGTGATTTTCAAGGTGGGCATTGTTTTAGGCTTTTTAAGAACTTTCGATGTTCGCTTCGCGAGCGACAACGTTTCGTGCTTTGTTCAGGCATTCCTTTGGCTAGCTTTCTACACGCAGGCAATAAATGTAAGCCGCGGTAGAGTAGCCGAGTGGTCTAAGGCACCTCGCTGCGGAGCGCGCGGTTGCTCACCGTGGAGGTTCGAGTCCTCCCTGGGGCATGGGTGTGTGTGTTGTCCTTAGGTTAGTTTACCTAGGTTTAAGTAGTTCGTAAGCTACGGACTGATGACCACGCAGTTTGGTCCGATAGATTTATAGCCATTTGATTTGAACAACAAGTGTAAACGTCCCTTTGTTTCCATATGTGTGACCACCAATGCGATTTTTTCGAAGGGGACAAGAAGGATCATCATTTGAGTTTTCTTTTACTGTAACAATTTGTTAAGTTCATGGTGTTTCAACTATTTATAAGTTAGGAAATTTTTCTAAGCTTTCACTCCCATAATCGTGAAATTCAAGTTGTTTCAACAATTTATAATAAATTAATTTTGAAACGCGTACTTTTGAGTGTAATTGTACCAGACTACCCCAGAACCGAAATAACATAATCAAAGATCAAACGTAGTTAGGCAATTACAATGCTGGTCTCCTGTTTGGCATGAGCATAGAAGGCGGTTACCAATCCGTTGCTAGTGCGTTGGCTTCGTGTGCGTGACGTTATTATCCAATGCGTATATTAATGTTAATTGTACTTTGGGCCATATGATGACATGAAAATACATTAAAAAAACATATATTAAACCTCTGAATAGCTAACAAAATGGATTATAAGATAAAGAAGTGATTCACTCACGAAGTAATTCTTTATAAATGAAGTTTATTACTCAATTTGGACATGAAAAGGCGGAGGTGGTCCTACTTTATACATCGGTAAATAACTGAATATCTCCCCAACTATTGTGTATGAGAGCCACAATAAGTACCACGCGCACTCGAGAATAAAAATTCCATATTATCACTCGTAAATTAATGAAGTCCGCCGAACATTGCAGTTCCAAATTAATCCGCGATTAATTACAGTATTTGTTATAAAACACAGTTTGTCATCACACGAATACACGATTGCTGAATTATCACAGTTCCACAGCCCTACTAAAGTCCATAGTTTATCATTTTACAAGCAGAGTCTAAGTTCTGTAGTCACTGTCCCGTAAATTTTCTAAGACCACACATGCCTATCTCTTCAAATCACAAGTTCGCAACGCGGCTTTAGACCGCCCAGCGTCACAACCTTTCACCACCGCGCCCAAGTTACGAGTCCATTCCCAAGCGTCCGAAAGTATCCTCTCCCTGCTCCCAGAATTGTATCATCGAACGCCTCTTCGTTGAAATACAATTTCGCTTCCAAAATATATTTCAATATCACGTAATTAAATTCTTTAACCACCTCCCCAAACACGTTGTTTACATTTAACAAACATATATACAACTAACAATACTAACTAACGGTTGAGACAGAAGCTCTTTACTCAGTTTAGCGTGGCATCTCACTGTTCAAATATACTGACGCCGTCGAAATATAGTTACACAATAAATATTTAATTTATCATGGATTTTAATGCAAATATATTCAGTTTTTGTCCATAAATACATATAATTGTTTATATATAAATTATCTGCTGCATATCTACTATTTTTAGTTGTCCATGAAATATTTAAGTGGCAGTCTACAACATAACACGAACGTTACAAAGAATAATATTGAAAATAATAAAATACATATATAAATGTAATGCTCTTTGCTGGGTTCACGTTTTGTGTCTCTGTAATGGAATCTACGTACTGGCACAAGAATATTACTACCTCAACGAAAAGCAGAACAAGAGAGTAAAATAAAGTTCATTGAAAGATTACGGAAATAACGTGGTACGTCTTTTAAGTTTAAATGCTGCCCATTTGCTTCTTAAACTATTACTGATAAACAATACATATCAGTAATTGTAGATATAAGTCTTATAATATTATTATTATAGTACAGAAATTTGTCGCCTTTTTATCTGTAAGGAATATTAAATTGTAATTAAAGCGTTTGATTCTCAAAAGTCTCCTGAATCCATTCATATAATTAAATTTACCGTATGATCATTGAAACGTGTCCATAAAAAATTATTTTGTAAGAAAATGTCCAATATTGTACCTCCTGTTTTGTATCGAGTAACTTGCTTGCAAGAAAATGTATAATATCGCTTCTACTGTATGTATCGATATGTGTCCTTTATGAAGTTTCATCTTTGGCAAAGATTATGTATTGCATAGCATTGTAGCTCGCACTGAGAGAGAGCTCAACGACTAGTGGTTCAGCTCGCTTAGAGAGCGGTTGGGTTGTGTGTATGGCTCCGATGTAGAGCAGAGGCTGCTTTGCCAGCAAGTCAGAAGTTGTATTATGTAGGTAATGTAATGCTGATTATTAATAGACTAGTGGTTCAGCTCGCCTAGAGAGCGGTTGGGTTGTGTGTATGGCTCCGATGTAGAGCAGAGGCTGCTTTGCCAGCAAGTCAGAAGTTGTATTATGTAGGTAATGTAATGCTGATTATTAATAATAAGTAACTTAAACTTTCTTTCATCTCTCATTTACGTAGTTAGAAAATTAACCTACTTCCTTCATTTGATAATCAATTATTAGTGGATTTAAAGTGCAGTATTGATGTGAATAATATTGTTGAACGTATTTCATTATTGGTGCCATGGATAAATGATAGTTAATTGACTATGATACTAAATTGATACTAAATTTCAATAATTAGAAACTGATCTGCATAAAATTCTCACAGTCAAGCATTAAGAAAGTGATTTGTGTTTTTTTTTTTTTTTTTTTTTTTTTTTTTTTTTTTTTTTTTATATCTTTCTCGCAGTCAAAATCTTTGAGTATAGTCAGTGTCTGTTTCAAAAGGCTACATTTCACAGTTGTTTTGTTAAAAATATCCGTTGCGCACATAATCAGTTTCATGCACTGTTTCTCACTTAATAGCATATACATCAGTATCAGGGCCATAATTAAACCAAATTGCTGTGTCAAGGAACAATTTGTTGTCTGATCTAACGACAGGTTCAACATCCACACAACACACGTACAGCTTTTATCTGGCGCCCTTTCTGCCAGGATAGTTCACAAACAGGATCGTGACGTAGTTAGATACGTAGTCTTATTTCAGTTAGTTTGTCTTTTCCACTAACCAACTTATCTTTTGGCTCTTAATTTAATTTTTGTAGCACCATCCTTTGTTATAGCAACAGTAGCATAGTAATTGTTTCTGTAGTTTGTTACTTACCATTCTTGATAGTGTGTAGCGTTGTTTATAGTAGATTAATTGAATATACAAATAATTGCATTACTACTGAACAAGTCTCTCTTTTATATTGTCTGATGTTTGTTGGGATGAAAGTTCTAGTATCGCGGAACTCGTGTGATAATTAACGGTTCGCGTAATCTCGATTGTGATTGTATGTTGCACTAGCCCAATTCAGCCTATTGTTCTCCCATAATTACCGTGTGTAATTTTCAAAAATTTTGCAGTTGGTGAAAATAAATATTATTAGTCACTTTACTGCAAAATTCTGTTAACAATGTCGAAGAATAGGAGAGTCCGCGCTGATGCTAAATCTGCTTCCGAAAATGAGACCTCGAATGATGCAAGGAGAGAAGCTGAATTTTTACAAGAGTCTTCTCACTGCACTGATACAAATACGACAGTAAATACCGTGTCCGAAAATGCGGAACAGATTAGTTCAGGAATAGACAAAATGGATAACGATACAGTACAGGATTCGACAATACAGAATTCCAATTCTTGTAACGTGGTTGCGGAAAATACTGCATCGGTTCCGCCTAGCTCTGCTACAAAAAATACATGTGCAACAGCTACGGAAAACGTATTACCAAATGACTTCATGCAGATTTTACTCTCACAGCTCTCTAAGTTAAATGAGAATAGTCAATTATAATCTCAGGAATCTCAGAAATTAAATGAAAAACTTGAGAATAGTCAATTACAATCTCAGAAATTAAATGAAAAACTCGAGAAACAATCTCAGAAATTAAATGAAAAACTTGAGAAAATAGAACAGACGTGCGATTCGAGGTTTGCGAGTATTCTAAGTAGTTTTAATAGAATAAATGAGGACAACAATCGGTTCAGGGAACAACTGCTCAATACTTTCAAATGTGAATCTCAGCAAATAAGACAAGATATTCGCGACGAGATTAATCCGGTTATGGAAAGCCTTGCGTCACGAGTCGAAAATATAGAAACCACTGAACTCGCTCAGTTGAAGCAACAGAGTAATCTATTTGATGAAAAGTTGCAGAACTTCCAGTCAGTCACGACTGAACAGATCAATAAAATTAATAAACAGGTTGAGGATATTACTGTTAAAATTACCCAAATCAGTGATAACAGTGACAAAAGTTCTGATGTAACGCATCCTACCTCGTTTAATGCAACTAATGAATATCTCGCCCTTGACCGTTTCAAACAAGGTCAAATGACCATTAATCAGCAATACAAGGCTGAGGTCAGAAAATTAGATGATCGCGTGGCGCGAATAGAGAGGAAATTTGACCACACTTATGGAAATGCATACGAAGACGTAGAAGAAAATTTGAACGAAAATGACAATGATGATTCGACTCAAGTAGGTCGCTTGGTACGTGAACGAAGTGTACCTCATAGCAACAACAATGAAGGCGCGATGCGTAGTTTACGCTCACTTACACCGCACAGGCGAAGTGAAGCGTTTGACTACAAGCATTTCCTGACTGTACGTAAATTCAAGACATTCAAAAACTCTCCGAATGACTTGCACCCTAAAGAGTGGTTGCAGCAATTCGATTATTGTCTTCCCCCGAATTGGCCACTTGAGCACAGATTAGAATTTATATGTGGTTATCTGGAAGGCGAGCCAGCCAAGAGTGCTAAAGCGAGAATCAGTTCCGACGCTCATTTCTATCCGCATACTGGTCGGAAGCGGCACAAGACCGCGTTAAAAACAGTATTGCGACGTTCAAAACTTTTGAGCGATCAAATTTCTCGAGCCCGGTGGAATATTTCCAACATTTGGTATACAAAAATCAATTTTTATCGGCACCTTACTGCCCTGCCGAATTAATTAGAATTTGTTTGAACAAATTGCCTCTACACTTGCGTCAAATTGCCATTGCGGCACGATGCAAGAATGATATTGAAGCCTTTAGAAACCTCTTACAAGACTTAGAGGAAGAAGACGAGGAAAATTCCTCGCGCAGTCGATATTTTGATAGAAACAGATATGATCGCCGGTCGCAACAAAGCCTGCCGCGTTCTACACGTTATCCAGAGCACGAGGATCAAACAAAAAGTAATTCTTTTGCTAATGAAACTTACAAACAAAGTCGCGACAATGAGAACAGTGATTTTCAAGATCGTGAGAATAACCGTTGCAGTTTTCGTGGCCGTTACCGTGGTGGTGGCTTTGGTCGCGGAGGACGCCACAATAATTACTATCATAACAGCGATACCTCAAATGATACTAATTGGCGTGAAAGACGCAATACTGATAGTGATCGCGAGACTGAAAATAACAACAATAACACTGAGAAGCGTAGTCGGGAGGGCACACGCGATAATTCTTGTGATCGCCTTCCGCGACACGAAAACACGAATCGGGGCCTAAGCAGATCGCGTACCCCGGAAAGACAAGAGCAAAACATTGAAATCAGACCTGCCAATCCACGCTAAAATTCGTCAAAAAAGGGGCCGCGTCAGGTATGACTAGCGGACTCGACGGCAAATAATTCGGCCGTACAGGATTTATGTGATCCTAACTATACGCTGAAACTTGTTCATTGTGAACGTCCTCAGAGAAAGGAAGGTTTCGATGAACAACCTCCCGAACAAAACAGAATAGTAGTTTGTGCGGAAGTGCACAATACTGATGCTGGTAGCACCTCAGTAAGTGATAAGGCAAAACCGACACAAATTGTGTCAATACCTAAAGCCGTTACTCCTGAAAGTAATGACAGTAACAAAAATTGTACTATCAAATTTAAAGAAACAAATGAAAAGGCATCGAATAAACATTATACTGCCCAACGGTTAAACGAGATAATTGTCGATCAGCAATATAATGACGACAATTCAGAGTGGGAGACAGAAGCTTCGTCTTCAGACTCTGAGGAAGACACTATATACGAAATAAAATTCTTACAGTATCAACCAACAATTGCATATGACAGACCGGTCATGTACTTTGAAATGCAGGATACGGTACTGCTACACAATAATGCAACTAACAGTAACCTTGGAACAGCAAAAACTGATTTCGAACAATTAGATTTGCAGCACACCTCTGTCGCTGACTGGATAGATAATTACATGTCTCCTAATGACGATGATAGTGAATGCGAAGTTGATGAACAATCAAGATTTGTAAAGCATTTATCTTGTGAAAGCCTCATTAATCTTGATAACACTTGTCTCAACAAAGAAATTTCTTATGAACCTTCCACCGAACAAGACGTAAAATTTGTACAGTTAGATGACATAAAAAGGCACTATTAGAATATCTCGATATTCCAATTCACCCAATTGTATCTGTCAAAATTGGCAAAATCAATCTTTCTGCTGTCTTAGATTCTTTTAGCCATGTGTCAGTAATTAGTGAAGTGACTTTCAAGAAATATCAGAACTTGCTTAATGGTCCCATTCTGCCTTTGCATTGCACTAAAATTCGTGGCGTCATTTCTAGCAAACCTGTCGAAATTCGACAGCAAACATACGTAGAATTTTTATGTCAAGGTCATCTCTTTTCTGCCAACCTATTGATTGTCCCCCGTTTAACTACACAGATAATATTAGGTGTGGACTTCCTATCCAAGTACAAGGTTATTTTAGATTTCAATGCGGCTTGTGCCACTGCTTTTGTTCAGGAAAATGCCATTCAAATTAAATTCGAAGACTGGATTACCAGATATGAAGAAGGTGTCAGTTGTTTAAAATTTTTATCTACTTCTAATGTGACGCAGGATGTCAAACCTGATGATGATATAACAGATAAACATTTCGAGACTGAACAAATTGACTTGATTTCTGATATCATTAAGAACAAATTAGTAGAAGTTGAAGGTGCCTCAGAACGTGATAAGGAAGAATTGTTCCTTATCTTGCGGCGTTATTCCCGTGTATTCGCGAACAATCCTGGTACCATAAAAAATTTTCTCTATGAATTTAAGATCAAAGAACATAATAAATTTTTTGTACCTCCCATAGTATACAGGGAAAGAGTTAAGGCTGAAATTCAGTCCATGCTCAATCAAGGTGTAATTGAACCTGCAGTTAGCTCATATAACAGTCCCCTACACATTGTTGAAAAAAGAGATAAGTCAATTCGATTGGTGCTTGATTCCAGACAAATTAACACTATAATTTTACCTGAAACCGACCGACCACAAACCATGGAAGAATTGTTACAAAAATTCTATGGTGTCAAAGTTTTATCCTCATTAGATCTTAGGTCTAGTTTTTGGCAAGTGAAACTGCACCCCAACTGTAGGAAGTACACCGCGTTTCTCTGCTTCTGAAACTGTTATCAGTTCCGTAAATTGCCTTTCGGACTGAACATCTCCTCATCTGATTTCATCCGTGCGATGAATGCCACACTTCCTGAACACTTAAAACAACAAATCACAATTTACGTTGATGATATTTTAATTGCAGAATCTTCCTGGGAAAAACATAACAGTACTTTGGAATCTTTACTTGAAGTGTTTGCTCAATCCGGGATTACTGTCAACTTAGAGAAGTCACAGTTTGGTCGTTCTCAGATTAAATTTTTAGGGCACATTATTTCTAAAGATGGAATCCAGCCCGACCCCGAAAAGTTAGAGGCGATAATGAAAATGCCTGTTCCCACCACTAAACGCCAATTAAGAGCTTTCTTGGGTTTAATTAATTTCTATCGGCGTTTTATAAATTTGGAAGACCTAACTACTCCCAGATTATATGAATTAACTGGAAAGAATACTGTTTGGTTCTGGAATGAAGCTGCCCAAAGAGAATTTCTTTGCTTAAAAGATGCACTCCTTCACGCACCTATTCTGCACCACCCAGATGTATCTAAGAACTTTTGCATTTCTACCGATAGTTCAAAATTCGGACTTGGCGTTCACGTGTTTCAAGAGGATGAAGAAAATGGCATTGCCACACAGAGAACCATTGCATTTGCTAGTCGCATATTATCCAAGTCAGAGCGGAACTATTCCGTCACTGAGCTTGAAGCTTTGGCAGTAGTTTGGGCATTCGAAAAATTCCGTTATTTCTTGTTTGGCAGACACACTAAAGTTTACACGGATCACCGTGCGCTACAATTCCTCATGTCGGCAAAACTTAACCATGATAGACTTAGACGATGGGCTTTGTTCCTTCAAGAATTCGATTTCTCTGTAATTTACATTCCTGGCAAACAAAACATCGTTGCAGACTCGCTATCTCGTTCGCCTGTTGGGCTCATCAAGGCGACAGAAGAGGCATACTTAGAAAATAACTTTACTATCCTCTATATGCAGCAAGTTGCTTTCGAAAATTACATATCTGCCACATTTTCTGACATTGCTAAAGAACAAGATAAAGATCCAATCTGGCGAGATATTAAAATAAAATGGCACGATAAATATAATGTTTCCATCAGACAATTTTACATTATCCATAATAATATTCTCTTCAAACGTAAAGCCCCTGACAGTCAATTTTGGTTACTGTGTGTTCCGGAGGAATCCGTGAACAAATTGATTTGGTATATTCATCTCAGTTACGGACACTATGGTGCCAAGAAGTGCTTCGCGAAATTACGCGACTCTTGTTATTTCATCAACATGGAGAAACGTATACGCAATGTGCTATCTCGATGCAAATTGTGTCAGAAAGCAAAGTCGCCGACCATATCGCATTCTGCTCCACTTTTTCCGATTATACCTTCAAAGTTAAAGCAGTTAGCAGCCGTTGATCTGTTTGGACCTCTTCCGAGAACTAACAATGGTTTCTCTTTTGTTTTCGTTGCTATTGAGCTCACATCAAAATTTGTATCTTTTACTCCGCTCCGCCGTGCCACGGCGAAGACAGTAACTAACGCCTTTGTCAAAAACTTCCTAAAAGATGTTGGCCATATAGATAAAGTCATCTCCGATAACGGACCTCAATTCCGTTCTCATGATTGGGCACGGATGTTGCGGCGCAGAAACATCAAACCTGTGTTCATATCACTTTATCATGCTGCCTCTAACCCTTGTGAACGAGTGATGAAAGAGCTTGGAAAACTTTGTAGGCTGTATTGCTACCGACGACATAACACATGGGATAGATATCTTCTGTCATTTCAAAATATTATAAATGAACTTCCTAATGATTCTACAGGTCTTTCACCAATTCTGGTTCTGAAAAACAAGCAACCTCCCGACCGTATCAAGGAATTAATACCTTTTCCTAAACACAGAAGACTACGTCATCATGAGATCATTGAATTGGCGCTTAAAAACATTAAGAAAGCAGCTGAAAAAAGGAAACGCTCCCAACATAATTGTTACGCCAAACAACTCTATGTAGGACAAAAGGTATTAATTAGATCCCACCACTTTCTCCCACAAGGGAAGATCTATGATTCACAAATTCTTCTTACTGTACAATGGTCCGTATCGAATCAAACGTATCATCCACGACAACGTCGTTGAGGTAGAAACTTTAAAGACGCACAAGTCGAAAGGCATACACCACATTTCCAATATTAAAATTTTCAAGGCATAATATTGGGGTAGAGAGTCCATTAATCTGTTTTGGACACACCAAGTGGCGATTGGTGCCCCGTTCTCGAGCTGAGTGTCACTATTCTTCCGCTTTTCCTTAGTGCGCTCTATCTACATCTTTTTCTCACTGTTACTTTTCTCTAACTCTGAATACTTATGCTCTGTGCTACGCTGGGATATGGTCATACAAAACTATGACTATCTTGCAATTTACATATAACGAACTCTGTGGCTGTGCAAGACAAATAAAATTAATGGAAATTTTTGATTGATTAATCTAATTAAGTTCCTATGTTTCAGAAAATATCAGATTTCTCTTCTGTATTACTAATTGCATAACTTACGAACTTCTGAGCGAGTGAAGAAGATTTTGAGTTGACATAAGCATTTTGTAAGCCAATTGAGCAGTGAAAAAGAAAAAGGACATTCTGGAGGATGATGAGTAAGGCAATACACAATATGTCATGGTGGTCTTTAAAATGCACTATTGTTTATGGATAAATGATGGTAAGGAAGGTATTGGTAACAGTCAAAGATGTTTGATAAATGTAAATATGTGGACGAGAGTATACAATGATTATGAAGCAATTATGAGGAGAATCGCTCTATTGCTAATGATGATATGCTCTGTTCTTTTCTTATGTGCTTACTCGCACTGCGCTTTTGTGTTTTCTCTTTGTGCTTATGTGCACCATTTTGTATGTTGATGCATTGTGCCTTCAATGGCATGTGTGATTGGTGAGAATCATATCCTTCTGATGCTCTGTAATTATTTGTAATTATGTGTAATGAATATCTCTAATTGTGCTTGCAGCTATGCTTATTGCTCTTGTAATCAAAGCTTACCGCTATGCTCACTAATTATATACCTAAGCCCTACCACTATGCTAATTAATTTTATAATGAAGCTCATGAAAATGTATGGTTATGCTTATACGTTGCATACAGCCATCTCTCTTGCAAACTTGCAGTTCTGCCATAAATTACGCCTAGTTAAGTCTAGTTAATGCACAGAGATACTTTGCTTTTGCTTACTGCTATCTTCAAAATTTTATTGATGATCTTATTGATGAAAATCTGCAGCTATGCCTAACAAATAGTTACGTCTGTGTTTATGTTATCGGATGATTTACTGTAATGCACATCTATTACTGTGCCAAAATTTGCCTTAATTGTTTTGTCTGACCCTACTGCTGACTCAGACAGACACAGACATGACCTGATGACTTGAACCTCTTTTGATATTCTCACGAAACCACCCTGATGTGTTATACCTCAAGGCAATGAAATATGTAACTCAGTTCAGACAAAAGCCTGGCCATGGCAACATATGTAATTTAATTGTTATAATTTAGTGGTAACGCAATCCCCACCATAGTGACGTATGTCAGTTTAATTGACTAGTGGTAATTAGAATGTCAAGTTATTTGAAGTGGCTTCACGTTAATTGCTCTAATTATGACAAAAATTTTACTTTACATGACCTAATGCCAAATTGATGACAAGCACCCTGAATGTATTTCATACGATTATGTGTTTGTAAAGTAATATGTACATAGTATGTAAAGTCTTATGCCTATATGAAATGACACTAATTTTGTAGATACTCTAGAATAAGAATTAAATTACTCATTACTATTCAAATGTATCCGTCTTCAAGACACTACGTGTAATGTAAAAATATGGTTTAATAATCAACGACTTTTCTTTCAGTGTAAACTGAAATATCATGACTATGTTACTAATTTGTGTGTAAAATGCTTTATTTCATGTACTTTGGACACGCATGGGAACTGGCGACTTCGCACATGAGATTCCATAATGCACACAGAACAATGGACGTGTTGTTATACACCACTGATTTTGGGCCTTTTAATGAAGATGTTTTTTGGATGATGTTTGGCCACATAGTACTGTCCATTGCAGCCTTGGCCAACCACCATAATTTTGCTCTAATTTTGGCTATGCTGATGCAGTCTGCTAGTAGCCCCGTTGGTTGGAGCACACTTGGTTGTCGAATTGCATGGAGGAATACATCAGAACCTTTTCCCCATGACTTCAACTTCAATGCAACCAGCCAGCTCGCCTACAGTGTGGTGTAATCTTACAGTGTTTTGTGTTCGTGTGCTGACCTAAGATGAATGTTAGGGGATAATTGGCTAATCGTGTGCAAACCTAAAATGAATGTTAGGGAATAATTGGCTACTCGTGTGAAGACCTAAAATGAATGTTAGGAGCTAATGTGCTATTCGTGTGCTTATACTATTCAGTGCCTCCCATTGCAAACGTTGTCCACAGGTTCATTACAAGTGTTTAGGTATATTTCATGGTTCTTTTACATTGAGTGACCAAAATAAAATTGTGCTCTTGATAGATAAATATGCTTTCAGAACTATAATGAGTCAATACACTTTAGTCTGAACTGTCATTGTAAGTATTCAATTGACAAACGTAATATTGAAATCCTATTGTGCCGAAGCAGTGACATTATTTTGTACATGATCAGAAACCTATGTAGTCAAAAATTTTACATGTATGTTCTAGCATCCATGAAAGTATGGCATCTTAAATGCATCACAGAATACAAAATTGACACTTTATGTTATACTAAGTGCACTAAAAATTTACATAGACTACATTGTGCACAAGATACAAATGTTCATTTTATGTTCCCAAAAATACTGATCTCTTGTACAAAATTTAGACGCATGGAACTTACACTACTGTGTGTATTACTTATAATTACCTCATTTTCTTTAAAGAATGATGACATTAGTTAAGCTACCTTTTGTAAAACTTTGTATATGTTCATGTTTATTATTGTATTTTTTTACTTGTCTATTACTTCTAGCTATCTCATTTTCTCCACTATATCATTTGTCAAACTATATTATGTAAAATTCTATATATACGTATGTTTCCCATTATGTATATTTGTCATGTATTCCATTTATTGCTGATGTGCTGTACATTTTGACATTTGCTTATGCCTGTCACATCCTGTACCACTCCAAGCATTACTCTTGTTGGTACTCGTCTGTAAAATTGCATGTATTTATGACTGTAACATTTTTTAAATTTTCTATGAACTTCATCTGTTGTTTTAATCTTGAATATCTTGTATAAAAATGTTTATCAGGTTTTCATATTTTTCATGTTATATTTTGGATGTCATTAATGGATTTTTGGACTTGAAATTCAGTATTTTTGCTGGCTAGGCAATGCCATTGGCATCACCCACCCTACAAAATTTTAATAGGTAGGAGGGGGGTGATGAAACGTGTCTATAAAAAATTATTTTGTAAGAAAATGTCCAATATTGTACCTCCTGTTTTGTATCGAGTAACTTGCTTGCAAGAAAATGTATAATATCGCTTCTACTGTATGTATCGATATGTGTCTTTTATGAAGTTTCATTTTTGGCAAAGATCATGTATTGCATAGCATTGTAGCTCGCACTGAGAGAGAGCTCAACGACTAGTGGTTCAGCTCGCTTAGAGAGCGGTTGGGTTTTGTGTATGGCTCCGATGTAGAGCAGAGGCTGCTTTGCCAGCAAGTCAGAAGTTGTATTATGTAGGTAATGTAATGCTGATTATTAATAATAAGTAACTTAAACTTTCTTTCATCTCTCATTTACGTAGTTAGAAAATTAACCTACTTCCTTCATTTGATAATCAATTATTAGTGGATTTAAAGTGCAGTATTGATGTGAATAATATTGTTGAACGTATTTCATTATTGGTGCCATGGATAAATGATAGTTAATTGACTATGATACTAAATTGATACTAAATTTCAATAATTAGAAACTGATCTGCATAAAATTCTCACAGTCAAGCATTAAGAAAGTGATTTGTGGTTTTTTTTTATATCTTTCTCGCAGTCAAAATCTTTGAGTATAGTCAGTGTCTGTTTCAAAAGGCTACATGTCACAGTTGTTTTGTTAAAAATATCCGTTGCACACATAATCAGTTTCATGCACTGTTTCTCACTTAATAGCATATACATCAGTATCAGGGCCATAATTAAACCAAATTGCTGTGTCAAGGAACAATTTGTTGTCTGATCTAACGACAGGTTCAACATCCACACAACACACGTACAGCTTTTATCATTCCCTGATTTTATATGTATTTTTACAATAATGTGTGTGGCTGTATTGTATTTCAGTTGCAATCTGGGAGAGCCGCTCAGCCAAGACCTTCTTTTCCGGTTTCCAGCAGTTTAGGAAAATCCTAACTGCCTGTATTCCATTCACTAGGTCCAAAGTGTTTGCCGGCCGGCTGGGTAACCCAACAGCCCGACGAAACCCGCCTTTCACATGGAAACAATCAGCTTCCCCCTGAATCTGTAATGTCACACACTGCGCCACCTTGCTCGGTCGGATCTTAAAGAGTCACCATCAAGATGTACTTATCTTGGTAGCGGCCGATGTTTTGCAGTTACTCCACAGGATGTCGGTGGAGTAATTTCATGGAGTGATGACAATATTAATTTCGTGTGGCTCTTTGGGCTGGTGCAAATCTTTCAATCAGACGCCACTTCGGCGAATTGCGCGTCCCTAGGCTACCCTAGTCATTCAACAGGGGAAAGGGGACCTACAGCTTAACGTCGAATCCGAATCGCGTGTCTTTCCTGCTGACTCCTCACGTCGTTGAGAAGTGAAGGATGGGTTAAAGCGAGGGTTGAAATAATACAAGCTGCACACGTTTTTCGAACCCGCGACCCTTCGCTTCGCTTCGCTTTAAAAGCTGTTTGTGAGGTACGGTGTCAAAGCCTTCTTCAATTCAAGAAATACGGAATCGAATTGGGAACCCTTGTCGATTGCACTGACAGCTTTTGCTCCCTCATTCCGAGCTGTGCTCTTTCACTCGTCCAAGGCCGAACTGTCTTATCGTGTGATCGCGCCGCGAGAGTCACAAATCGCTGCAACTAGCACCAGCCTCGAGCTAAGTGATGAACGAAAGGCTAGCAGCTCCACCCACGGTAAAGCAAAGAAGAGATATCGATAAGGGAGTACGAGCGACTAGTAGCTGGCGCCAGTGCATAGAAGAGACCCAGAACGGCTCAGCAATTGTTACTTTATCTACCAGTAAAACGCATCCTTCGATTTACCTCATCCATCAAATAATTGTGAGATTAAATTATTATAGGAGGCTACGAATGGGATTTAACGAAGCGAAAGAATCCAGAGCTGGTACCCGCTTCGTTTCACCGTAGAAAACGTCCAGGAGTAACAGAGGCTGCTTTGCGCCTTAAAACCTTTTACGTTTAGCCTGGAACATCAAATTATTTACTGAGATGACTGAAAATACTGCAGTTCGGGGTCCGCTGGGAACCCGCGGCCCCGGTAGCTTATCGGCCAGAGGTCCGCCGGCGCGGCGCGACCGGTGTGTTTCATTTCGGCAAACTCGGGCCCGACACCGCTTTCAAATTTATCGTTGTTTCATCAGGCGCGGCGACATCGGCGAACTCCGGTTATTAACTGCGGTACCGCCGGCGGGTCGCTTCCTGAACGCCCAGGAACAAATTAGGCAAACAGCCGCCGCTGCGCTGCGCACATTCATTACTCACCGCCGAACGAGTGGTCCGGCCGGCACACGCGGCGTAGCGGCCGCCGTGATTTCAGCCCAGCGCTTGATAAACACTCTATCGCCCAACTCCTATCCGCGTTCATCTGAACCAGCGGCAAGCGCAAAATACGAAGGCGTGCTGACGCTGTAACAAAATGTTTAGAACGAATAGTCATTTATTTTTCGCTACTACGCTTAAATTTTATGAACGGAATTACGTTAGGGGACTGTCAATTCTACAAAAATATTTCATCTGATTCCTGAATACTTGTATATAATTCTACGTGCACAGCGCAAAACAATTAGGGTATCGGATGAGATATCATACACAATATACATATGATGTAACGTATTTTATTAAGATATTGATTAAAATTGTCATTTTTCTGTGAAAAAAGTAAGACTTTTTGTGGTGTCACCTTTTTAGTTACGGTTTACATGGCGTACGCCCAACAACGTTCTTGGTTAAGATTACCAAACATAGTCGGGTCCGGAGGCGATCTAATCGTTTTATTGTTTTTAAAATGACAAGCCAAGATCGCACACTAACAATTGTGTATTTTTAAGCTGTCATATTTTTAACTTATACACAGGATGTTTCACTAAGTGTGTTAGCCTCTGTAACTTATAAAATAATAGGTGACGGGAAATTTCAATGCGATGGTCAACACAAGAAATGTTACACTTTCTGCGGAGCTATGAACATAGTTTATTGAATCATTTTCCAAAGAGTTACACCACAAAGATATAATTTTTTAGATGGAACAATAGTTTTTATATCGTGCATTGGATTCGTTTAAAGCAGCTGCGTCCAAATCAATTTAAACTACATTCCCATCACTGTTATTTTGGGAGGTGCATCCCTTCAAAGTTCCGGGAGCGGAGGCTGCGATAGCGTCGCTGACTGGCCGAGTGGCTATCCCGTGGGGCACGGCCCACTGTCTCATGACCACCAGCCAGGCAGCTACACTGTCGTAGCCTCCACCCCCTAAACTTTTAAGGGTTGTAGCTCCCAAACTAACAGTGATAGGAATGTAGTTTAAATTGATTTGGACGCAGCTGCTTTAAACGAATCCAATGCACGATAGAAAAAACTATTGTTCCATTTAAAAATTATATCTTTGTGGTGTAACTCTTTGGAAATGATACAATAAACTATGTTCATAGCTCCGCAGAAAGTGTAACATTTCTTGTGTTGACCTACCGCATTAAAATTTTCCGTCACCTATTATTTTATCAGTTACAGAGGCAAACACACTTAGTGAAACACCCTATATATATATATATATATATATATATATATATATATATATATATATATATATATAAGTGCAATGATGCACTTGTTATTTTACAACCAATTTTTTTAACACATATATGTGACCAGATGATGGTGACACAGTGCACCGAAACCGATCGTCATGTAATAAATTGTTACTCTGCGATCTTGGCTGGCCATTTTCAAAACTATAGAAGGTTCTTGCTGTTTTCTTCAAGACAACGCCCGCCCACACTAACCAATATCGTCAAACAGTTCCTGGCAAACATGGGAGTAGTGCAACTTGAACATTCACAATACTCGCCGGATCATAATCGTCCAAATTTCCTCGTATTCCCTCGACTTAGATTCGCTTTGAAAGGGGAGTGATTTGATATCCAACAAAACTTTACGAAGCTTTTAACACCACCTCAAAGGAAGTCTTCATGCAAAGTTTCCAAGATTCGTATTGCAGAGCTTAGCGGTGCATAGTTATAGGAGGTAGCTACGAGGTACGTCCAGAAAGTAAATTCCGTTTGGTTGTATAAAAAAATATTTATTGTACAAAAATCTACAACTGATAAAGTACTTTTCTAAATAGCTGCCGAAATTTTGTAGGCACTTGTCATAGCGTGGCACAAGTTTCTGTATGCCTTCTTCACAGAAGGTTGCCGCCTGTGTATTGAGCCATGTGGTAGCATGTTCTTTCAGCTCGTCATCATCGTTGAAATGTTGACCACCAAGGAGAGATCTTCAGGTGTAAGAAGAGGTGAAAGTGGCTAGGAGCGACGCCCGGGCTGTACGGATGATGATCAAACACGTTCCAGTAAAATTCCCGTAAGAGTTTTTTGGTCACATTCGCCACATGAGGTCGGGCACTATCGTGGAAACAAACACCACCTTTTGATGGAAATCCTCTTCTTACACCTAAAATTTGTCCTGTCAACACTTCAACGATGACGAGCTGAAAGAACATGCTACCACATGGCTGAATACACAGGCGCCAACCTTCTGTGAAGAAGGCATACAGAAACTTGTGGCACGCTATGACAAGTGCCTACAAAATATTGTAGATTTTTGTACAATAAATATTTCTTCTGTTTCTGTACACGTTTGTTTTATATAACCAAACGGAACTTACTTTCTGGACGTACCTAGTATTTCTAAGAACATTAAAGTAACTGTAGTTCATATTTCCTGTATGTTAATTTTTAAAGGTAGAATGTATAAGAAGGGGGAAAATAGATACCGCCTACAGAAAAATAAAAGACACATTTGGGGACAAGAAAAGTAATTCTACGAATATCAAGAACTCAGATGGGAAACCAGTTCTCAGCAAAGAAGGGAAAGCTGAAAGGTGGAAAGAGTACATAGAGCAGCTCTACAAAGGAAATGAACTTAGAGACGATGTTGTAGGAAGGGAAGAGGAAGTAGATCAAGATGAAATAGGAGATACTATACTGAGAGATGAATTTGAGAGAGCCCTGAAAGACCTACGTCGGAACAAGGCCCCAGGAGTAGATGACATACCCTCAGAGCTACTAAAGTCTCTGGGAGAGCCAGCCATGACAAAACTATTTGAACTGGTGTGTAGGATGTATGAGACAGGCGAAATACCCTCAGACTTTAAGAAAAATGTAATAATCCCCATTCCAAAGAAATCAGGCGCAGACAGGTGTGAAAATTACAGAACCATCAGTTTGATAAGTCATGGTTGCAAAATTTTAACACGAATTATCTACAGGAGAATGGAAAAGCTGGTAGAAGCTGACCTCGGGGAAGATCAGTTTGGATTCAGGAGGAACGTAGGAACCCGGGAGGCAATACTTACCTTACGTCTTATCTTAGAAGATAGATTAAGGAAAGGCAAACCCACATTTTTAGCTTTTGTAGATTTGGAGAAAGCATTTGACAATGTTGACTGGACTACACTCTTTCAAATTCTGAAGTCAGCAGGGGTAAAATACAGGGAAAGGAGAGTTATTTACAATTTGTACAAAAGCCAGACCGCAGTTATTAGACTTGAAGGGCATGAAAGGGAAGCATCAGTTGGGAAGGGAGTAAGACAGGGTTGTAGCCTTTCTCCGATGTTATTCAATTTGTACATTGAGCAGGCGGTGAAGGAAAGCAAGGAAAATTTTGGAATAGGCATTAAAGTTCAGGGGGAAGAAATAAAAACATTGCGTTTTGCTGATGACATTGTAATTCTGTTAGAGACAGCGAACGACCTGGAAGAGCAGTTGAATGGAATGAACAGTGTGTTGAAGAGAGCGTATAAAGTGAACATAAACAAGAGCAAAACAAAAATAATGGAATGTAGTCTTAGAAAATCAGGCGATGCCGAAGGAATTAGATTAGGTATTGAGACAATGAAGGTGGTAGATGAGTTTTGTTACTTGGGTAGTAAAATAACATGCGATGGTCGCTGTACAGAGGATATAAAATGCAGAATGGCAATGGGAAGAAAAGCATTTTTGAAAAAGAGAAATTTGCTAACATCGAATATTAATTTAAGTGAAAGGAAGTCTTTTCTGAAGGCATTTGTGTGGAGTGTTGCCTTGTACGGGAGTGAAACATGGACGATAAGCAGTGCGGACAGGAAGAGAATAGAGGCTTTTGAAATGTGGTGTTACAGAAGAATGCTGAAGATTAAGTGGGTAGGTCACATAACTAATGAAGAGGTACTGAACAAAATTGGCGAGAAAAGGAATTTTTGGCATACCCTGACTAAAAGAAGGGATCGCTTGGTAGGACATATTCTTAGACATCGAGGATTCGTAAATTTAGCATTGGAGGGAAGTGTGTGGGGTAAAAATCGCAGAGGGAGACCAAGAGACGCGTATAGTAAGCAGATTCAAGTGGATGTGGGTTACCGTTCTTATGAGGAGATGAAAAGGCTTGCTCAGGATAGAGTAGGGTGGAGAGCTGCATCAAACCAGTCTCCGGACTGAAGACCATAACAACAACAGTTACGATGAGAGGTGGCAGTAAGTATATATCGTTTCTTTTATATATAATCAAGACATGACGGCCGATCCTATCTTCAGTGAGGATGTACACCAGGCTCTAAATATTACGGGTATTGGCTACACGCCGCAAGTATGAATGATGATGGGTAGGGGTACTGGTTCAGTAGTGTGTGGATAAGATGAAATTTTGTCGGGCGGGAGGCGAAAATGGGTTGCCCTTGCCGTGTTACATATATGACCGATCTCCTTAGCAGTTTGTTCCCTTACGTTACAAACATTTGAAAATTTTTGACGTATACTGATACGACCTGAAGGTCACCAAATTGCTTCATTAATCTTCTACATGGAAAAGGAGAAGTATCACCGACATATGGGGAAATGACGAACGCCGTAGCTGCTTTATTTACGGATGACCTTGCTTTGAACTTCCCATATATTTCTCTCCATATATTTCTCTTATGCAAATGGATTACCGCACAGCGAATAGAATGTAATAGCATGGGATCATTTTATTACTGGCTAGTACGTTGTACCTTTGCATAGTTTCCTCTCCAAACTTCATATTTTACAGCGTCATCGGCATAATCTAACAAACGGTAATATAAGCTGTCAACTTAAGAATAAGGGACATTGTCATTTGAACTTCTTATCTAGAATCTTTGATAGATAATTTTCATAGAAGAGAGGGGTGTGGTATTTTGTGGCCACTTCCAACGAGAAACTTCTCTTTCATGTATACTCTAGTATGGGTAACCCTTTATGTAATTTCGTATTCCATTGTCTATGTAGATCCAGAGTGCCATGGCTGCATTGACGATGTTCTTACGACGTGCTTAACTCTCATCAGAGGTATCTCACTTGTAAAAATTCAATACATTCCATGCGAAAAGAAAAATTACCTCAGAACATTATTAAATGTGAGCTGCGTGAACTTGAAATGTAAGTTTTATAAGTGGATTCCCGTGACCCATCTCAATTCCTTCTCCTGCGTCCAGTTCTTCATTTCAGAGCATCATGGGATTCCTACAGGGTTGATAAACGATCGATATATAACGTTTTGTACCGATCTGAATGACATTGAAGATTTTCGTTTAAGGGGAAAGATAAGTAGGCCTAAGCTACGAAAAACCTCATTTATTATTAAAATACCTCGCACTCCACCGTTATGTTGTTCACCAAGGCGAGACATGTGATTCAATAAAATGTTGCCGATTTCGAATAAAATCTCAAGCTTTTGATGGTAAAATCCACCATCGTCACCATGAGTAAAATCACGGAGTAACGGACTGGCACGGTATCCAACTTATACAGTTGCAGCAGCTACGTCTGAAATCATCTGGAGGGCCACACAGCGCGACCTCGCGTGGCAAGGCTGGCAGTTTCACGCGCCGCGGCACGGTGTGACGTCATGAGGTGCGCGCACGTGGCCGGCCAGAAAGACAGGCCTCAGTGCACACAACATAGCCTAGTCAAATGGTGGTTTTTCCGTAACAAAATTCCGAAAGTTTTTTTCTCAACGGTTTTGTATGTTTTTGGGGGCGCTGAATTCGAATTTCTTCTCTTTAATCCATTCAAAACATCACTTTTCAGTGCAACACATCGAAAATAAAGCGCCGGCGAGAGATAGGCAGGTGGGAGAGGGCGTTACACTATAGGGCGCAGAAACCATTGCTCGTAATTTTCTTTTTGGTGCTTCCCCCCATTACGAGAACATGGAATATATAGACGTCTCTCGTAGGAAATTTAATGTACTTTCACGTGGTGTAGGGATTTTGTTGATAACATGTATATTTCTCGAGTTGCAGGGCGTGGAAGTGTGTGTTTCTGAAGTTTTCGCAGAAGAGCCAAACATTTGCTCTTTTTCATTGAGTTCTAGCGCCTATACTGCTTGCCAGAAAATCAAACATGAGTAGTGCATTTTGTAGGAAATTTAGTCTGCTTTAATTTTGCTCAGAATGAACATCTCCGAGAAACGCATAGTTTTCGAAATATAAGCAACAAACTGAAAAAAGAGCAAAAATGTTGAGGTTTTTTTTAGTTTTTCGTTGAGAAGGCCATCTCCCACAAGGCAGCAAACTTGAAATTCGAATTCAGCGCCCCCAAAAACATACAGAACCGTTGAGAAAAAAACTTTCGGAATTTTGTTACGAAACAGGCTGTTTTGAGCACCAATTGACTGGACTATCATGTCACGTAAGCAAGGTAGTTCCGAGCCGGCACGATCGCTAGCCGATTGGCCGGCCGCTGGGGCACACCCCCACTGCCTCATAGCGGGCAGCCACTAAGCTTGCGATCGTTCCGGCTCGGAACTACCTTGCCTACGTGGCATGACGTCTGCGCTGGGGCCTGTCTTTCCCGTTGGCCGCGGTGCGTGCAGTGGCAACACTGTCTGAAGAGAAAGCCTGCACGCTGCCGTGTCACGTCACGCAAAGTAGGTCGCGATCGCGTAGCTCACTGGCTGGCTGATGTGGCACAGCCAACACCACCTAGATGACAAGGCCGCACAACTGGCCATGCCTACGTTACAATTACAGACAGCGGTCGCCATCTCAATGGCTTCCCGCTGGTACACGCCCACCGGCGCGTAATGGCTAGCGAATAAGATGGCGGCCGTGGCCTGAAAATGTCTCTTACTAGCTAAGTGGTATTTCTGATTTATGAAGTCCTTCAAAACAATCTGGATGCATTGTTATCTGTCATTTGACCCATTTATAGTGACCGGCCCAAATATCTCACGAAATAAGCATCAAACGAAAAAACTACAAAGAACAAAACTTTTGTAGCTTGAAGGGGGGAAACAGATGGCGCTATGGTTGGCCCGCTAGATGGCAGGTATCAAACGGGTATCAACTGAATTTTTTCAAATAGGTACCCCCATTTTTTTTTCACATATTCGCCTAGTATGTAAAAAGGTATTAATGTTTTATTTGGAACACTTTTGAAGTTTTGTGACAGATGGCACTGTAGTAGTCACAAACGTACAAGTACGTGGTATCCCGTAACATTTCGCACTCAAAATATTATCTCCTTTGTGTTTTTATGTTTCTCCTGTGTCAAATTTTATTTCTGTAGGCTGAAAAACGCCAGTGAGCGCTGCCGAACCGCCTCATTTTTAGGGGAATTGAAATCACAATAAAGAAAAAAAAAAAAAAAAAAAAAAAAAAAAAAAAAAAAAAAAAAACCATTTCGCCATTTCGGACGGTATTTGCTTCGTGATACATTACTCGTGTTGAAATAGACCGTTCACCAACTGCAAGAAAGTTTGGAAAGTAGGAGGCGAGGTACTGGCGGAAGTAAAGTTGTGAGGCGGCATCGTGAGTCGTGTCGGGGTAGCTCAGTCGGTAGAGCGCTTGCCCGCGAAAGGCAAAGGTCCCAGGTTCGAGTCCCGGTTCCGGCACACAATTTTAATCTGCCAGGAAGTTTCATATCAGCGCACACTCCGCTGCAGAGTGAAAGTTTCATTCTGGAAACATCCCTTAGGCTGTGGCTAAGCCATGTCTCCACCATATCCTTTCTTCCAGGAGTGCTAGTCTTGCGTGTTTGCAAGAGAGCTTCTGTGAAGTTTGGAAAGTAGGAGGCGAGGTACTGGCGGAAGTAAAGTTGTGAGGCGGCATCGTGAGTCGTGTCGGGGTAGCTCAGTCGGTAGAGCGCTTGCCCGCGAAAGGCAAAGGTCCCAGGTTCGAGTCCCGGTTCCGGCACACAATTTTAATCTGCCAGGAAGTTTCATATCAGCGCACACTCCGCTGCAGAGTGAAAGTTTCATTCTGGAAACATCCCTTAGGCTGTGGCTAAGCCATGTCTCCACCATATCCTTTCTTCCAGGAGTGCTAGTCTTGCGTGTTTGCAAGAGAGCTTCTGTGAAGTTTGGAAAGTAGGAGGCGAGGTACTGGCGGAAGTAAAGTTGTGAGGCGGCATCGTGAGTCGTGTCGGGGTAGCTCAGTCGGTAGAGCGCTTGCCCGCGAAAGGCAAAGGTCCCAGGTTCGAGTCCCAGTTCCGGCACACAATTTTAATCTGCCAGGAAGTTTCATATCAGCGCACACTCCGCTGCAGAGTGAAAGTTTCATTCTGGAAACATCCCTTAGGCTGTGGCTAAGCCATGTCTCCACCATATCCTTTCTTCCAGGAGTGCTAGTCTTGCGTGTTTGCAAGAGAGCTTCTGTGAAGTTTGGAAAGTAGGAGGCGAGGTACTGGCGGAAGTAAAGTTGTGAGGCGGCATCGTGAGTCGTGTCGGGGTAGCTCAGTCGGTAGAGCGCTTGCCCGCGAATGGCAAAGGTCCCAGGTTCGAGTCCCGGTTCCGGCACACAATTTTAATCTGCCAGGAAGTTTCACTGATAATATTCTTCTATGGTCTGCAGCCGGAAAGCATCGTCAAGTAAACACAATATTTAGGCAGATCAAGTGGCTGCCATCTTTAGGTGAGTGCACTGATTGCAATTACTCGCCTGATATATTTCAATCAGCAGACTCACCTGAAGATCGCAGCCCGTTGGTCTGCCGAAATATGTTTAGTTGACGATGTTATCCGGCGGCAGAACCGCGAAGAATATTATCAGGTCGTGTCATTTCAAAGGAACCAGCTTGCAATTTGGTTGGAGTGTTTTAGGGAAATCGCCGGAAACCTAATTATGGACATCCGGAAGTTGATTGTATCTACCGTTACTCAGAATGGCTACTCAATCGTATTGCCACCGCGCCACCTCGCTCGGTTCGCAGAATGAGACCAAGAAGAGGTTCAGAAGATGTGGGCTGCCGTTCTTATACAGAGATGAAGAGGCCTGCACATTAAACGGTAGCGCTGGAGCTGAATCAAACCATTTTTTGAACTGAAGACCAGAACAACAACAACAAAACACAAACTATCTCAAACGATGGAAGGATAAAACAGTTTTGGTGCGGTGAATGCTGTATTCTTACGACACCTAATTGCTCTTTCTGATCACATGTAGCAGTAAATTACGGCAAAAAGAGATTTGCAACGATCACATAGAGAATTTGAGGGCAAATGACTTTAGTGTAAAATCGAAGAATTACATCTATATCTATTACAGACCCCGAATTCCACCCAAAAGTGCATAGCGGAAGGTACTCAATACCACTACGAGTTACTTGTTTTCCCGTTCCACTCCTATATAGAACGACGGAAAAACGAATGCTTGTTTCCATCCGTACGAATCATAATAACTGTGATCGCATCTTTGTGAACTTTACGGGAAATGTAGGGTGGCGGCAGTAGAATCGTTCTGCAGTTCGCCCCAAATTCCGGCTCACTCAATTTCTTCAATAGCGCTTCTCGAAAAGAATGTCGGCTTATCCCCCCCTCCCACCCCTACAGTCTCCCATTTCAGTCCCCGAGTCATTTCAGTAACACTCGCACATGGATCGAATCTATTAGTTACAAACTTATCCGTCCGCCTCTGAACTGCCCCTATGTACTTCTTTTCAACTGGTATGGTGGGTATCCCGAACACTTGAGAAATAATCACCTTCACAAAATTAACCAATAAACGAAGTCGACCATTCGCCTTCCTTAGGACTGTCCTTATACGCGTGTTGTATTTCACATCGTTTTTCGACTCTCTCAGCTGCTTCTCTACACTAGCTATGCCCCTAACAGTGTCCTTCATTTGGGAGTTAGTGCAACCATGAAATGAAGGCATGTTTGCATGCGAATGATTCGTTACATCTTAAATTTAAAGCTGCGGCCTTCATTTTGCTGTCTTCTGTCAGCATTGCAGAATGATTACCGAGTGACTAGGTAGAGACCTCTCATCAGCCAACCGATCTTATCGGGTTCTAAGCATAATCATTTGCTAAGGTGTGACTGTGGTAGTTATTTTAATAGACGCGCGAGTCTCTAATAACTTTTGTTTGATTTCATTTGCTTGAACTTTTCGAGCCAAGACGGCAACTGCCTTTGCTTTCTCAGCATTTTTCGAATATTATTATTTCCCATCCTTAAACCACTTTGTCGGCATATATTTCCACAGCGCTTTTTTTTCATTGGACTTAAATAAATCCGTCAGGGACACAGGCAACAATGAAATTAACTGATGAAAGGAGAGATAATAAAAAAGTACCAAATGTTACAGGCCATAGGAAGTTCGGATAGCTACCAAAATTCTGTAGTTATCGGTCCGTGGAAAAAGAAAATTTCAAACATTTATAAGCCGGCCGCGGTGGCCGAGGGGACTGAGGCGCTTCAGTCATGGTATGCACGGCCACTACGGTCGGTGGTTCGAATCCCCCCTCGGGCATGGATATTTGTGCCGTCCTAGTTCGTAAGTAGTTCATAAGTAGTTTGTAAGTTTAGGGACTGATGACCCCGTAGTTATGTCCCATAGACTATACAAATATTTGAACATTTTCTTTTGAAACATTTATAAACATATTGAACCAAACTATGTGGTTATCGGTCCCTACACTCTCAAACTATTTAAACGGGACCTATCCTAAGGACAACACAAACACCTATGTTTGAGGAATGACGCTAACCTCCGGCGGAAGAGGCCGCGCAATCGCTGACATGGTGCCTTCTACTTCGCGGCACTGGTGACTAAGAAGTGCGGTTGACATGAAGTGCAATAATGAATTCGAAATACTGGAATATTTTGACCGTTGCAGGTCACTGAAATAAATTATATGGCGAAGTTGAAAATTTGTGCTGCAACGGGATTCGAACCCGAATTTTCCGCGTCGGGCGAGCGGTCAGGAATTATGAGTTGCAGGCACGCTTTCTTTTTGGCCAAAGGTTTCGACATATGGCACAGCACGATGTAGTTCCCGTGCCCATATCAATAACATTGCAAATTCGTCAAGTACTGTGGAAAAGCGAGAGATTCAACTGTGCAGAAGGATGTATAACTAGACGAAAAATAGAACGATAAAAGCCTGCAGAACAATAAAAGAGACGTTTGGGGACACGAAAAACAGCAACATGAATGTCAAGAGCTCAAATGGAAAACCAGAAGTAAGCAGAGAATGGAAGCAGAAAGGTGGATGGGAAGTATAGAATGTCTATACAATGGAAATGAACTGGAAGACAGCATTGTAGAAATGGAAGAGGTAGCAGATAGTATGAAATAGAAGATACAACACTGTCAGAAAAATGAACAAGGCCCCTGGACGAGAGGACATTCCGTCAGAGCCCCTGAGCCGGCCGCGGTAGCCGAGGGAACTGAGGTGCTCCAGTCACGATCTGCACGGCCACTACGGTCGAGGGTTCGAATCCCCCCTCGGGCATGGATATTTGTGCCGTCCTTAGGATTAGCTAGTTCATAAGTAGTTTGTAAGTTTAGGGACTGAGGACCCCGTAGTTACGTCCCATAGACTGTACAAACATTTGAACATTTGAGAGTCCCTGAGATATCTCAGAGAAACATGACAAAATTAATGTGTTCCACCAGGTGGAGGTGACACAACCTCTGACTTCAAGATGAATATAATAATACCTCTTTAGAAGCAACAAACTATATAACTATCAGTTTATTAAATCATAGTGTTAAAATATTAACAGTAATTATTTACAGAAGTACGTAAAAACAGTTAGACTGAGACCTCGAAAATTTAAGAACACTTCAGGCAATACTAAGGTTACGATTGTTCTTAGAAGATACGTTAGCTGTTGTACATTTGGAGAATGCTTTCGACAGTGTTGACTTAAATAAACTCTTTAAAATTCTGAAGATATCAGGGGTAAAATATACGTGACAAAAAGTTACATGCAACGTATTAAACCGTAACCAGTAGCAGTTATAATTAATCGTTGAAGGACGTGTAACGGACAGAGAGGAGATATTTTGAAACGGAATTAAAGTTCATGGAGAAGAAACGAAACCGTTGCGGTTTGGCGATGACATAGGACCTGAAAGAGCAACCGAATGGAATGGAGTGTGTCTTGAAAGGACGGTATCAGATGAACTTTACCAAGAGCGAAAGGAAGGTCTTCGAATGCATTCGATTTAAATTGGATGATGCTTGGGGAATTAGAATAGGAAGTGGGAAGATGATGGCAGTAGATGACGTTCGGTATTTAGATATTGACAAATTCTGATTGATGGTGTGCAGAATTTATAAAAGTAAAATGGATATGGGAAATAGAGTATTCCTGAAGCATCTGTTAACATTTGTTAACATCGAATATTAAGTCTCTTCTGAAGATAAGTTTTGTGTCCCAGCCTCGTCGCCGCTTTTGTGTCTCGTTTCCGTCGTAGGTGTCGGTGGCCGAGTAAAACGAGACCGACAATGGGATGAAGGATGCACGCTTGTGCAGGTACGAAGGTGAGCAGCCAGTGGACAGCAGAACTCGAAACACTAGAGTAAATTAGAACGAGATATATATTGCACAGAATTTATACAATACTTAACAATCACATAGTTCTGTACTGCAGAATGCTGATACATAGTTGAGTTAGAGGCCTGCCTAGTGCCTATCCGATAGCCAAGTCTTCACTGGTGCCTATCTGATTCCGAAGTGTTAACTGGTTCCTATCTCAGTCCCAAGTGAAGGATGTCGTTCAGCGGTGGCCACGAGCGGAGTTGTAGCAGAGGGCGCTCGTGGCTGACGTCGTAAGAACGCCGCGCCGTGTGTGCATGGCGGTGCGCGGCGAAAGTAGGTGGCGCGCACTTTGGACTTGTGCGACACCACAGTAAGTGTCTGGGGTGTATCCTTATACGGAAGTGAAACGTGGACGACAAAAAGTTCAGGAAGAAGAGCGTAGAGCTTTTTGAAATTTAATGCTATAGAAAACCCGGAGGATTAGACTTACAGATCTCGTAGCTAATCAGGAGGAACTGTACAGATTTCAGGCGAAAGGAAACTTCTGGCATATCTTGACTAAAAGAAGGGATTGAATGGTAGGATATATTCTGAAATATAAAGGAATCGTCAATTATGTATCTGAGGAAGTGTAGGGGGTCAAAATGCTAGTGGGTGACCTGTAAGATGCACTACTGCAACACTTCGTTTGTGTATGCATGGCGACACGTTTTGTTATATGGAACATTTTTTTTTTTTTTTGGCGTGGTTCAAGAGAAAATAATACAGTCAAGTGATGAAACTGTAATCCTAGTCAAGCCGTTTCTGGCCGTAATCCGATTATACCACATTGTTAATTGACCAATAATTCAATAACAACGCTTTTGTAATCGGATTCGTAGACATACTGTACAAACATTCAAAAGCGATGTAATTATTAACATAACTAATTTTACGGTACTAAAACAAAGCCAAGATAAGGTTTTAAATATGCATAAATTTCTTCATGTCATACCTGAGGCTGCAGTTTGGCGTAAGTTGATAAAGAGAAGCAAACACTAATATTTTCATGTAACTAATGAGATGATGGAAAATCTGGCAGAGGGGGAGAAAAGGAATGATTGTATTGTTGTAATAGGTGATTGGAATGCGGTATTTGGTGAAGCATCAGAAGGAAAAGCCCTTGGAAAATTTGGATTGAGAGAAAGGAATGAGAGAGGACAAAGATTGTTGGAATTTGCAACGAAAATTTAATGGTAATGGAAATATATTGTTTGATAACCAAAAAAGACGAAGGTATACTGGGATATCAAGATTTAACAACAAAAGACATCAACTTGATTACATAATGATACAACAACGATATCGAAATTGCCTAAAGTGTACCAAAAGTTATCCAGGGGCAGACATTTACTCAGACCATATACTAGTAGTAGCAGAAGTTCTAGTTAAATTGAAAAGAACCTGGAAATGACAGAATAGAGAGTTTATTAACACCGAGACACGGAAATAAAAAGGCATTTGCGAAAAGTTAGAGAATGCATTTAACGAAAAACATAATGCCAGGACAGGAAATTGAATGCATAGAAAGGAGATGGGATCATTATAACAAAGGCAGCTAAGGAAACGCTAGGAGTCAAGGAAAGGAAAAGGGTAAAAAAAGAACGGATTACACCAGAAATGGTAAGCAAGATGGTCGACCGCAGGAAATGGAAAACAGTAAATACAGAAGAAGGAAAGCGTAACTACAGGAGGTTAAATAACGAACTAAGAAGAGAAACACGCAAAGCAAATGGATGACGGAAAAGTGTGACAAGATAGAAAACTTGGAAAAAGAAGGAAAATATGATTTGATGTATAAAGAAGCAATGGATTTTGTATTTAGGGAAAAGAACAGCAAAAGTGGAATAAAGGAAATAGAGGCAGAAGATGGTAAAATGGCGAATGAAACCAAAGAAGTATTGAGAAGAATATGTAGCGTGGCTATATGATGGAGACACCCGGCCAAGTGAAGACGAGCTTGGACGAGAAGAAGCGAAGACAGTTGCAGAGGATCCAAAGGGAATGCTGTACTAACCAGTGAGGTAGAAGCATCATTGAAAGAGATGAAAAATGGAAAGGCAGAGAGAATTGATGAGATTCCGATGGAGATGTAGAAATCATTACAGAGAGAAGGGAAAAAAGAGCTGATTGGACTGTATAATCAGGTATACATGACAGGAAATTGGCCAAAGGACTTCTGCCAAAGCATCCTAATACCTATACAAAAGAAAAAGGACAACAAAATGTGTGTCGAACATAGAACTGTGAGTCTGATATCACATACAGCCAAAGACTTGCTAAGGACGCTCAACAGAAGATTATATGGAAAGTTGAATGTCGTAATGGGTGAGGAACAGTTTGGTTTCAGACGAGGAGTAGGAACTAGAGATGCCATTGGGCTACTGAGAGTGGTAGGAGAGAGGTACATGGAGAAGAAGAGAAAGGTGTATGCCGTATTCATTGATCTGAAGAAGGCATTTGACCGTGTGAGATGGGACAAATTGATGGCAATCCTAAGGAAACACGGAGTTTACTGGAGGGATACAAAACTAATTACAAATTTGTACTTGAACCAGACATCAAGAGTAAGAATAGGAGGTGTGATAAGCAAAGAAATTGAACTGGGAAGAGGTATAAGACAAGAATGCTGTTTGTCACCAAAACTGTTCAATATCCGTCTCGAAGACATAATCAAGGAAAGCTTTAATGGAAGCAGAGGAGTTTGTATTGGGGGACGGCGAGTAGAGTGTATTAGGTTTGCAGACGACATGGTAGTGATGGCAGAAAGTGAAAAAGAGATGGAACAAATTTTAGATGACCTATACACAAAATTAGAAGAATATGGAATGAAGATTAACAAGAAGAAAACAAAAAGCATGGAAATTGGAGAATATAACACAAAATGTCGTTTAAAATAAGGGGAGAAGAAATAGAGCAAGTCCATAGCTTCAAATACTTGGGAAGTATGATAATGGATGATTTGTACTACAGAAATTAAGAAAAGAAATGCCATGACAAAAGAGGGATTCAAAAGGAAACAGAGATTACTTTGCGGACCATTAAAGAAAGATCTGAGGAAAAGACTTGCCAAGTGTTATATCTGGAGTGTTGTGCTGTATGGTGCGGAGACTTGGACGTTGATGAAGGAAGATGAAAGAAGATTGGAGGCACTCGAGATGTGGATATGGAGGAGAATGGAGCAAGTGAAATGGGAAGACCAAATAAGGAATGAGGAAGTATTAAGAAAAGTTGGAGAAGAAAGAAACATGCTGGAAGTCATTAGGAAAAGAAAACTAAACTGGATTGGACATTGAGGAGGGACTGTTTACTGAAGTAAGGAATAGTGAAAGGAAAAAGAGGAAGAGGAAAGCCAAGATATCAAATGCTGGACAACATCCAAGGAAATAAATGTGAAGAAATGAAATGATTGGCTTTGGACAGAGAAAAGTGGAAGAGGATCAACCCATGGCAAGAAGAGGATCAACCCATGACAAGACCTGCCGCAAGGCAGAATACTATTGATGATGATGAATTAATAAAATAACTGTCTTAATACTGTATAACAATACAATATTACCAAATGCGATATATTAAACATATATATTAAGGGCAAATAGCTGATTGGAAGCTTGAGGACACTGACGCCGAAGATGGGCTCACATTACGTAAGAAATGGGAGGCGTTTAAAATACTTGTGAGGGGGGTATGTACTAGAAGCATTTGGGAAATAGAGAAATTATGAAGGCATCCCGAAACACTTTTGCGATGAAAAGTATGTACATAAACAACCAACCTCAGTGATATATGCAGGGTGTACCACTCAACTCTTTCACTCCACAGATATATCTGTAACTACAAGAGATAATAAAAACGACTTTCTCAGTCGTGAATGTACGGCAAGGGCTCATGAAAGTAAGTAATATTAGCCAATCTAAAACGTAAAGAAATATTATTTTCAACGCAATCTTCTGTTTTTTTAATGGATACCCTATTTTATTTCTTAAGCACCAATAGCACGAAAAATCACAAAACGAATGGCGTCGGTTGCATCGCGATCCTTCAATTACATCCGGAGGAACTATGAAGCGAATTTGACGTTTGAAACATATGAGGCGCGCTGCTAGAGTGTGTCCGAGACTCAACCGTGAGCCTCGCTTGAGTCTCGGGACGCTTTAACTGTGTGCTTCATGTGTTTCAAACGTCAACTTTGCTTCGCAGTTTCTCCGGATGTAATTGAAGGATCGCGATGCAACCGACGCCATTCGTTTTGTGATTTTTCGTGCTGATTTTTCGTGTGATTTCTTAAGAAACAATATGCGATACACTTTTAAGAAAACGTATGTTTGCTGTTAAAATAATACTTCTTTACGTTTTAGACTGGCTCATAGTACCTACTTTCCTAAGCACCTGCCGTACGTTCATGACCGTGAAAGTCGTTTTTCAACATCTCTTGTAGTTCCCGAGATATATGGGGTGTAAGAGTAGAGTGGGACAGCCTTTATATATGCAAATGAATGTTTAATTATCTGTTCCATTTTCAGGAGGAAACCGCTGACCAGATTTAGATGAAACTTCGTATGAAGATGGGTTAACCCCTGAAAGACAGAGGTCTCTTGAGAAAGGCTGTAGTGAAAGATATTCATTGATCTGAAGAGTATAACGGATACTTTGGGAAGATATTTACTCAACGAGCAAAGCAAATTACGACACTCTCTGTCAATGCCCAGTGAAAAGAAATCAATCGTGAGGTGTCCGGAAGAACTGATACCACATCTGCATATGAAACATGTACTTTTTGGAAAGCTATACTCTTTGACAATCGTAATTTATCCTATTTGTTGATATACATATAACAGTAGATATGTTGTACGTAATACGATGTATCTTAGGGGATATAATGCTTGAAGTGTTCAATACGCGTTTACAAGTAACGCGTAACAATGACTGCTTTGCCAGTTCACTGGGAGCTTCACTAGCATTGGAAAGTCAGACGTAAGATTAATTTTTTTAAATTATATTTATTCTTTGTTAAAGAAACAGTGAAAGAGTTTTAATTTTTTGCTTTGCAAATATTACTAACTCATCAAGTGACTTAAACGATAGTGAAGTAAAAGTTCCAATATTTTGTGAGGAAACTCTTTCAAACCTGTGAATAATCACACATTATTACGCTGCAACTGATATATATGTATTTCTGCTGCTCTCTCTTCTCATAATGCTGTGCCATTGTTTTGACATGAAAATTTTTGCATATTTTATGACTCATACTTTGTCAAGATTTTGATGAGTTTTTTAATAAATTACTTTTTCATCAAAACAAATGTGTTTAAGTCTTGAAGTTAGCTCAGAAGTAGCAAAAACTGCAGATTTGGTTTCTTAAGTGCTGGGAAAGTTTAATTGGTTTTCCCAAGTTATTATTATGTGAGAGTGGATAATCCTTCAGTCACAGCTGTGGTAGCCTATTTGGTGCTATGGATAATTTTGCTGTGGCATTCTACACTACTGTTGTACGTTCCAAATTTACGGATATGGCTGGAAGCTAAGCTAACAGATTTTTTCGTTCCTAGATCGATGTGTGGCGTCTTTCTGTTAAAGCTGAAGGTTTTCCTGGTTACTAGCCTATTTTTATTTTTAAGAGAAAAAAGACAATGTTCAGTAAATATGTGTGTAACAACTTGAAACGACACGGACACTTAAACTAACTTACTTCGTCTTAAGGGATGACTTATTCCTGCTACTTTTAGGCTCGTTGCTGTCCGTACACGTATACATTTATTTGTAATACTAAACTTTCAATTTCAAAGTCAGGGAATGTTTAACTAGGGCGGCATCTACTAAATAACTGACTACAACATGAAGTTTGCGTTTTTACTAAAATTGTTTATTTCCCACTGCATGATTACGTCTGGCGGGAACCACTAAATCCGTTAGAGTCCGTCTGATATGATTAGCTCGAGCACCCAATAGTGCTAATAAAATAGCTTTATGAATTTCTAATCATTTGGATAATGCACCTTAAAGATTGCTATTAAAGTTAGTTGTTCTATACAAAAAACCGAAGTCAGAATGCGATGAATAAATTATGAGCTCCGACTACTGTTCAAAATCAAGGACCACACATGTTAGCTATATTTCAGAGTATAGCGCGGCGGTTTCTACGGCCATGGTCATCACCTATTGTCTCACTCGATTTCACTGCACTCGCCACACGTGTGCAATCAGGACTGAACTGCCGCAGACTGATCCTGGGCCGCTCGCGGCACCCCCTTATATACGGTATTTGGGGTCTTTCCATTAATACGTCCCCCTAACGAGGTTCAGCGGCTCTCCCAATAGTGTGCAAACCTTTTTAATAATGATTGAAATTTTGATACGACAGCATCGTTAGATGCGCGCTAAGATTCTAATGCAAATAATCACTTTAATTTCTAATACTAATAATACCCCCAAAATCTTACGTTTAAACAAAGGAACATCTCCAGCATGACCAATAAATAAGTCTTTCGGCCGTCGCACAATGAATATTTAAGTAATCACCTAGGAAAAGTGTTTTTCAGGTACATTTTCCAGTCCTTGTTTCAATGCTCAAATGTTCAAATGTTTGTATAGTCTATGGGACTTAACTTCGGGGTCATCAGTCCCTAAACTTTCAAACTACTTATGAACTACTTACGAACTAGGACGGCACAAATATCCATGCCCGAGGGGGAATTCGAACCCCCAACCGTAGGGGCCCCAACCGTAGGGGCCGTGCAGACCGTGACTGGAGCGCCTCAGTCTCCTCGGCAACCGTGGCCGGCATTCAAGACACTGTTCAGAATTACTGTGCTCATAAATTTAAACAAATTACAGTCGATAAACGAAATAATTTAGTTTACACAAAGACAACTTATTGAAATACATATAATATATTCTAAACAGGTCATAATGTGTGTTTACGACACCTGCAACTTATCAGTCTCGCTGTTCGTGTATGTCTTGTATTAATTGTTGTTAAACAAATCACTATTGTTCCTCCTTAAAAGTGCATTATTATGTCCAGTATAAATGTTACAACTGTGTTGAAGTCTTGAAGGTACCTGCGCTTGCGGCTCAGAAGTAGCAACAAATGCAGATTTGGATTCTTACATATTGGGAAATTTCAATTGGTTTACACATTTTATTATCACGTCTGAGTAAATTCTCCTTCTGCCACAGCTGTGATGGTCTATTTGGTGCTATGAATAGTTTTTCTATGGCATACTAAACTAGTGTTCCACGTTTCAAATTTACAGATATGGCTGGAAGCATAGCGAACAAATTCTTTCGTTCATGAATCGATGTGTGGCGTCTTTTTGTTAAAATTGGGGATTTTGCTGCTTACAAGCCTATTTTTATTCTTAGGAGAAAAAAGTCAATGTTCAGTGAAATGCATATGTCACAACAGAATTTTAATTAAATTTCCACGCATTGTTCCATTTCGCACTTATCAGGGTCCTTACGAAACTACAGTCAAGTAATTAGCATAAAATTTTTTTCTGCCGGTAAAAATGCAGTAAAAATGTTAGAGGTCTGTATAAACGATATTATTCGGATTCATGCAATATCGTATACCGCGGTGATGTTTACTGTCTACTTGGAGCGCTGCTATCTCAGTGTATGAAAAACGGAGCAAGCGTTTCACAACTGTTTGTGTTAGACCGAGCTAATATTGAGTGCCAAAGTAAACTGTGTCTGTTACTTTTTCGCAGGTAAACCGTCGAGCCTCATGCCATGTTAATGCTGCATCAGGTACTCGTTGAAAAACACAGAAACTATGGTATTATCGATAGTCTGTAACGCGTATGTGGTGATACCCGTGGTTAAAAGTTATTTACAAAGGATAGTTTAGATGACGAAACTCACTTATCCGTGTGTATGCGCTATCACAGAACTTACATACTGGAGGTCTCGCGGCGTGACACACTGTGCACATCCAGATTTTAATAAAATGACTTGTAGACGCATCTTGAACTCTGAGGGGGACGACAGGCGAGTTTAAAATGTTGCAACTGTATTTGGAGAAGCGAATTTACCAATAGACTGAGTCGGCTGTAGCCTAGGGCGCAAAATTTGGGGCCAAAATTTTTAAACTGTAATTACGTTTAATAAAAGTTAGTTAATTACCTATAGCGAATATACATTATTGTGTAAAAAGTATTAAAGAATACTTACTTCCACATTATCAGTACTATATCACTCTGCCTTTATTCAAAATGTTCAAATGAATGTGAAGCTATGGGACTTAATACTCTGGTAGTCAATCGCTAGGCTTACAAACTACTTAAACTAATGCTAAGGACAACAATACATCCATACTCGAGGTAGGAGTCGAACCTCTGACGGCGAGCAGCGGCGCACTCCGCAGCTACGCGCCTTTGAAGGGTCGGCTACTCTACCGCGGCCTGCTTTTATTACCTGAGAAATAAAAACTATTTCTTGTGCAATCTTAATCAAATAGTTGGGTTGTAAAAATAATGTGGGAAGTGACCCTCCGTATCCTAGTTCACAGTCATTCTAATTACGGAAGAAAGGTGATGTAATTAGGACCACAGTGCACAAAACGTAAAGTTACAATTTCATTGGGAAAAAGGTGTAATTAGTGAGATTGTGAAACACGGTATCGAACTGTATAGTTCAGTAGTGGCGGCAAAATCTGAATAGCCTACTGGTGGAAAATGTGAAAATCCGTCACTGCATGCTGTTTGCACTGTCAACTGTATCCAACAATATGTGTCCAGTGCCCAGAATCGGTATACGTTAGCGTCAAACGGAAGAACATCTACATCTTTAAAAATTTGTTGTTGTGGTCTTCAGTCCCAGACTGGTTTTATGCAGCTCTCCACGCTATACCATTCTGTGAAAGTCACTTAACCTGAGAATAAAAACAGCAACCTACATACTTTTGAATCTGCTTACTGTATTCGTCCCCCGGTCTCCCCCTTCGATTTTTAACGCACACACTTGCTTCTAATGCTAAGTTGACGATTCCTTGGTGTCTCAGAATGTGTCCCACCAATTTAACACTTCTCTTTATCAGGATATGCCAGAAACTCCTTTTCTCCCCAATTCGGTTAAGCGCCTCCTCGTTAGTTTCTACACATCTAATTTTCATCATTCATCTGTAGCATCACCTTTCAAAACCTTCTATTAACTTTTTGTCTGAACTCCTTATCGTCCAGGTTTCACTCCGATACAATGCTATACTCCAGACAAATACTTCCAGATTTAAAAATTTATGTGTGTATAAAATTTGATGTGCGTATGTGTGTGCGTGTTCGTTATAGACTCCAAAATGGATAAAGCAGTTTTGATTAAATCTTCAGGAAATCTTCAGATTACCCCTTCAGGTGATCCTGTGAAATTTATTATCGATCGGTTCAAGTTATAATGTGAATTATGGAACAATAATAACTCTTTCAAGAGGCTATTTACTCTTTGACTTTTCAACTTCACCTCATTTTAGTAAATGCTTTTATTCGTTGCTATGTCCTACACAAAACTATTGAAATCATTGTATACCACACTTATGCAGTCCCTAGAGTGCTTTATCCATAATTGCAGATTAACGTCACAGCTTAACGTATATTTTAAACTCTACGTCTTATGAATGCACAATCTAACACTAACTTTTCGCCCATTTTAATAAGTGCTACGAGTATATTTAGCGAATGATCGATTAATATTAATAATACAATTCTAGACTCTATAGTGTTACTAATTGTAAAATATTGTAATTATTACCAATATCTCTCCGTTTGTACCCAGAATATGTAGCCTAAAGCAAAGTAGAACGTTTCCATGCTGTCATTACAAATGAAATTTAAGCGGCTTCAGTTCTATTTCCGTCTAGCCTTACCTATTATCATCAACAAAGCATAGGGACAATCATTGCCACGCGGGAGTAGCCGAGCGGGCCGAAGCGCCACGTTGTGGGTCGCACGGCCTCTCGTATCGGAGATTCGAATCCTCCCTCGGGCATGGATGTTTGTGTCGCCTTCAGTATAAGTTAGTTCATAAGTTGAAACTTCCTGGCAGATTAAAATTGTGTGTCGGAACCGGGACTCGAACCTGGGACCTTTGCCTTTCGTAGTGCGCTTGCCCCCGAAAGGCAAAGGTCCCAGGTCGAGTCCCGGTTCCGGTAGACAATTTTAATCCGCCAGGAAGTTTCATATCAGCGCACACTCCGCTGCAGAGTGAAAGTTTCATTCTGAGTTCATAAATTGTTTGTAAAATTAGAGACTGATGACCCCGCAGCTGAGAACCATAAGCTTTATTAATATTTGAACATTTTTGGACTATCATTGACTATTGATGGATTAAATTTTTAACATTCGTGTTTGTGCATGGCAGTTGCATGTGGCTTGCTCCGCGATGGCGCAACGAAACATTTATATGTTTATACTCCTAAAAAAACGTCTATTTGCTGGCCTTAATATAAATTAATAAAATAAATATAGTTTCTCATTTTCATAAAAAGCAAGTGTTACTTTTATTATTAGTTTTCATTGGGTATAGCATGCCACTGTGCCTATAGATTTAACTCTTACGTTCTCTTGTTGACTACAGTTATATGGATACTGAATTAGTACCACCATTGGAGTTATTCTTGCAAAGACTAAGGACAAACATATTTAACCAATGGATAGACCTTTTTGGCAAACTCTTTATTATTAACACTTTGTTAAATCTTAATGTTCTTAGGTTTCTTGGGCTTTAACACCACATTTTAATTTTTTTTAAACTTTTAGTATAACATAAGACAAAAAGCCTTACATTAAATTTTTTCCCCTAATGAAACACACGAGCTTCGTAGTGTCTCGTCATGACTTTCTTTCTATTTCTATAAAGCAGAATAGGATTGACTAATTTTGTACATGAGACGTATATTTATCCTAGACATTTACAGTCATTTGTTACATTATGATAATCCTGGACAGGCTTTAAGTAAAAGGTTATGAAATTACTGTCGTTTCCATAGTCTTTTACAGGAATGCAAAGATGTCATCATAAGCTTAACTGTGCCTAAGAGATACTGCAGTACACTTTAAATCAAAAGAAGGAAAAGAGTGCAAAGACACAATAAACTTATGGCTCACACAATAGCTGCAGTTTTTCATCTACACTTTTTCGTCTTTTATTTTGTTGAAGCAATGAGAAAAATGAAATTTCGTAGGTATAAATTTAACGTACCTGAAAGTTCAAGTAACTGAAAATTTTCAAGACTCTTCCTCTTTGCTGACGACAAAGTTATTTTAGCCAGTGCGAAGGACACGTTAGAAAGAGTGCTGTCTAAACGTTATAACATTACGAATGAAGTGAATATTTAATCACCGCAAAAGAAAAAACCAGATAATAAAGCTATGAGATCAAGGTTGTAGTTGAAGATTATATTGTGACAGGGCTCATTTGTAGCCATTGGATTGATCTATTTTCTTCTGTGAGATACCTTTTACTATGTTGAGAAGAGCTTCACGTAATATATGTAGTTAATGAAACAGAGAGCATGTGGTCCTGTGAACAAGTATTCCGTGGGAAAACTCCGCCCATATTTCCTTCTAAAATGTGATTGGCTCTTACTTGTATTCTCAGTCTGCTAAAACCTTTCACTAAGTTTACTAATGTTTAATATATCACAAACTATTTAAAGATGTCTGTTTATGTTATGTAACTGTCTTGTGTTAAGCTATGTTTCTATTGCTTAGAGAAGTTAATTAAACGTTAGTTGAATAGAAAGATAACAGCCATAATACTCTAGAATATTCCGTTGGCGCCAATATGTAGCGACTGGCGTATGACGTTACCCTGCCGCATTTAGTCGACCTAGCGGCATCTGACGGCAAAAATCAATGTCAATCGAGTGCGTGTACCGCGTAATATGTATCATAAAATTGTTCAATATTTGTGAATTTCCGTCATATAGTTGTGGGTTTCTGTGTAGGAACAGTGATTTATAAATGGAAGAAGGAAGAAAAACTGCTACCATCCTAAAATTGTCTATGACAAATGTCATTGTAGAACTTTGAAACCTAGCCGCAATAAACTATCATATCTGCTTCACATCGGGAAACAACGGGTCTACTACCTGAGGGCTGCGAAAGCAGCGAAAGAGAACAACTTATTAGTGAAAAGAACATTTCGTCTTCATACCATGACGAGGTAGAAAGCAATACTGCCCCTCAGGTGCAATGCCTTCTTCTATCACGAATAGGAACATTAGCAAGAAGTGTCTTGGTAACAGGACCAAGGGCAAAAACGAAGGAAAAAAGTTAGAAACGTAGATACTCACTTTCAAATAATTAACTTTCTCGAACTTTAAAGTCATTACTCCTGTTTTTTGTTGTTGTTTTTTTCCTGAATACCGACGTAATATCATCGAAGAAATTCATAATTATAATTTCCTGCTCAGTCAATTATCTTACTCTTATGAAAAGAAATTGATTTGATTTCGTATGGCATTTTTGGCCATTAGACGCCAGTCTTTAGGCCACGCCACTTGGATAAAGAGCGTCGAGTGGAAAAAATCTCCGATCCGAGCGGGAATTAAACCCGGTTCTCTTGTGTGGCAATCTACCACGCTGATCACTTGACTACGTAGGTGGACGAGATATTGAGCAAAACATTTCTAAATTTAGAACACTCAGTGACATGGTAAGGAAAGATACAGAGTTAAAATTACATAAAGTTACGAATATATATATATATATATATATATATATAATTTAAAATGTGTGTTCTTGAGTACTAGACCCATTTTTGAACTGTGGTAAATGCTATTAAGTACTTGTGTAGATCGTCTTTGCTCCGATTATTGTATGTATGAACTGTGATGTGTGTTGGAGAAAGGAATATATTATTCATGACAAATTTCGTTAAAGAATAAATACACTGAGTAGCAATAGTTAGTATACCCAGTTGTTAGAAGAGGCTTATACAGGATGTCCATGGATTTACTTCATGAAAATAATAGGCACTACAAGCTTTTGGACTCTTCAAAACTTTTGCTGGACGTAAGAGTTACCTCAAAATATTATACCATATGACATTTTGGAATGAGAGTAAGTAAAGTTTGCAAGCTTTGTTATTTGTACACTCGAATAGCAAATACAGATTTGTTTCATCGTTTTTGCAGTTCTGCGGTATGTTCCTCCCATCTGAATGTATTATAAAGTTGTAATCCAAGGAATTTATTACTGTCAACTGCTCTTCTCCATTCATTGTGCATGTGCGGGATGGAAATCCTGTACATGTTCTGAACTGTATATAGTGAGACTTTTCAAAGTTTAATGTCAACGATTTGGCTTTAAACGATTTATTAATGTTCATGTTAGAAGATATTTCTAGAACTGTCCCCGACAAGCTATTTATTGGAATACTAGTATCATCTACTTCTGGCAGTGTAACTGATGAGAGGTTATTAATGTACAAATTGACAAAGCAACGCCACTATTCTTAACTGTTTCCTGTACAGATACCCGAAGAAGAGCAACAGTTGCTCGAAATCGGTTGTGAATAAATGTGCAACCATGCAACTGGCGGCTGTTTTCTTTTCTACTCTATAGAACACAGTTGCTGCAATAAATAAAACATTCAATTTTAGTTTTATGCTGGATCTTTAGCAACGTTAACAATATACCAGCACTAAGTTATTGATTGCACTAGATTTAGATGTACCAAAAACATTGACATGGCAAAAGTCTTGTACATACTTTTTCACATGTCGGACGTCCTACACTGGGAAGTGGAGCAAGTCGACGCGCAACAGACTCAAAACGTTACTGAGTGTCCCTGCAGGAATCGCCCATAATTGCGAAAGTGCTTTCTGCACGAACAGACCTTGCTATTTTGTCTTATAAATGTCCGATTCATGTCTAAGTAGCCAAAGGAAACACATATCTGAGCATGACAACGTAAGTCTTCATGCACATGCATATCCTGCTTCCAATAAGTTTGAAAAATATGGAAGTGAAATATAATAAAAGATGTGGAAAACAGTACTGTACATACAGTACCGATCGCGAACTGGGTTTAAAATTTAAGTTTAACAACACACAGAACCACTGCTCAAAAATCAAGTATTTGGCCAAACGAATACATTGTTTAATGTTATCTGAGATAGTTGAAGTTAAGCATGTTCGTAGATTTTGAAAGTGATATCGAAGAAAATTTGTCCAAAAACTATCATTCAGTATAGAAAATTCGATGACTTATGTTAATTTGATGACTCGTTCTTACTTGAAGAAAGTCAAAACATTGTCATGTAGCATTACAACTATATACAGAGTTCAAATATACAACAGAAATTTCCTTTTACTCTCCTAGAGGTAGAATGTCAGAGTGGATACGACAACTGCTTTGTACGTACGTAAGTCGCAACAGGCATCTGACAAAAAAAGCAGGGGAAGCAAAGAATAACGAAGTAATTATTCTGCGTCACTACATTATCTCCCATTGGGGCCTTTATCTCTACCACAGTTTTCTTGCAGGATGAGAGTTATCATTCACACGAATTTCATATCTCAAACGCTTTATTCAGAGCTATATACAGCGCCTTTTTTCTCTCTTACAAGTTCCTGATTAGTGACATACAACCTAGCAAACTGAGAATAAGTGCAACAACGTGGGTAATCTGATTTCTGAAAGTAAAAGTACTGAGCGTACTAAAGTGTGCAGTAGATTTCGATACAGCTGTTGAGTCTTGAATATTGATGGTGGGAACAAGCGCAGTAAGCAATGATTTGCAAACTGTACTACAAGAACACCGAATCCTAGCACAGCAGCTGGTCGAGAGACTTCTTTAGGCATCTAATTTCTCTACAAATTCAAAATCTACTACCTATGAGTCTTTATTATTAAACCCAGTTTTTGCAGGACTAGACTGAAATAGTCACTACATTCTGAAAGTGACTCGTGCAGGTTGATGGCTTCATAACTGTCACTGTTTTACTAGGAAGAGGAGTACTTATGACGGTGGTGCCTCTCACTAGCAGACTAAGCCAATATCAAGCATTGAGTTTAACACCTATCTATAGAGTCTTATAGCCTGAGATGTGGAAATATAGATGTTTCTTAGGACCGTCTAGCGGTAGTTTGTAGGTCAACATTGAGTTGCATTTTCTCACCATCATGAAGTACATACATAATACTGTTCCATATGCACATTTACTAAAAAGATACACTTACATCACATCTCTCTCAGCCGGCCGTGGTGGCCGAGGGGACTGAGGCGCTCCAGTCACGGTCTGCACGGCCACTACGGTCGGGGGTTCGAATCCCCCCTCGGGCATGGATATTTGTGTCGTCCTTAGGATTAGCTAGTTCATAAGTAGTTTGTAAGTTTAGAGACTGATGACTCCGTAGTTAAGGCCCATAAGCTATACAAACATTTGAACATTTTGAACATCTCTCTCATGAATTGCAATAAAAATAGACGTAATTCCAAGAACACTACACTGTTCAATAATACAGATGTATCTACTCAGCAACCTCATCTTCTCCGTTACATTAATGTCATATAGTCATTTCTTCGTCCAAAAAACCCACTTTATTCGATGGAATGTATCCGGTACACAAATACGAACATTAATAGTGAACTGGATTTAGGCATAATCTGTAAGTTAGAATCAGTTATCGCTAATATGGAGAGCATGATAGGTTGTGTAGCCATTGGGAGGGTATGAATTTCGTTTATATCCGGCACCTTTAAATAACCTAAACATGTCTGCTAAGGCGGAGGGACACTCAATTAAAATCTTAGTTCTCTTCGAAAGATGTTAAATAGATGTCTGATAACAAACTTTCAGAAAATAGGCTTAGAATATCCAAACTAGAGTTGGAAACATGATTATCTGAAAGGTGAATGATAAGGTTATATAAAAATACCTAGAAATTTACGAAGAATCAGGTATGTTTGAATTTTAAATAATCACTCTGTAACACTGCGAAAAATTGTCTGTACTAATATGATGTTTCAAATTTAAATATAACTACTCAGCTATAACGTGGCAGACTGCATGTTGAATAACCTGTTACCAAGTGGTCGCATAGAGAAACATTCACCTCTGCTTTAAAGTTTAATCAATTCATTTGTAATATTGGAGTAAAATGCATATCCTGATTACGTGCGTGAAAGTTTAAATATGAATATTATGTAATCAGACAATGCGTACAAACTCCACGATAGGTACAGTAATTATATTACAGAAAATAATATAAAATTCAGAATATATACCAGAGGAAAACGTAAAGCTTTTGATCATGTAAAAACGTTTTTACCCTTGTAATTGAAAAACTTTGGAGATCGCAATGAATCGAGCATACCCGAGGTTTCTAGTAAACGCAATAAAAAGTAAACTACTCCACATCTTAAACCGTCTAACGATGTACTAACTTTCAAGATGCACAACAACTCTGTTGAACATTCACATTCCTTAAATAATAGAGACACATGAGTATTCTTTCAAGTAATTAACTGTATACTGACGATTCAGCGATCCTGGCATATATGAACACGAATCATTAAATGGCTTACTAAGCAATTAACTGTAAAGTGCATAAACGATAATTTTAACAAACTTCCCCAGCCATAATACATTTATTAAATCATGTAGACAGCAGCAAGTAAACGGGAACATATCAATTATCAACTAACACGATTTTAAGGAATTCAGAAGTTATCAACTCACAATATTAATCCAAACTTTAAAATATCTAGTGTCCACAGATACAATGTAGGTGGAGAGGAATGTTATAAAAAATTTCTTCTTGTCTACATTTTTCAGTTACTCAACACAACTTATTGCTTAGTTAAACAAATGTTTGTCATTTATGACTTAACAAAAGTTTGTCTTAGAAAGGAACATGATTCAAACAAACGCCCTGGACATGTAACAGTAGATACCAAATGGTAATATGTTATAATTGTGTAGGCTCTCACGGCCAGAGTCTTATGCCAAAAATGTTTTCTCGGTATTGTACTTGGTCATAGTGTAAGATGGCTTTAGCCATCTAACACTGCGACCCGTTACATTAACTAAAAAAAATTACCAGTATGTCAACTAGTAATATTTTATTACTGAAGTTTGTTAAAATGTTCAAATTTTTGTAAAGCTATGGGACTCAACTGCTCGGTTTTTAATCCGTAGATTACAAACTACTTAAACAATGGTAAACTAATCTAAGGACAACACAGACACCCATACCCGATAGGGGACTCGAACCTCCGACGGTGACCGACCGCGCGCAGCGCAGAACGGGGCTTTACTGAAGTTTATAGTATTTAATCTTTCACCAAGAAACATAAAAGTCTTTAGTTTTTTAATTGTAACAACCGCAAGAAAAATAATAAGAGATTTTCTTAACATCCTCGTCTCTCATTCTTCAGCTAATTGAAGAGTCTATGAATTTATTGCAGACTTCAATTTTAGAAACTTTAAGCTTAAGGCAATTAGTCTGGTTAAGTTATTCGTCTACAGAGACAATGACCTGAAGTAAAAACTACTGGTGATCTGTTTCAGCGAATGATTGCATTGCACATGAATAAGGAAGTAATTGCCGAAAACCTACACCATTTAGGCAAGTTGAGACTCCGCATATTTTTTTCCTTCATTGCTCATATGAAACGTTATTATTTTCACTCATTGAGAAATACATTGTGCCCAAGAATGTATTTGACACTGCCTCGTGAATATATCACTAATATTTGATTTAAAAGAAAATTTATTACGTTGTTTTATTTCTGAAAGGCCTCGGTCTTTGAAATAAGTGCTAGGATATCCTGATAAAAGCGCTCACATAAAACTCGGTGGCATCAGGTTTACTGCAGCTCGGGCCCCATAAAAAGTGAATACAATTTAGTTTCTTAATGTTTCGACTTGTATCTCTAGTAGCAGTCAATATTTAATTGCGTCGTTTATTGTATCATCAATCTTCATCTTTTAACATCAGTCTTTATTGTTACCCATCTCTCTCAGTTCAGGCTGTGTGCTTTCCTACAGTTGCTCACGTCGTAAACATTATTGCTATTTTCGTATCCACATACAGCCGAAAGTTTGTCTACTTCTATTATTGCTAAATCTCTATCAATATCCTTGAATCAAAAAAGAAATCAGTTCAATGTTAACGGTATGGCAGAATTCGTAGCTAAAGTTAAAAAAAGTCACGATGACAACTTTAGGATTTTAGATAACTCCTAAAGAACAAATAATAATTGCCAGATAGCGATTCTCATGAGTCGTTTTATAAAGCTAGGTCCTGTTTTACTCATCTAATACTAAACTGAGAGAAATTGAATTGCAGCACCGAGAACGACCAGCGATATCACAGAAAACTTAATTTTTGAAGGATCATGTTGCACGAGGATCACATGATTGGAAATACAATACCGTGTAAAATTATGAACATTGTAAATTCAACATTGAGGATGGCACTGCTATAACAGAAAGTATCATTTAAGAATGCTGGCATTTTAATTCAGGTGTTTCTAAACTTAAGAACGATGCAATAGTCGAAGTAGGAGATTTAAAATTTCACTCCCGTCTGTTCACCTGTTCGTAAAGTTCCAAATCGTATTTGAAACAGAGGGTATTTTAACAAACTGTACTGGGCTATTGCCGACAGGAAATGAATGTGTTTGTACCAAAGGTTCTGAAGAAAGAAATTGCAAGCTATAATGGCAGACCAACGACGCTTCGTTCTAGATGCACTACTTTTCAATACAGTGTGTGAACGTCCAACTCTACATCAGTTCACGTAAGTGCCTCGCAGAGGATTCATGTGTGTTCGCATTCTAGGAGAAAATTGGTGAAAGTATAGCCGTAAATAGATCTCGCCGCAACGAATAACATCCTTTCAGTGGCTGCCACTCCAACTCGCCCATTTCCCATGTATCTTGATAATAACGAAACGACCTGCCATGCTCTGAATTTCTTCCATGTTCTCCATCAGTCACACATACTAAGGATGCCCCACCACAGCAATATTCAAAGAGATGAAATTTACGACTTTTTAAGGAAGTAGTGGTGTTTCCTCAGTTGACGAACCTGACTTAGTTCCTGTCGCTCTCTCTTGAATATAGGGCTGAAACTAAATTTCTCCACCGGATACGATTTCCATCAAGCCTCTTCACTTCATTCCAGGTTTTCCCATCCTCTGCAGCTTTCCTCGCGATCGTTCTTCTGAGGTAAATTTGGGACGACTGCGTTTACTAACTCCTTGAGGACTCCAGTCCAATGCCACCTTTTCAAAAGCTCCATCAGGCTTCCTCAATGTACGCCCAATCCATTTCCATTTTCTTTCCTTAGTTTGTATGTTGATTGGTTGCTGTTTCGTCTCACACTAAACATATTTATTCGTCATTATATTCGACCAATACGGTCGCTCCTCTTGTCTATTCCAAAGAATCATATAGTTCTAGTTCTGCCAATCAGATGGAAGAATGCAAACAATGATGACAAAGAAAGTACACCACAGACACACAATTCTAGAAAGCGAATGTTCAGAAATAGCATCAATTAACACAATAACCAATAAAGAAAGCCTAACATCCCCCTTCCTCTTCCTTAACAGGTATTTTACGTTATTATGTAAGACGTAAGCTTTCCCACAAGGAGTCAGACGAATATCCTGAAGAAGGCAATTTGCAGTTGTGTCCGAAACGTTAGTTGGTTTTACATTATGATGATGTCGTCTAGTACCCTAAAGAACATAGTTGAAAATATTTATTTCAGTTGATGTCAGAATAATAATCACATACATAAATTTTAACTCTGTGATTTTTTTGCTAACAACCAATCCAACGAATTCTTTAATTCAACAATAGTGTGATCAATGATCCATTCTTAAGTGTAGCATAGCTTTGGTTACATGGAGAGGTAGCCTAGCTTTGGTTACATGGGGAGGTTAAACTACATACTTTTCATGATATTCATAAATATTTATGGATATTTTAAGTCTACATTCAATTTTATAAACATTTTTAATCTTACTTGGCATAGAATGTTATCAATTTCATATTCAACGTTTTTATACTTACTTACAGGTTATAATTTTGATTTTTAGTCCAAAGACAATATTTTAATGTCATTCATAACATTAATAAATGAGCTTTTCTTCTTAATTTTTCAGCTAAATCTATAAATAATGAAACTCAGAGTATCTCATATTTATTAAATGATAATAGTAAGCCTACAACTCTATCAAGAGCCAAACTTCATCAATTTGTTTGTGTTTCTCTAATACAACGGATATTTGTTATTTAGCACTTTTCATAGAACATTGTTAGGTGTTTCACATGGAATATAGTCGAATTATATGTTGAACATGTATATTATTTTACTTAATTTGTATTACCCATGTTGAATTTTCAATGTAGCATTATATTTGCTTTTAAACCATGATGAGTCTTGAGTGTAACTTGTACTGAATCATGTTTAGTGGTATATATATATATATATATATATATATATATATATTAGATTGAAATTGGAATCTATTTCTTTGTGATACAGGCGAAGGTAGGTTTTGAATTAATTGAATCAACTCCAACTTGCGAAGTTTTGAGCAGCATTGCAATCTAGACTCCTAGCTTAAGGTTATAATTCGTCTACTTTCACAGTTTTGAGCTCCATTTATGTTGTAAAATAAACCATTAATCATTGTGGATGTATTCATTGTCTAACATTTACTAATTCATAGAGATAACTTTGAATAGGAAAAAATTGTTTATTATCATATTTCAAAATTACTTAACTTTCACATATTCTTTACACATTGTCCAATGCTTATCTCCAGTATGTTTATGATTTCAGAAGCAAGTAATATCTTTCATCTCATTGCAATCAGAATACATTTTAGTTTAAAAAGCCTTCATACATATTATTGTGAATTGATAACATGAAATGTTTCTTATGTACACTGCACATGCAGTTAAGATTGCAGGATAATATTACCGAGTTTTCCTGTTTAGTTTACTCTGTGCACCAGAAGATTGTAGGTTAATAGTATCGAAGTGTTCCTGTTTAGGGTTCCACATGTGCCTGCCTGGTGTTCCCACAGAGCAGACAGGCACATTGGTAACCCAAAACAGGAAAACGTTGATAATATTAACATACAGTCTTCTGTAATAATTACGAAATTTATGAAACCGTTTTGTAATGGTGCATTTGACAGTCGCGTCATGAGAACAAACAGGTTTACATTCAAGAAAAGAAACAAGTGTTCATAGGAAGAAAGCTTATAATAATTCAGCCCAGACCAGTTCTCTTATTGGAAGAATAATATAACAACCTTATGTAGGAATCCATTATTTTAGACAGGATATGTTATTTTTTACAATCACTTGTATTAGTAAATTGTAATACTCTAATTCTGTAATTTTTAATTTTATTTACTTTTATTTTTTTCTAGAGGAACAAAAAGTCTCTGGTGATACAGAAGGTGGGGGAAAATGGTGATATAGCTTCACTAAATCTTGTTGTACAAAACGATGGAATTTTATAAGTAGTGTAGTGACTGTGGCACATAATTACATTGATTAAATGTCTTAATTGAAAAAATGCAGGACTAGATATTATGAATATTATATATGGTTTTAGAAATTAGTGCATTACTCCAATGAATTGCACTTTTTAAATTATACTTGCAACAGTTTACCAACAGAATATTTCAGCTCATTGATAAATTTATAATTTATAAAATTGTTGTGTTCATCTAATTTGTGTACTGAAAATGTGTCTGTAATGAAAGGAAAACTTCTTATTGAAACATTTTTCATTTAAAAATGTTAAAAGTGTGTAAATTTATACACAAAATCAGTAAAATTTGAAACTGCACCGGTTTTTTTCTTTTTTATTTCTTTTTTTTTTTTGGCTTTAAATTGGAAAACGGTACATTAAAATGGAAAGAACAATGTTTAAAAGAGAAGAACTATAATTTCATATCGAAAAGTGATGTGTATTGCGAAATGCGCCGGTTCCTACATGGTATACCTAGTTATGCAAATGCCTTTTTGGTATAGACATAAAATTATTGAGCGGAATACATTTTAATAAATTTCTCAATGTACTTGTCAGATACAGATTCACAAAAGAAAATCTTAACTACAAATTTCTTGAAACGCTGGTTCATAAAATTAATGCATTAAACACATTTTTTCCTCTCAGACTTCTTAATTTGGTAAAATTTGAAAAAGTAAGGAGCATAACTTCAAATGGAACCTTCAACAAAGAAACAGAACCAGCGACAATTACATAGAAAAAGAAACTGAACTCTATTGTAATGAACTTGATGACGACAACAGAAAATAACATTAGAACGAGAATGATCAATTCGTTATGGAGTATTGAGACTGGCACTGAATTAATCAGATAAATTAAGGTGGATATGATGAAATTACAGGCTACAGTGGAGGTTTGAATCGCAACACAGATGCGCTCAAGCACAAACACATAAAACTAAGAATATAAAACAACAAATGTTCATTACAGTGGAGAATTTCGGATTAGAGAGAAGGCACGATCTGAGAGAGTGACAAAGTATTTAGCCGAGAAAAACAGAAGAATCTAATATAGTAATTGAATAAAGTAGTTCACTGTTCGACATAAACGAATTACAAAATAAAAACCGAAAACATCTGAAATTTGTTATAATGCAGATCAATCAAAATAAGGGATATCAATGTAAATACAAATATACAATCCCTAAGACCGATTTTCGCCTCGAATATGTCAAAGACATTAATGATAAATCCGAAGGAAATCGTAGTTAGACTATTAGGAGGCGTGTTAATCGCTAGTGATGCGGTGGTCTAGTGGTAAGGCGTCTGCATGGTAAGCATGGCGGTCAAGTTCGATTCGCGCTTGCATCATAAATTTTAATTCAATGCTTCAGAATTAACACAAATGACTTAGACATATTCGAGACGAAAATCCGTCTCAGGGATTGTATATTTGTATTTATATTGATATTTATATCACCTTCAAACAGGTATGTTCCAATATTTCCATTGCGGAGGTGGTATTCCGCTGCATAGAGAACCTTGGCAGTAGTGGCAATGTTCTATGGAATACAGAAGCTGAATAAATGTTTGTGACCTGAAGGAAATTCTGCTTAGACTATTCCGAGGCGCTTTAATCGCTAGTGATGTGATAGTCTAGCGGTAAGACGTCTGCCTGGTACTCATGGACATCCGGGTTCGATTACCGGTCGCACAATAAATTTTAAATCAATGCTTCAGATTAGTCATTAATGTCTTTAAAATAAGGGAGTTGGAGAAAAATGCGTATTTTAAATAGCATCCCTTAAAAGATTAACGGTCATTTTACTGGTTTTGTACAACGACTTTTCTTTTATGGTTAATTCTAGTTCAGCCTGCTGCAGGTGCCAAATAATGAGAAAAAAGGTGCCCAACAACAGGGAGGCGCAGAGAGAATCTTTTTTCTATCGACACTCCGTTTGGAAAGAAAGCAGCGCGCGAGCGGCAGGCGGCAGAGAAATCGACTGGGGACGAGTATCGGCGGGCGCGGCCGGCAGCCGGCACAGAGCAAACAGGCGATGGCGCGCCGCCGCGCTCCGCTGCCTCGGCAAACAGGCCGCCCATCCAGGCCACGCTGCGATCTGCCCCACTGCCCGAGGGCGTTATGGAGCCGCATTCCGAGGGGCGGCGATCGCGAAGGACGCCAACAGGTCGCGCCCCACATTAACCACCCCTAGAGAGCCGGTATAGAGAGACAGTGGCCATGCGTGAGGCCGCTCCTGATTGACTGAGAGCCCAGGACGCCATGTTTTTACCAGATTTGGGGCGCTGAGTGAATAGCTACAGTGTACGTTTCTGTACTGTGGTGTGTCTTTAAAGTGTCCGAGTGGTATTACGGTAGCGTTTATTCAAGTTAGGGAATAGAAAAAATCACTTGTGGCCATATCCGAACTCAACGGAAGGTTAGGGATGCACTTCACATTGATTTTTGCAAGATATTTAGCAAAAACATTGGCCATATGAGGCCACGCATTGTCGTGGTGTAGATCCTCTTTGCTTCAAGTAAATGCGACCTTTTGTACATAATATGGATTTGCAATGTTTTCTAGATAAAAAAATTAAATGTTTGAAAAATCTATGGCACTTAACTATTGTGGCTGTCAGTCCCTAGGCTTACAAGCTACACTCCTACCCATAAGAACGGCAACTCACATCCACTTGAACCCGTTTAATGTATATGTCTTTTGGTCTCCCTCTCAGATTTTTATCCCACACAACTTTCTCCGATGCTAAATTCATGATTCCTTTCATACGAAACACAACTAGCTCTTTATTGCCGGCCGCAGTGGGCCGAGGGGACTGAGGCACTCCACACGATCTGCACGGCCACTACGGTCGGGGGTTCGAATAACCCCTCGGGCATGGATATCTGTGCCGTTCTTAGTATTAGTTAGTTCATAAGTAGTTTGTAAATTTACGGACTGATGATCCCGTATTTACGTCCCATAAGCAATACAAACATTTGAACATTTGAGCTCTTTATTCACACGAAGTGTTGGACGCTATCGACAAGGGTTCGCAAATCGATTCCGTATTTCTTAATTCCCCAAAGGCTTTTGACACCGTTCCTCACAAACGGATTTTAATCAAATTGCGTGGTTATGGTATACTGCTCCAAATTTGCGATTTGATAGCAGATTTCCTGTTAGAGAGGACACAGTTCATAGTAATCGACGGTAAAACATCGACTAAAACAGAGGTGATATCGGGCGTTCCACAGGTTAGTGTTATTAGTCCTCCGCTGTTCCTTATTTACATAAACGATTTAGGGGAAAATCTAAGTAGCTCTCTTAGGTTGTTTGCAAATGACGTCGCCATTTACCGTTTAGTAAAATCATCTGAAGATCAAAACCCACTGCAGAACGATCTGAATAAGATATCACTATGGTGCAAAAATTGGCAATTTACTCTAAATAATGAAAAGTGTGAAGTCATCCACATGAGGACGAAAAGAAATCCGTTAAACTTTGTTTACAAGATAAATCAATCAAAAGTGAAGACCGTAAACTCCACAAAATACTTAAATTGGAAAGAACACTTAGATAATGTCGTGGGAAAGGCGAACCAGAGACTGCGTTTTATTGGCAGAACCCGTAAACATGCAACAGAACTAAAAAAGAAACTGCATACACTACGCTTGTCCGTCGATTTTGGAGTATTGCTGCCCAGTGTGGGATCTTTATCAGGTGGGTTTGACGGAGGACATCGAAAGAGTTCAAAGAAGGGCAGCTCGTTTCGTTTTGTCGCGATACAGGGGAGGCAGCGTTACGGAAATGATACAAAATCGGGGATGGGAATCATTACAACAACGGCGCTTATCGCTGCGGCGTGGGCTACTTACGAAACTCCAATCGCCAACATTCTCCTCCGAATGCGAAAATATATTTTTGACTCCCACTTACATAGGTAGAAATGATCATCAGAATGAAATACGAGAAATCAAAGCTCGAACGGAGAGATCCAGGTGTTCTTTCTTCCCGCGCGCTATTCGAGAATGGAATGGAAGATAAATAATATAATGGTGGTGCGATGAACCCTCTGTCAGGCACTTAAATGTGATTTGCAGAGTATCCCATGTAGATGTAGATGTAGAAATTTATGTGTTGCTCGTTGGTCGTTGACGATAACCTTATGATTTCGCGGCAATTTTTAAGATTATATGTTGGTTTGAAGTGATTTACTGAGTGTAATTAATAATGTGTATTACATAATCATTAAGGGTAGTCGAGAGAAATGGCTCATTGTTTCTCTGTTGGCTGTAAAACCCAAAGTAAAGATAGTTATATTATGCTTGTGTTCGCAAGGAATGAGGAAATACGGGAACAGTGGGCGGTAAAATTTAACCGAGAATAGCGGGAACCGTAAAGGCGTCTGATGGAAACCAATAAATTATACCTGTCTGTGTGAAGTAAGTATTTTCTGCTCCCCACCCCCTTTCTCGCCCCCGCCCAAAGCATGAAAGGCACTGATCAAATTCATTAATGCAACTACTGTCTCTGAAATTCATGCATGGTGTAGTGGTTGCGCACTGACTTCATAAGTCTAAGGCGCCTCGCTGCGGAGCGCGCGTTTGCTCGCCATTGGAGGTTCGAGTCCCCCCCCCCCCCTCCCTGGGGCATGGGTGTGTTCGTTGTCCTTGGGTTGGTTTACCTTAGTTTAAGTAGTTTGTAAACTACGGACTAACGACCAGGCTGTTTGGTCGGATAGACTTACAAACATTTGAAACATTTTTGACTTCATAATATGATCGTCGCGTTGTCGAATCCCGTAAGTGGTAAATTTTTTTAAACTGCATTTTCTAGCATTTTGTTAGTTCGTGGTTCTGGTTTTTGACATGTACAAGGTATGTCTTAACACGGCTACTGCATCTCCACCTTTGCTGTATATTATTGGCTATTCAGAATCCTATTATATATTACAGGATGTGACGTGAGAAAGGGAGGGGGCGGGACTATCGACTCATTTTAGATATTCTGTTACCTATTTTTAGTCTGTTTCTGCTCTTTTACTGGAGATAGTATTTGTATATTTCCGATTTTCTGTGATACAGTGTTCCTAAAAGTATCTACAGAATGATGATTTTGGTAGTTCCCAGTGTAGGAAAAAATGTTATAAGATCGACAGCACACTTAACATGCATTATACCTCGGCCGAAAGCGATAATATTATATTAATTTCAGCTATGGATATGCAGACAGAAATAGCGAATAGATCTTTTTTTATGGTGGTGGTGGGGGAGGGGGGTACATAACATGAAATATTTCTCTTTCTTATTAATCAAATGCCAACTGTCAAAATTATCAGAATATGGTAAAACATGGTGTTAACATTCTACAGTCATAGAAGTAGAGGTTTATTTGCTTACGAATTTATTAGGCCTGTATGAACATAGATAAATGGCATTTCTTTAGCCACGTGCCGATTAGTAAACTAGAAGGTGTAGTTTGGTGCCATATGGGTGGGACTGATGCCTTATTTCAATCGTCAAGTAACTGCACTTCTGTCAGGGGCGCTATGTAATCGCACGTCCTTCACGCAGTCTGGTAAAAACATGGCGGTCACCTCCTATACCGGCTTTCTACCCACCCCTCTATGCTGTGGGCAACGGTCGCCGGACGGCCACAACGGAACACCGGAAGTAACAAAGAGTCGAGCGTCAGGCATGACCATTCTGGTTACCACTATAAAATCAAAGCCGACTGCTCGCTGTGTGTTACATTAGGAGAAAGTGGGGGTATGTGGCGCATCTAAGGCATATTGACTATAAACCTTTATTCTATAATACAATGGCTGTTCAAGATAGAAAGATCATAACATTTGTTTGCACTCATTCTCATAATATTATGGCCCTTTGTAACACTCCCCTCACTAATCGGTTGACAGATTAACGTTGAAATGACCCATGTGTTGCCTACAATAAAATCTAGATAAGGCTATCTTTAACGAAGAAAAATAATGTGGAAAGGAAACCCTACAAGTGAGGGAAAGCTGCCACAACGAACTACCACAACGGATAGTCCGTTCCTCCAACTCTACTGATAATTAAGTGAATTGAATTAATTTCGGAATAATGATACGCACGTAAGAATCGCAAATTATAGAAAGTAACAAACAATGAAATAGTACAAATTAAAAAAAAAAAAAATTACACGGTCGCCATCCCAATGGGGCACCCAGAGTGTGTTCTAATACCCACGACGATTATGAATGAATAATCACACACGTTAGTGTTGCACAACAGAAAGTTGGCAAACACTTTTGCAATTGCATAACATTTACGAAAAACGTCCCCACACTCTCACCCGCATGAGAATTACACATTGGGCAGCAAAACACTTGATTCGCAGAATAATTAATAATAAGATTACCAAGAAAGAAAATACTCAGAATAACTTGCAAATAGATCACAACACCTGGACAATACCGAAATGCTAAACAAGATAGCAAATCACCTTTATGTGTAAAGTTTACACCAATGAAATATTAAATAGTAATGAACCAATTATTTCAGAATTAATACCTTCTAGTTTAGTTACTTAATTGTGCCAGCTTTGTTTTTAGATGAAAGCAGTTCTTTCATTCCAAAAATTTAATATGTTGAAATTAACTTTTAGTTAAAACTTTGATTATTTAAAATTGTTCTTTATAGATTGGCTCTGAATTTAATATTCTTTTCACTTTCAACGACACTCGGGAAACGTCTGGAAAGGATAGGATCCTACTAGGTAACAATGTGTTGGGACAATGACGTGGTGGAAGTTCTTTGTATTTTAGGTTATTATTACGAAAAATAGTTTCTCAAGCATAAAACTGGTTAACGCCTTACAAAACGTCTAAACTCTGCGTGATCGTAAATTATTGGAACGGTCTTACATTGCGTCCCTGTTGTTGAAGAGCAGGAAGCACCGACTACGAGAATGCTGCAGATCACATTACAGACACGGATCCAATTCAGTGAGAAATTTTAGGGCAGGAACTTGACATATACCGATGAACTGCCGTGTGCCCGCGCTCATATTGGAAACATGTGCGCTAATTATGGAACTCCACCAAAAGGCCTGGTAACTGCAAAGAGCGTGGCGCTGCACGCTCCCGCGCACTTGCTAGCGTTCGAACTGTTTTAACGACAGAGCTCGAATCCCTGACTCCACTGCTACTACTCCTGCCCCCGCTCTGTTGCTCCAAAGACCACATACTACACACACCAAACATGTTTCCTACTTTCCCTATCGGCAATTACCAAGATACAAAGATAATGAATTACATAAACTCACACAAAGAAATTAAACAATAGAACGATATACATTCAAAATTTAATACATACTAAGGCAAAAACTGGATGCTAATGTCACACCTTCTCAAAACACAACACGGCTATGACAACATACAATGTAAGTTCACTTTTCCACATTGTCTCCAAGAGACTGTAAACATTCCTCGGAACGCTCAACCATCTTTTCCATTCCGGTAACATAGAAACCTCCTCTACGTTTTGTAGCCATATAGAAACAGCCGCTTTTACCTCATAATCGTATCGAAATCTTTGTCGTTGGCGTCATCCTCCATCCCGACTCAGCGCCATGTGACTTTCATCTTTTCGGTAAGCTCAAAACGGTTCTCGGTGGACTTCGATTTCGAAACGATGAGAAGGTTACTGAACGCTGCAGGAGATATCTAAGAATGTGGAATCGAATAGTTGGTTGACAGTTTCGAGAAATCTTTATGGTCTCTTGGAGACTACTTGGAAAAGTGAAATTACTTTTCATGTGGTCAAAATGTTCAAATGTTTGTAAAGTCTATGGGACTTAACTACGGGGTCATCAGTCCCTAAACTTACAAACTACTTATGAACTACTTACAACTAAGGACGGCACAAATATCCATACCCGAGGGGGCATTCGAACCCCCGACCCTAATGGCCGTGCGGACCGTGACTGGGGTGCCTCAATCCCCTCGGCCACCGCGGCCGGCTCATGTGCTCATAGCCGTATTGCTTTTGCGTAGGTGTTTTAATAAATTGCCACAACGTGGAAGTGCAGCTTACTTTTTGACCTGCCCTCGCACATGCTGGAAACCATTTTTTGAGAGATCCTCCAAAATCGCCTCCGCAGCTCTTACCACTGCTTCTGATGACGGATAACGCCCCCCCCCCCACGAAGGCGTTTCTTCATGTTAGGGATAGAAAAAAGTCACTTGTGGCCAAAACCGAACTCTACGGAAGGTGAGGGATGCACTTCACATTGATTTTTGCAAGATATTTAGCAAAAACATAAGCAACATGAGGCCACGCATTGTCGTGGTGCAGCATCCTGCTTGCTTCAAGGAAATGCGGTCTTTTGTACATAATATGGATTTTCAATGTTTTCAGGGTGAATAAAAATTAAATGTTTGTAAATCTGTGGGACTTAACTATTGTGGTTATCAGTCCCTAGGCTTCGAAAATACACTCTCACGCATAAGAACGGCAACCCACATCCCCTTGAACCTGTTTACTGTATACGTCTCCCTCTGCGATTTTTACCCCACGCACTTTTCTCCAATGCTAAATTCGTGATTCCTTGATGTCTAAGAATGTTTCCCACAAACCGAACACTTTTTTTTAGTAAAGGTATGCCATAAATTTGTTTTCACTCCAGTTCTCAAATGTTCAAATGTATGTAAATCTAAATAACTTAACTACGTCGGTTATTAGTCCCTACTCTTACGAACTACTTACACTAACTTATAGTAACTTATGCTAAGGACAACGCAAATACCCTTGTACGAGGGAGGAATCGAACCCCCGACGGCGAACGGCCGCGCGAACCGCAGCTGAGCGCCTTAGTGCGCACGGCTATTCTGACACGGCGATGTTAACCGGCCAAGTGCCTGCTGGCTAACACAGAATTTGAGAAATTGGCTTAGGCATGGGAGATCACAAGAATTGTAACGAATCTAAAATTTGCTCGATTTTTGTCTCTACTCTTACAACGCTAGTTAGAATTCGTATGATGATGTTGCAGAGAAGGAAACTACTGGACATTAAAACTGCTACACCAAGAAGATATTAAGATGATAAACGGGTATTCATTGGACAAATATACTAGAACTGACATGTGATTGCATATTGGATGCATACATCCTGAGAAATCAGTACCCAGAACAACCGCCACTGACCGAAATAACGGCTTTGATACGCCTGGGCATTGAATCAAACAGAACTTAGATGGCAAGTACTGATGTCCATGAAGCTTCAAAACGATACCACAGTTCATCAGGAGTAGTGACTGGCGTATTGTGACGAGCCAGTTGCTCGGCCACCATTGACCAGACATGTTCATTTGGTGAGAGATCTGGAGAATGTGCTAGCCAGGGCAGCTGTCTAACACTTTCCGTATCCAGAAAGGCCCGTACAGGACCTGCAACATGCGGTTGTGCATTATCCTGCTGAAATGTAGGGTTCCGCAAGGATAGAATGAAGGGTAGAGCCACGGGTCGTAAGACATCTGAATTGTAACGGCCACTGTTCAAAGTACCGTCAATATGAACAAGAGGTGACCGAGACATGTAACCAATGGTACACCATACCATTATGCCGGGTGATACGCCAGTATGGAGATGACGAATACATGCTTCCAACGTGCGTTCACCGCGATGTGGCCAAACACGGATGTGACCATCATGATGCTGTAAACAGAACCTGGATTCATCCGAAAAAGTTACGTTTGCCATTCGGGCACCCAGCTTCATCGTTGCGCACACCATCACAGGCGCATCTGTTTGTGATCCAGCGTCAAGGGTAACCACAGGCATGGTCTCTGAGCTAATAGTCCTTGCTACTGCAAACGTCGTCTAACTGTTGGTGCAGATTATTGTTGTCTTGCAAACGTCCTTGTCTGTTGACTCAGGGATGGAGATGTGGCTGCACGATCCACTACAGCCATCCGGGTAAGATGCGAGTCATCTCGACTACTAGTGATACGAGACCGTTGGGATCCAGCACGGCGTTCTGTATTGCCCTCCTGAACCCCTGGTTCCATATTCTGCTAACAGTCATTGGATCGCGGCCAACGCGATACGATACGATACGATAAACCGCAGCCGGCCGCGGTGGCCGAGGTGACTGAGGAGCTCCAGTCACGGTTAGCACGGCCACTACGGTCGGGGGTGGATATTTGTGCCGTCCTAGTTCGTAAGTAGTTCATAAGTAGTTTGTAAGTTTAGGAACTGATGACCCCGTAGTTTAAGTCCCATAGACTTTACAAACATTTGAACATTTGATAAACCGCAATCGCGATAGACTACAATCTGACCTTTATCAAAGTCGGAAACTTGATGGTACACGAGGCATCACAAAAAAACTTTCACCAGGGAACGGCGGTCAACTGGTGTTTATGTATGAGAAATCGGTTGGAAACTTTCCTCATATCAGCACGTTGTAGGTGCCACCACCGGTGCAAATCTTGTGTGAATGCTCTGAAAAACTAATATTTTGCATATCACAGCATCTTTATCCTGCCGTTTATTTAGCGTCTGTAGCACGTCATCTTCGTGGTGTAGCAATTTTAATGCCCAGGGTTGTATATGTAGAAGTAGCGGTCTCATTTACGTGTGTTGCCATAGACACTAGCTGTTGCCGTTTCACCGTGACACGTAGTATGTCATTTTAATTACCTTTACGCGTGATGTACCAATGTCTGACGTGTTTGAGAGTCGTATCATGCCCAGTTACGACATTTCAATGCAGTCCATTCCTAAAATGGGACAACGCTCGACCAGGTTGTGCACACATTAGTGTTGAGGGGGGCGGGTCTGTATTATTGCGGCGAGGTAATGAACGGATAATTACTGTAATTACACAGCGGGGAACAGGCGGGATGGGGCGGCTCCGGCGGCTGTTTGATAAGCGACACAGCCCGCCGAATGGCCTGGTTACAACGGCGCTGTGCCTGCACGCTAGCCACTGCTCCACGATAAACGACGTCCACCTGCAGGACGGGGCACACTAATCAGGAAAGAGACTTTTAGCTTTTCATGTTGATATAGTACTTGGGGAACGACGATGCTGTACACTGTCTCCGCGCCAGAGCCTCCCACTGTTATAGTCAGAAATAACTGAGGACGTAGGAGAAACACAGTCTAAAGGCTAGTCTCCACAGCGATTCCAGGTTCCGACACTCGTTGCATGTAATGAGTTGCACGCAGTTGGTTTCGTGTATGTCTCTAGAAACGGCACCAAAACTGTACACTTCGTTGTCTTTTCTTAGTGCCGTAGTCGTAGTAAAATAAATGTTTTGGCAGCTGTAAGAGTTGCGACGGAGCTATTATGTGAAGTCACTTTGTAAGACTAAACATAAAAAAAGAAAAGTGTTTAGCTTGGTGGATGCATTAAGAAATGACGTTAGCTCGGTTGGCAGGCGACTTTGCTGAAAGAGATTGTGGTTGAAGACCCAAGAAATTATTTTAATCATCTCGGCATGTCAACAAAGCAGTTTACGTTTTATTTAAAAGTAGTTAGTAATGCAATAAGGAAACAAGATACTCTTATGCTTCAAGTATTGTTACAGGAAAAAAATAATCAAATGTCTGTTCAAAAATGTTCAAATGTTTGTATATCTATTGGACCAAACTGCGTGGTCACCAGTCCGTACCTTACAAAGTACTTAAACCTAGGCAAACTAACCTAAGGACAAACACACACACCCATGCCCCAGGGAGGACTCGAACCTCCACGGCGAGCAACCGTGCGCTCCGCAGCGAGACGCTTTAGACCACTCGGCTACTCCACCGCGGCTCAAATGTTTGTAAATCTATCGGACTCAACTGCTGAGTTATTAGTCCGTAGCTTACAAACTATTTAAACTAAGGTAAACTAACCTAAGAACAACACAAACAACCCGAGGGGGGACTCGAACCCCAGATGGGGTTCTCGACGCCGTTGTTCTCGATGGCGAGTGTGAATTTTCGTGAATTTCTGTTGAGTAAATTTAGAGGGCCGGAATTTGAAGCTGAGTGTAGTACGATCTTGCTGCCGCCTACTTGCATTTCGCGTAGTGATCACAAAGACAAGATAAGAGAAATTAGGGCTCGTACGGAGGGATATAAGCATTCTTTTTTCCCTCGTTCTATTTGGGAGTGGATTAGGAAATGAAATGTCTAGTAGTGGTACAGTGTACCCTCCACCACGCACCTTACGGTGAATTGCCAAGTATGTGTGTAGATGTAGATGTAGATGGCGAACGGCCGCAAGCACTGCAGCACGGCGCCCCATTGCGCATGGCTCATTCGCCGCGGTCATTGTCACCAAAACTGAAATTAAAAATTACATTACGTTTCTCGGCAAGTGGGAATTCATATTCGTCTCTACAATATCTGCATCGGGTTCCGAAACCCTCAACTGGTTAACCAGGAGGATGTGGACAGTGGAGTTTTCTAGCTAGGAACATGGAGAAGTACAAATGCTGCCGGACTACTTGGTGTAACTCTGCATGCCGGCACCCATAATTATTCAAAGCAGGTTGCCTTAAGAAAATAATGGTTAGCTAACCTCTTTGTTGCAGAGGTGTCTGTATCATGGCGATATCATTATATTTAAAAATATCTACAAAGAACAATATTACTCTAAAACACTGTCACGTTTTAAACAAATATTCTAAAATAAAGAAGTCGCACTGACGTGTTTTACGGCCCACTTTAGATTTGTAGTTTAATAAGTTTTTGCAATTTTTTGGACAAAAATAATAATCTAAATAATAAAAAATTTATTAAAAAGAGTGTCTGATATCTTTTTAAGAAAAAAAAAAAAAAAAAAAAATTAGGTAATAATTTTGTTTCGAACCACTGACCTTCAGCGTCACAGTCTAACGCATTGCCTACTACGCTACGGACAACAGTTATAAGTTGCGTTCTTTAATTTCATATTATTGATGGCCGTCGTTAACTGATGGTAATATTGCATTTGTAGACACTAGATTATCATTTATCGTTCGAAGAACGACGAGTTAATTCTTCAGTGCGCCATTGCTTTTAAATTCAAATGTTCAAATGTTTGTTAAGCTTATGGGACTTAACTACGGGGTTATCAGTCCCTAAACGTACAAACTACTTATGAACTACTTACGAACTAGGACGGCACAAATATCCATGCCCGAAGGGGGATTCGAACCCCCGACCGTAGTGGCCGTGCTGACTATGACTGGAGCACCTCAGTCACCTCGGCCACCGCGGCCGGCTGCTTTTAAATAGCAACGTGTAAGTTACAATAAGAAAATCATCAAATACGCAACGCAAGATGGCGTATGCCACAGAGATTTCTGTGCGAGGATTGTCACGTGACATCTGCGAACGGCTGGTTTTCGTTAATTCAATGGAGGGTGTCAAAACTCCATTATTTTGGCAAATATCTATCAAGGGATACGAGATATGGAAAAAACATAAGGGAACAAAGTTGTAGAGAAACTTCGTTTAGCCGGCCGCTGTGGCCGAGGGGACTGGGGCGCTCCAGTCACGGTCTGCACGGCCACTACGGTCGGGGGTTCGAATCCCCCCTCGGGCATGAATGTTTGTGCCGTCCTAGTTCGTAAGTAGTTCATAAGTAGTTTGTAAGTTTAGGGACTGATGACCCCGTAGTTAAGTCCCTTAAGCTTAACAAACATTTGATTTGAAACTTCGTTTATTCAATTTTCGCGTCAGATGAATGGTTTATTTGCAATTAAAATTACATTACAAACGGCATTTTTTTTGTATTACTAACGTATTTCTTGTCCGAAATATTTCAAAAAGCGAGGTTCTGATCTCTGGTAGCCAACAAATATATCTAAAATTTGGTGCCGATTGGTTGAACGATTCGACCTAAAACGTGGAAACACGTTACAGCCAGGCAGACATCGTCAAATCGCCGTATTTTTGCAAATATCACTGCAACGATGCAAGATATGAAAAAAAAAAAAAAATAAAATAAAAAAAAATAAAAAAAATAAAATAAAAAACATAATACAGCGAAGTTGTAGAGAATTTTCCCCTCTACCAATTAGGACATTAAATTTTCTAGTCAGATGAACGGTTCGTTTGCAATTACAATTATATTACAAACGGCTTTGTGTTTTTTTTTTCTTGTATTACTGCCGTATTTTTGGCCGAAAAATTTGAAAAAGGGAGCTTCACATATTTGTGTAGCCTTTTCTTCTGTGTTTTTTTTTTTTTTTTTAAGGTCTGTTAGTTCAAACCACAGGATTCCGGTCTTGTAAACTTGCGCTGGTCCACAGCAAGATGCTTTACTAGATTGTATTTTGCAAAGTTCTTTTGTATAGGTATTTCGAATTGAATGTATTTTAGTCTGAATATTACCTACCTTTAATCCATCAATATTTAAATCACGAATGATTGCTTCAAGAGCACCAACATGCCGCAGCCTTTTCCAGAAATCTTCATCATTAAATTTCCATAAACACCTATATATCGCATATATGTCCAAAAACCAAATAATTTCTTCCGTTCTTCGTTTCATAGTGTATTTTGTTGTATCTTGGTTATCATCCAACCAAAAACTGTATTCCAAAAGTTGGAAGGGGTCGAAAGTATTTTGTTTCGCCAAGGAGTTGCGCGCACGCCAGCCGCGCATGCGCACTGGCCCGTTGCGCAGTTTCATGAAACGTAGTGTCTTCGTGTATACCAGACTTAACATGTACACTCACGACACTCCCACTGAGTTTTGTTAGCCGGCCGCAGTGGCCGAGGGGACTAAGGCGCTCCAGTCACGGTCTGCACGGCCACTACGGTCGGGGGTTCGAATACCCCCTCGGGCATGGATATTTGTGCCGTTCTAGCTCGTAAGTAGTTCATAAGTAGTTTGTAAGTTTAGGGACTGATTACCCCGCAGTTAAGTCCCATAGACTATACAAACATTCGAATTAGAGTTTTGTTATATACTGCGACAGTAGCGCTTCAAGCGGCAGGCAAGCTTCATGTCTGAATACGATATTGGATGAGTGCGAAATGTATCGTTTATATATTTTTTAACATACCTGAAACTGACACGGTTCGACGTATTACTGTTGGTTATGCGGTGTTAAGATAACAACGTAACGGCAACCAAGATATTGATGTAATTTGGAATACAAATGTATTGTGAGCCACAGTTGCTTGTTGAAAAGATTTCTTTTAAAATATCATATTCAACAAGCAACTGTGACTTGGAATACACTTGTATTCCCTATTACATAAATTATTCCAGTTGCACTTCTAACTGAAATTACATCAGATTATATTAAGCAAGATATTGGTAATAACAAAAAGTTGCTGCAGAGATAGAAGATGTTGATTTATATTTACCAAACGAAATACACAAGCAGTTGTGTTCCCGTGGTGTAGAGAGCAGGTAGTGCAATGCAGTAAACGCGTGACTTACCCCAAGCTATGGCATGGAGAGGCATGGAGAGAGTGCTGGCTGCAGCTACTCGAGTCGCCCAAAGTATCGCCCAATGCGCTCGGCCGCTCCGACCTGTTAACTCCGGTTAACAATCCGTCGAGACAGGAGACATATCAGCTGCAAGGCACCTTGGACGCAGAAAGAGAACTCTCAATATCGACATAAACAGTCCGAAATCGCCTTCGTGAATGTGGCCTCTACGAATCGAGACCTACGGTGTGTGTATTATTAAAACTGTGAGACAGTTTATCCCACAGAAACTGGGCGGAGGAATATGAGGGCTGCAGTAGTGAGAGTAGTGACCAAAGGCGCTGCGTTCTGTTCACATTTGCGTCAATATTTTGTGTTCAGCCGGACAATCGCCTTTCCCTCATGTGGAGAGAACGTGGAACGCTGAAGACGATGTGTCGCCGGGCCACTTGATGAAGAAGCGGTAACTCCAAAGTACTTCGGCCGTCAGGGGCGCCTCGTCTTGCTGTCTCTGTGCATGCTCCACGCGCCGCCAATGGGAAGAAGATAGCTCGGCTAGATAGGCCGGCACACCACAGCCACGACAGTCGGTAGGACGTTAGTCTACGAGCCATTCTACGAGTTAGTACAAGGCAGACCTTGGACTGCTACATTTCCAGGAGATTCATCTACAGCTAGCAGCAGTCTACGTTAGCACAAGCTGGAACACTACTGTTCACTACTGTAGAAATGAAGCGTCATCAGAACTGTATAACACAATCACAACTCTCAAAGTATGTGTGATCTAATCGCTCCTTTCAGTAGCAGACCATGTCCACAGTCCTTGCTAGAGTCGGCGTCACATACGAAGGTGGCCCAGTCTTCAGCCGTTCTGCGCATCCCTCTTCATTACTTCACTGGCAGCCAATAGTATTCATAGTCTAGGCGCGTGGCTGTCCGTGGGTAACGCAATGTTTCTACCGTAGGCTCAACTGTTGGCGCTCTGCCGTAGCTCCTCCCTTCCTCGCTTCCCATATAGCTCCACCTCTATGCGTGCAAGCGCCTTCTTAGATGACGCCAACTATAGTCACTGGCTACCTCCAGTTTGCAGTAGCCCACCTCGGAGACACAAAATAACAATCGTGCTTATGTTCAAGAAACATCACCATAATGGTATTGGACGAATGGTGCGGTCATGAGTCAATATTAGCGATCGTAACGACCACTATGTCGTTTAGAACTGCACTTTTAATGCTGACGTTTGACCTTCTGTTGTGCCCTACGCTGGTCGCATAGGGTTGGTTGACGATAACGCTCGACCCTACTGAACTACACATATGAACAATATGCTTGATGCTGAGAGAATTTAACAAAATGCACTGGCCACCTCGTTCACTAGACTGAACCCTGATTGAGCATATCTGGGATGCCTATGGCAGATGCATTGCAGCCCTTCCACAATAGTCGCAGAGCTGGATAGTGCACTGAAATTACAATTGTAATCAACATTTGAATAAAATACGTTGCCATATGTGTATTATTATATTTCATATAATAAAGAATACAAGTGTATTCTAAGCCACAGTAGCTTGTTAAAAAAAAGGAAATTTATTAATACTTCATGTGTAATGCACAACCAGTTTCGATGCACTATGGCATCATATCCAAGTGCTCCACAGTAAAGAAATGTTTTATAAAAGTACAAAGTATAGACAAAAAGCAAGATACATTACAATTTTGGAAATGATCAAAAGAGTGTTACAACACAATAAATTGTGTACCATCTTTCTTTCTATTATGTAACTGGTACTGCAGAGTTATATTTAAAAAAAATACCTCCCCTTGTTTATATATATTTATAAAATTGAATAAGAGTAAAAAATTGATAATTACCTACAAGTCAGATTGTTCCAATCAAGAAAAATAGTCAAGCAATTTTCGTCACATTGATAGTGCTGTAAAAGGAGCTCCATATGTTTATCTGTAATTAAGTACAAAGTACTATTTAAAATGCTGAGAGTAACTAACATAACTCATTTTTGCATGTGAAATTACTTTCATACCTAAGCAGGCTGAACATACATTCAACAGTAATTGTAACACAGTGTAAAACCACACTGTTTTCAGCTCATAAGTAATATCTTTCATTGGTAACAATTAGTAGAAGACTGACCAGATAATTTGCAGCTATACATATTTATAATATAAGCCACCAGATAGCACCACCGTTCTACAAGCTTTTGTTAACAATGTAATTCTGGTTTTAAACCCTAGATGGCACTCTCTTACAGTTTTAATACATGTTTACGTTTGTGCCCTAAAACTATTATTTCCGTGTCCACATACGTTCACAAATCGTTTAGTAAAAACAGTAATAATAATAATATGGAGAAGTAAGCCGGCCGCGGTGGCCGAGGTGACTGAGGCGCTCCAGTCACGGTCTGCACGGCCACTACGGTCGGGGGTTCGAATCCCCCCTCGGGCATTGATATTTGTGCCGTCCTAGTTCGTAAGTAGTTCATAAGTAGTTTGTAAGTTTAGGGACTGATGACCCCGTAGACTCTACAGACATCTGAACATATTGGAGAAGTAAGTGCATATAATGCGGATTATATCATAATATATAAATTTACGAATTATACTTCTTCAAATTCTTGGCATTGGTAAATTTTTTTATCACATGCAAAACCTATAAATTTACGAATTATAACAGTACGCCTCGGTTGCACAGTGGTTGAGTGCCAGACTACAAACCCAAAGGTCGCGAGTTCGATCCCCGCCAGGTCCTAGGATTTTTATCTGTCACTTTCCACTTCTTTCACCTCTGGCAGTATTGCTCATGTGAAAAATACCGAGTAGCACCATGGTTCGGAACCCACGTTAAACTGTAGGTCCCCCTATAACTGGCTGGGTAAGTCAGTTCGAAGGTTGGAGAAAGGCAACGGCATACCACCTCCAAACAGGACCATGCCTAGTAAAGCACTGTGGTGTTCAAACCAATCTTCGGATTGTTCACTGCTTTACCTTTTACATCAAAATCTTGACATATATTCATTGCTTTATTACATGCTAAACAGACGTTACATGTTCATCATGCGTAATTTGTGATTACATTTGCGCGCGCACGCACATGCGCATGTTTGTGTGTGTGTGTGTGTGCGAGCGTGTGTGTGTGTGTGTGTGTGCGCAAACTATTTCTTTTGATCACTGATCGCCTCACAGTTGAGCTTCCACAACCCATCCACGCACACGCGTGCACGTACACTCTCTCTGTCTGTCTGTATCTCTCTATCTCTCTCTTTCTCTCTCTCTCTCTCTCTCTCTCTCTCTCTCTCTCTCACACACACACACACACACACACACACACACACTCACACAGACATAGACACACACACAGAGATTGTTATTCTCATACGTCGGTGTGAGTAACGTGCGGCCTCGGTATAAATGGTGTGTGATGTGTACTTTGGGCCCCTGTGTCGCGCCTTGTGGAACCGCCCGCTGCGCTTTTGCTGCTCGCTCGCGGCCGTGTGGGAACACGCTCGCTGTCGACCAGCCCTCGCGGCTGCCAGCCGCACGGCCCGGCTACACGCCGCCGCATCCATCACCCGCGCCGGCCGACAGTGGCGAGCGAATATATTAAAAAGCGCGCCGCTCTTTTGTTTGCAAGTGGCGGCTCGGCGGCGGCGATCGCTCCCGCGGGTGGCGGCGCTGTCTGCAGTAGCCGCCGGAAACATTTTAATTGGCCGCTACCGCGACATATGACGCTGTCACACCCACGGTTGACTCTCCTCACGTTACGAACACATCACCGGACAGCAGCGGCAGATCGTCCTGCAGCGAAGATTCTCTCACTGCGTTTGCAAACAAATAAATGTATCTGACTTTCTAAACTACTGTTAGCGGACACTTTCCAGCTATATCTGACACTGCAGAGGATTTAGAAAAATAAATCAAGCCACAAAAACTTATTACATTTCGCGTGCATGTTCTCGACCGATGTACAGGATGATGCTTTCAAAAATCAAATGTTTGCAGAGACTGTGGGACTTTACAACGGGGTCATCAGTCCCTAAACTTACAAACTACTTATGAACTAGCTAATCCAAAGGACGACACAAATATCCATGCCCTAGGGGGGATTTGAATCCCCGACCGTAGTGGCCGTGCAGACCTGACAGGAGCGCCTCAGTCCCCCTCCCCTTTTTTTTACAAAAATTAAACGTTCTTCTTTAAAAGGAAACTAACGCCTGACAGCGTTTAAAGCAGTGCTACATTTTAACAAAACAAAAGCAAACTTCTAGAGAGGGGGGAGCTGCGCAGTGCCGCGGCTACAGGCGTCCGGCGGCAGGCGTCTGCCCGCCCCCACAACCCACCATTACTATATCCAGTAGACTGTTTGCTTTTTATTAAAAACAATTGTTTTCTAAAAAAAATTTAAGTAAAACTATTGCATCTTTAAATGGCGAAAGTAGCAGTAATTGCAGTTCGAAGACAAAGTTTTTTTTTTAAATCCAATTCCAACCTTTTCAAATGCTACATTAAGCATGTTGCTAAACTGTTTTTTTCTCATCAATGCTGCGGATGATTCTCCATCTCGCAGTGTTCATGTACGATTCAAAGCTTATGAGGCTGTCTTCTGCAGGTCCATGGAATATGTTGTGAACATTATTACCGAGAAGCCATATAATTGTGTTGTTCTTTGTTTTCGGGTAAAAACTTATTTCCGGCCACATTATAATGTTTGAAGTGTAACTGGTTTCGGAGGTTCTTGATAGTACTGCTATTCGTTTCCTCACCCAATTCCAGTTATAGGTATGTCCGCTACAAGTGAAGCTGTGGATTATGGTGTGCAGCAGTCCACATTTTCTGCACTTGTCTGTATCACTTTTTCCGATGCGATGGAGCTTTTCGTTTGTTGCTATTGTCTGGTTGACGACTTTGTACCAGGTGGACGCAACCTCTGACGTGTGGATTTTAAGGCTGATGTGTCCCCTCGGCAACCGCGGCCGGCATGATGTTTCCACCGTGTACAAACTCTAGGGACTGATCGAGAAGAGGATACGAAACAAATAGGGTCTAATGAACTTATGTCAGCAAATACATAGTTTCCATGATTGAGACCACTTGTTTAATCGTACTTTATTACACAGACTGCGTTCTAATACGCACTGTACCAATGCAGTTTCAGTATGTGTCAAAGTGCCCCAACGTTTGCCCATTCATGACGCTTTTGACACACGAGCGCTAAAATCTGAGTGGTAACAACACAGCGTGAATACATCCTCCACTGTTTCCACGTCTAGATTAGGATCGAAATACACGATATATCTGAGACTGCCCCATGACCAGAAATCACATAAGTCAAGATCAGGAGATCGAGCAAAAAAAAAAAAAAAAAAAAGGGGGGGGGGGGGGCAGAGATTAGAGATTAGTTTTTAACGCCCCGTCGACAGCGTGGTCATTAGGGGCGGAGCTCACGCTCGAATTTTTGGGTAAGGATATCGGCCGTGCCCTTTGAAAGGAAACATCGCGGCATTTACCTGGAATGATTTAGGGATATCACGGAAAACCTAAATCTGGATGGCCGAAGGTGGATTTGAACCACTATCATCCCGAATGCGAGTCCAGTGTGTTACCACTGCGCCACCTCGCTCGATAGGTGAACGAGCAGGCCGCATAACTGGATCCACTAGTCCGATCCAATGACCATGGAGCAGAAACGTCCTGACGTTGACAGCGAAGCGGGCTGGAGACCTATCAATGGCACATTGTGAAATGTTCAAATGTTTGTAAATCTATCGGACGAAACTGCGTGGTCATCAGACTGTAGCTTAAAAACTACTTACACTAAGGTAAACTAACCTAGGGACAAACACACACACACACACACATACATAAATACCCCGGGGAGGATTCGAACCTCCGACGGAGAGCAACCGCGCGCTCCGCAGCGAAGCGGCTTAGAACGCTCGGCTACTCCACCGCGGCACACATTGTGAGGAATCCTGGAACACTGTATGTGTGGTCCGATATAGATTTCGGTACCAAATTTCGAAGTCTAAGGCTGATCCAGGAATAGATATGTACTCTAACCATATCATATTGCTTATGAATATTGTAAGAAAGGAACGAGATGCGCCTGGATAACTTCGAGGATCCTGAAGTAGTTCAGCATTTCAGAGGGAGCAATACGTAACTTACAAAGCCGTCACCGCTGACCACTACATCAGTCTCCACGCACACACGTGCAGCTTATCAAGAAGTAGAGCCGTACTACACCGCCGTCGTGAGGGAGGTTGTTGCTGCAGTTTTGGTGACTGTTTACAAAAAAAGAAAAGTCAAATGTTTGTAAAGCTTATGGGAATTAACTACGGGGTCATCAGTCCTTAAACTTACAAACTACTTATGAACTACTTACGAACTAGGACGACACAAATATCCATGCCCGAGGGGGGATTCGAACCCCCGACCGTAGTGGCCGCGCAGACCGTGACTGTAGCGCCTCAGTCCCGTGGGCCACCGCGGCCGGCGGTGACTGTTTACACTCTGGAGGTTTGCCGATATCAGCATATTGAGGGGGCTAGGCAGTTCACCATGTCTGCCTGTTGTGAGGGCCCTCTATCGTATCAGGGGCCGCTACCACAGGAAGATCAAAATGTTTGTAGAGTCTATGGGACTTAACTACGGGGTCATCAGTCCTTAAATGTATAAACTACTTATGAACTAGTTAATATTAAAGACGGTACAAACATCCATGCCCGGGGATATTCGAACCTCCGACCGCAGCGGCCGTGCAGACCGTGACTGGCATGCCGCAGACCACTCGGCCATCGCGGCCGGCCCACAGGAAGTACTCAGGTTTACGTGCAAAAATAAAGGAAATGAGATTATTAGCATTTTATGTACTCTGTGCTTTGCACACTTTAAGCCTCTTAGCTATAATTAGTGCACAGGAATTCTTAGAAACTGTCTTTTATTTATTTTTCTTTTTTCTTCTTTTAAGCAATGTTTGGTTTCTTCTGTAGATTTTACTTACAGTTGGCATATTCTTATGATGAATAATACGCCGAATTAAGACATTATGTAGTACTGGATAGTCGTGGGTTAGGCAGCAATGTCAGCTGTTAGACACCATTTCGATACGATTTATATGTAACTTCAAGAGATTGCTACAACATAGAAGAAAAGGCAGAGACAAGAAATGAAACAGAGCTTAGATGGTTCTGAAGATTAGAAAGCTGGAGACGGCGATATTAACAGCGTTCAAGAATGACCTGTTATCTTTAAATGAAACAAATAACACATATTTGCAAGAGCCAGAAGGTTACTTAATTAACGGCTGGCAAGCACTGGAACCACTGATTACATTTTTCAGTCATAACAGGAAGAATTTCGATGAATTTGAAAACCAGTGAACATGTACATAAACAGTTGAAAGGGAGTTTACAAGGGGTAACTATAAGATACCTGCTATGGGAAGGTATACATTTCATATTCAAATGTACCGCGAATTTCAAATGTTCAAATGTTTGTTAAGCTTATGGGACTTAACTACGGGGTCATCAGTCCCTAAACTTACAAACTACTTAACAACTACCTTATACTAAGGACGGCACAAATATCCATACCCGACGGGGGATTCGAACCCCCGACCGTAGTGGCCGTGCACACCGTGACTGGAGCGCCTCAGTTCCCTCGGCCATCGCGGCCGGCCGCGAATTTGAGACCAGTGTCAAGCTAGTCAGGCATGGGACATTTATCTTTGGCTGCAGGCTTATTTTTCGATGGCAGTACTATCGGTATTGGTGGTAGTATTGTTGCTGGGAAGTAAGGTTGTCATTATTTGGAGGGCAGACTTTGCTAGGCGCGCGGATGAGATTGCAGAAACTTGGGGACCATGGTTGTGTGCAGTTGTGTTCTGACGGGATAGCGGAGGAGATGAGTTTTTGTGACTAGAATGCTGAGCCAAGCTGTTGGTTTAAGATATGGAGACGAAAGGTATAGATGACGTAGGAGAAACGATCTTTTGAAGTTTTTCATGAAACACTTGCCATTTATCTATGGCACAATTTCACATTGTTAGGCTGAACTAATGGTAACAGTAACTGTCGGGAAAGAACTTGCTGTTAGCTTGTGGTCTCACGATTCATGCTAGGGACACCTTTCTGTGTTAGGAAAAGTATTTATTGTAACAGTTTAGTTTTCAAATTGCGTTTTTTTATGAATTAGGAATTTCATGGGTAGTGTTCTTGAAATATGTTATTGTTGTGACATTGTGTAAATCCAGTTAAATTTATTATCAGTAAAGAAATGTTTATTTTTGTTTAAAAATAATTTTGTAGGCAGATTAAATCTTTGAATTATATTTTTCTCTGAAAGATTTTAAAATCATAAACATGACACTGTTGGTAATTTTCATGGGTTACATCACTCGAACATTAGTTCGAGTTTCTTAAACAGATTTCCAGTTTATCCCTCCTTACATTTTTATTAAAGGTCCATAGATGTTTTCTGTAGTTAGCTATCCAGTAGTTAGTACGGCAGGAAGCAGTTTTGTGTTGCGCAGATTTATGCAGTTAGTGAAGGTGGGACAGAATCAGTATTTGTCAAGCTTACAGTTCAGTAGGTAAATGTTGTAGAGTCTATGGGACTTAACTACGGGGTCATCAGTCCTTAAACTTACAAACTACTTATGAACTACTTACAACTAAGGACGGCACAAATATCCATGCCCGAGGAGGGATTCGAACCCCCGACCGTAGTGGCCGTACGGACCGAGACTGGAGCGCCTCAATCCCCTCGGCCACCGCGGCCGGCACAGTTCAGTAGGACAATCCATACAGTGTTCAGGTTAACATGTGTTTGCACTGAGTCAGATTGCTTTGATAAATATTGTATTCGTTACATTCCGTTAAAGATTGTTAGTTCAGTCAGAAACAAGTTTTTACGTCCAGAATTATTAACACAGTGATTTTTATTATCAGTAATTTTCAGACAGTTAACTTTATTACGACATTTTCATACAGAAACAATTAGCAGTTTGTGTCTCATTATAATAAACATTACTCAGTCAGATAGGTTTTGCAATACCTTTACATTCACATAGATTACAGTTAAAAATACGCAGTCAGATTAACATAACCTTGTACAAAGGCATTCAGCTAGAACAAGTCCAAACACACAGCAGACGGAAATTTTGTAAGAGAGATGGGGAAGCGAGGAACTTACAGTAAATAATTTTATCGTGTGAAGTGGTATGACCAGTGCAAGCATAAGGATAGATAAATGCGAAATCAGGAATGTCTGGGTTGGGTTTCCTTACATTTAATATTTCGATTATCTAATGTTTGCTAAATATCAATAGGAAATACACAATGACAACATTTTAAATGGCAAACATGAGATAATCAGAAGCTTGCCAAAAGGCGTGACTTTTAAACCCATTGAAAGAAAAGCAAGTATAATTAAAAATTTAAGAAAATACTTCATTTAATTTACATCAAAAAACTTCACAAGGGGAGACAAGCAGTTTATCATGACTTGGCCTTATGGGCACATATTAACAGTTTCAGAAATAAAATGAATGCAGAATAAATTCAAGGTGAAAGCCAATTAACCTGAAGAAGTAGCCCCTATCAGCAAAAGACAATAAACATGACATCAAGGCGCAATTTCATAATTAAACTTGCCTATAGGGCACAATTTCTAATAGCAACAACAAAGAATTACAATGGTAAGTTTACAGGCGCTTAAGAGCAAGGTTCTGGTAGGTTTTTGCCAATAACAATGAGATAAAATGTTAAGTGCAAACAACACTTTCAATCATCTGGCCTGAAGAAACCAGTCAATATGACAACCATAATTTGCAACTTAAAATTAATCAACAATTAAGAACCAACACCAGTAGGCTAATGCAACAAACAAGACAATGAAGTTTAAAAGCTTTGAATAACATTTATAAAAGTTTAGATGAAAGGTATTAGACACTTCACCCGTCTCGAACGACCAAGCTGTCGACGGGACGTTAAACCCTAAGCATCCATCCATCATCGACACTTCACCAAAACATTTTTTAAAAAATTTTATTATATTTTTGAACAAGAAAGATTCCAGTTAAACAGGCCTGATGGGTACAATTTAAAAAAAAGGACAACAACAGCAGTTTACATTTCAAATTACAGCTTTGTTAACAGACCATAGTAATTAACTGCCAAGGGAAACCACAGTAGATGTAGCACACACCTTTAGCAAATAAGAATATGCTGAACAAGCAGAGCTCACAGACAAACGACCTCCCAAAGAAGAAACAATTTGGTGAGCAATGAATATTAGACATAGCAAATATGGGGAAACACTAATGAAAGTCCAATTTCAGCAAACTCGTAGCAGCAATGTTTTCCCCAGCAAGAGAACGGTGATGCGCCACGAAAGGAAGGAAAAGAAAAGGATACGGTTTACGGAGTGCCCGAAGGCATTAAGGAACTACAGCCTAAACGCGAAAAGAACCTCTAAATCATCACAATATCGCCCAAAACTACCACTACGCGTTGGTGTAATCTACCCGTTGAAGAAACTCACTCCACCTACGATTACGGCTTCCCCCCCTCCCTCCCAGACGGACCACACGAGGTAACAGTCTGATAATTTTTACCCGGCTAAGCCCCAGAGGCACTTAAGTATTTTGAGATCAGAAAATAGCAGTTAAGAAACCATGTACGATTAAATTTCACGGGCGAGTAGCCCTTCATTTAATAGAAGAACACGTTGCTATCAAAGCTCAAAACTGTTCCAATGCACAAATGTTTGTAAATCTATCGGACTCAAGTACGTGGTTATTAGTCCGTAGCTTCCAAACTACTTAAACTAAGGTAAACTAACCTAAGGACAAGTCAAACACCCATTCGCGATGGGGGACTCGAACCCCCGACGGAGAAGCAGCACGGCACCCCAGTGTGCACGACTAAGCCACCGCGGCTTTATCAAACAACGACAACCACTATCGGTCATCAAAGTACATGCATCACAAGCACATTAGGCATTGAAAACCGCTGAGGCTCAGTTAACCACCCTAAACTAAGACGTGGACGCAAACACACGTAAGTACTTGCCAAACCAGGAGTCAAGGGCATCACTAACGCAAACAGACGTGGCAAAGCGGAGCAGCTACTTGACTTCCGAAATAGTTGTACATGACGTTCCAAGGCGACAGGATAGATTACTCGGAGATGGATGTGAGTCAATTTAATCCAAGTTGAAGAATCCGGAGAAGAATCTAGATCCCGGGAGACTCAAGTGCACATCAGGCTGCTGTGAATCCATTCATATAATTATATTTGTCGTATGATCATTACCTGATTTTATATGGATTTTTAGAATAATGTGTGTGGCTATATTGTATTTCAGTTGCAATCCGGGAGAGCCGCCCTTGCTCAGCCAAAAGCGCCGTTTCCGGTTTCCGAGCAGATTAGGAAAATTCTAATTAGCTGTATTCCATTCACTAGGTCCAAACTGTTAGCCAGCCGGCTGGGGAACCCAACAGCCTGACGAAACCCGCCTTTCACGTGGAAACAATCAGCTTCCCCCTGTATCGGTAATGTCACATCATCTCCACAGCTACTAATGACTTTCCAAGTAGCTAACGTACTCAACCATCATTTTAGGTGACGACAAGGTTTCCAACTCGTCTACAAAGAATTAAAGAAGAACTGACACAGCTGGTGCAATTAGAGATCGTATAATGTTTAAATAAACGAATTCTAGAAGATCCTATGGTTCTAACGTCAGATCGCTCCTACCATTTTTTCTTTTTTACTGGTCTATCCCTAGTTCTGTTCGTTGCGGACGTCGCTCATGTTTGTTCGTTCTTGTTTGATGTGCTCTTGGCTCAGCTTTTATATTACAGAGGGCGATGAGTCCCCTGCCCGGGCGCGCTGAGCCACGGCGTCCGGCTAACCTGAGCTAAACCGACGGATGCTGCAACTCCTTAAATTACTGATTCTTACATATACTTTGTAAAACTTCAAAGTCGATTTACTGGAGAATTTTTAGGAGTTGCGTCGAATAACCTTGACTGATTGTTATTTAAGTTCTGAACTACACGCATCACAAATGTAAATAAATTCTAAAATCCGATGCCCGTGTGGTCTCCTTGTTAGTTTTTGACATCAATTTAGTGCCGAAAATATGCACACCAAAAACATTTCGAGCAAGACATTTTTTGTTGTTAACACATAAGGAATTACACTGCGAAACCAAGTGTGCGAATTTCGCTTCGCCCTCTCTAATTTGTTGACCAAATAATACTGTCCGACACTACAGGACTGTACGTAGCATCTACATAATTATTTTCTCTATGCAGGAAACTATGTAAATAGTTAAACAGCGTAGGAATGGACTAGAGCCTTTCGCCTTGCTTGAAGCTAGTCTTCTGCTGAATATGCTTCAGTGTTGTTCTCAATGAGTTTGCGTGTTAGAATTGTTAAAACTTTCTAAATGTGAATCAGTATTCTCTTGTTTCTCTGCCCTTCCCTTTTTTCAGCTCCTCCGTAATCACAGTGAACGTATTTTACGTGCTGCTTTGTCAGGGACCCACTGTGCAGAAATCTGTTAATGGTCTCGACGAGTCAGTGGGCGCTCGGTGTCAGTACAGACCGATGTCACCCCTGCCGTGTACAGCCGGCGGTGTTCCTTCCGCGCTGCCGGCTGCGGCTGCCGCCATTTTAATTAGGCGCTTGTTTGCGGCGTCGACGTCTGCGACGGCCGGCCGCAGGGCTTTAATCGGCGCGTCCGATTTGCCGATACGCGACACGTGGCGCTTTAATTGGAAACTGCGCCGACCCGGAAATTAAAAAGTGTCGGCGGGCGGCGGCGGCTGGCCGCGCGGTCTCCAGCTCTCCTCCCGGAAACGCCCGGCCGGGGCAGAAGCCCTGGAGGCGGAGCTACTCACACTCCTCTACCACCTCTGTCTCAATGAGTGTAGGTTAGAGTGCGTACGGTTGTCACTATTTTCATTTATACCGTGTGAGCTGAAAGAGAAATGATTTTTTATACGAGGGTCGTACATATGGTTCTGTTGGCGGTACTGATACTTTACAATATAAATTTTCCCTAGCATCGATATCATCTATTTATATTGTGGTGTCGCACAAGTCTAAAGTGCGCGCCACCTACTTTCGCCGTGCGCCGCCGTGCACGCACGGCGCGGCGTTCTGACGACGTCAGCCACGAGCGCCCTCTGCTACAACTCCGCTCGTGCCCACCACTGAACGACATCGTTCACTTGGGACTGAGATAGGAACCATTTAACACTTCGGAATCAGATAGGCACCAGTGAAGACTTGGCTATCGGACAGGCACTAGATAGGCCTCTAGCTCAACTATGTATCAGCATTCTGCAGTAGTGAGCTATGTAAAAGTTAAGTATTACTAAGTCTCTAAGAAATATATATCTCGTTCTAATTTACTCTAGAGTTTCTAGTTTCCGCTGTCCCACTGGCTGGTCACCTCCTTCCTGCACACGCGTGCATCCATTATTTTCTATGTCGGTCTTTCTACTCGACCACCGACACCTACGATGGAAACGAGACACAAATGCGGCGACGAGGCTGGGATACAATATATATATATGGTGTTTGAATAAGTGAGTTACAGCACAAAGATATAATTTTTTTTAATGGAACAATAGTTTTTTCTATCGTGCATTGAATTCGTTGAAACCAGCTGCATCCAAATCAATTTAAACTACATTCCTATCACTGTTAGTTTGGGAGTTACAACCCTTCACAGTTTCAGGGGAAGATACCACACTCTGTACATAATGAAATGCGCCTTCTAAATGTGGTGCGGCCGATTTGTAACGTCGCCGGTGTCACGGAGCGAGAAGCTTCCTCGATGCGCTGTTAGACTGCCGACTATCGCCGCACACGGCCGTATACCCGACAGTTAGATCCACACAAACAACTGGGGCTCAATATACCACAGTCGTGTTAGTTACACTAGTTATAACTAAAGAACGTCTGAGCCGATTTGGCTCAAAATTGGTGGGGAGGTAGCTTAGAAGCAGGAGACGGACATAAGATACTTTTCTCCCGTTTGATCGGGTATTATATCAGAATTTGAGAAAAAAACTGGAAGTACGCATGCAGCTGGGATCATTTTCTCGATTCTCCAACAATCAGATTATTCATTCGCTACTGGCCTAGCGACAAATACGCTGTAACAGAACGAACAAATAGGTCAAGGAAGTTAGATTAAAGGGAGATGGCGTTATTCGCACAAGGTTACAACTGTCAGGCAGATTAAGAATGAAACGTTGTTTCTTTACAAGCCCCTCCGTATTGTTCTTACCTCTATGATGTTATCCGTGGTGATCATATATTTGGAGCATTGCAAAGACAGAATTAATGTTATTTCGTGGTATTTTTGAGTGTTACAACCAAATGAAGTACAGACCGTGGTTTATATTTTAGAACAATGCCTCCACTGCGTCGGCGTAATATCGGCAGGCGTATGAGCAACGCAATCTCACTACGTGATCGTAGTCAATGAGACCGACGAAGATCGTACACAGCGCTTGGAGGTAAATGGAAAAGAAATTCTCAAGCGCGATCCGTTATGACTCTGAAACGAATGGTACAGACGAGTTCGACTCCCTCAGTTTATGACGATCCCTCTTTGAACAAGGTGAGTACCACATTTAATAATTAATAAAATTTAAACTTGACGATAAATATTAATTGTGAATGGGTGTTTTGCAAAAAGAACAAATACTTCTTCGAAATCCACTTCGATTTATTGCTAAATACAAGATGCAACTGAACTCTAATTCTGACTAACTGACTGACTGTTAATTCCCGCGCATTACATGTACTTATAAAATTATTAACAATGTTAAGTGATGCATATTTATCACAATGATAATTTATGAATCGGTTCTTTTATAAACAAGGAATTCATATAATGTATATTTATTATACAATGTCAATGTATTAGTATAACAAATAACTGATAAATAGTTTTAATATTTCATAAATTAAGTGAATCCTATTGTTTGGTTGAAGTTAAATAATCTGCTTTACAATGAACTACAATGTCTGACAATTAGCAATAATGACAATTAGATGTAACAACAACTTTAAATTAGAATTTGTACTGGAATTTGGTCAAGCCAAAAATATTATGAAAATTAATCTAATCTTAACAAAGGAAATAAATGCTGCAAAATAAATACTATGAAATTACTGGGGGTTAATAATGGGAACAATGGTAGTAGAGCATTACGAAATTAATGAGGTTTGATAATGGGAAAATATGGTAATGGTAATTATGAAGTTATAGAAATTTAGTAATGGGCATAAAAGCTGTAATTACTATGGAATTAATGGATTTTATTAATGGGAATAAATTGAGGTAAATACTTAGTGACATAGACAATGTAGTTGTTATAATGTAGAAATGAATATGGGTGGTATCACAAACATTTCTGCAGGATAGAAATGTATCCGGAGCTTCAGTATATAGGGAATGGTATGCTAAACTACACTATAAGGAAATAAGGGTATCCTGGGTTTCAGTTAAGAGAGATAGTATACTACATTAGATGGAGGCTCGTGTTGTTAAATTACCCCCCCCCCCCCACCCCGAAGATCTTCTGCTTGCCACACATGAAAGATCCACCAGTGTGTGCAATGAAGAACATGTGCAGTACTATTTAAGCAAATTTCTGAACACAAGATACAAAATAAAGAACAATAGATTATCATTGAAGCAAAATCAATCATAGTATTTATGGCTTGACCATCACATTGATTGCTTCCTTGACAAATTCAAAATTTTGTACATTACATTTGTTTTCTTTCTGTAACGGGTCCAGGTTTTAGCTCGACTGTTGGATGGACGGTTGGCATCTGTCTTCTTCACCATCTGTCTAAGCTCCCCATTCTAGCATCAAGGATTGAGCTAAAATAGCACCAATTGTGTCCATGTTTTGTTATAAGGGAACGTTGAGTCGAACCAACGGTGACCAAGTTGCTGACATGTACAGCATAATGACTTGAATGTCAACCACTGGTACCTGTGGTTTGAACACAACTTGAATCACATGTATATTAAAGATGAAATAAAATTAACAGTATTGAACTCATAAAATTTGCTGATTTTTACTTGTAATGTTTATAGCAATTATCCTTCAAAAATTGACTAAATTCTGGCAAGGACTTAAATCTTTCATTCAGCAAAATTAAAGATCATTCTAAGCAATAATTAAAGATTACCAATGGTTTTATGTTGAAACAAGTGAATAGTTCTACAATCATACTGAAGGCACCAAAACACTTGACTACTGTTACCTAAGATTTACTTTAAAAGCAAGACAACAAGCACGAAAGGTATTTACACAATATTCATATTTATGCTAATAATTTCTTTTGTAGGTCAGACAGTATATTAATTACTGATCAGTCTATTAGGAATATATTACATATTTACAGATAAGTTTTTACATACATACCATTCAGTACATGTCTCTCAACACAAATGGTTCTGATTTCCTAGATCTACATTGGATTAATTGGCAAAATTCCATATATATATATATATATATATATATATATATATATATATATATATATATATATACTGTTGATCTACCCTCAAGATTAATCAAAACCCTCACTACTATACAGTAAAGACTATTTACATTATCACATTAAAATTGTATACATAAAGCATGACATTAAAACACTACAATTAATTCAAAAAATCATCATGTTTTACACTATTTGTATAGTTTTAACTGAGACACATTTCTCAGACCAAATAACTTTCCTGATTTGGGGTACACAAATCTATACACATTTGGATGCGGAATCTCCTTTATTAAGAATGGACCAATATAGATATCAAAAAACTTATTTAATTCACCACTTACAGCTTTCGCTCCCTCATTAGATTTTACCAGCACATACTGACCCACATCAGAGGTGGATATCTTTCCCTTGCTGTCATGTCTCTTTTGTCTGATATCAGCTTGTTTTTTCATAACTACTTTTACAATTTCTTCCCGTTATTAGTTCATTAATATAACTATCTGGTAACTTGTTCTGTTCAATTTCATGTGGAGAAAACCCTGTAGATGAATGTTTGAGATTATTCATGATCAACTCAAAATCATAAACATAGTTAGCCCAATCAGAGTGATTTTTGCTACAGTAAGTTCGAAATAACCTGCCAATTTCCCTCATATACCTCTCAGCAGGATTGCTGGAGGGATGATATACAGATGTTATAATATGGTTAATATTCTCATCACTGACAAAATCTTTCCATAATTTGGACGTGAATTAACTGCCATTGTCTGACAACACACACATACGTTTTCCCATACAATTACAATAATCAGATGTAATCTTATTAATGATACTCTGACTGGTAGCCTTTTTCAGTGGATACAATTTTATGCACTTAGAGAAAACATCAACCATGATGAATATGTAACAAAAACCTTTAGATTTCGGTAAATTCCCATACAAATCTATGGCAACAATTTCTAGTTTTTCTTTAGGTAAAATGTTTTGCATGTATCCCTTATAATTTTGGTTAGACACTTTCACTCCTTGACATCTATCATATTTAGCTAATAAAGTTCTTACTCTTCTAGATATATTGTAAAAGTAAACAATTTCCTGTATCTTTTGAATACATTTTAAGGCTCCACAATGACCAAAGCTTTCGTGTATGTACATGATTAATACATCTACATAAGGTTCTGGCCAACATAGTTTCCACATGTTCCTATAAATGTTCATTCTCCTAAACAAAATACCATTATGCACCTTGCATTACTTGTCAAGTTTATCATGTCCCTTTTTACCAAGATAACTTTTTACTAATTACCAATTTTGATCATCATTTTTGCATCTCCTGATATCTTTACAAATTTTTCTTATTTGACCCTCATCTTTCACACCTTTGACATACATTAGCCGGAATTCTCTTTCATGTTCTCTACTAAAATCTTCATTCTTTTTGGAAGGTAAACGAGACAGACAGGCTGCCACAACATTATCCTTTCCTTTGATGTGCCTGATTGAGAAATTAAATTGTTGAATAAACATGGCCCACCTTGTTATTCTATCATGGTATAGATTACATTCCTGAAGATAAATTAAAGCTTTGTGATCAGTGGCCTAACAGATAATTTTTGAATTTAGAAAATCCCCAATAAATTGCCAAAAGTTTCTTCTCAGTAATGATATACATCCTTTCGTGTTTTTGTAATGTCCTACTAGCAGGGGCAATAGATTGCTGAATAATTTCCCCATTTACTATCTTTTCCTGGAACAAGTGAACACCTACCCCATAATCACTACTGTCTGTGGTGATACAAAATGTGAAGGGTCATGTCAGGTCTATACAACAGTCTTCCTTTAGACAGTTCCCTTTTATGGCATCAAAAGCTTCCTGACAGTGACCATCCCATAACCAAACATTATTTTTCTTTAGCAAATTTCTGAGATATGGTGAATTGAGGACTTGATTACTTAAATGTTTTCTATAATACCCACAGATTGCTAAAAATGACTTTAGTTGCTTTTTTGTATTGGGTGCTGGAAATTTTTTCATGGCTTCTAATTTATCTTTATCAGGTGCAATCCCATGTTTAGTTATACTATGACCAAGAAATTTTAGCTATTTGACAGGAAATTTACATTTTTCCAATTTAAGTGACATACCTCCTTCTCTAAGCTTAGTGCAAACTTCCTCTAGTAAATTTAAATGTTATCCCCAAGACTTTCCAGTTACAAGTATGTCATCAACGTATACTACTAGCTTCTTAAGTAATTCTTTCCTTAAAACTGAATCTAGTGCTCTTATAAATTCTGCAACAGAGATATTTAATCCAAAAGGCACAATACAATACGCATAACATCTCCCACCCTACAGAAAAGCAGTATATTGTCTGGAATTATATTCTAAAGGAACTGATGAAATTCTGCAGTCAAATCTAGACTAGACATGTATTCTAAATGGTCGAATTTATGCAGCAACTCGTCTATATTTTCAGGATGATCTGTTTCTCTCTCTATGAATTTGTTTAATTGTCTTGAATCCAGAACTAATATTACCCCTCTTGTCTTTTTGTAAATAATGACTAATGGATTATTGTATTGGCTTTCTCCCCTTTGAATAATTTCCCAATCTTCCATTTTTTGTAATTTTTGTTCTACAGCCTTTCTTTTTGAAAATGGTATTCCATATGGTTTTATAAAGAAAGGATTGTGTGGTTTCATTTTAATTTTGCACTCATAATTCTTTACTTTTCTGGTCCTATCACTGAACACATCACTATACTTTCATAGAATATCTATAAGCTGATCTTTTTCCCTATCATCAAGTTCATCAACTTCTACCTTTTCATTAACCAAATCTGCATAGTCATAAAATTCAGAATTCCCATCAACATATTCCTCATCATATACAGAAAATTTGTTTTTACAACTTACTTTTCTAATTAAATTATAGTGTCTTCACAATTTCTAATTAATAGGTCAGTTTGTATACAAATTTTTTCTCTATGTTTTGTTAAAATTATTTTCTTGTTTTTCCAGTCAAAATTTAGATTAACTTTGGTTAACCAGTCAGCTCCCAGAATTATAGACTCGCTTAATTCTGGAATAACTAAGCAACCTTGAGTAAATTTTGTGCCTTCTATACTAAAGGTCAGTAATACTTGTGATTTTATGTTTTTGCTAGATTTACCTGTAGCTCCTTTAAATTTTACGCCTATAACTGGTACCTCAACGAAGTCTTTAGTTTTACAAATTTTGTTCCTGACTCGTTTGGATATTCCACAAATTGGACTACCTGTGTCTATTAAGCATCCTCCTTCCCAATTTTCTAATTTGACAAATATGTATGGACTACCAGATATTCCTTTTTCATTACCAGATACATTTCCATTTAAGAGCTCATCAATTACTTTGTCAAAACTCATATAATTAAATTGTTTACTTGTTTTCTTATCATTATAATAGTCATCATTAGGTTTAATTTCAATCACATGGCAAGTATTTGCTTTGTCACAACATTTATTATAAACAATGCTAGTATCATAATCACTACCTAGTTTCCTCTCATTAATTATCTGTATTACATTGTCACAGTTAATTGCATCACAATTTTCAATCTCATCATTAAATACATCTCTAACTTCAATACTAATTACTTCTTTGTCAGAATTACTATCTACACACACCTTTTCTCTCCATTTCCTATTTCACATGATACGTCAGAAAACTCACTACCTACTTTTTTTACTTCCACATGAATCATTCTATCTAGTTCTTGCAATATATCAGAGAGAATATGGTCCTCCTCATCTTGGCTATGAGATAACCCAATTTCTGAGACAAAGTCACTATAGTTAGAGTCTATGTCACTCATGCAATGGGCATTGATACTGTCCAATTCAATAAAGTCGTTTTGGTTACAATCTTTATCTTCATTAAACAATTCTACTTCATTACACATTACTGTCTCTATCTTCAACATTCCTATAATTATCATACAAATCAATATTGTCACTATCTAGCTCAATTTCTTTGCATTCATTGGTTACACAATTGCTTGACACAACGTTGCTATTATCATTTACATATTTCCAAAAGTTTCCATCAAATACAACATTGTTTACTACATGACCTCTATTCCTATTACTGTAATTGTAAAATTAATCGCCTCTGTTTTTATTTCTAAAAGCCCCAGCCTGATTTTCACCATACTTGTTAGCCACCGACTGACAGGCACCAACTGGGGCAGCACTTAGTTTTCCTGTCTATTTTGTCTGTTTTCATTACCATTAAAGTTTTGTGGTCTATCATTTCCCCACTGTCTATTCTGATATTCTATATTTCTCCCATTAAACCCATGACTGTTGTTATTCCCATTGAGTGGCCTGTAATTGTCATTATTACTACCATTACTTCTCCCATTACCTCTATTCCTGTCATCATAATTGTTTCTCTCATTAGGCTGATTCCACTCTCTATTGCTAGGTCTATTCTGTTTATTCTGGTTGAATTCTTTCTCCCTCTCTACTCTAATCAATGTGCACAAATTTTTTAAGTTGTTTTTCACAAAATTCTTTCATTGTTACATCGGATTCTTTGTACATAGGTCCAATAAGCAATGCACTTTTGATGCAAGCTTGGTCTCTACTTGACCAAAATTTAAAAAAAATCTTTCTTTCAAATTCCACATATGTTAAATTTGGTTCAACAATTTTATTTGCCCAAGAGAGAGCATTCTTGTCAGGAAAACATTTAACGAATTTAATTTTTGTGTTGTCTGTCATATCAGAGGTGAAATTATCAGTGCGTGTCTTAATGAAATCTTTAGGATGGATATTTCCATCGCCAGGGTAACATTTCATGTGAACACTACTAAAATTGAGAGGGTTACAGTTTAACATTTCAGTTACCACATCATCCTGTATGTGTGATACCTTCCTACTTAAATGTATTACATTTTTCTACACAAATCAGTACATCTTGTTTCTACATTAGTGATTTTTACATCTATTGATCAACCTTAGACTGGGTTTTCTGTCTATGAGCCTGAATTTGTTGTTCAACCTCTACTTTATGCTCTTGCATGAGATCACGTTTAGTTCTGACAACTCTTTCTAAAGCAATTACATGTGCAGTATTGTCAGTGATACCTTTGGACAGTTTGGTTTCTACATCGCCTATTTTACATTCTAAATTGCCAATTCGAGCATCAAACTGGACATGCTTTGACTCAACTGATACTTTAAATTCAGCAATTTCGTCTGTTAATTGTTTCAATTTGGTGTCAAATTTGACATCTATGCCTTTTATCTGCTTAAAAAGTTCACTCTTTTTCTTCTCTAAATTTTCTGCAAGTTCACAATTATTCTTATCCACTTTTCCTAGATGTTCTGAGAGTTTACAAGTATTCCTAGCCACTTTTTCCATTTTAGCTGAAATATCATTTAATACTCCGAGTTTCTTCAACATTTCTGACATTGGATCTACTTTGAACTCTTGCGTATTTTCACCCCTACTCACGTCACTAGTATTTTCTTCAAAATAGTCAGATTCTTGCTTTATCACAACACCATCTTCCCCTGTACCTGACATTTTAGGTAGTATGTTTTTTTTCAGAACGTCACACACAAACAATCTAACGGTTTTCACCATACAAATGAGGTAGCAAGCATAAAGTTTGATTACTTATCTTTCCTAGAGTCCAGATGAGAAGTCGTTTGTCGAAATTTTATAGTGCTGTGGATTTATTCTTAGCAGGTTCACCTTTGTTTAGTTTTCTTGCAGCAACACCGTGGTATGTCGTAAATGAACTCTAACTGACTGCAAATTCCTGCGCATGTATTTATAACATTATTAACAATGTTAAGTGATGCATAATTATCACAAGGATAATTTATTAATCGGTTCTTTTATAAACAAAAAATTCATATTATGTATATTTATTATACAATGTCAATGTATTAGTATAACAAATAACTAATTAAATAGTTTTAATATTTCATAAATGAAGAGAATCCTATAGCTTGGTTGAAGTTAAATAATCTGCTTTACAATGAACTAAAATGTCTGACAATTAGCAATAATGATAATTAGATGTAACAACAACTTTAAATTACAATTTGTACTGGAATTTGGTCAAGCCAAAAATATTATGAAAATTAATCTAATCTTAATAAAGGAAATAAATGCTGCAAAATAAATACTATGAAATTACTGGGGTTAAAATGGGAACAATGGTAGTAGAGCATTACGAAATTAATGAGGTTTGATAATGGGAAAATATGGTAATGGTAATTATGAAGTTATAGAAATTTAGTAATCGGCATAAAAGCTGTAATTACTATGAAATTAATGGATATTATTAATGGGAATAAATTGAGGTAAATACTTAGTGCCATAGACAATGTAGTTGTTATAATGTAGAAATGAATATGGGTGGTATCACAAACTTTACTGCAGGATAGAAATGTATCCGGAGCTTCAGTATATAGGGAATGGTATGCTAGACTACACTATAAGGAAATAAGGGTATCCTGGGTTTCAGTTAAGAGAGATATTATACTACATTAGACGGAGTCTCATGTTGTTACATTACAAGTTGCAGTTTATGCACGAAATAATTTGTGTCATCGACAAAACAGACGACCACGTGTGACAATTATAACTGAACGTTTGGGGTACAGTTACAATCCAGCAGTCGATTACGCAGCAGATTCATCAGTTGGCTTCGGAACAAACTGTTGACATCTAAAATTTCATTCGCTATATCAGTCTTTCCACGATCCAACAGCTGTTGCCAACATAGCTTTATGACGCATGTGTCACAGATTGTAAAATATTACCGGTATGTAGCAATGTTGTTAATCGTGTTTCAATTAGACTCGTAATATGACAAGAAATGAACGCAACACAAGGATTTTCGAAACGTTGTATTGCCATCCCAATTATTTTATTACAATTAATTGTTTTGTTTCATATGGAATTTGTATCATTAAAGTATGATCATGCTACAATTGCATTGTATCTAATTCAAAAATTCTTAAGAATATATACATGTATTATAAAAACATTTCTAATTTGCTCGCTGCCAAAAAAATATGCTGTGCTGTAAACATGTTCGATTTTGTTTTTTCTTCCCAGTCATTTTTCTTTTTACATAAGACAGGAAAGTAGTTTTTATGACTACACTTATAATCATACCTGTTTGTACAATGCAACCATAAAACGTGCAGCCATTGAAGCTACTAACCTCACTGATAGGGCAGTTCGAAACGTCTTTCTAATAACCTGTTTTCAGTTGATTTACATGTCCATTTTGACTTCTATCCCAATCAAATTCCCGATTGCAATAACAATAATTAAGATCAGAGAGCTGGGAAGGAGGAGACAGAGTATTGGGGAATGACATCGATTTGAAAATGGGTGATAATATAGAAGCAGAGAGAAAGGGGAGGAGATGGATATTGTGTGAGGTGAGAGGGAGTGGTGTGAATGTAGGGGGAGGAGGAGTTGGACAAAGCAAGGGGAAGGAAGGGATACACATAGGGAGAGGCTATTGCTAATTGTTGCCAGGTTTGGTAGTCTTAAGATAATTTTAAATTTCAACCATATTTCATCGACCCATAAACATCCATATACGAGTGTTGGCACTTAAATAGTGGCAACTATTTATTCACAACTGATGCAAAAGTGTTCCATGTTTGCATCTATTACTGCTATTCAATGTAGTGATCAGCGTTGTGTAGGAACCGTTACCAGCGATGTGGAAGATGTAATAAACTGTTAGCAGAATATGTTCTGTTGATAGTGCGAATGAAGTAGCCTACTGCTTGTCGATTCTCTGGTACAGTTCTGAAGCAAATGCCACGAAGTGGTTCCTTCAAGTTCGAAAACAAATAGAAGTCTGGGAAGTATGGTGGATGGTATAGTACTTCCCAGTCCTATCGACAGTACAAATTCAAATCATTTGTGATGACTGCATTGAAAATAGGATTTTTGTAATTTGATCAAATTTTCTGACAATTTTTCCTGTCTGAATTTTTTGTCTGGAAACTGTTGCAAGGCCATAATAAACAAAACAATGAACAAATCATTTTGAATCGTGAATTATGGTCTTGAGTTCACGCTAATAACTTTAGGTTCTCCTGTGTTTCACAATTTTCTGCGAAGATTTAGCGATTTTTTCCTCTATACAAACTCTCCTCACTATTACGAACATAGCAAAATAGACCCAGCCAGTTCTATCAAGCCGTCTTCAACTAATGATATTCCTTACATGCCGGAATTGATTTTATCATTTATTTAAATACATAATTGTAAAGACGATTGCTGAGGTGCAGAAAAAAAACGTAGTAAAGAGAGTCCATACAACTTTGATATTGGCCACTGTCTTCAACAGTCCAGTCTCATGTCTCAGAGCGGCAATTGCAGACGGTAAACATGTGTTCGTGAGTTGTGCCTGTATGAATATAAGTGTGCCTATTCCTTATGAAGACTGTGGCTGAAAGTTAAGTTTTATATCATTTATACGAGGCTGTCTGTGGCAGTGCGTCGCAAAGTATCGTCATTAGACAAGCTGGGTAAAGTAGATCCCGATATGCCCCCTCCCGGAAAAATAATCCCGCGTACGGCCTGCCTACGACATTTGTTACTTTAGATTGATTTTCAGTTAATGAAACACAGTTATATTTAGTTAGTTGTAGATGTACATCATCTTGAGGCTCGAGCATGTGCTACAAAGTAAGAACATTCTTGTAAGTTCATGGCTGTGTGTGATTGAAAGAGCGTACTAGGAAGTTCTCATCCGCTGCATTCGTGTAAGCAGCAATCAACTAATAAAAACAGTCTTATTACGTGTCATGCCAGGTATTATGTGTATCAATGAAGTTGCTCACTGCGTAAATAGTCAGAGTGTGTCGTGTGTATGAGAGAATTGGTTTACCTGCGATGATGGTTATTCAGAATCACTTGTTGTTTCTCGTTCCTGCACACAGTAATAGTTTGACTGCTGGTCTAGAAGCAAAGTCCTGTTCGGTTCTTCGACAGAGCCACATAACGTGATGAAGAACGTCTGCAGTGCGACGTCTGTCTCCGGAATTTGCCGACAGCCTCAGTGCCATGTCTCGCTTACTCTCTTCTGTATCAACACTATGTTGTGCGGAAGCCACATGGACGAGATGAACACAAGCATTAGCCAAACGAGTGAAATTACTGTTCCAAATTTAGGTTTAAATTTTGTTTTGGTTTTAAATCAGAAGTGTAATTCTTCGGCAATTTTGTTGCTTATTGCAGTATAGGCTGACACAAGAGGTCATAAAGGATGACCGTCCTTGTGGTTTTTAGAAAGTATGCAAAGTTTATAAGCCACAGGGTTCATGTTGACGCAATACTTGGCTGCATATTCAGGAATCATGCTTCTGCAAGGTTTTGTTAAGTTTTTTATTTCATCACTGCAGGTTTTGGTGGGAACTTTGGTGATATTTGGTAGGTACTTGATGTGAGGCGTTGGTCCACTTTTTCAACATAACCATTTTTACTCATTAGTACTATAGTATTAGATTTATCTGCTTTGGTAAGAATGGTATTCTTTGAGTAATTTTCTTCTTCGTCATGTCCAGGTTCATGGATTGGGTTGTATTCAAGTCACATTCGGGAAACGTTTGTATTTTGTGAATTACTACGTCTTTAGTTGTACTGTCTTTATTTACACTTTTAATAAATGTTTTATGGATAGCGTGATGGGACGTTCATATTTGAGACCCTTTCCTAGCAGTTTCATTTTCTTAGTGGAAAGAACTGTTTCAGAAAGAAAGGCACAGCTGCCGGCCGCGGAGGCCGAGCGGTCTGCGGCGCGCCAGTCACGTTCCGCTCGGCCACTACGGTCGGGGGTTCGAATACCCCCTCGGGCATGGATATTTGTGCCGCCCTTAGTATTAGCTAGTTCATAAGTAGTTTTTAGGGACCGATGATACCGTAGTTAAGTCCCATAAGCTCTACAAACATTTTTTATGGCACAGCTACCATGACTACACAGAATTGCTTCATATAGCCAACAGAAGTAGGAAACTAAACCTTTTTTAATCAATGGAAATTAACAATCATTTAGCCAAAAATCCCAATCTGGTTCTAAATGACCTATTACAGCTGAATACATCCACATTATTAACTTTCACTTAATTCAGTTATGTAGTCATTTGCCACAAATCACTCTAACGTTCAAACTGATATATAAAACTGTAACAGTTCTTTTACTACCTTGTTTATACTGTACACTTCAATAACAAGCAGTATCTATACTGTAATATGAAATATAATTTAAATAGGTAAACCGCATCAAAATTTCCAATATCTAGTACAAACACAATGTAAAACATGAGTTTTATGCATACCTCAATAACTGTGCCGTAGCATATAATGGTGTAATATTAAGTATGTTAAGTGTTTCACTTAATCCGCATGCCGCGGTGGACGAGCGGTCTGCGGCACGCCAGTCACATTCTGCACGGCCACTACGGTCGGGGGTTCGAATCCTCCCTTGGGCATGGATATTTGTGCCGTCCTTTGTATTAGCTAGTTCATGAGTAGTTTGTAAGTTTAGGGACTGATGATCCCGTAGTTAATTCCCATAAGCTCTACAAACATTCGAACATTTTTCACTTAGCCCAGTTCAAAAATATAAGATGAAAATATTAAGAAGGCCATTTATATCATACGTATACCATGTCATTTTACGTCCAAGAAGCAATTGTAAACACAGTCTAAAAACGTATTTAAAGTACATCAAAAGTGACGATCTGAACATATGTCACAACTTGACGCAGCTTGGAATAAAAATAATAATACGTGTTTCACTCTATACAATTCTAAATTAGAAGGTATTTATCACACAGCATAAACCTACTTGGCGAGAGAAGGATTGACAATCTCATATCATGTCCTAAGCAAAGAACAAGAGTTTTGTGTGTTGTGTCTTGATTTAATATGTTTTTCAACATAAGCACTAGCGTTTCCTGTCGACGCTTGCAAATGTTTACCTGAAGATGGCGTAATATGCCGAAAACTAGTTCGTAAATCTACAAAACTTAGTAGAAACAAAACAGATTGTTTGTTTTCAATCTGAAATATGGAATTGTTCTACCAGGATGGGACAGAAGAAATGTTCAAATGTTTTTACAGCTTATGGGAGTTAACTACGGGACCATCAGTCCCTAAATTTACAAACTACTTATGAACTAGCTAACACTAAGGACGGCACAAATATCCATACCCGAGGGAGGATTCGAATCCCCTACCGTAGTGGCCGTGTAGACCGTGACTGGCGCGCCGCAGTCCCCTCGCCCACCGAGGCCGGCGGGACGGAAGAATCATTTATCAGATGATAGTTGGTTCGATGATAGGGTCGGGACATTCAGAAGCCTTTCTCTTAATGGGAAGGTGATAATGATTACGACGTTGTCAATATTTCTCATTGCTGTAACGGTTCTTAAGATTCCATTGTCAGGCCCTGTAATTATTTTTGCACTTGCAAAATTATCTACGTATCTTATCACTGCATAGTTATACACAGTCAAATGATTCAGCCTACGTTGTGAGCTTTCAGCATAGTATTCACAGTATTGCTTTCTTTCAACACGTTAAGGCTGGCGGCCAGTCTTAATTACACGTAACGATATTCCTTTCCGAAGACTCTTGCGGGATATATATAACGCTTTTGAGCCAATTCCAACAGACCATATTCTAGGAGTGGTTTAGACTACACCTGCAGCTCATCAGAGCATTCCGCATGACACAGACACTTTAGTACGCTATAGCTTTACAGCTGAAAACACTCCTGACACATCTCCTTTACAGCGATTCGCAATAATTGCACATAGCTTTCACCCCGCTGTTGTATACATTCTTGTTAGTGGTGCTGGGTGGGAATTCCACTCCTAGGCTGCTCGAGCTATTGTCCGTTTTCCTATTACGTATCCCCCAGGCAAGCTTAAATTCGATGGGACAAAAGGGAGCGGTCCCAATTACTGCCGTTTAACGCGGAGCTGCGTGCAATCTGGCGGAGAACAGCTGCTGATAAATAAGGTGTGTGGGCGTTGCGAAACAATGCAGCGCGCACAGTGTTCGGTAAACCTGCTGTTAAGAGGGAGCGAAAGCACGTTCGCTTCCTCCGCTTTCCCTCGTATGTATCTGATGGAACGGTATTTGTCGATGCAGCCCCGTATCGTCAGCTCAACGCTTCACTGTCTTCCGTGGTGTAGCGAGCACAATTGGCCCGATACCTATCAGGGTAGTTGTTTGCTGTCGTGTGCACCTATTTGCCAGCCCATTTGAGGGGACACTTTGCTCCGTCCATTTCATAAATTCAGGGCCGAGCGTGACATGTGAAGTTCAGTAGCGGCAAAACACATTCAATACCTTCACTACACGTCAGCATTGATATTGCTACGAATGAGAGCTATGCTAAAGCAAAAACTTTTAAAAATAGCTCTCCAAAATTCTTTGGTCAAAGAAGACGAATAAAACAATCCCGAATTCGAATCAAGCAGAAACGTCGACATGCGTAATTTAGAAGTAGATTTCTCTCGACTGTCTATTTGGAGAAAGCTTTTGACAATGTCGACTGGAATACGCTCTTCCAAATTCTGAAGGTATCAGGGATAAAATATAGGGAGCGAAGAGTTATATTCAACCTATACCAAAACTAGACAGCGGTTATTAGAGTCGAAGGGCAAGAAAGGAACGCAGAGGTTGGGTATGGAGTAAAATAGGGTTGTAGCCTTTCCCCAATGTTGTTCAATCTGTACATTGAGCAAGCAATGAAGGAATGGAAGGAGAAATTTGGAGAGGGCATTAAAGTGCAGGGAGGAAAAAAAAAAAAAATTGCGGTTTGCCGGTGACATAGTAATTCTGTCAGAGACCGCAAAAGATCTGGAAGAGCAATTGAATGGAATGGACAGTACCCTAAAAGAAAGATATAAGACGAACATTAACGAGAGTAAAACGAAGGTAATGAATACAATGTCAGGAAATCAGGCAATGCAGAAGCAATTTGTTTAGTTAATGAGACAATTAAAGTAGTAAATGAATTTTGTTATTTGGGTAACAAGATAACTTCTGATGGCCGAAGTAAAGAAGATATAAAATGCAGAATGGCTATGGGAAGAAAAGCGTTTCTAAAGAAGCGAAACGTGTTAAAATCCAATATTAATTTAAATGTTAGAAAGTCCTTTCTGAAAGCATTTGTATGGGAGTGAAACGTGGAAGGTAAAGAGTTCGGATAAAATGATGATAGAAGCTTTTGAAATGTGGTGCTACAGACGAATGATGATAATTGGATGGGTAGATCACGTAACTAATGAGGAGGTGCTTAACCGAATCGGGGAGAAAAGGAGTTTCTGGCATATCCTAAGAGAAGGGATAGATAGGGTGGACACATTCTGAGACATCAAGGAATTGACAGCTTAATATTAGAGGGAAACGTGTGGGGTAAAAATCGTAGAGGGAGAACGAGGGACGAATATAGTAAGCAGATTCAAAAGAATGTAGTTGCCGAACGTATTCTCAGATGAAGAGACTTGCACAGGACAGGGTAGCGTGGAGAGCTGCATCAAACAAGTCTGCGGACCGAAGACCACAACAACAACATCAAAGCAGCTTAACCACTTGACCACTCAACAAATGCAAGTCTCCCGGTCAAGATTGTATGTCAATTAGGTTCCTTTAAGAGCATGTTGTTGCAGTAGCCCCATACACAGCTATCATACACACCTGCTCGCTCAGCCAATGTTCCGTACCGAAAACTGAAAAGTTACACAGGTACTCCAATATTCAAGAAATGGAAAAGGTGCGTTCCGCAAAATTATAGGCCTATATCTGACGTCTGTTTGCAGTAGATTTTAGAGCATATACTTTCCTCAAACATTATGTACAACCTCGAAGAGAAGGACCTATTAACCAATAGTTTAGCCGTATTCACAAAATGAAGTGATGAGTGCTGTCGACAGTCATCTGAAATCGTTTCCATTTTTCTTGATTTTCGGAAATCGTTTGACACTGTACCTCACAACTGAGACAGTTGTGTAATTGTATTCGCCATTCCCTGTCAGAAAAGTCACTGTACGTTGTTAATGACTGAAAGTCACCGAGTGAAACAAAAGTAATGTCTGGCAATCCACAAAATGTTATAGGGCCCCTTTATAAGCGATTTAGGAATCAATATGAGCTGATCGCGGATGATGCTGTCGTTTATTGGTTAGTAAAGTCACTTAAAGATCAAAAGCAGCTGCGAAATAATTTACAAATCTGCAAGGTGTAAAAATTGGCAGTTAACCCTACACAATAAAAAATTTGAAGTTACCCATATGAGGTAAAATACGCTAAACTTCATTTACACGGTAATTCAGTCAAATCTAAAAGCTGTTAATTTAACTACATACCTAGGAGTTACAATTCTAAACAACTTAAATTGCAAAGAACACATAGAAATTATTGTACGGAAACCAAACAATAGCCTACGTTTTATAGTCAAAACACATAGAAGTAGCAAGAGTTCTTCTAAAGAAACTGCTTTCACTATAATTGTCGTTTTATTTTGGAGTATTGCGGCCCATTGTGGTATTCTCATGAAGAGGGGTATTTATTTAGTTATAGATGAAGATGTAGATGCAGTGCTGCGGCGCAACGTGTACTGTCGACACGACAGTTATCTTTTTGGCTGAGCCATGGTTTCAGTGCGGTTTACCATTCGCATTTTGATCTGGTGTAATGTAAGTTCAGAGAGTTGATGCTGTTTCAACACGACAGAAGGCAATCCTCATGTCTATCGTTTCAAGACTTTATAATGAATAGAGAGAACGATAATTTTCACCATTTATTAAGATGACACACAATCAGTGGATAAAAATAATTTGATAAGGAACGATATTACAAAATTGGTTATCTAAGAAAGAGTTTTTGTTTGTTGAGCAGTACTGTAAGTCGTAAGTATAACTTAAAAAGTGTCCACCAGTACTGGCGGCAGGTGTTGTGATCGGATTATTTCCGTCGCGGAAGGAGGATGTCCAATTAACAGTTTCCCACACTAGATTGGTCGCGATAATCTATATGGGGTAACTGACAGATTGGGCATTAATAGCTGTATTGATGTACGCACAAGTGTATAAAGCGCTGTTTGTTTTTTCTACTATGAGTGCGAGGATGGGCCTTTGGCTGTTGGGAGAGGGAGTGAGACTACCAATTTGGGCTTTGATTTAAAAAAAAACACTAAGAAGAGCGGCATGTCTGGAGGACATTTGCTTAGTTCTATCAATAAACACGGACACTGCACACCGTTTTTATAAATGTTATGGCTAACTGGTATACTTGTTTAGAGAACAGGATGCAAAGTGGGAGCGTGTGGACCCATGCGTTATGAGGAATAAACCTTGTCAGCACCATTTATTTCTAAACAGACAGTACAATTTTATTAATAAGACAATATTATAAAAGGTAATAATAAAAAAGCTTACCAGCATCACGGCTTACAGGTATTAACTCTACTACACAAAATATATAACGAGCAACAGCACAATACCATTTAATATTTAAATACGGCTATTAAGTCAAACCTTTTTGTAAGTGAATTAGAGCAATAGGCTCACAGGAACACAATTTTTAGATACGAGCCTTAGTTCATTAAAATTTTTAATATTTTAAGTACGGAGATCAGCCCGACAAAATGTGAACATAAAGCAGTTACTAAAAGGGTTAGGAGGGTAGCCCAACAAGAATACTAACTACTTTCTTACGAGCAGCAGCTCAATCTCACAAATAGCGCAAATAATAAGTAAATATTTAAATGATTTATTACGGGTACTAGCCCTAAAAACTTTCAATACGACGGTGTTAACTTAAATGCATTTGGACAATAGTCCGCTAAAAAGATGGTTCTGCTACAAATTTCAGCTCAACTAAACGTTTAGAAAATTTCTATATACAGACAGTAATCCGACGAAACATGAATACCTGTTACTTACATAGAGTAAGAACAACAATAAACTTCCTACTATCCCTCAGCTCGATAAATTTCGCACAACACGGTAAAATAAGATAATCCTAATGTGAGTATTGCCTCCCATGTTCCTACATTTCTCCTAAGTCCAAACTAATCTTCCCCGAATTCGGATTCCACAAGTTTTTCCATTCGTCTGTAAATTATTCGTGTTCGTATTTTTCAACCAAGACTTATTAAACTGATACTTCTGTAATTTTCATATTTGTCTGCAGTTGGTTTCTTTGAAATTGGAATTACGATATTCTTCCTGATGTCGGAGGGTATTTCCCCTGTCTTATACATCTTGTAATACTGCCCCAAATTCTGATGCCAATACTTAACAAGAATATCAATAGTAGCACGATATTGCAAATAACGAGCGTTCAAGTCACACGAATCAGGGCTAGTCGAAACACTGTTAATATCGCGAGGCATGCTATATATGAAATCAGCCTGCAATGCCCACATAACACCAAGTCGTCTTGCTGATGCTTCCGCCTGCTCACGACCTTCCTCCCACCTCACTCACTCACATCCACCTCTTCTCTCGCCACCGCTCTTACTTGCCCCCTAATGCCATTTCCCGGATCCTCTAGACGGAAAGGAACAACGCAACGGTGCTAAGCGGGTAATTCAAAAGAGTGTGAGCCGCAACACGGCTCATTTACGAAAAGTTGGGAAAAATTATGAATGCAAAATGAATTGTAGCATTAAGGAAACGTCTTGAAGAGGATGTAATAATATTTTGGTGTAGCTAAGTGGCCCGGCGCAAGCCTTTTCATTAGACGTTACTTCTGCGCTGGCATCTACGTACCAGGTAGCTACCCGGGAAAGGGAACATACAGTTTAACATGGAATACGTGCCACGTGTCGCTTCTGACAATTAACATCGTTAAAAGGTGAATGTTAGGTTTAACAACATTTGTTGTTCTTGTGGTCTTCAGTCCGTAGACTGGTTTGACGCAGCTCTCCACGCTACCATGTCCTGTGCAAGTCTCCTCATCTGAGAATACGTTCGGCAGCCGACATCCTTTTGGATGTGCTTACTATATTCGTCCCTCGGTCTCCCTCTACGATTTTTACCCCAGAAGCTTCCTTCTAATGCTAAGTTGACAATTCCTTCATGTCTCAGAATGTGTCGAATCAATCTATCCCTACTCTTCGTCAGGATATGCCAGAAACTCCTTTTCTCCCCGATTCGGTTAAGCACCTCCTCATTAGTTACGTGATCTACCCATCTAATTTTCATCATTCGTCTGAAGCACCACATTTCAAAAGCTTCTATCATCTTTTTATCTGAACTCTTTACCTTCCACGTTTCACTCCCATACAAATGCTATCAGAAAGGACTTTCTAACATTTAAATTAATATTGGATTTTAACACGTTTCGCTTCTTTAGAAACAATTTTCTTCCCATAGCCATTCTGCATTTTGTATCTTCTTTACTTCGGCCATTAGAAGTAATCTTGCTACCCAAATAACAAAATTCATCTACTACTTTTGATCGCGTTGGAATGAAGCCTTTTATTGTCTCATTACCTAATCTAATTCCTTCAGCATCGCCCGACTTTCTGACATTGCATTCGATTACATTCGTCTTACACTTGTTAATATTCATCTTACATCTTCCTTTCAAGACACTGTCCAAGTGGATAAATCTGTGCTAGTAGCGTGTCTCTAATCCGTGACTTTTCGCCCTACAGCTCAATACTTTTCCTACTTATATTTATGCTCATCAGGTACATCGCTTCCTTGCGGTCGCTCGTTGGCTTTTGTTGTTCGTTGAGTTCTGGGCTCAATTTTTATCATAATAAACAGCATTGAGCTCTCTGACTAACCGCAATGAGCTAAAACCCCGGCAAGTACTAGCTCAAAGATCAAGAATAGCGTCAATTACTGGATACTTACACATCCCAGATAAAGATATTTAATTTACAACAAAGATAATACTGAGGTTATTATTCTACATAAAACATATCACATCTTTTAAGTTCGACCAGTCACACACATTGTGCAAAATTTCATTCAGATCGTTGAGTAGCTTCGGCTTTGATCTCGACAAACACCGTGACACGTATTTATATATCAGTCACGTGGGGTTTGTCAAGTACACTGGTAAATGGTGAACAATTATTACTGTGAAAAACCTAAACATAAAAAATAATAGTTTAAGGTGGAACTTAGAAATTTCACTGCTTTTGCGTCAGACATGTAGAACTCTTTCTCTAAGTACGGCTGTGTATCTATTCTACTCTGACAGTGAACAATACTACAAAGCAGTGAATAAGGAGACGGCAGGGGGTGTTTCACAGGGAACGAGGTAGGGAGGTCGCGGGGCACTTTTGCCACCTCCACGTAGTGAACCATTTACAACGCAGGCCAAGTGCGACGAATTGCAGAGGCGTTAATTTACGTTGCTCAATAGCCGCAGAGGGCTATTTACTGCGAAATGGCCTGCGCTGAAAATTGAGGTCGAAATACGTAATTGTAAGGTGAAAGCTTTTCATCCTATGAGACTTCACGTCTGAGACAAAACAGCTTTTTGCACCCACTGACATGCTTCTATTTTGGTGGCACAGGGATTATGAGGCGGTCTGAATGTATATATAAGGTGAAGCTAAATTCACGCACTCGGGTTCGCAGGGCGATTCCTCACATGCTAGCAATTAAAAAATGTCTTTCACAAAATTTCGTCCTGCGCATATTTCCGGCAGTAAATGGACGTCGAAGACTGAGATGGGTGTGTGTCCTATACGTCAGTGTGTTTCAGAATTAAACTACTACATCAACAAACTTCGAGGGGATGTGGGAGGTGTCTTGAGGAACAAAATGAGCATGGAAACCCATGCCCAGAAACGCCATTCAACGACGCTACGGAGAGTCCAAGTTACAGGCACCAGATCCTGCTGCTAGACATCTCCTCCAGCAACTTCGACGCTCTGTAGCGTTATTGGATGACGTTTCCGGGCTTGCGATTCTGTGCTCACTTTGTTTCTCAAGACATCTCCCACATAGTCCGCCTCCGTAGCTCCGCGGTAGCGTCGCTGACTACCACGCATGGGGGCCGGGTTCGATTCCCGGCAGGGGACTGTGTGTTGTCCTAATAATCATCATCATCTCATCATGACTGGCACGTAAGTCGCCCACACGGCGTCAACTAAAAAGACTTACACCAAGGGGGCCGAACAACCCCGCAAGGGATCTCCCTGCCACGAAAGCCATACGCCCATTTCCATTTACCTTCCAAATACCCTAGAAGTTTGTTGGTGTAGTAGTGTAATATTCTGAAACACACTGACGTATGGGACACACACCCATCTTTGATGTCCATTTACTGCCGGAAATATGCGCAGGAGGAAATTTTGTGACAGACATTTTTTTGTTGCTACCATGTGAAGAATAGCCCTGAGAAGCCCGAGTGCGCGAATTTAGATTCACACTGTATATATTACATATATTGTCTCGTTACCTAATCTAATTCCCATAGCATCGCCTGATTTTCTAAAATTCCATTCCATTACCCTCGTTATACTCTTGTTAATCTTCTTTTCAATACACTGTCAATTCCATTCAATTGCTCTTCCTGATCTATTGCTGTCTCAGACAAAATTACTATGTCAACGGCAAAGCGCAAAATTTTAATTTCTTCTCCCTTTAATTCCTTCTCTAAATTTCTCCTGGTATTCCTTCACTGCTTAATCGATATATATATGTGTGTGTGTGTGTGTGTGTGTGTGTGTGTGTGATACTCCGGAAAACTACCGAAGACGAGATGGAAGGATCGGGTATTGGCAGTCCTCAAACAAGTGAAGCCGACAGCGGAAGAAAATGATGCGGGGGACCGGCAACATTGGAGCGCCATCTGTAATAAATGTGACCTGTATTGAGATTGCGACTGACTGATGCTTTATTTTAATTTTGTTTTTATTTTTGTAACATATACCTTTCTTATAATATGCAGTCTCTATTCCTCTACAGCTGTGGTTGTATCGTAAAGCAACTGACATGTAGTGACATAGAACGACGCCAATTCTGAGTAGTGTACGGACACATAAAGACACGCTCGAGCTTGTAAGCTGGAATGTATCAGATCACCATTTGACACGTGCCTGAAACATTTTCACTGGACGTTTCAAGTTAACTTTCGCAGATAAGGTGAATTTAATACACAATTTGCAAAAAAATTGGGTGAAACATGCTTTTCGATAAATTATATTTTCTTTCTTTGTCGTTGAGGCAAAATTAGCTGAGGCGATTATATCGGCAAATGTGTAATCACAAACTGTTCTACTTATGTGACTGCACTAACCATAATTACAAGCAAATGACATGGAATCTTTATGGGAAACGCTCTCGACAAAATTGATCGGCTGTAACAGCAACATTCCGGCACTCTCCTCTACGTTGGAATAAATCATGACTTTAATTGAGAAATAGTGATCTAATGGCACTTGGAGGAAGAGGAGTAATTCTGTACTAAATCAAAGACTCCTTACTTTGCGAAGGCACTATTGGATAACTTTTAAGCATCTTAATAATATATTACTATATTAGATGCGACTAACTCATTGGATTTATTATCTAACCGTAATAAGTAATCAGTGCGTGTCACTTTACTCATGGGTTATCACACTTCAGAAGGAATTTTCTCATGGAGAATGTCTATTTAGAAAATATGTTTTTTAACGAAACCTTCTCAGATAGAATCCAAATCAAGATGACAATAGATGCCATTCAATTTAAAAATAAGCGACTCCAAGTCAGAATAGCCCACTTCCGGCGGTAATAGGAAATTGCCAATGCCAATATCATATCCGGTATGGTATACGTACTACTTGGAGGCACTAGGAGGCATTACGGTTTACATTCCATACGACGCCATCGATTTCAGAAGGGGTGGACGGGTATATATATATATATATATATATATATATAGGGTGATCCACGTAGGACGAAATCCCCATTTTATTTCGTGAATGTTTACACATATCGAAATGCGGTCTTCGGCACACGCTACAGTTATATATAAAGGACAGTCTAGAGTGCAAAAAGTTTATTTTTTCCTACTAGTTTCGGTCTTCTTCCATTGATGTTTTGGAGCTGGAAGGAAACTTGGAGCCTTCAAGTGTGTCACTAAAGGCGATACAAAAATGTTTCCGAAAATATGACATGCTACAGTGTCGACGGGCACATGTTTTAGTTTAGTGAACGAATTTAGCACCGGTATAAACTGAGATATTGGAGAATGTACTTTTTTTAATGGAATCGCTTACTTTTTATAACTGAATTCGATAGGTCATGAGATGACAGTTACAGTAACATGATGTTGGTTAATCTTGACGCTGCAACCTGGCATTAAAAAAATCGAAAAGTGTCCTAGAATTCAATGCTCGGTGGCTGAATTCGGCGTGAACCGGCGAAAAACCGCCAAGGAAATCTAGTGCCACTTAATAGTCAGAATGTCAGCACATTTGTTGTCGACTTAAATGCTCTACAATCCCTCATTTCCTCTCCACCATACGCGAACCATGTACTCGACTGAGGTAAGCACCATAAGTGGTTGAGAAGTCTTTTATACTATCTTTATATGGAGCATGTAGAAAAAGAAATTCCGTGCAAATAATACAGCGGTACAGGACTATTTATTCGGATCGTCAATGTCCGAAGTTCCAGGAAACTGCAAGAATCATGAAGGTTCTAAATTAAAATTGTGTGCCGTAACCGGGACTCGAACCTGGGACCTTTGCCTTTCGCGGGCAAGCGAACTACCGACTGTGCTATCCCGACACGACTCACGATGCCGCCTCAAAACTTTACTTCCGCCAGTACCTCGTCTCCTACTTTCCAAACTTCACAGAAGTTCTCCTGCAAACAGGCAAGAAGAAAGGATATGGTGGAGACATGGCTTAGCCACAGCCTAAGGGATGTTTCCAGAATGAAACTTCACTCTGCAGCTGAATGTGCGCTGATATTAAACTCCCTGGCAGATTAAAATTGTGTGCCGGAACCGGGACTCGAACCTGGGACCTTTGCCATTCGCGGGCAAGCGCACTACTGACTGTGCTATCCCGACACGACTCTCGATGCCGCCTCAAAACTTTACTTCCGCCAGTACCACGTCTCCTACTTTCCAAACTTCACAGAAGCTCTCCTGCAAGTTTGGATCGCACTATAAATTTATAGTCTTGACTGCAATTTCTATTTATTATGATTCATAGTTTCGGCTCATCTCTGAGCCATTCCCAATCTAAAATACAGAACATAACCGTATTATAAGTAAAACAGTATCAAGTACGCAAGAATAGATCGATAACTTTCTTACAATTTGTTGTATACCTACCATGTTGGTCAATTCTGCAAACATTTGCCAAAAGACAATCTATCGCTCCAACTGAAAATATCGCGCGAAAAATGACGAAAACCTAGGAGCAAGTTTGGAAGGAACTTGTAAACATGACAAGTACAGTAGTACCCCACACCAAAATCAGATTATTAGTTGCTTCAACAACGAACTTCTGAGAAGGATTGATCAGAGCATTAATGATGCCAAAGGTTTCATGGTTCTTGCTGATGAAACTGTTGACGTTGCTGGAATAGTGAAACTCTATCTTTGTACCCGTTATATTTCCCCGAATCTGAATATTCGTCTAAACTTCCTGTAATTTCTTCCATTGTATGATGTGAGTTGGAAAGGATTAGCTGGATCTACAATTGAAAATGTTGTACAGTTTCGTCTTGTGTTATCTTTACGAGGACAGGGCTATGACAGTGCTACATCCGTGTCGGGAAAAGCGCGAGGGATTACCATTTAGACGTTGGGCAAGGTGGTATGATTGCTATCTTTTCGGACAAATGTTTTTGTAACTGAAAATACATTGGGAAAAGAAATAATTTTAACTTCGGAACTTGTTCTTGGATGTTTAATGAATATGTAATACAAATATTAGACAATTACAATTGTTGGTATACACAAAAGAAAGTTACAAAATTGTAAAAAAATCGATCGAAAATGTACCACACTAGGTTCAGTTGTGATCACTTCGACATAAAAGCACTTTTTCCCTCGGGCACCAGTGCATACTTCGTGGTACCAAACGTTGCATTTTTGGCAGCGAATCCAGTCACCGTTAGCTATTGATTTGTAAGAGCGCATTAGACTAAGTATCTTCACTTACCTCTTAACAGGAAAAAATTTATATCTCCGTAATACAAAGTGGTGTCTTCTTGGAAAGACAGGAGAAGCTATAGAAACCTGCTTCACTACAACGCCACACAAAGGCAAGTGCTACCAACACTACGAGACTGACAAATGGCGCGAAATATTATGTTGATCGGAATTGTACCTTCACCGAACTTGTAACACTGAGAGATGTCAGCAATCTCTCATCATATTTTTCATTGTAATTTCTTATTGTTGAGTAATACCTGAAAGAAGTAAGTAAGTACCAAGACTAAGTTAGCAGTGCCGGCAGCGGTGGCCGAGGTTCAGATGTTCAGATGTTTGTAATTCTTATGGGACCAAACTACGTTGGTCATCAGTCCCTAGACTTACAAACTACTTAAACTAAGTTAAACTAACCTAAGGACAAACACACACAGCCATGCACTAGGGGGGATTCGAACCCCCGAGGACGGACGGCCGCGCGCACCGCAACACGGCGCTCCAGTACGCGCGGCTAATCCGCCGCGGCGGTGGCCGAGGTGACTGAGGCGCTACAGTCACGGTCAGCACGGCCACTACGGTCGGGGGTGCGAATCCCCCCTCGGGCATGGATATTTGTGCCGTCCTAGTTCGTAAGTAGTTCATAAGTAGTTTGAAAGTTTAGGGACTGATGACCCCGTAGTTAAGTCCCATAAGCTTAACAAACAGTTGAACATTTTTTAAGTTAGCAGTGCACCGCTCTATCTTTCGATCAACTTTGTTGTATGGGAATGTTGGGTTGATACAGATTACCTTAGTCATAAGGTAGAGGTTATAGATATGAAAGTGGCAAGAATGATTGCAGGTACTAATGGATGGGAACAATGGCAGGAGGGTGTCCATAATGAGGAAATCAAAGAAAAACTGGTAATTAACACCATAGATGAAGCAGTTAGTGTGAACAGATTGAGATGATGGGGTCATGTTACACGCATGGGAGAAGCAAGGCTACCTAAGAGACTCATGAGCTTCGCAGCAGAGGGTAAGAGGAGTCGAGGTAGACAAATAAGAAAATACTTAGATTCGGTGCAGAATGATTTTGAACTGAAACGCATAACATCAGACGAGGCATGTTAGCATTGAATAGGGGATGATGGAGGAATTTTGGTAGAGGTACTATGCTCCAGACTGAACGCTGAAAGGCATAATCAGTCTCTAATGATGATGATGATGATGATGAGCAATACCTGGCTGTTGAGATAAATCAGGGCTGAATATAAGGTATAGGGATGTTTTAGTCGTTGGGACAGTAGCGAGCTTGCAGTGTGAAAAAAGTCACAAGGGTGGTAGGCGGCAGGCCTCCACCGGATGGATGGAGGATTGAAGCGAAAGCAGGACTGGCGTTGTAAGATGCTACTTGCGTCGCCACTCGCCAGGAGGTTAGGTCGCTTACATGTCGTAGCTTATCGGAAAAGTGAAACCAGCGTCCTAAGGGTGCGGGGTACATTATTTGTGCCAAGAGATCAGGTGGACTGTTCCCCAGACCGAGGGCAACTGGCTGGCGCCAGCATTGTGCGTCGTGTCTGGGAGTACCTGGGTCCAAAGAATCTGGAGAATTCTATCGTTTATGGCACCTTCTTTTACGAGGTGGTATCTGCCGTCGTGTTTTAAGCTAAGACTCACCGTAGTTCGAGGACGGCAGCCTCCTGCCGACCGCTGAGGGTTAGATAGCATCGGCGATATAGTAATAGCTTCGGTGTTGCGAAGCAAATCTTTGTTTCCGCGGCCGCGAATATTTTCAGTAGCCAGCCATCAGGTGCCACCACAGCTGTATTTCGAGAACACGTCACTGCTCCAGGTTTGGTAACGTACCGCCAGCATTTGCCTGTGTCTGAGAGGAACTGTGACGTATTCACGAACTTGTAGGTAATAATAATATTTCGGGACCGCACCGAAATATTCAGCCCTCGCTTTCTATATCGTCATCGTGTCATGAGAATTGTTTCAGTGACTGGGGAGTAGGAAAGAACTTACCTGTCACTGTTGTCTAAATAATTGATAACATACATTAATGTGACACTGAATTAGAATTTTTCCTTTACCCAGACATTTGTCGTTCAGACTCTTACCAAGTTGATTTGTTAATTTTGTATTGATCTCACTTATTATTGATTTCTTAAGCAAATGATACAGTAAATTTGATTATTAAAGAATTGTTCTGAGAACATCATTCATAACAGTAGATCCCCGTCATTCATATTTGGATGGATTTTTGAAGCGCTTCAGATAGAATTATAGATTAAGAATCAACAGCAGATCTAGAGTCAGTTTTCAGGCGGGCCAGCTGCTCCTGTCGATTGCATTCCCTTCCCCACATAAACCTTTCATTTTCCGTAACGTACCAGAATCCTCAACACACAAACCTTTTTGGGTACCCTACCAACGATCATATTCCACATACAAAACTTACAACACATTACCCTATATTCTCACTGTGCAACTCATAATTTACATTTGCTGATCACCGAAAATTCAAATGTTCAAATGTTTGTAGAGCTTATGAGACTTAACTGCGGGGTCTTCAGTTCCTAAACTTACAAACTACTTATGAACTATCTTATACTAAAGACAACACACATCAATTCCCGAGGGAGGATTCGAACCTCCGACGCGAGAGGCCTCGCGGCCCGCAACGTGGCGCTCCAGACACATGCAACATTCCACTTGTCAGGAATGCACTAGGAACACTGGAAATGCCTCTATTAATATTTATGTACTTGCTCATACCTTCATTGAAAGAAGTTTTGATTTCTCTACATGACTTCCTAGGACTGTAATTTTTTCCCTTTTTTTTCTTTTTCCCACTTTACTATAACTACTTCGCCTTGTTTTCGTAGCAGTTGTATTTATTTCACTACTGTATTCCTATATGGTCTAGAATGTTGTAGCAACCTTTACTTTTTTGTGCTACTCGAATTGTCTTCATTGTTACCTTTCTTGTACCTGCATGTCTAACTTCGTTGAGTTCCATTTTCTAGAATGTCAGTTCTCCTTCACGTAAACTGCCTAAATTACTATCGAAATATATATACCTTCAAACGAACATCACTATTCCTCTATTCCTCTGTACACATTCCGGAAGATTAAACGTGTTTTCTGACGGTACTCGAAATTTCCGTGACAATTATGGGGCACAAGAATACGTGCAGGAGGAAGTAAAGCTATAAATGATGGCGCGTATTACTCTTGGTTGGATGTCTCAGTCGAAAGAATATTTGTCTTGGAGACTCCCAGTCTCCGCTGAACATGATTTGAATCTCCTGTAATAGTTAGTGCAGCTGAACTATTCACATTTCTAGATGGTTATTCGGGTTATAGACAGATCGTGTCCATCTTCAAAATGATACCCATTCATTATGTTGTTGCGGTCTTCAGTCCGGAGACTGGTTTGATGCAAAATGAAACTTCCTAGCAGATTAAAATTGTGTGCCGGAACCGGGACTCGAACCTGGGACCTTTGCCTTTCGCGGGCAAGCGCTCTACCACTGAGCTACCCCGACACGACTCACGATGCCGCCTCACAACTTTACTTCCGCCAGTACCTCGCCTCCTACTTTCCAAACTTCACAGAAGTTCTCCTGCGAAACTTGCAAGACTAGCACACCTGGAAGAAAGGATATGGTGGAGACATGGCTTAGCCACAGCCTAGGTGATGTTTCCAGAATGAAACTTTCACTCTGCAGCGGAGTGTGCGCTGATATGAAACTTCCTGGCAGATTAAAATTTTAATCTGCCAGGAAGTTTCATATCAGCGCACACTCCGCTGCAGAGTGAAAGTTTCATTCGGGTTTGATGCAGCTCTCTATCCTACTCTATGCTGACAAAGCCTCTTCATCTTCTCATAAGAACGGCAACCTCCATCAGTCTGCTTACTGTATTCATCTCATCTACATCTACATACATACTCCGCAATTCACCGTAAGGTGCGTGGCGGAGGGTATACTGTACCACGACTAGGCATTTCCTTTCCTATTCCACTCCCAAATTGAACGAGAAAAAAAAAAAAAAAAAAAAAAAAAGAATTCCTATATGCCTCCGTACGTGCCCTAATTTCTCTTATCTTGTCTTTGTGATCTTTACGCCAAATGTAAGTAGGCGGCAGCAAGATCGTACTACACTCAGCTTCAAATTCCGGCCATCTAAATTTACTTAACAGAAATTCACGAAAAGAACGTCGTCTTTCTTCCAGCGATCCCCAATTGAGTTGCCGGAGCATTTCCGTGACACTCGCGCATTGGTCGAACCTACCGATAACAAATCTAGCTGCTCGCCTCTGAACCGCCTCTATGCCTTCCTTCAAACCGATCTGCTGCGGTTCCCAAATACTTGAGCAATACTCAAGACGTGGTCGTACAAGCGTTTTATACGCGGTCTCCATTACAGGTGAAGTACATCTTCCCAAAATTCTCCCAATAAACCGAAGTCGGCTGTCTGCCTTACTCACAACTGTCCTTACATCCTCGTTCCATTTCATATCGCTCTGCAATGTTACGCCTAGATATTTGAACGACGCGACAGCATCAAGAAGCTCACTACTAATGCTGTATTCGAACATTATAGGATTATTTTTTTCTACTCATGCGCATCACCTTACATTTTTCTACATTAAGAGCTAGCTGCCAATCTTCGCACCAACTAGAAATTTTGTCAAAGTCATTCTGTATGCTATTACAGTCAGTTACAGACGACACCCTCCCATACACCACAGCATCATCAGCAAACAGCCGCAAATTACAACTTACTCTGTCCATCCGATCATTTATATAGATAGAAAATAATAGCGGTCTTATCACACTCCCCTGGGGCACGCCGGACCATACACTCGTCTCTGATGAACACTCGCCGTCGAGAACAGCGTACTGCGTTCTATTACTTAGGAAGTCTTCCAGCCAGTCACAAATTTGTGAACGTATTCCATAAGCTCGTATCTTCGTTAGCAGTCTGCAGTGTGGCACCGCGTCGAACGCCTATTTAATGTCGAGAAAAACACAATCCCCCTGTTGCCCTTCGTCCATGGCTCGCAAGATGTCATGTGAGAAAAGGGCAAGCTGAGTTTCACATGAACGATGTTTCCTAAACCCGTGCTTTTCTGTTTCAAGGAAATTTACTTTATTTGAACTGAGAATATGCTCCAAAATCCTACATGAAACTGATGTCAACGAAATTGGCCTGTAATTGTATGGGTCAGTTCTCTTTCCTTTCTTATACACGGGAGTCACCTGCGCTTTTTTCCAATCACTAAGAACTTTGCGCTGAATTAAAGATTCGCTATAAATGCAAGCTAAGTAGGGGGCCAACGCCGCAGAATAGTTTTTGTAAAACCGAACTGGTATTCCATCCGGACCAGCAGACTTTTTCGTATTTAGCTCTCTCAGCTGCTTCTCTACACCGGAAATACCTATTGCTATGTCCCCCATTTCGGAATTAGTACGTTGATTAAATGATGGTATATTTGTGCGGTCCTCCAGCGTGAAAGTTTTCTTAAAGGTTAAATTTAGAACTTCAGCTTTCCGTTTGCTTTCTTCTATTACTGCCCCGGAATGATCAACTAGTGTCTGGACAGTGGGTTTTGACCCGCTTATCGATTTTACATAGGACCAGAATTTTTTCGGGTTCTCGGAAAGATCTTTGGCTAAGGAATGGCTGTGATAATTATTGTATGCTTCACGCATCGATCTTTTTATAGACGCACGAATCTCTACTAATATTTGCCTGTCATCATTTGCGTGTAATTTTTTGAATCGAGAGTGCAACAGCCTTTGTTTTCTCAGCAGCTTTCTAACATTACTATTATACCACGGTGGATCTTTTCCATCCTTAATCGTCTTTACTGGCACATATTTCTCTAACCCTTTATTAACAATGCACTTAAATTTAGTCCATAATTCCTCTACATCCATAGTCCCAGAATAAGCGATGCCCATTCATTTTCTAACGCGATCGTAACATTTGCTTATCGGCTCTTCCCAACAAAAACACACTCCTAGCCTTCTTGACTGGTTTATGAACTTTGGTCACCATCGACGCTATGACGATATCATGATCACTAATTCCTGTCTCTACACAGACATCGTTAATAAGGTCAGGCCTGTTTGTCGCTATAAGGTCTAGAATATTTCCATTGCGCGTGGGTTACCGGTTTAACTGCTCAAGACAGTTTTAGGAGAATATGTCCAAAAGTAGCTCGCAAGACTGCTTGTCTGTACCGCCTGAAATGTAACTAGCGAGGTCCCAATCTATACTCTCAAGGTTGAAGTCACCTCCGACTAATAATACATTGCCCGGATACCTATGCACTATCTGGTGTAGACTTTCCTTGAATGATTCTAAAACTGCTGCAGCAGCATTGGGGGCAGGTAAAAACACTCAACTATTAACTTTACTTCTTTTAGACCTGTTATACGTGCCCAGATAACTTCACAGTTACTTTCAACCTCGATCTCAGTAGAAACAATATCTTTGTCCACAGCGATGAACACTCCTCCTCCAGTTGTATCAGATCTATCTTTCCGATATACATTCCACGCTTCGCTAAATATTTCTGAACTTGCCACATCATCATTTAGCCAGCTTTCGGTGTCTAAAACTATCTGAGCTCAATAACATCCATGCAGCGCTGCAAATTCGGGAACTTTGTTTCTAATACTCTGTAAGTTCGTGGCCTGAATTCGCTGTTTGACTGCTGACAGGCGAGTGCTCATCACAGTTAGCGTCTAGCCTAAAAAACACCCATGTGCACTCCACAAGTACTCTGCTACCAGAGTAGCCGCTTCCTTAGTGTAGTGCACCCCTGATCTATCTAGGGGCACCCTACAATTCCCCACCCGATAACGCAGATCCAGAAATCTGCAGCCATGACTGTCACAGAGTCGACGAAGCCTCTGGTTCAGACCCTCCACTCGGCTCCAAACCAAAGGACCCGATCAACCCTGGGAACAATGCTGCAAATCGACAGTTCTGCTTGCACCCCGCGTGCGAAGGCAGCAGCCTTCACCAATTCCGCCAGCCGCTTGTAGGACCTGAGGATGTCCTCAAAACCCAAGCGTCATTGGTGCCGATGTGAGCCACGACTTGCAGTCGACTGCACCCCGCATCTTCGATAGCCGCCGGCAAGGCCGCCTCCACATATCGGATGAGGCCCCCCGGCAGACACACCGAGTGCACGTTGGAATTCCTTCCAGATCTGGACGCTATCTGCCTAAGGGGCTCCATCACGTGCCTAACATTGGTGCTCCCAATAACTAATAATCCCCTCCCCCCCGTGCACCTGTTCGGACCCTGCTGAAGGAGTGCGCACACGTTCACTCACAGGACGAACGGGCGCGGACGTACGTCCAGCCTCCACATTGGCCTTCCGCCTCGAGCGACGCGAACGCCGTACAACCCGCCACTCCCCTTGCGGAGAAGGCGGCTCGACGACGTCCGGTACACCTAAAGGTGCCTCGGTAGCAGGGACAGAGAGCGAAGCGTGAGACACCTGAGGTGTCCCACTCGACGCACCCGACTCCCCACCTTCACCCTGCACCCCGAGACAGCAGCCTGAAGACGGCTGACCGTAGACAACAGCACGCTCAGCTGTTCGCGAACTGCGGCCAACTCCTCTTGCGTCCGCACACAGCAGGCACACATCCTATCCATTCTATCGATACAATTAAATGCAATTAACAACTTTAAAGAAGCCTAGTACTCTAACGAAGGCGGCTGGCAGCTGACTGAACTGTGGTCAGTGGTAACTACTCTGTCAAATCAACAAAACTGAGTCCGGCAGCTTTAGCGCTGTTTACGATGCGGCACTGGTGGTAGCTGGCACCGGACTGACTGATAACGAGCTTTAGTAACGGTCTCTGACTTGTTTTGAATACACCAGTCAAAGACGAAGACTAAACACAACGGTATTTATCAAATACGATAGAATAAACTATTAAAACAGTAGTACAAAAGAAATCTGCAAGTACGCGGGAATAAACCTCTTAAAACAGAGTACTAACGAAAATGAACTAGACTGGCAAATTAAATTTGACACAAATTAAATTCAGATACTTAGCGCTGTTTACGATGTGGCACTGGTGGCAGCTGGCACTGGATCTCTTAGTCTCTCTCTGCGGTTAATACGCCAAACACTTCCCTCCAATGCTAAATTCACGATTCCTTCATGTCTAAGAATGTGTCATACCTATCGATCCCTTCCTTTAATCAAGGTATGCCAGAAATTTCGTTTTTCTCCAGTTCTGTTCAATACCTCCTCATTAGCTACATTATCAACTCATCTAATCTTCAGCATTCTTCTGTAGCACCATATTTCAAAAGCCTCTATCCTCTTCCTGACCGCACTGTTTATCGTCCAAGTTTCACTCCCATTTAAGGCAGCACTCCACACAAATTCCTTCAGAAAAGACTTCCCACGTAAATCTTTTTATTTTCAAAGCTAGACTTATGAGTCTCCAGGAAGTTTCCGCGATCGTCATATGAGTAAAATTCTTGCATTTCTGTCTCTAGATCGCATTTATTTTCTAGAACTTGACCGGTTTCGGGACAACTGCCCATCTTCAGATCAATTTCATGAAGTGATAGAGTAACTTGTAGTGTGATGAACGGAGTGTTCTCGGTCCATACTGTTTTCGATCTGATTTCTCTTATTTTATGGTGATGGTCATGTCTCCCTATGTAGGTGGATGCTAAAAATAAAGAGAAAGCTGGTGAAAGAAATTTCGCAAATAGATCTCGCCGCAACAAATAACGCCTTTCTTTTAATGATTTCCACCTCAACTCGCGCATTATTTACGCGACACTCTCTCCCCTATATCGTGACAATACAAAATTTCTCTAAATCGTCCGTCAGTCCACCTGGTGTGGATCCCACAATGCGCAGCACTAGTCCAAAACAGGATGCACAAGTGTAATGTAGGCAATTTCTTTAGTAGAATTGTTGTATTTTCTAAGTGTTCTTTCAATAAAACGTACTCTTTGGCTCACTTTCCCTACAATATTTCCTGTGAGTTCTTCCCAATTTAAGTCGTTCGTAATTGTTACTCCTAGATATTTAGTTGAATTTACGGCTTCGAGGTTTGACTGATTCATCATGTAAATGAAGTTTATGGGAATTCACACTTATTATTAAGGGTCTATTGCTAATTTTTGCACCATGAATATAGCTTATCTAAATAATTTTGCAGTTGCCTTTGATCTTCTAGTAACTATACTAACCGGAAAATCACAGCATAATCCGCGAACAGTCTAAGAGAAATACTCGGATTGTCTCCTAATTCGTTTATAAAAACATTGAACAGTACGGGCCCTATACGAATTCCCTGTGGAACACCAGGTATCACTTCTGTTCCACACGATGACTTACCGTCAGTTACAACATACTGTGCCCTTTCTGACAGTAAATTACGAATATAATCGCACAATATTCCATAAGCACTCAATTTGATTAGAAGACGCTTGAGAGGCACCATGTCAAAAGCCTTCTGGAAATCTACAAGTACAGAATCTATTTGACATCCCTTATTGATACCACATCACATCGTGCGAGTAAAGAGTTATTTGTGTTTCACCCTTCAGTCTCAGCGGGATATATATGCCCCACATAAAAAATATATATATATTTTCTTGAGTTCACAGGTATAGGAATGTCACCCAACTGTGAATTGCTGAGATGTAGTGTTGAATTTTTTGGCACCTAATGCGCGAGATATACCTTAATTGTGTCATACTTTCATGATGTAATTTTCGTTTCAGTTGTCTGCAGTAATTAATCCATCTCGTATAAGCAAGCACAGGTAAGGTATTTATTATAAATTTATTAATTTTAGAAATATAATTAAATTTCATCCGTATTTATTGACAAAAATAAATTCAAATTCGTTAACGGTTCTTCCTTAACAACAGTACCTTGGGAACTGCTGTTTGTAAACTTTTTGTTAAAAGGTGTGTCTAAATTTGTACATGTTATATACTTTATTTGTTGCTGCAAAACAGTTTGACAACCGGAGAGACATTTATCATCCTAGGATGTTACTCAAATGGTGGTTTCGGTTACTTGCCCTGTGGACGTAGCAACGGCAATTACTTTCATCAAAGGAAGCTGTAATAAATGAGAAAAATGTTACCAACTGCCTTTAAGATTGCTCTTGTAAGGTACGTACATCTCAGCAGACACAAATACAAAGAGAAGCAGAAGGCAAGCATTCATCATCAAGGAAAGTAAATGAGGAGATAGTGGACTTCCTGTGAATATGGGAAACACTTTCCAAGAAGTAGTAAAAGAAGGTGATGCGGGCTCAGCAACACATTAAAGCAACAGATTTCATCTGCAGCTATTACACGTACCTCTTCGTATTTAGCCATGTTTTGAAAATTTACACAATCGTGGTAAACTGGGAAGGATTATATTTGTTTGACGTGGCAGTGGTAATTATTTTGTTTTTGTAGCTCTTTGGTTAAAATTATTGGTTTCCTAAATGAACTTCGTAAGCAGCGGAATTTATAAAAATTTTAACAACAGTCCAATTTACAAACAAAGTATGACGACGTATGTGATCTAAAAGATGGACGTTATTTTTGCAGCAATATGAGAAACTTTTACTAATCCACCTACGAAAGGATTGTTATGTTTGAATCATTCCACTACCCGCTTAGGCACTACTTCCGATATTAGCACGGTGTGACCAGCCTTTATACAAAGACATCCACGAACAGTTATGAGACTACCTACAATCCGATATCAGTGGATAGTAAGGAATGTTGTGACCCTTCCAGTCTGTGTTCTCGTCGCTATATGCTTTTCTCGTTGACACGGGTCCGTGGAAGTCACTCGTATTTATTTAATAAAAAGTTTTGAAGCTTCTTAATTGTCTAATTTCATACGGCACAAATATTTTGGTTTCTACGAAAAAGTGTGAAATGTTTCCGAGCACTCTAAGAACATACTATCGTCAGATCGCTGTTACGAAGTAACTGATGCGATTTAAGCTCAGTATACCCTGTAGTTTAACACAACATATCACTAGAATATAGTATTAGTATGGAGAACTGCATCATTCAGCCTGTGGGAGACTCGTGGGCGTCACGTTCAATAGCCGTGTCAAACCGTGATTTACAGCGTTTAATTAATGTTCGAATGAGAGTGGACAGGCCAATCGAACGAGTTATTGACACACGCCAGGCGTCGTGCATTGAAGTGGGCCTGTACCCTGAATACTTTTTATTATTCGTTAATGAAAAAAGTTTTCTGTGCAGCCCTCGTTGTAGCCATTGCACTTAAATTGGGTCATATACATTTCCTGCACTCGCAAGAGAAGCGAAATGGAAATTATAACGATGCTTCACATCAAAAATTTTGCGTGAGATACCTGAAATCTGTCTTCATGAGTTTAAAATATTTTCATCACTTAAATCTGTGCTGCGTAATATTATAACGCCTACAGGAGTCATAATGATCCTTTTCGGTTTTTAAGTGATAACTGAGTTTTGAAACGTATTATGGTAACACTTCTTTTCATGATATTTATTTATTTGGCATGTGCTGTAATTACACTAAAACAGTTCATTTCGCGCAACTGATTATTACTTTCTTCCTGTTTTATCTATAACGCCCAGATGGGTCATACTGACCCCTTGAAAATAAAATTGTAATTTTGTTTATTGTTCTACCTTAGAAGCATATCATGTATTCTGAAGTGTCGGCGTTTTTATTTGTGGTGAAGTACCTTTGTTCATATTATTGCGGTATGAAATGATAAAAATTGAATCTGTTCATAGTTCCCTTGCAAGAATCAGTCTTTGAAGAGTTTGTACCGCAGACATTCAACGAAGATATACGATTACAGAATGAAAAGTTTGCATTGGTTACTGCTGTTTGGAACAAATTCATAAAACACTGTACAACGTGTTACAAACCTGCAACTAACATAACAATAAATCAACAGCTATTCCCAAATAATACTAGTTGCCCGTTCACAAAATCATAGTTTCAATGCCTCACCAGTATGAGCAAAAGTAGTGGTTAGCTGCTGATATTGAAAGAAAACATATAACCAATGGTTTCCCTTATCTTCGTAAGAATACTGCACTATGCAAAGTTCAAAGGGTTTAAAATTATGTAGCGATGCGTCTTATGAAACCATTTCTGGGCAAAGGAAGAAATGTTACAACAGACAATAATTCTACTTCACTCAAACTAGCCAATACTGATAACCTCGCAGTTTAGCCCCCTATAAATAACAACCCCAACAAAGTAGCCAAAGAAACTGATGCTGCTATAAAGGCAAATGAAAAAAAAAAAAAAAAAAAAAAAAAAAAAAAAAAAAAAAAAAAAAAAAAAAAAACTGTAGAAACTATAAGTTATTACAACAACAGAAAATTTGGGGTTGGTACACGATATGGCCAGGCAGTATTCAGTCAAGGATTCCGCAACAAAATGGCCAGTGCACTTCTCCTACAAGAGCCTTGACCTGGCAGGAATAATTGCATATATAGTACCCGCAGCTGTCACTGGGAAGAAGATCAAAGGAAGACATTTTAATCAGCAACGTTTAGTGGAAGTAGGCTCTGAATCTGCGAAATATCGCTTTCCTCACATGACCACACACAATTGTGGAAAGACTGAAAATAAAGACGAAGGCGAAACGCCACAGAAACGGAGTAAATGTCGTTTAGCAAATATAATAAAACTATTTCCGAGTGCATTGTTTCTAAGAAGGTGGTTTGTGGGAAACGCACAAGCAAAATTGAATATAAATGAGTCAATTGTGTAAAACAATTAAGTACCTAAAATTGCTGAAACATGAGAAGTTCACTTTTTATGCCGTTAGAACAAAGGAAAACCTGTCACTTGCTTACTCTTTTTCGGCTCTTCAAGAGTTTCACCGAAATTTATTTATTTGTGAACAAATAACATAATTTGTAATCTGTGCTTTTTATTCGCAATTATGTATCTGAAATGGTGTACGTATCTTGTAAACATTAAACATAGTAAATCCATAAAAGTTTATAATTAATAGTTCAGAATATTTTTTGTTAAATAGCAGGTCTCAAAATAACCACTCTCGGCGTGCAAAGGGACAGGTAAAGTCTGGGCTTCCCAGTGATAAGCTTTACAAATATTCCAAAGTGGTGAGTATGTCTGTAGTAAACATTCCCTCAAAATCAATTCTATTTTTGGCACTGAGCTACGATTCAGATGTAACTTAGCATTTCATCATTCTATGGAGGAAAATGATCAGGTTTTGGATTTGATTAACTAAACAGATTACCTACGAATAAATGGTATATTTGATTCAGTGTCTGTACATTCCTGATACACGTTTCTGCACTATCATGAGTGATGAAGGTATTTTTTAGAATATTCTTTAAATTATAGTATTTATGTATGTAGTTTATCTTCTAACGTTTTACGATAATTTTATTGAAGCCTGAGAAACGCTCCTACAAAATATGGTTACTATCTCTAGTTCTTTCATAAAGTAATATCGTACGTCATATTTTACTCGCCGCAGGTTGATCGACTAAGGGATCTGTGCACGATTCATCATACATTCATACAGTTTTACTTCCACCCATACCTCATCTCCTACCTTCCAAACCTCACAGACGTTTTCTGATACACAGTTTTAATCTGCCATGAAGTTTCGTATCAGCGCACGCTCCGCTGCAAAGTGAAAGTATCTGTTTGGAAACATGTCACTCTTGAAACTTTCTTTTATTCAATCTTCAATGTGCGATATAATGTAGGGGTGCAGTACTGACGGTTGCTTGCCGTCCGAGGTTCGAGTTCTCCCTCGGGTAATGGTGTATGTTTTGTTGTTCGTTAGTTGAAGTTAATTTTATAAGACTAGGTAATGATGACAAAATAAGTTAATTTTCACACACACACACACAGACACACACACACACACACACACACACACACACACACACGCGCGAGCGCGCGAGCGCGCGCGTGCTCACACGCATATTTCAGCGCCCCCTTCTCGATTCGCAACTGTGCGTTATTTTTTTTTTTTTTTTTTTTTTTTTTTTTTTTTTTTTTTTAAATCTGTCTTCTAGACGTTATGCTGCTGATTGTATTGTTTCCAAATTTCTATTTTATTTTCCTTTATTTTCCCCTAGTTATATATTCTAAAAGCGAAATGCATTTACATCTACATCTACATACATCTACATACATACTCCGCAATTCACCGTAAGGTGCGTGGCGGAGGGTATACTGTACCACGACTAGGCATTTACTTTCCTATTCCACTCCCAAATTGAACGAGGGAAAAAAAAAGAATGCCTATATGCCTCCGTACGAGCCCTAATTTCTCTTATCTTGTCTTTGTGATCTTTACGCGAAATGTAAGTAGGCGGCAGCAAGATCGTACTACACTCAGCTTCAAATTCGTGCCCTCTAAATTTACTTAACAGAAATTCACGAAAAGAACGTCGTCTTTCTTCCAGCGATCCCCAATTTTGTTGCCGGAGCGATTTCGTGACACTCGCGCATTGGTCGAACCTACCGGTAACAAATATAGCTGCTCGTCTCTGAACCGCCTCTATGTCTTCCTTTAAACTGATCTGCTGCGGGTCCCAAACACTTGAGCAATACTCAATACGTGGTCGTACAAGCGTTTTATATGCGGTCTCCTTTACAGGTGAAGTACATCTTCCCAAAATTCTCCCAAGAAACCGAAGTCGGCTGGCCGCCTTACTCACAACTGTCCTTACATGCTCGTTCCATTTCATATCGCTCTGCAATGTTACGCCTAGATATTTGAAAGACGCGCCAGCATCAAGAAGCTCACTACTAATGCTGAATTCGAACATTATGGGATTGTTTTTTCTACTCATGCGCATCACCTTACATTTTTCTAAATTGAGAGCTAGCTGCCAATCTTCGCACCAACTAGAAATTTTGTCTAAGTCATTCTGTATGCTATTACAATCAGTTACAGACGACATCCTCCCATACACCACAGCATCATCAGCAAACAGCCGCAAATTACAACTTACTCTGTCCATCCGATCATTTATATAGATAGAAAATAATAGCGGTCCTATCACACTCCCCTGGGGCACGCCGGACCATACACTCGTCTCTGATGAACACTCACCGTCGAGAACAACTTACTGCGTTCTATTACTTAGGAAGTCTTCCAGCCAGTCACAAATTTGTGAACTTATTCCATAAGCACGTATCTTCGTTAGCAGTCTGCAGTGTGGCACCGCGTCGAACGCCTTTTTCAAGTCGAGAAAACACAATCCGCCTGTTGCCCTTCGTCCATGGCTCGCAAGATGTCATGTGAGAAACGGGCAAGCGGCAAGCTGAGTTTCACATGAACGATGTTTCCTAAACCCGTGCTTTTCTGTTTCAAGGAAATTTACTATATTTGAACTGAGAATATGCTCCAAAATTCTACATGAAACTGATGTCAACGAAATTGGCCTGTAATTGTATGGGTGTCCCACTCGACGCACCAGACTCCCCACCATCGTTGCATCCCGAGACAGCAGCCTGAGGACGGCTGACCGTAAACAACAGCTCGCTCAGCTGTTCGCGAACCGCGGCCAACTCCATTTATCCAGTCGTGCTTAGCAATTTGCAGCTTCTCTCGCTCTCATTTTTAATATCCTGAAATTCTTACCTGTGTGTTTGTTCTGTTGCGTGAACATGTCGGTAAATACGTAATAAAGAATTGAGCACGGGTCTTCTTAAACGTTTTCACAACAATGTGGACGATATTGTGATAATGAATATTCTAATAACGTGCAGATACTGGTTGTTTAATTTGTAAATGGAGTCCTAGATTTCCGTTGCAACTGTTTATACTTAATGAAATGAAAGGGAAGTGTATACATTGCAACTAATTAGCTGTTGTTTTACTAAGCAATTATTCACAATTAATAGAATATGTTGAAAGTCATTAATTAGAATCAATGTGTGTACTACAATGTTTGTCTTTGGCATGGTTGCTATGGACGCTTTTAACGTATATTGTATGACCTTTTCTGTAGTTCAGATATGACTTTGGTCATGTAGCTTTGTTCTGCACTAAAATAAAGAGCAAATATTCTGTTTCAAAACCGTGACTACGTTTACCGTCACAGATGGAATAACAAACGAAATAAGTGTGATAATACCGAATTCCACAAAGCCCTAGTACTTAATCTATATACAAGGTTACTATCATCATTAAGCCATTTACAACAGTCATTGTACTAGTATCTCCGCAGTCTCTGTACACGTGACAAAGAAGTCTATGTTTGCAATTAGTTCGTATGTATTTCATTGTATGTTCACAAAATAGAACTAATGCACTTTTCAGCGAATGCAGTTGTCTTTGAATAATTCAGAATATTTTAGGATGTAGTTCACTTCAGTAAAGAAGTGCGGGATAACCTCTTAAGGAAACAAAATGAAAGAAATGCAAGTGGTGTGTTTTCATTATTTTTATTTATGTTTTTTTTGTTCTTCAGATAGATCGATGCTAAGCGGTCGTTTTTTAATTGCAAATGGCGTCAAGCCCTCTTTATTTTTCCTCTTCGCATTGGTTTTTCGGTTTGATCGGTCTTTTGTGGGCGTTTGTTTTTTTTTTTTTGTTTAATTTTGATCGTTTTGTCGTTGACTCAGTTTCTTCGTTACAGAGGGTGTCGAGCACTCTGACAAGCAGGCTGAGTTACAACGCCGGCAACCCTCTTACCTAGTACTGTGAGCTACCGCGCCCGACAAGTACCGAAACCACCGTTCGTGCATCGCACACTAATTCGCTGACCATTACGCTACGCCGAACAGCTGCGAGAGTAATCCGTAATACTCGTACCATCTATGGCAGGTATTACCTTCTAATATGGCATTTTTAGATATTAGAATTTAATTCTGAACAACGACATGTTTTGATAATTTTCAGTGCGCTATTGCTTTGAAATGACAACGCTTGAATTATAATAAGAAAATCACCAAATACAGAAAGCAAGATGGCATATACAAAAGTGAAATTCATGCGAGGGATGTCACGTGACTGAGCACCTCCATAAAACCAACCAGACATGGACACTATGGTGGTTTTTATTTTACGCATATTTTACTGTTTTAATTTTGACCAGCCATCCATTTTCTATCTGACTCTTCACCAGCACATGATTTTCTATATAACTATTATCCAGTACACCCATCAGATTTTATGTGGAGCATTATAATAAGTAGTTTAATGTCAATGAGACCCGATGATGACACCATCGAGTGTCGCAATCGGTCGTTCTGAATAAATAAAATAAAAATTGCGTTCTGAACATGTATCCTATTTGTACAACATTATCGTTTCCTAAGATGAGTAAATTAAGTGATAAAGAAAATGTTTTACATATATTAAAGAATTAGTTTGAAGAGATAAAATTAAAAAAAAACATAATTGTCAAAGTAAACAAAAATATCAAATAATTTTGGCTGTTTGTTAAAATACGAACAGAAAAAATATTATGTGTTGAGTACATAGATATTAACACAATACTAGAGTCCTAAACGTATTATCCATCATTTTATATATTTACATTTTCATTATTTGTCTCCGAAATGTTTACAAGAAATTATAAAAACAAAATCTAAAGTGTGTCATAAAACACGCGAGTGGCATTTTTTTCAGTCATTAACAATATTTTGCTAACTGATTCTTCCGCCGCCTCTTCTTAGAACTAAATCATTATGAAAATTAAAATACACAATTTTGTGTTTGTTCTACATGTTTGATTAATTCATTAATCGATTTTCGGCTTATTAGGCCATCATTTGACATTTACAGAAGATCAGTCAAAGAAATTGTGTTGTCAATAAACCAGAAGAGATGTTACATACACAGAAGTAAATAAACATTTGTGATTATTATTACATTGGCCAATCAGGAAGGAGCATAGCAACTAGGCTAAGAGAGCATGAACGCAATTGGAGGTTCCAAACTCATGACTCCACTTTTGCTGAATATGTTCTGAGTGAAGGCCACAGATACCAACCTCGGTCCCTCGTACTTCACTTAGACAGCAGAGGCCAGAAACTATGTCTAATAGAGGCCTTACAAATAAACAAACATCTGGCTCACCGTCCAGGCTTAATATTAAATGATCAAACAGTTCTCAATACATCACCACTTCTTAACCCACCCTAATTCACATAATATTCAGGCCTGTTCCATTTTATTCTTCCAGTTCTTCTATCTTAATATTTTACCTTACTCTGTATTGGAGTCAGCATATGTTTGTCATAGTTTTCAGTACATTTCTCTAACAATTATTTTACTGCTATCAAGTTGTAAATCCAATTGAAATTTGATACAGCCACAGCCATTTTTTCCAGTCATTAACAATATCTTGCTAACTGATTCTTCCGTCGCTTCTTGTTAGAACAAATTCAATATGAAAATTAAAATACACAATTTTGTGCAAATGCGGATATCGGTGAAGCGATTAAAATTATGGTACCCTGCATAAATACTCTGCAGGTCTCGTTGAAGTGGGTGGCAGAGGGTTTATCGAACTACTTTTATGATGCTTCTCTACAGTTCCATTTTCTAATAGCTCGCGAGAAAAAGGAACAACTTAATCTTTCCGTTTTCTATTTGATTTCGCTTATTTTGTTTTGATGATCATACCTTTTATGTAGGCGGTTGCTAACAAATTATATTCGCTTTCGGAACAGAAAGTTGGTGACAGAAATTTCGCAAATAGATCTCGTCGCAACAAATAACACATTTCTTTTATCGATTTCCACCCCACCTCACGAATCATTTCCGTGACATTGTCTCCCCTATATTGCGATATACCTAACAAGTTGTTCTTCTCTTAACTTTCTCTAAATATTGAGATTTTATTAATTTGCTTATATACTGTCACAACATTTATTGCCTTGGGTATTTAAATGAGGACGCACAACATAATACTTTCCACGGGAGAATATATTTAATAATAATATTTAAGAAATAAAGAATATTGAGTCCTACTTCGTTCCCTGGTTTGTCTGTCACTTATTACTAAACATTAGCCAATACTTTACGACAGAGTGCCACAACCCGTTACACAGTATACGTCGAAATTTCATTGTGTTTCTGTATTTGTCACTGATGTTCCATTTGGAGCGATGTAGGTGTTATTGCTACCAGGTAAGGGCAGGTCTACGTACCATTAGTGGAGTACGGAATTTAGTAATCTGAGAGTCAACCTACAATATATACATACTGTACACCGATGGGACATAAGTCATAGGGTACCATCAAATAACATGTCGCATTTCCTTTTTTCCGGAGAAGAGAGGTAACCTAAAGGTGCTATTTCAAATCACCTGCAGGGAAATTGAACCAAGCAACCTTTATAGACGACGATAAATGTGAAAGTATCGCCGGTGCATAATTTTTTTCCACTAACTGACCTCGGCGGCTATGCTGGTTCCTTGTGCCTCGTGGTCTACTATCTCCATGCCAGGGTGGTTTTCTGCAAAGGGCTCTCAGCCTTGGATAACCTGGTCCGCCTTGAGACCGCCATCCGGACAGAATTTTCAAGACGCCTACATTTAATAGGTCTTGTTTGATTTATCTAAGGCCTGTGACACAACCTGGCGACGTGATATTCTTAATAAGTTACACGGGGCTTGCTCAACATTTTTATCAGGAATATTTTAGCACTGCGTACCTTCCGTGTACACGTCAGCGTGTCTCGTAGTCTTTACACGTCCAGAAGAAAGGGGTTCCCCCGGACTATGTGTTGAGCGTTTCCCTGATTTTAGTGGCTAGTAATGACCTAGCATAAGTAGTAGAGTCATCAATATCTCCCTCCCTATATGCTGACGACTTCTGCAAACATTTTTCTTCGAGTATACGTGTTGTTAAACAACATCTGCAAGGAGCCATACGTAAGGCACATGCATAGGCTCTCTCCCGTGGGCTTCAGTTCTCTGCCGCCAAGACATGCGTTATGCACTTCTGTTGGCGTCGAACCGCCCACCTACATCCTGAGCTTTACCTTGGCGACCAACTACATAATGTAGTAGACACGCATCGTTTCTTGGGACTAGTGTTCGACGACCGGCTGACATACTTTCCTAACATTCGCTAGATCAAGCAGAAGTGCTGGCAGCTCCTTAATGCTCTCCGCTGCCTTAGCAATACTATTTCGGGGGCAGACTGCGTACACTGCTTCGTTATTTCAGTGCTCTCGTTTTCACGACTAGATCACGTGAGCATTGCTTTCGGCACTGCAGATGCTGGACGTAATCCACCATTGTGGGGTTAGGCTCGCAACAATAGCTTTCAGAACAAGCCCTGTTAACAGTCTCCTTGTGGAGGCTGGAGTTCCGCCACTACGAACCAGGCGCAGACAGCTGTTATAATAAATAAACAACCAATCTGAAACAGTACGAAGCTTATTACAACCAGTAAATGAATCCAACAATTGTGTGCCGACCGCGGTGGCCCAGGGGACTGAGGCGCTTCAGTCAAGGTCTGCACTGCCTCTACGGTCGGGGGTTCGAATCCCCCCTCAGGCATGGATATTTGTGCCGTCCTAGTTCGTAAGTAGTTCATAAGTAGTTTCTAAGTTTAGGGACTGATGACCCCGTAGTTAAGTGCCATAAGCTATACGAACATTTGAACATTTGATTTTGAACAACAATTGTGTAGGTAGGCTGACAGCGTTCCGTCGAGAAAGGTGTTGGTCGTGGCTTCTGGAGGACTCTTCAATGCGTCGGGTATCATAGGCGAAGACTGACTGCAGCTGGAGGCAGGATGGCCGTCTTAAAAGGAGCGTGGTGGCGCCACTGGAGCCTGTAGAGATGCGCTTCTGAGTCGCGATGCTGGCCCGCCTGGTGGATCGACCAGGAACTGAAGCACAGGTTGGCCGGCGAGTCGTACAGTGGAGTCTGCCGATACATCGCTGGCCAGGGCGTTTGCAAACACGCCTGGCCGCTTGTTTGAGTATCCACGCTTCGGCCGATAGCTCCGGAGACTGTGTTGCGGGTTGCCCGCTTTCCAGGGCGCCGCAATATTACACGATGTTGATACTGACTACAACAGTTGCTTTGCAATTACATCGCTGAAGTACGTGGGTTTCCACATTACCCAAACCACCGTCTTCTTTTCCCTGGCAGGCCACTCCCTATTCCACAACGGCGACCGAAATCGGGGATGACATTTGGTGTCCTAAGTCATCTGGAATCTTTTCCAATACCTCCCCCTTCCACTTCCAATCGCGTACACCACCATGGTAAACGGCAGCCACGCCTTTACGTGGAACTGTCACAGTATGTCACGGGGCTCGGAAGTGCTTTATACTGATGGCTCGTTGGTATACGGTCATGTTGACTTCTCTTACACCCACGCAAGGATTTGCCGGATGGCTGCAGTGTTTTCACTGCAGAGATAGTAGTCATCTTTTGCGCGCTTGGCCATATTCGTACCCGCTCTGTTGGGGAGTCGTACGACATCTGCAGTGACTCCCTCAGCGGACTAAGAGTCCCTGATCAATGCTTTCCCCGCCATCCTTTGATAATGGCCATCCAAGAGTCACTCTATGCCTTCGAACAACGCGGACGGTCAGTAGTATTTATCTTTACTCCAGTGCACGTCGGGATCGTAGGGAATGAAATGACAGACAGGTGAGCCAAAGAGGCCACCTCTAAACATCTTCTGGAGGTCGGTGTACTATCTATTGACCTACGTTCAACGCTGAGCAGTCGAGCCTGTGGTTTGTGGGAACACAGATTGGCGTACCCTCCTAATCCCAATAGGTTACGGACCAGAAAGGAGACAACAAACGTCTGAATATTCCTTCAAACCGTCTTGATTGCAAACTTTTTTATTAGTTAATGACGCGTTTCGCCCTTAAACTTCAGATTGTCTGCGTGACAGAATTTACACAAAATTACAAGGCGGAATTACAAATGGTTATAATGGTACATGGGCTTATTTTGTGTTAAGGAGACAGTATAAATGGTAAACAAAGCTTACAATGCGCTCTCCGTGGTGTGTCACAGTAAGTTGTAATTGCGGTGTTTCTATTTTTCTGGAATATTTTTTTGGATTTCCTTGTCGCCCTACAAATGTTTGGGTAACAAGGAATTACAGTTGGAACATACTCGGTAAAGATGTGAGAAACATAAAACCGATTTTTAAGATTACCTTAATAGAAGCGGTGGTCTCTGGTGATACAAAATAAGCCAATGTTTACAATTGCGCTCACGGGCGGTGGGTGGGCGTAGTGTGCTGTTCCGCCGACTTGTATAGACTAAGGGAATGTGGGTAGTGAGTGACATAGGAAGCCGATGTATAAGACGAGACGTGTGTAATCTAGCCATCTGAACACAAATTTAACGAAAGGGAGGTTATTAAGCAGGACAGAAGTTTGTAATTTATCTCGGTGTTTGTAAATGAGAGGAATTTTATTTGAACAGAGGCATCATAATATCTAAGAATGTTTGATATTTGCATGTCAACTGATCGTTTAGGAGGTGTGGGTGTCAAAATTAAGCGCGCTTCGCTATCTCAAACTCTTCCAGTAAATTTAGCTTACGTCTCTTCTGCGCTGTATGTTTACGAACGAAGGACGGGTTGTAACCATTCATTTCGGCGATGTATTCCAGATTATTTAAATCTCTCTTAATTTGTTCAACTTATTGTTGTGAGTTCTGCTAATCAGTTGTCTGCTTTCCCACGTATTTATATCATGAGATCATCAAAAATATCAACGTCAAGGATCCTGACAGCGTTGAAATAAGTCTTGAAAGCTTGCGCATTAGCAGAACTCACAATAATAAGTTGAACAAATTAAGAGAGATTTAAATAATCTGGAATACATCGCCGAAATGAACGGTTACAAACCGTCCTTGGTTCGCAAACATATAGCGCAGAAGGGACGTAAGCTAAATTTACTGAAAGAGTTTGAAATACCGAAGCGCATTATAAGCTTTGTTTGCCATTTATACTGTCTTCTTAACACAAAATAAGCCCATGTACCATTATAACCGTTTGTAATTCCGCCTTGTAATTTTGTGTAAATTCTGTCACGCAGATAATCTGATGATTAAGGGCGAAACGCGTCATTACCTAATAAAAAAATTTGCAATCAAGACGGTTTGAAGGAATATTTATTCTAACTGATTGCTGCTGTACACCATGGATTGGAAATCATTTTATACAAACGTCTGAAGGTCCTCTATGCGGGCTCTTGGCAGGAAATCTGTCGTCCTCTGCCGGCTCCGCGTTGGACGTACTTGGCTAACACGCGGTCACTTTCTCTACCGCGAGGACAAACCTCAGTGCTGCTGTGGCGCCCATTTATCAGTAGCTGGCATTTTAATGGATTGTCCTAACCTAGCCACCCTGAGACGGCGTTGTAATCTCCCTGGCGTCCTGAGCTTGGTTTTAGAAGACAATGCCTCTACGGTTGATTCAGTTTTAAATTTTATTCGTACGAGTGGATTGCATCATTCCACATGAATTTTATTGAGTGTCCAGTATCTCCATTCTCCATTAACCTAATACTTTTAGGCAGGTGGTTTTAACGTGTAATAGAGTGGTTGGATGTTACTCTATTATTTTTATGTCATCCGGCCAAGACTGGTTAACTCTTTACACCTTACACTTCTTTTACCCGTTTTTTATATGCTTCTTTTGTTTCTTGACGTGTCAGAATCCTTTGCTTGGTGCAGTTTAACACATTGTTTTCTAGAAAGTTTTAGCGATCTTTACTGTACTCGCTACGTTTGAAACAATGGACTGACAACCTTTGTCGTTTCGTCCATCCCAAAATCAATCCATCCATCCATCGACAATTGGCAAACAAGTTGTCCCTTGGTCCTACCACTATAACAGAAAAAGCTTACATGGAACAATAATAAAAAAATAATAAACGAGAAATTCCCTTGGAATTTTTTCCAAAGAAAGATCGAACACCAGGTTCGTCCCTCTTCGGGTATAACAAATATATGACAAATGATTTTAAACATAGCTTGTTGACTGCAGCAACTGTAGTTTTACAAATATTTGACAACGTTTAGCCCATCCAGTTGCAAAATTTAACTTGATTTCGGCACAACCTAAGGCTGCCTGCATCAAAGGAATAAAAAATTAAATATAAGAGGTACAATTATGAGCAGTGTGCTCAAGTCCAATCTTATAAAATTATGTAACATGCTAGCCTTGTGCTAACATGTTGCATAATTTTATAAATTTCGACTCGAGCACACTGCTCAAAATTGTACGTCTTATGTTTTAATTTCCTTATTCTTTTGATGAAGGCACCCTTAGGTGGTGCCGAAATCTAGATCACAGTATTTTATCAAATTTTGCAACTGGTTGGGCTGAACTTTGTCAAAATAGATAAATAAATATATGACATTGATTTTGTATGTACCAAATAAGAACAAGGCGGTGTTGTAAACTATGCATGATTCAGGTAATATCGATGGGGATTCATGGTATTCTGATATGATGCCACGACGTTGGGCGTTGATACAGTCGACCAGATATGCGGCGGCGCGCGGGAGTGGCCGAGCGATCTGGAACGCCACGTTGCGAATCTCGCGGCCTCCCACCGCGGAGGTTCGAATCCTTCCTCGGACATGGGTGTTGTCTTTAGTATAAGGTAGTGTGTCAGTTTAGGGACTTGTGACCCCGCAGTTAAGTCCCATAAACTTCACAAACATTCAGATGTGCGGTACATATTCTGTGGCTCGTATTACGAGAAGATGGCCCTTGGTAATCGGTTTAATTGTAATGGACTTTGCGGGCATCAGTGCCCAGATCGTAGTATGTTCAAATGGACAATACCATAAGGTTTCATAAAGGATTTTTCTAAAGAACTTGCCTTATGATTTCATGATAGCATATGTCGCAGAAAGAGCCAACATTCCAAGCTTTCCTAAGTATATTTCGCTGTTCCTTCAAAGGTACCAGACAACATCTGAGCATCTTGTGCAGCCTTCTTCTAACAAACGAGGACTGTGTGTTATTTGTGGAAGATCCAAGGGTGTTGACACAACAAGATACATGTAAGAGTTTTCTTTGCAGGATGCATGTGGTTATTTACTCGTGTGAAAAGTGTCATGTTGTAACAACAGACTCATGACTAGAGATATGTTACTTGACCTTTCTACAGATTACTGATTTCCGCTGTCTGTAAGCTGTTATAATATTTCAGCAGGCATTGAGTATGAACATATTTATTTCCTATGCTGATAGTAAAACATAATTTTTTGTCAGTTAAATTGTATGATTTACGTTCTTGGATTTACATCTATTATTATTATAAGAACGGGCATTAACCAAGATAGCGCGGAATTATTTTCGGTTTAATAGTTTTTCTCAGAAGCTGTTAATTACCTTCATGTGACTGCACAAGATAGATATAAGTGATTTTTATCACAATCAGGCCATTAGTTTTGCAGTACTGTTCTTTCTGGAATGACGTCATAATGAATGTTTTAAAATTTTAATCTAATGAATCATTATTATTAAAACAACATTTCAGTTGAAATATATACATAATTTATAAATGTGTCAAAAATTGAAGAAACTTCAAGAAATATTGCCGCGAGTCACAACGCAAACCAATTGCCGGCGTGGCGCAGGGGAGAGTGTCACAGACGGCGGTGCTGAAGGTCGCCGGTTCAAGCCCGCCTACCGGCAGATGTTGCACGATGACATTATTCAACCTTCGGAGAGTCCTTGGCCGTCTTCGGTGATACTTGTAAAAAAGAAGGACGACACGTGGCGATTCTGTGTCGACAATCGGCGGCTCAACAAAATCACAAAGAAAGATGTCTACCCATTGCCGCGTATTGATGACACCTTAGACTGCTTGAAAGGAGCTACATACTTCTCAACTATAGACATGCAGACAGGCTACTGGCAAATCGAGGTTTACGAAGCTGACAGGGAGAAGACGGCTTTTATTACACCTGACGGCCACTGTGAATTCAAAGTAATACCATTTGGATTATATAATGCTCTGGCCACATTCGAACGCATGATGGACAACTTACTTCGACACCTTACGTGACTTTGCTATATAGATGACATTGTCATTTTCTCGAAAACATTTGAAGAAACCTGAGTCGCCTGTCAACTGTATTGAAGTGTGGTCAGGCTGCAGGACTCCGCCTCAATCCAAAGAAGTGCCTCTTCCTCGGCAAAGAGATAAAAATCCTGGGACACCTAGTCAACGGAGATGGTGTCCGTCCTGATTCAGATAAATTAAGGGCAGTGACAGAATTTAAAAGGATTTTGTAACAAGGCACGTCCATTACAAGAACTTCTGCAGGGAGACGCCAAGTGTCAGTGGGATGATACAAAAGAAAGAGCTTTCCGGGCACTTACGGAGGCTCTAACTTCTGCACCAGTGCTAGCCTTGAACGACGAGAATGCGGAAACAGAGCTTCATACAGATTCCAGTGGTTATGGGATTGGTGCAGTTCTTGTGCAAGTTCAGGAAGGTGCTGAAAAAGTGAAAGCGTATGCATCAAGAGTACTCTCAAAGTCCGAGATAAACTACTCTACAACTTAGAAAGAATGTCTCGCAGTTATCTGGGCTAACAATAAGTTCCGGCCGTTATTATTTGGCAAGCCATTCACCGTCGTGACAGACCACCATTCTTTGTGTAGGATGACTAGCTTGAAGGATCACAAAGGCCGACTAGCAAGATGAGCACTAAGAATCCAGGAGTACGACATCAAAGTAGTATTCAAGAACGGGCGCAAACACAAGGATGGCGAATGCCTTTCGAGGAATCCATTAGTGGAACACAACAACATGAATGAAATTTCAGCCCTCACTGAATTAGATGATGTTACAGCTGAACAGAGGGAAGATCCAGCACTATTAAAAACGATAGAGGCCTTGGAGAAAGGAGAACCGACCAATGGAGAGTTCCAAGTTATAAACGGAACATTGTATAAGAGCACTACGATCCACTGGGCCCCAAATGGCTACTTGTTGTTCCAGGTCATCTGCAGCCAGCTATTCTCAAATATTTCCACGATGCTCCGATTTCCGGTCATCTGGGATTCGTGAAGACCCTAGACAGACTCAGACGCAGGTATTACTGGAAAGGTCTCTACCAAACTGTCAAGCTCTATGTGAGTCACTGTAAAGAGTGCCAGCGACGGAAGCATGTGCCGTAATTACCCCCAGGACATCTCGTACCGATTCCGCCGGCAGCAGCTCCATTCAACAGAGTTAGGATCGACCTTTTAGAGAGGTTCCCGAAGTCGACAACCGGTAACCGATGGATAATAATCTGCACTGACTACCTTACACGCTACGCTGTCACAAAAACTGTGCCGACTGCAGAAGCCTCAGATATCGCAAATTCCTTGTAAAAGACATTATTTTGAAGCATGGAGCACCACGTGTCATCATATCTGATCGTGGAAAAGTGTTCCAGTCAAAACTACTATCAGAGGTAATGTCACGGTGCGATATTGACCACAGAATGACAACTGCATACCATCCTCAGACAAATGGTCTTACGGAACGTTTTGACGTTAGCTGATATGCTGTCGATGTATGTGGATGTTGAGCAGAAGCATGGGATAAAATTCGGCCAGTCATGGCATTTGCTTACAATACCGCAAGTGAAGACACCACAGGCTTCACGCCGTTTTTCCTGCTCCATGGCCGTGCAGCTGAGACGACAATGGATACGCTTTTCCCTTTCCAACCGGACGACACTCAGGATGACTATGTTAAACAGATCATCACTAAGGTCCAAGAAGCAAGACAGCTGGCTCGCATACGGACACTAGACGCCCAGGAGAAGGACCTTCAGCGGTATAACGACAAGCACCGACCTGTTGTGTGCAGCTCAGGAGATCTAGTATGGATTTTTACCCCTGTACGGAAGGTTGGACTGTTAGAAAAGTTATTGAAGCGATACTTTGGTCCGTATCGTGTCATACGCCGCCTGTCAGACGTCACATACGAAGTTGAGGATTATGAGCCGTCGCCGAAACAACAAAAACGAAGAGACATTGTTCACGTCCAGCGCATGAAGCCTTACTACTATTCTAAAGAGCAGGTAGGCGACAATGGCTTCTTGTTCAAGGACTCTAAGGACGGTAATGTTACTGATGAAGCCACGACAAGAACGTCTGTCGTCGATAATCGTGGAGAGGGCAAGGATTCTCTCTAACTGCCATACAGAGGACGCATGACAAGGTCAAGATCCATCGCAGCTGGCTCCACAGGGAACATAACAGTGGGTCGCTGTTTTTCCAGGAGAGGTAGCAATGCCTCGAGACACCACGTAAGCCAACTGCCGGCGTGGCGCAGGGGATAGCGTCACGGACTACGGCGCTGCAGTTCGCCGGTACAAACCCGCTCACCCGCAAAAAATTATTTCTTTGTAATTAAAAATTCCAGAATGTTTTACATCTTTCGTATGTTCACGTGTAAATTCTACTTGCTTCTTCTGTAAACTGTGCTTGTAATTTCTGGTACATTATGTCTGTGTATAAATAGCAGAGACGCTCCCCGAGAGGCAGTCTGTGCTGCGTATATGTTGAGTTCGCAATAAACGTGCTTTCAGTGTAAGTGCTGTGTTCAGTTGCCTTCGAAGTCAAGCCTGCTCCCATTTCAACGCGACAATATAAACCCATCAGTATTTCCTGTATGCACCTCAACTTTGCAGCTGTATCCCACTACTTTTCAATCGACAATACAAGCTAAAATTGATCTTCACTGAGAGCAGGCGATTCAAAGAAACAAAATAAGACACTGTTCACTAATTTTTAAGGAAAAAATTAAAAAGTAAGCTGCCGTTATCGTCCTTCGAGAAGGATGTCAGTGCTATCCGGATTAACTGTCACGTTAAATAATGAGCCATTATTTTGCACTGAAAGTGATGAATGTTGTACAGATTTGAATTTTTGTTAGACATATATTACTATTAGTTAGTATTTTGAATTGTGGTGTGGAAATAAATTCGTATTAATTATCAATTTATGTGCAATTTTTCGTTGATATTAATACCCGACTCACCTTTCAGAAAATTAACTGCTAACATCAGTACTGACATGAGAGCAAATGACAAGTATAACAGAACTGAGTCAAAGTACGTGGCGTACATTGTGCGCCGCGCGACTGTTCTTGCACTATGAAAATGCGCGACTGCCCTAGGGTTAAATACGTAGTTGAAAGTATAATTTATGAGAATATGCCGTTTATGGTCTATCTGTATGAGTGCTATGATATCCATCGCTTTTGGTTACTCTTTGAATTGATATTTAGGCTTTAGAAAAGGGAGAAATAGATACAAATCTGTCACAAAACGTCTATAGATCTACCCTGAGGTCAGCACAGTAACAGAGTAATCAACGTGCACCCTACATTACGTTCGTTGATACATACGATTACTTCATGCAAAGTTGCATGTCTGGCAGCACTGGCAAATCTACGCAAAGGGCGCGTTGCTATCGGTTATCAAGTGCAGCCTGTCGGCAACTTCTCCGTGGTGAGAAGAAATGACTAAGATTTGTTGTTGATGACGTTATTTTCTTTACATTTTAAGTCTCGGAATACTACATTACCTAATGATTCGCGTAGGAAAATGTCCCTTTCTTCTATCTCCGACTATCAGTCCGCGTTCAGATTATGGTACTACCCGTCATGCAAACCGATTCATGTTATTCACCGCAGTACAAATTAGTGATCTGCCCATGCTTCGCCCTGTTATATACACGGTGAATCACCGAACACTTGCACCGCAAATATTGCGGAAACAGAAAGGGCGATTGATGTGCGGTTTTCACAGAATGTATTGGTCGTCAGGAACTCGTATTTTTAGCCATCAATCAGATTGTAGTATTACTTAGAAAGTGTATTTTTAATGCAAAAATACAGTTTTTTTAAAATGGAACAGTGGTTGTTGCTTGTAGACCTTCCGGGTCATAAGGCCGTGGTCCATAAAACGTTTCAGTTTCACCTAACGTTTCGTCCATAGCTGCGCCAGACATCCTCAGAGGTCCTCTTACTTGCGTTGAGTCTTGCCGACTGATGAGTCGGGTGTCTGAGAGCGCCATATATACTGTGAAAAGTGGGCGTGGCCAAGCTTTCACGTTATCAGCAGACATAGTCCTTGTCAAAAATAAAACATCACTATCGATTGCAGTCGGTCAGATATAAAACCTGTCGATCTTTCAAAGGTACTGTCCATATGTCGCTAAGTTTTATAGCTTCTTCTTTCCTATTAAAATTTTCTTCATGTTTATATATAGGCTGTGGCAGAGCATGCTCTTCAATCTGGAAGTCATATAGTGAGGTTTTCCGAAACATCAGGTTTATCTACTATGACGAATTATTATCCACGACAATACAGGGAAGCAATTGAAATATATAAACATAAAGAAAATTTTAACTGGAAAGAAGAAGCTATGAAACTTAGCGACATATGGACAGTAGCTTTGAAAGATCGACAGGTTTTATCTCTAACCGACAGCAATCGATAGTGATGTCTTATTTTTGACAAGGACTATCTCTGCTGATAACGTCACAGCTTGACCACGCCCACTTTTCACAGTACATATGGCGCTCGCAGACACCCGACTCATCAGTTGGCAAGACTCAACGCAAGTAAGAAAACCTCTGAGGATGTCCGGCGCAGCTCTGGACGAAACGTTAGGTGAAACTGAAAAGTTTTATGGACCACGGCCCTATAACCCGGAAGTTTTACCAGCAACAATGACATCCGGTCGTGAAAGCCTTCATTGCATGATAGGAACAGTGGTTGTTTCTATCATGCAGTGGAATTTTTGACACTACCTCTGTATAAAGAATTTTAATGACATTTTTATCACATTTAGTTTGGCAGCTACAACCGTTCAAAGTTTCGGGGACGGAGGCTGCAGTAGCGTATCTGACTGGCCGAGTCACTAGCCCCTGGGGCACGGCACAGCTGGCCGCGGTGGCCGAGGGGACTGAGGCGCTCCAGTCACGGTCTGCACGGCCACTACGGTCGAGGATTCGAATCCCCCCTCGGGCAGAGATATTTGTGCCATTCTTAGTATAAGGTTGTGAATAAGTAGTTTGTAAGTTTAGGAACTGATGACCCCGTAGTTAAGTTCCATAACATTTGAGCATTTGATTTGGCACGGCGCACTGTCTCATGACCACCAGCCAGTGAGCTACGCTGTCGTAGCCTCCACCCCTAAAACTTTGAATGGTTCCAGCTGCCAAACTAAACGTAATACAATTGCCATTCAAAATTCTTTGTACACAGCTGGAGTCAAATATTTCAGTACATGATATAAAACAACCATTGTTCCATTTAAAAAAACTTTATGTTTCCATAAAAATACACTTTGTTAGTAATATTACAATCCGTTTGTTGGCTAAAAATGTGAGCCCCTGACTACCAATCCACTCTATGAAAACCGCACATCAATCGCACTTTCCGTTTCCGCAATATTTGCGGTGCAAGTGTTAGGTGATTAACCCTGTATATTGTGTATGTGATAACACTGCTATCTCTACAAGTGCTCATCGCATCGCTTTTGTTACTTGGGTATACCTGCTTGGTGTTATCCAGATGATGAACAGAAGTATATTTGCAACTTAGTTGTATGCTGTTATTAAAGATATTGCAGGTTTTCTCTGAAATATTATGCTGTAACCTGTATAACTTTCATAATAATCATTACTACTGGTTACAATATTTGTACATCTTGGCATAAACTTTTTCTAAAGTTCTTGGAGACAGCAGACCGGTAGTACTTACTGTTGTCACGCAGTTCACTGACTGGTTCAGTGAACTAAGTGCGCTGCTGACGGCGCAGGCTCCTCATGCAATATATCAGCGGTTCGAACCCTGCTCAGGGCGCTGTTCCATTCTGCTACTAAATATTGGATTTGCATACGCTCCGCTACTGATCAACATAATTAGCTCCGAACCGCTGAAACACACAGTACTGACGTCATAGGTCAGAAGCATCTGTGTACAGACGGAATACCTATCTCAGGTCAATGCAACCCGTCTAAATCACCTCGCGGCGGAGCGCGGTTGCTCGCCGTGAAGGTTCGAGTCCTCCCTGCGGCATGGGTGTGTGTGATGGCCGTAGGTTAGTTTTCTTGGGTTTAAGTAGTTTGTAAGCTACGGACTGATGACCTCGCAGTTGTTGTGTAGAAGAGTCTAGTTTGTGGCAGTACATCAAATCGCTATGGTCGTTCAGAGTCGAAGAATGTGTCACTAGCAATAAACTCTTGAAACAATACATATCACCAAATATCATTTTCTGACACTGTTGAAGACTATTTTTTTCATGAGTTGCACTGGCTAAAAATTAGTTTTTGTATACTAAATATAAATCGTTCTCTCAAGTTAAGCAAATTTTGATTTTAGCAGTAATTTTTATTTGAATGAAATTTTCGCTCTGCAGTGGAGTGATCGCTGATACGAAACTTTCTGGCACATTAAAATAGTGTGTCGGAACCGGGACACCCAAACTGCGATCTTTTCCTTTGCAGGCAGGTGGAGCGCTTACCCGGATCGAATCTTGGTTCGCCACGCGGGAGTAGCCGAGCGGTCTGGAGCGCCACGTTACGGATCGCGCGGCCTCCCGCGTCGGGGGTTCGAATGCCCCCTCGGGCATGGATGTGTGTGTTGTCCTTAGGTTAGTTTAAATTTGTTTAAGTAGTTTGTAAGACCATGTACTGATGATCAACGTAGCTTGGTCCCATAAGAATTATAACCATTTGAACATTTGAATGTTGGTTCAGGCACACAATTATAATGTGCTAGGAAGTTTCATAGCAGTGGACAATGCGCTGCAGAATAAAAGATTCATTCTGGAAACATCCCTTATGCTGTGGTTAAGCCATGTCACCACCACATCCTTTGTTTCAGAACTACTAGTTCTGCAAATTTCGCAGGAGAGCTTCTATGAAGTTTGGAAAGCAGGAAGCGAGGTACTGGCGGCAGTAAAGTTGTGAGGCGGCATCGAGAGTCGTGTCGGGATAGCACAGTCGGTAGTGCGCTTGCCCGCGAAAGCCTAACGTCCCACATTCGAGACCCGGTTGGGGCAACCGATTTTAATCTCCAGGAAGTCACAATTTTTTTTAAATTTATCAACTGTGGTTGCTTCCCAATGAACGCTATTAATTAGCCTGTCACATACATCACTATAATTCTACCTGTATGACACACACGACACCGGTGTAATATTCTACAATATTTACTGATATATTTAATGGACAATTGTGCTGTTTTGGCACATTTAATTTCATTGATTGAATGTTCCGACGGTGCTTAGCAGAATATTTGATGCGTGATATACACGCCACTGGTGTAATACTCTACAATGTTTATTGATTTAGATGAGGGACAATTCAATGAATGAAATTATATGCGTCGTGTGCATCATGGATCAAATATTCTACCAAGCACTAATGGAACATTCAAACAACGAAATTATATCTGTAATTACCATGAGTCGGATCTCCGTTGCGAACCTGTATAAGTATCTAGCTTAACACCCGCTGCTTCGCATAGGAAAGCTCGTTGGTCAGCACCAATTGTTTCTCTCTCTTAATATAAATTTTCATAGATATAGCTTAAGTACTATCATAATGAAATGTTGTGATAATACTTTGATACTACTTGTAGCCGCGGCAGAATGGCCGTGCGTATTGAGGCGCCATGCTGCAGTGGGCGTTGCTGTTCGCCGTCGGGGGTCCCCTTCGGGCATGGGTTTTTGAATTGCCTTAGAATTAGTCGAACAAAGTTTAATTAGTTTGTAAGCCTTAGGAACTGATGACTTCGTAGTTAAGTCTCTTAAGATTTACAAACATTTGATTTTACTACTTGTAACCCCCTACGTCACCCCTTAATGGTTGAATTTAGAAAAATACCCCGACATGTGTCTTTTAAATTCCAACAAAGAATGCAAATATCAATTTTTTGTAATTCTGGGTTCAAGATTGGCTTAGTAGCAACGTACTTTCAAAACATGTTTCATCCCCTATTTCATCCCATACATGATTAATTTTCTGAAAATACCGAAACACGTGTCTTTTTAATTCCGACCAAGAAAACGTATACCAATTTATGTAGTTGTAGCTTCAAATTCATTAATAGCAAAAGATTTTCGAAAACATTCCCTCTCTAATTAAACCGCCTTGATGGTTGAATTTTCAAAAATACCGAAACTCGTGTCTTTCTAATCATGATCAAGAGTCCATATCCTAAGTTTAGTAGTTATACCTTGAAATTCGAGTTAACAGCAACAAACTTTAGAAAATCAATTTTTAGCGGCACATATTTCCCCTTATTGGTTGAATTTCAAAAAATGCCGAAACACGTGTCTTTGAAACTCGAACCCTGAATTAAAATCCGAAATTTTATAGTTCTATAGTTCTAGCTTCAAAATTGCCTAAATAGCAACGGATTTACAAAAAAAAAAAAAAAAAAAAAAAAAAAAAAAAAAAAAAAAAAAAAAAAAAAAAAAACCCTGTCATCCCCAATTTCACCACCTTACGGACGGAATGTTGGAGGGAAAAAAAGCTTCTTAAATGACTAGTGCAAACATCCTCCGCCAATTTAAAGTTTCTATCTTCAGTTGTTTGGGCTGGGCCATGATAGTCAATCAGTCAGTCAGTCGGGACATAGCTTTTATGTAAAGAGACTACTAGAACATCAGAGATTGTATAATTACTATTGTGTACTTTTTGCTTATAATGCAACCGATCGTGAATATTTGGCGTCAATTATGATTGTTAACTGAGTCAACAGTAATATTTCGCTTGGTGGTGTATGTGTTTTTGAGGCAAAAACTTTTCTGGCGCAGATCACAATAACGATTACTACATTACATTATTGTTACATTATTTATGTTTCGTCAGAGATTACAACAAACCGCAAATACACCAAAGAGAAATTTCACTCCTATTACAGGTGTTTCATTGGTTTTCTATAGTGGAAACAAAAGTGGTGTTAGAAGCTACCTGAAATCCACATAATCTCGTTTGTTACTTGTGCACCTGGTAACAGGTATTTCTCTTAGGATGGAATACTATCTTCGCTTTTATTTTGGCTTACCAGCCTTCCGTTGATTTAGTCAGGACTGTCAAGCCTCCACTTTTTATCTGACAATCTTCATTTACCAATAGCTTTTTGCATAGTATATTCCTACCTTTTTAATGGAAATACTCGATTCTGAAAAATGCTCTATAGCCCTATTATCCTGGAAGTTTTTGGTGAGCTCTTAAAAAATCTATAAAAATTATACCTTCTTTCTTGCCAGACATTTTCACATTCATGAGTACACGTATACTGAGGAACATCCTGATTTATTATCTAAATAGCCTATAAAATTTTCAGCTTACTTATACGGTACCACATACAAACTATTGGATCTCTTTCGTAACGGTTATTCCACAATCCGCTATTCACTTTCATAGAATGTTGTAGTCTGAACTTATAGAGAAATTCGTCCCTATCAACAGAAAAAGCTCCTCATGGCTATGAGTGCCCTATATGTCTGTTTAATCAAATATGTATCCTTGCTTAGTCCGTATGGGTTCCTTTTCTTTCTCAGGTAGCAGAATTTTTTCATTTCGTCTTCTTTGTAATCACCAAGTTTAACGTTAGTTTTCTTCTATTTTCATATTTAGTAGTTTGCATTACTTTTGTTTCTTTTTTGGGTTCACACTCTATATGTGTTCGGTACTCATTACACTATTCATTCCATTCAAAAATGCAGCAGTTCTTCTTTACTTTCATGTCATCAGCAAATGTATCGATGATACCCCTCACACTCATTTTATCGCATTATTGAAACTTTACTTTATCAGTTGATGAAAACATTGAGTAGTAGAAGTGAAAGACTGAATCCCTTGCACCTGTTACAACCTGAGCAATCTACTCTTGGTGATTTGAAATTCTATGTTGAGACCCTCCGTATATCTTACTTCGATACGTCTCATGATTTTTATCATTTGATTATGTTATATGATTCAAATGATTTTTTTAGCTCACCAGATACTATGAAAGTGTCTACAAGTTTGAATGATTGAGAATATTCGGAATATTCTCTTTTTCAGGAACTACAATATACAGCGATTAGTTTTATTTTAACGTCATGATCAAACCCAAGTGCAGTATTTCGTAGACTTCATTTATAATGTAACAGCACTGCAGTGCTACTGTATATTGTACAATGACTATTGTCAATACGTGGATAATATTTAAGTTCTCCATGTGAATTTCCTTCGTGAATTTGTAGCAGAAATCATGTACTAAAGGACGTAAATTTATCGTTGACTAATGGCGTTACAGCTACGTGTTTATGTTTACTTCCCACCATGGTGTAACGACTTCTCTATCCCTCTATAGTAGGACGATGTGTGGATTTACATCAAATAAACCAATGGCAAGTATTTACTACTGCGGCTCCAAATTACGAACGTAACTGATCTGATGGCTGCATCGGTTTCTATGTGTAAGTCTGAAGATTTTGGCTATGAAGCATCGAAACTGCTTGCAAAGAAAGTGTTGGAGTGTTCCTACACATTCTGAAGAAGAATAAACTTTTATAAGTTTTGAAACAGTGTAGAGGAATTGTAAATATTTTTTTGTAAATTTTTTACTTTTCTCTAGTTATTAGATGTTAATTTTCTTTACGGCAATTCTGTATCTACAGTTACTGAAGTCTATTTACTTATTTAATCGTGTCTGAGCTACATCTGTAATTAATTAACAGTCTACATATTCTAGATTACAAATAAAAGTACTAGTTATACATTCATCTATAAAGACATGATTTTCACACATCATACGTCATTATTGTCCATAGCACTAATATATCTCTCCAGTGTTCGGCACACTTTACTGCAACGTCGTTGGCCAGCCACAGGTCTTGGAAAGTGCATAGCGCCGGCAAGGATGGACAGCTTAGCAGGTGTGTCATTGTTTTTCTCCACATTTGCAGAGGTCGTCTTCTGTGCATCCCCACTTGAACAGGTTATCCTTTGATCTTCCCATTCGACACCTAAGTCTATTTAGGCTGTTCCAGAGTCTCCGTTCCAGTTGAGATCCAGCCGGGAGTTTTTCTTTAATGTTCCAACATTGCCGGCCGCGGTGGCCGAGGGGACTAAGGCGCTCCAGTCACGGTCTGCACGGCCACTACGGTCGGGGGTTCGAATCCCCCTCGGGCATGGATATTTGTGCGTCCTAGTTCGTAAGTATTTCATAAGTAGTTTGTAAGTTTAGGGACTGATGACCCCGAGTTAAGTCCCATAGACAATACAAACATTTGAACATTTTTTGTTCCAACATTGCAAGCTGCTTTTTTTTTTCAATTTCTGTGTCTACATTGATTCCCTGGTTATAGATTGACTTTCATTTAGTGGATTGAATGGAATCTTTCCTCGATTTTAATATTGCCACCACTGGTGGATGTGCGACAAGGAAATGTCTTCTATTCTCGCACTGTCTGCTTCTTTCAGCCTTCGCCAACGTTTGCCGTCTTATCTGTGGGGGAGCTATTCCAGAACACATACATAGGAGATCACGCTTTGTAGGCTTCAGGCATCCCGTAATTAATCGACATGGATCATTCAGTGCTGTATCTTTCTTGTGGGCGTGCGTCGATCCTCTCCACACGACGCAAGCATATTCAGCTGGAGCAAAACACAAAGCCAGAGATGATGAACACAGAATTTCAGGATTTGCTCCCCAGTGTGAGTTGGTAAGTTTGCGGATTACACCGTTTCGTGTATTGATTTTCGCTCTAGGTTTTTTTTTCAGTCTCTTCTAGGACAGTGTTCGATGAAATGTGACTCCGAGATAAACGGGGTTTGGGCAATGTTTAAGTTTAACTTAGTTCCATTCCAATTGTAATTGTCTTTTTTGCTTCCTGGTTGTTCAGGTGAAATAAACAAGTCTGCGTCTTTGCTGAATTTGGTCGAAACTGTTTCCTGTTGTAATATTCAATAAGAACTTTTTGGGCATCTACATCTACATGGGATTCTCTGCAAATCACATTTAAGTGCCAGGCAGAGGGTTCATCGAACCACAATTATACTATTTATCTCCCATTCCATTCTCGAATAACGCGCGGGAAGAAAGAACACCTGAATCTCTCTGTTCGAGCTCAGATTTCTCGTATTTTATTCTGATCATCTTTTCTACCTATGTAAGTGGGACTCAACAATATATTTTCGCATTCGGAGGAGAATGTTGGCGATTGGGGTTTCGCAAGTAGCCCATGCCGCAGCGATAAGCGCCGTTGTTGTAGTGATTCCCATCCCAGATCCTCTATCATTTCCGTAACGCTGTCTCCCCTATATCGTGACAATACGAAACGAGCTGCCCTTCTTTGGACTCTTTCGATGTCCTCCGTCAAACCCTCCTGATACGGATCCCACACTGAGCTGCAATACTCCAAAAATGGACGGACAAGCGCAGTGTATGCAGTTTCTTTAGTAGTTCTGTTGCATCTTTTAAGGGTTCTGCCAATATAACGTAGTCTCTGGTTCGCCTTTCCCACGATATTATCTACGTGTTCTTTCCAGTTTAGGTCTGAAGTAATAGTGATTCCTAGGTATTTTGTGGAGTTTACGGCCTTCACATTTGATTGATTTATGTTGTAAACAAAGTTTAACGGATTTCTTTTCGTACAAATGTGGACGACTTCACACTTCTCATTATTTAGAGCCAATTGCCAATTTTTACACCATACTGATACCTTATTCAGATCTTTCTGCAGTTAGTTTTGATCTTCAGATGATTCTACTAGACGGTAAATGACGGCGTCATCTGCAAGCAACCTAAGAGAGCTACTTAGATTTTCCCCTAAATCGTTTATGTAAATAAGGAATAGCAAAGGACCAATAACACTTCCGTGTGGAACGCCCGATATCACCTCTGTTTTAGTCGATGCCTTACCATCGATTACTAAGAACTATGTCCTCTCTGACAAGAAATCCCCTATCCATTCCCAAATTTGGGGCGATATACCATAACCACGCAATTTGATTAAAAGCCATTTGTGAGGTACGGTGTCAAAAGCTTTCTGGAAATCAAGAAATACGGAATCGATTTGCGAACCTTTGTCGATAGCACCCATCATTTCGTGTGAATAAAGAGCTAGTTGTGTTTCGCATGAATGATAGTTCCTAAATCCGTGTTGACCTTGGGTCAATAGATCGTTCTGTTCGAGATAATTCACAATATTTGAATACAGGATATGTTCCAAAACCCTGTAGCAAATTGACGTCAATGAAATAGGCCTGTAGTTTAGTGGGTTAATCCTACTGCCTTTTTTTGAATATAGGTGTGACCTGGGCAACTTTACAATCTTTCGGTACAGATCCTTCTATGAGAGAGCGGTTGTATATGACTGTTAAGTAAGGAGCTATCGCCTCAGAATAATCAGATAGAAATCTAATGGGTATTCAATCCGGACCAGAAGACTTGTTCTTGTTAAGTGATTTTAGTTGCTGCACTACTCCGATGATATCTACTTCTACGTTACTCATTACGGAATCTGTTCGTAATTCGAAATCTTGGAATATTGGTTTCGTCTTCTTTGGTGAATGAGTTTCTAAAAGCTATGTTTAGTAACTCTGCTTTAGTAGCGCTGTCATCGGCAGGATCGCCATTACTATCACGTAGTGAAGGTATTGTTTGTGACTTTCCCCGAGTATATTTAACGTATGACCAAAATCTCTTTGGGTTACGAGAAAGAGTTTCGTTGTGATAAATGTTGTAGGCATCTCGCATTGAAATCCTCGCTAAATTTCGAGCTTCTGAGTACGATCGCAAATCCTGGGGATTTCGTGTTCGTTTAAATTTAGTATGCCTTTTCCTTTGCTTTTGCAACAGTGTCATGACCTGTTTTGTGTGCCAAAGGGGATCGCCTCCATCTTTTATTAATTTATTTGGGGTATAAAACTGTCAATTGCTGTCGATACCACTTCTTTGAATTTGAGCCACATCTGGTCTACACCTACGTTTCTGATAGGTTTCTCACAATCTGATTGATTGATCTCGATTGGCAGGCAATGGCTACGTCATCAGCATAGATAAAACTTCTTGCTTCTGGTCCAACTGGTTGGTCATTTGTATACAGGTTGAAAAGTAGAAGGGGACAAAACTGCGCCGGCCGCGGTGGCCGAGGGGACTGACGCGCTTTGGTCACGGTCTGCACGGCCACTACGTTTGGGGGTTCGAATCCCCCCTCGGGCATGGATATTTGTGCCGTCCTTAGTATGCGGTAGTTGATAAGTAGTTTGTAAGTTTAGGTACTGATGACCCCGTAGTTAAGTTCCATAAGGTTAACAAATATTTGAAAATTTTTGACAAAACTACCTTGTGGGAGCCTATTCTTCTGGTTTCTCCAGCAGCTTCTTTGCTCTTGAAATTCCACATAGTATCTTGTGTTGGAGTTCAGAGATCTCGCAACTTCAAGTAACTGAAGTAAAATGAAATAAATGATTCCATGTCGTCAGCTATCAAAGTTAACAAATGAGTAGAACTGCGAATGGAAACAACACATCCCTGTTCCTTACGCACTGTTCAATATGGTCGAAAATTACTTTCCTAATTTTTTATTCAATTCAATGATACAATGAAATCAAAGTTGTAGCTCTACCATTAATCCTTTTCTAATTAACCAGAATCACTGCTAGTAAGTCTCATTGGTATTTTCGATTACACACCAGAGAGCTACAATTAATTACGCCGTATCATCAAGGCCCGACGGAAAGGTATCAAATAAAGACTGTCAAAGGTGCAAAAGAAAGTGCATCAATAACTTACAAAAAATAAGGCTGTACATTTACATAACGTTTTGTTCATCATATAACATAAGTTTTCTATTGAACTGATAAACAACTGAAAGCTGACAGTGCCTGAAATGAAATTGTAAGAGACGTCAGAAGTATTCTGAAAATATCCGTTCTGGCAAGTAACACATGCAGGGCGCTCCATGTTAGCTTGAGCGAGTCAAATTGTGACAGTGTGCTAGGTTTTATGTCTCGTGCCATCAAGCGTTCGTCCCAGTGTGTGTATACGTATCGGGTGGTTGCGCACTAGTTTACTCATTAAATAACCGCGTGTTATTGAAAGCAGAGCACGAACGTGCAAGATGGCGGCTGCTTTGTTTATACTGACGGCGCAAGTTGCTTCTCATAATACAACGCCAGCTGCAGCCTGTTTACGTCGTAAAGTACGGCATAATGGTTTTTGATTCTGTCGGAGCGTTGCGTGCTGAGAACTTGTGTGTAATGCTCATTCTACACGGAACGTCCTGCTTGTTTAGCTTGCTTAGCCTTTCACTGGCACAGTAGTGATTAACTTTTATACTGCTGCAGAAGAAAAGGCAGTTATTTTTATGACTCGAGGCATAATTGGTTTTCTAGTTGTAAAAAGTTTAAGACTGTCGGATTTCCGCAAGCTATGATTATGAAGTAAATCTGACTCTCTTTTTAGGATACACGGATGTGAATCGACAAAAACTTATGCCTGTATCCGAGAGACAATTTCTTCCGTTTCCAAAAATGTATGAGTTGCTTACTTTTAAATAGGTATTATATGTCTGCACCAAGGAGGTGAGAATAAAGGGAGATGACACTATCTATGCCGCGCACATAGGCAGTTGAAGCCTGTCCGCCATCTTGGTCAGATTTTGGAATGCAATTTCTCCGTTAAAAGTATGCGTCAAGTCGACCCTCTTACTGTTAATGAAATGAGCTGACAGTCAGTGCAAAGTATGTACTTCCAAACAATATACTTTCTTGAATAAATATTAGTAACTACCCATCATAATATGTTTGAAAACGTTTTACCGGCTAGTTTGCACTGTTTTAACACGTTGTACATCACGGAAAAACCGTCGGACGTTTTATTCCTGATTTAGGTGACATAAAACATCAACTCTACAATACGAAACTTATCAAAAAAATTAGCAATATGACGGAGGCAGACTTCACTTTTTCATAGTAAGGGGGATTCCCTGTATTCTAACCTCCTTGGTCTGCACACTGGCAACACTGATGCTTCGGGCAAGGAATATCACCATCAATATTCCATGCCTTCTACAGTCGTGGAAGTAACAAAGCCAATATACAGGGACCTTGCAGATAAAAATTACTGACATGGCCGCACACAACATCCTAAGGAGAGTTTCAACAGCTGCGTGAGGCAACGAGTACCGACAACAGTATTTGTTGGACGGACAGTACTCAGAATAGGTGTGATGAATGCTGTTACCTGATTGAATTATGGTATAATTAGCAGGACAAAAGTAATGGACAAAATAGGCGACCAACCAGGAAATATTTTGATATTTCCTGTGACTGCCATGGATCGTCAGCGACTAGTTGAAGCTGAAAGTGCTGTGTAAGCCAACACTATTAAGTCCAGAGTAACAAATGAATGCTGAAAAAGTCTGCACAGGATAAAGAAGCAGCTGGCCAGCGAGATTAAGCACCTGGAAAGCTTTGAAAGACGCATACGGTTAGTCACAAATATTGTGAACGTTCTTTTCGCATTTTCTCGACACTACATTTTCAGTACATTAGGTACATATATCTTCATTACGTTTTAATCTGTGTTCAGCAGATTTCTCCCAATTGATGAATGGGACAGTATCTTTGTATTACGTCTAATACATTGCAGAAATGGTCTGTGTTTCTCATTCTGTATATAATTTTAGCGGTAATTTTTAGACAAAATAGACAAAGTGTTATAAGGGTTTTTCTGTTTCCTCAGATATACGTCAAACTACAAAACAAGAGACATACATGGTTAACAGCATCCTGCCACAGTCTAAATGCTGTTAGACTGACGATGGACCAGTAAAAATGATTCCAGAATGCGAACGTGTATTATAAAAACATCTGACACCGCCAGTTGCGGAACACTTGACCAACGAGCAGTAGATTAACAAACCTTAGAGTAGGAAATGTGGAAGGATTATGTTGAACATCTTTCACTGAGACCCACAATTTATTTAAATATTTGTAACAATTTTAGACAAAAACAATTCTCAAGAATTCTTAACAAATTAAATTGAATTCTAAAAGCATACATTAAAAGAAAGGGTCCAAAGGTTCTTCAACAGACAAATGTAACCAGAAAAAAGCCACAAGCTAAATAAGTTTTCATTGACTCATTTACGCTTTTAAGAAAAATAATAAATTTGAACAACTAATCTACATAAGTCGTATCTTAGAGGGGGCAAGTTGTACAATCAGTTGACTTAATTACGTAATTAAATGATTTGGTTCAGTACTTTACAGAAAATTACATGGCAAGCCACTTTAAGTCTGGAAATGCACAGAGCCTCTGGTATCATGAAACTCGTTACAAGAACTACAATACAGGAATCGACTGAAATGATGAAGCAAGAAACCAAATCTGGCGCCCTTTTGAGACAGCAGAAGTTCACAGTCCGGATCCACTTTAATGAAAAGTTTACATGATTTAAACACATAGAATCACGTAACTTAAGGTGGGAGCCCAAAGCCCAGGCAGAAGTCCAACTGGCGTACTTTCAGCCACAGGAGCACAAGGACGGCAGCCAGTCCGGTAAACGGATCTGTTTGAAAAAATGAAAATGTTTTTATAGTCTATGGGACTTAACTACGGGGTCATCAGTCCCTAAACTTACAAACTACTTATGAACTACTTACGAACTAGGACGGCACAAGTATCGATGGCCGAGGGGGGATTCGAACCCCTGACCGTAGTGGCCGTGAAGACCGTGACTGGAGCGCCTGAGTCCCCTCGGCCACCGCAGCCGGCAAACGGAACTGTCCCCGCACACAGCGCGCCCACTCGAACGAAACAGTCGACAGTCCCACTAAGCACGCCAGCAACGGGCCCCGCCACAATAGCCACAACCAAAACAGAATCTGGCTCTATAACACACAAACTATTACTATGGAAGGCATTAAAATACAAACATAAAACACCTAAATTTGGACGCCAGAAAGTACCCGAAACTTAAGAATCTCAAAGGCATTAGTTATAGGCATGAGACACCATTTCCCACAATGTTCTTTGAATTAAGCAATTTTATACAAAAGCCAGAAGAATGACTTGCAGGGAGATAAAATTTTCATCAGTTAGGTAGCTCAGCAACACTCAACTAGTAACACTCAGAATAACACACAGGGTGGGTAAGCCGGACCACTTCCTTTAGCAGTTTGCAATATCATACCAGTCAGTTGTTGCCCCCGGAAACGCACCACCATGCGCACGGACAGCTTCGAAATATCGTTCCAGAGTCCGGAAACCACACTTGCTGCTAAGGCAGGCAGATCCTCCCCGCCGAACTCAGCCGTCCGCTTGTAGGCAAACTGGATCAGCAGCGGCAATCTTCACCACATCAGCTATCCCCGTGTCATGACCACCTCGTGTGTACCTGCCGGCGCACTCGTCCTTGCCGTCATCGCCCTGGTCAACATACTATCACGTGGTTACTCCTCTTTCCAGGGCAGAACCCCCTGGCAACGCTCTCGCGCGCCAAAGATAAACAGGTGAGCACGATCCGATAGATCGATATACAAGAGGGGCGATAGTGATCGCATCGGCTCAACATCGATTATCCAAAATATTGTAATTTTCAAACTATAACAGATATTTCAATGAATTTCCTATTACATCTTCAGTCAATGTCATTCAGTGTTGGTACAAAATCGCAACGTCCTCCGCCATGTAGATCAAGAGTAATGTGCACCGAAAGCAAGGTATGAAAATGCAGCGCGGTTACGTCCAAGTAACCTTAGGGAAAGAATGTAGATTAGGTATAACGTCTCGTCGACCTACTGTTCATTGGAGACGGAGCACATGATTGGATAATTTTTGCCAGGGATGGAGGAGGAAGTTGGCCGAGCCCTTTGGAAGAAACCATGACGGCATTTTATGTAAATTACTGAGAAATCTAATTCAGGCTGAAAGAGGCGGGTTCGAACCGCTGTCCTCCAAAATGCGAGTACATGTGCTCTCAACTAAGCCGAAACCGTATCTGTTAAATAGAAGTTCTAAATGTAGCTCCATGAAGAAATTTCTGAGAATATACTGATAGGAAATAGCGAAGTACGGAGAGTAATTACAGAAAGTGAGGAGATCTAAACAGCAGGCATTTGAAATGCTATAGGAGTGGTGCTATGGAAGTATATTAAAATTAATATTTGCCGACATGGAAACACTCATAAGAAGAAGGGGCCAAATGATTGGACTGTTAAGGCATCAGATATAGGATCTCTATTATAAGATAGAAACTGAAGGAGAAGACACAGATTATAGAAGAAATCATAGAATTCGTTGAATGAAATTGGAAGCGGAGGAGTTTAATTAGTGGCTCATTTTAATGCCAATTGCGCCATAGACGAAATGTCTTTAATATCACTCCTAGTGCCAATAAGAAAACATTATCTGTAAATTATCTTTATTCATTCCACTTTATTTTTATTCGTGGCTGTTCGTCACAAATTTAGTTTTCTTGCATCGGAGTTCACCAATAGGTTTATTATATTCCTTCTTTGGATCCGTGTTAATCGCTATAAATATTACGACATTATTAATATTAGAACCAAATACACTGAAAGTGCATCGACGAACTCCAGCGAAAGACACCCGTGATGTAGACGATATTGGATGGTAAATCACAACATTTTGAGATACCTACTGTTTCAGTAAGTGTTCTTGATTTTATAACGAGTTGGGTAGGCCTAAGTTAAGAAAAAAGGAATTTGCTAGCTAAAAAGTTTATGACACGCTAACATCTACTTTGGTTTTTGATTTTTTTCCCATGCACCCCATATGTTCCTCTACTTCTTGTAAGATCACTAATAATCACGCTGCATGTTAAAGAAATGATAACTGACTGCTTTGATCTAATAGCTGAAAACTCGACGTTGCCCAGGAATTTCCTTATTTATCTAATTGTTAAGTTAGTACTTCTCTTCGCTCTTCGCTTTCTGCCCGTCTCTTTTTTCTCCCTAAAATATATCATATTTATGGGAGACTATATAATAAATAAAACTGTCTTCAATATTGCACAAAATTATAAGTGGATTAGCCAAACAAAGTAAGGCACTAACCAAAATACAAATGATAAATAACGTACATACATTCATTAAATTCAATACATAACAATAAACAATTTTTGTTTTTACTTGCCACCAGCGACAGTTGTTTGCTGAGCGAAACCCTGAGCTAACGACATAAAGTTGTCCGCGTGAAAAACGTGGATATGTCAAATCCACCCCGCAGTATGTAATAGAATGCCGTGTGCTTTATTAATCGAAATAGAAAACGCAAGTCTCACTGGAAACGCTGACTCTCAAGTTAAAAGTTATAACTGTCGGAAATAATAGGTGCTCGTTGGATATAGACTGTTACGATCTCTTTCTTTGTTTGTATATCTAAAAAAATCAATTTCTTTTGCCTGCTAACGCGTGTGCTTCACATTTCAAAGTAGCCAAAAGCACACTCAGCTTTGAGGAATTTCCTTAAGCTGACAGGAATACACGTATGTCTCAGAAGTAAATAAGAAATATACTAAAACGTGATGTATGACGTTCCAGGTTTATACCCTTTGTAGTATATGTGATCTCACACTTATACCATTATATAAATTTTGAAGTTATATACTAATTTTCATAAGTTCTGTTTGATAAAATCTGATGCGAACACAGTTACTAATAAAGAAGTAATATTTCAGGAAGGAGACGATCCAATTAGGTTAATCAACATCTTCCATAACGGAATGTAATTATTGTAGCTAGTTTTTGCTTAGTTTTTGTACAAGTTGTAAATAACCTTACGCTCCCTATGTTTTACTCCTGCTTACTTCAGAACATGAAAGAGTTTATTCCAAACAACATTGTCAAAAGGCTTCTCCAAATCTACAAAAGCTAAAAATGTAGGTTTGCCTTTCCTTAATCTATCCTCTAGGATAAGCCGTAAAGTGAGGCGTTTCTACATCTCTCCTGAATCCAAACCGATCTTCCCGGAGGTCAGCTTCTACCAGCTTTTCCATCCTTCTGTAAATAATTCGTGTTAATATTTTGCAACCATTCTTATTAAACTGATGGTTCTGTAGTTTTCACACGTGCCTGCTCCTGCTTTCTTTGGAATGGAGATTATTACATTTTTCTTAACGTCTGAGGGTACTTTAATTTAGGGTACATTATTATTTGTATTCGTAATTATTATAATAATATGATCATTATTATTAATATTACGCAGGTCATTAGCTACCACCCACTAATACCAATTTCCCGTCGTAATTATGACAAAGAGGAGCTGCAGCAGAGTTGAGGCTTTCGAGGTCTCCAGTACAAAGGATAGTGAAGGAACGCAAATGGCATCCCTTTAAGGTGCACCTACACCAACAGCTGTACGGAAACTATTTCCAAAATCGAATATCGTTCTGCAGACTTCTGTTAAATGAAGTGGGGGTAAATACGAACTTCATCAGGCAGATTGTACGGAGAGATGGATGCTATTTCGTGAATAGACATAGCCTACGGTACTGGGCTCCAGAAAATCTTCACTGGTTACGACCAAATCACGTGCCAGCGCACTGGGTGCAGGATTACCACATCATTGGGCCAGTTTATGTGCCTCTCAGAGTAACTTGTCGGCAGTATTTGCAGTTCCTACTGAATGAGCTGGACATTGGACGTCTCCTAGAAGACACCCCAGTTCAGTTAGCTGTGAGGAACTGGTTTCAGTACGATGGTAGAGGGATTCAGAAATACCTGAACAATGTCTACCACAAACGGTGGATAGGACGTGGTGGTTTCATTCAATGCTCACCGAGATCGCCTGTATTTTTCTTATGAGACACAGCAAATACAGGATTTACGACACGTAACCGGAAAATCCAGAAGTGTTGAAAGAATACGTCATGCTTGTGCTTCAGTAGCAGAAGAATGGTTAGGAGCTGCCCCTGCTAATACCGATAGGCGCCTACTACAGTGTATCCAACAAGGCGGACATGCATTTGAACATTTGTGTTATGACTAATGTAGTAAAGGTGTCAGGCTGTAACATGAGTTTACCACATCACGCATCATATTTATTAATCGTTATTGAAATTAAAGATAGAATACCATTTATATCATGTTTTACCACATCACGCATCATATTTATTAATCGTTATTGAAATTAAAGATAGAATACCATTTATATCATGTTTTACCACATCATGCATCATATTTATTAATCGTTATTGAAATTAAAGATAGAATACCATTTATTTCATGTTGCCCATTGTGAATCACGATTTGTTGGTTATAAATAAGTGTTGTTTATAAAGTACCACCCCTCCTACAGCAAGCAAGTTGTCTAGTGACGAACTGAAGGAGCAATTATAGCTGTAAATTATGCGTTTTCAAGCGCCAGTATTAGGTTTAGAAAGGTCTCATCCCTGTTGATTTGAAGTACCCTGTACTTTTCTGGCTCTCCTACTTCACCTCCTTCAACCTAATTTTACACATCATATTTATTAATCGTTAGTGAAATTAAAGATAGAATACCATTTATTTCATGTTGTCCATTGTGAATTACGAATTGTTGGTTATAAATAAGTGTTGCTTATATATTACCACCCCTCCTACAGCAAGCAAGTTGTCTAGTGACGAACTGAAAAAGCAATTATAGCTGTAAATTATGCGTTTTCAAGCGCCAGTATTAGGTTTAGAAAGGTTTCATCCCTGTTGATTTGAATTCCCCTATACTTTTCTGGCTAGGCAATCCTTCCGGCGTCCGGTATTAACTAACGTCAAAAAAGGACGACGTTCATGTGCCACCTGGTATGTTAAACCGGTATTCACATCTAACCAACCTATGATTTCCGCCTATTGCACGTAAGGCGTTAGCAGTAACGTGGGATTTTGGAATAGCTGGAGTGAGGCCTGAGTAGGAGAAACATGCTTCTCCAACGAGAGAGAGAGAGAGAGAGAGAGAGAGAGAGAGAGAGAGAGAGAGAGAGAGAGAGAGAGAGAGAGAGAGAGAGAGAGAGGGAGAGAGAGAAGGCTATTGTACAAAATGGAGGAGTTAGGGTTTACTCCGAGAGAAGCGGTCTTCTGCACTCTTCGCTGCGCGCTATGGTGCAAACACTCTGTGAAGTGTGGATCCAACGAAGTGAAGAGGCGCGTACTTAAGTACTCTCAAATGAATGCACTCCTAGAGTATTATTACGGGGCGAAGAATGCTGCGCTCGTAATATGACGTTGGCTGTGTCTTAGCAAGGACTGCCGCGTCTCGAAATATTACGAGTGGCTCTCCTACTTCACCTCCTTCAACTTAATTTTACACCTCCGTCTGTTCCCAGAAGAGAAATGAAAATTTGTAGTACACATTACTGCGACTTGCTTGCGCCACGAAATCTTGCGCTTTGCAAACTAGAGGTTCAGGTGAAACCCTGAATCCCCTTTTACTACTGGTGGTATATAATATTACTTGTGTAAATCAATTTTGATTATCGTTGTATATATTGTGTGATCAAAAAAGTCAGTATACATTTGAAAACTTTGTGGCAATTATTTCAGCAATCAGTCGTCAAAAATTTTTTTATTTGTTTGCAAATCCGGATTTCGACCACTGTGTGGTCATTATCAATGCTTGAAACCAATTAAAGGATTGTAACAGCTGCGTCAGTACAAACGCAACCTTCAACATGGAGGTCGAGATATTTTAAGTACTTTAATTGGTTTTAAGCATTGATAATGACCATACAGTGGTCGAAATCCGGATTTGCAAACAAATAAAAAATTATTTTTTGACGACTGATTGCTGAAATAATTCCCACAAAGCAAATACAGTCATGGAGCACCCATTCCAACATGGAATCAAGCCTGATTTGAAAACTTAATAAACCACACAATAATGTAGATAGCGAGGTAAAAATTACACACATACTTGGAATGACATGGAGTTTTATCAGAACCGAAAAAAGAAAAAAATGTCCTATAGACGAAGCTTCATCTGATCAGAAAAACAATAATTAGCATAAAAAATTTACGACAAAGCAAAGATGATGTTCTTTACAGGAAATGCTCAATATGTTCATCATCATTCCTCAACAACAGCTGTAGTCGAGGAATAATGTTGTGAACAGCACCGTAAAGCATGTCCGGAGTTATGGTGAGGCATTGGTGTCGGATGTTGTCTTTCAGAATCCCTAGAGATGTCGCTCGATCACAATAGACTAGCGACTTCAGGTAACCCCAAAGCCAATAATCGCACGGACTGAGGTCTGAGGACCTGGGAGGCCAAGCGTGACGAAAGTGGCGGTTGAGCACACGATCATCACCAAACGCCACGCAAGAGATCTTTCACGCGGCTAGCAATACTTTTTTTTCCTTTTTTTCTTGTAAAACACCATGTCAAGCCAAGCATGTGTCAATTTTTAACTCTCTATCTACATTATTCCGTGATTTATTAAGTTTATACTGCCATTTTGATCACCCGGTATAAGCACATTGTTTCAGCCATACGTAAAAAAAAAATTTAAATTGCAAATACCATTTCTACGTTTCCGAAAACAGTTTCGTTAGTTTTGATCCTGGTGATGAGAAGGAGGAAGAGGAAATAATAAAATTCTGTTGTTGTATACGATAATATGTTCATGATCATTGCTGATTATCAATGAAAGGGACAAAGAACTGTACAAAAGACCGCCACTGAGTGAAGGAGACAGAAAATTGAGTGGCACTATTGCAAATAGATCTGCAATAATCGTAGCCGCAGAGCTCTTGATAAATATTTAAATATGTAAACTAGTGTTCATTCGCATTTTGAGACTTTCAGTTGCCCTTATTACGATGTTTCATGGTTATATGACATATGAGATTTTGTCCCGTACCGGACTCGAGCCCGGGTATCCCGCATTTCACCTTCGGTCGCCTCAACCTCTCGGCCATTCGTGCATGTCCCCTGGCCAGACCCAATGATCTATTTGTCACAGTTGCCTACTTCCCCTGGTGCTAGCACACATGTAGTTTGTTTCCGGTGACGGGGAGGGACACGTTTAATCCATCGTGAGCCTGTCTTGCTTGTCACATTTATTATGAAATGTCTGTTCGAAGGAAATAGGCTTTGATGCTTAGTTGATTTAATATGTAAGGAAATGGTTGAGGTGAATGAGTGACATTGATAAATTAACTTTAAGGATCGATGAGAAAAGGTGGTTAATATGTTGTTAAAGTTCGGCCACGTGTCTTTTACGTATATTGAACTCGTGGTAATGTTAGGTTAAACTCGTAAAGTCGGGAAGTGAAGGTAATAAAATTGTGATTAATTAACAAAGCAATTAGTGTCATTAAGCAAAACAAAGGCCCTATTTGACTACTTCACTGAATATCACTCACCATTACCTTCCTTACATTCTCCTTTCGGAAAGCTGCACACACCAGATAGATGAAACTAGCTCCGCGTAGGTGCAATGCGTGCGACGTGCTAGTAATTTGTACACATGTCGTTGTAACTTTGGTTAATGATTTTCTATGTTAGTCAATGTCACGTGGTTGATACGTAGGTGCTAGCGAACCACTACGCTTACCATTTCTCTGATTATACTTCTCTTTGAAACACTGTGAGCCACGTGCTGAGCGGCCGAGCACATTGAGGCGCCATGCAGCGATACGCGAGGCCGTTCCCCGTTGGGGTTTGGACTCCCCCCTCGGTCATGGATGTTTGTTCTGTCTTTAGTATAAGGTAGTTGATAAGTAGCGTGTAAGTTTAGGGAGTGATGGCCCCGCAGTTAAGTCCCATAAGCTCCATAAACATTTGAATTTTTTCTTTTCTTATTTTTTTTAATTGTAAAATTACATTTTAAAAAATGTTTTCCTTCCATACACTAAAAATCATCTGTCAGGTAAGATAGTTCAACAATTCTTACGAGCGCCAAAGTCTAAGACACTACTGTATTCATTGAATGCCTACACATTAATTTCGAGATTATTAATTTTTAAATATATCTTTGAATACTGTTTCGTCGATGTAGGTGATCATCATAATACTAACTGAATTAATTACTATTCGTTAAATAAATTTGAAAACAACGGCGTCTGCCATACAGTGTTCACTTGCAATTAATCTAATAAATTCACAGTCAATATTTAAGCTTTTTATAATGTTTTTCACTTCGAAATATTATTCTCAAACTTAAGATCAGTCTGTCCAATTATTATCAATTAGCTTCGTTACTCAAGAATGGGGGTAGTATACATTATAGAAACAATGGCATAAGATCTTAACTTGTATTTTTACAAATCAAAGTCAGTGAACCCTTTTACAATATACATTAGTTACATATATAGGTACTACTCATCTTATCAGAAAGTCCAGGTTTTACAACAGCGGTTTTACAACAGCGGTTTTACAACATCCTCTCAAATAAGTTTTCCCGAATCCATCATCTCCACATTCATGAGAGATACTTACTCTTACTCCACTTTCCACTTTGGCGCAACTGCCCAATGCGCCAGAGTCACTTGTTTCGTACAACATTATCTTTGGTATGACTGAAGCAGTTCCAAGCAGTTACCGGTATACCATTTCTTAGTACTAAACATTTTCAAATTCAAAATGTTCAAATGTTTGTATAGTTTATGGGACTTAACTACGGGGTCATCAGTCCCTAAACTTACAAACTACTTACAAACTAGGACGGCACAAATATCCATGCCCTAGGGGGGATTCGAACCCCCGACCGTAGTGGCCCTGCAGACCGTGACTGGAGCGCCTCAGTCCCCTCGGCCACCGCGGCCGGCTAAACATTTAACACGATCAAATAAAATAACACAAGCATACATGACAAGCAATAAAAACACTGACAAAAGAAAAATAATACAAATAAACGTTAACATATACATCTACATGGGATACTCTGCAAATCACATTTAAGAGCCTGGAAGGGGATTAATCGAACCACCTTTATACTGTTTATCTCCCATTCCATTCTCGAACAGCGGGCGGGAAGAAAGAACACCTGAATCTCTCCATTCGAGCTGTGATTTCTCGTATTTTATTCTGATTATCATTTCTTCCTATGTAATTGGGAGTCAACAATATATTTTCGCATTGGGGGGTTCAATGTTGGCGATTGGAGTTTTGTAAGTAGCCAACGCCGCAGCGATAATCGCCACTGTTGTAATGAATACCATCCCAGGTCCTATATCATTTCCGTGACACTGCCTTCACTGCATCGAGACAATACAAAATGAGCTGCCCTTCTTTGAACTCTTTCGATGTCCTTCGTCAAACTCACCTAATAAGGACCCCACAATGGGCAGCAATAATCCAAAAAAGGACGGACAATGCAGTTTCTTTAGTAGTTCTGCTGCATCTTTTAAGGGTTCTGCCAGTAAAACGCAGTCTCTGGTTCGCCTTTCTCACGGCATTATCGAAGTGTTCTTTCCAGTTTAAGTCTGAAGTAATTGTAATTCCTAGGTATTAAGTGAAGTTTAGGGCCTTCACTTTTGATTGATTTACGCTGTAAACAAAGTTTAACGGATTTCTTGTCGTACTCATGAGGACGAATTCACACTTCGTTCTGCAGTTGGTTTTGATCTTCAGATTATATTACTTGAGGGCGCCATCTGCAAACAACCTAAGAGAGCTGCTTAGATCTTTTTCCAAATCGTTTATGTAAATAAGGAACAGCAGAGGATCAGTAGCACAACCCTGTTATTACAATAAAATATGATGTTTACATAACATACATACACATAGGCGATATAGATGACCAAAGAAATTAAATTTTTTAAACTAATACAAACGCTTCACAGACATTTCATATATTTGTATGTAAGTAAATTGTTACAGCATATTCGATTGATAGGCGTTCTATGTGACACTTTACAAAAACATCCTTATAGACCACCATCTCTTCGAACAGACGTCCACTGCAACAACCACCTACTTAAAAAAATGCAGTTGATATCCTTTTGACCTATGGCAGCGCCATCTAGCGGGCCAACCATAGCGTCATCTGTTTCCCCCTTCAAGGTAGAAAATTTTGTTCCCTGTAGTTCTTTTCGTTTGATGCTTATTTCGTGAGATATTCGACCCGGTTACTATCAATGGTGTAAAGTCCTGCGACCTGCAGGAAAAATAACAACTCCTCAAATTGGTAATGTTTTATTAAACAAAAGAGATTTCTGGGCGTACAACAACACAATGTCAAGAAAACAGATAGTCACGTAACGACAACAAACAACAAATAAAATAATGGAACAAATAGACAATAAACTATTACACATGGTGCTTGCCAAGGCAAAACAACTACACTGCAGAGAAAACTACACACAGTGCGGAGGCAGCTGGATCCGGCGTAGGAGCGGCCGGTGGCTGAGTGTGCACTGCCCTCCACACTCCGTCGGCGTGGTTATGAAGCCAGCATTGGCGGAGGGCTACAACCGGTTACTGAGCTGGTGATTGGCGGACCGTAATGTAGTGCCGCCGTACAGCGTCGATTCTTCTGCCGTTGGCCGTTGTTTGTGTTTATGTTATTACGTGTGACCGCCTACGAAAGGAAGCTCAGCAGCCCGCCTTGGCTGTCTGTTATGCGGGTACTATATATGGTCGGGGCTGCCACAGCAAGTGGACCACCCTGTATTAGGAATGTAAACGATATTCGTCCATAAACTTCGATGTTAACATCGATGTTTTGAACAGCGATATATCGCTGATGCATCGACGACATAAGTCCAAAACTATCGACATCGAACAATTGATTGGCAACTCCATTATTACTTTCTTAGTTGCTCAGTCAGCGTCAGCTCAAGAGCGCAGCTTCTGCTGTCGTCGCTCGTCGCTGTTTTCATACATTTGAAATAGTAGGTAAGTGAAATATGAAACACTCTGATGATTAACCTGATGTTTGTCCAGCACGGGCTGCTAGCATTGCTGAAATTTCACCCTCCAACATCAGTGGAATCGAATCTTTAACAGTGTTACCGCCGGCCGTGGTGGCCGAGGGGACTGAGGCGCTTCAGTCACGGTCCGGGGTTCGAATCCCCCCTCGGGCATGGATATTTGTGACGTCCTTAGTATAAGGTAGTTGATATGTAGTTTGTAAGTTTAGGGACTGATGACCCCGTAGTTAAGTCTCATAAGCTTAACAAACATTTGAACATTTTTGACAGTGCTACCCGTCAGACTGATATTGTACTGTCAATACGTCAGTTAAAACATCAAACAAAAGTCGACGAAAAATCCGAGACAAAAGCCAACAAGCCAAGTATAACATAGATTTTTATTTCAGCGAGGTACATGATTTGAGAAACGCCATTGATGAATATTCATTTTAAAAATACATTATTAAGTAATAACTGAAATATGCATAATGTTTAATTTTCTCCACGTCGACAGCTAACAAAAATGCAAAACGCCAACAAAACACAAGTTATTTCGCATGTAAGGAACAAATCGATGTACATCCCAAGTAAAATCAGCGCAATAGGTAGCGAAGCCTTATTCCCAACTTCTTTTCCATTCTAATCTGCCATTTCGCTGTGTTTTCGTAGCCTGGTGAAAGAACATAAATAAGGCAGATACTTTCCGGCAACACAGCTTCATTTCAGTGTGTTTTTCCTAATATTTGTTAAATGTATGGAAACATCGGAAAAACATCGATGTATCGTTTTTCAGAGCGATTTTTTTAACATCGTTTTTTTCCGCAGGAACATCGATGTCTGAACATCGATGTTTTTATCATCGATGTTGCATCCGTACCCTGTATACGTCTTCTGTGGTGTCGTACACGTATGAAGTGCGCGCCACTTACTTTCGCCGCGCGCCGCCATGCACGCACGGCGCGGCGTCAGCCACGACGTCAGCCACGAGCGCCCTCTGCTGCGATCCCGCTCGTGGCCACCACTGAACGACATCGTTCAATTGGGACTGAGATAGGAACCAGTTAACACTTCGGAATCAGATAGGCACCAGTGAAGACTTGGCTGTCGGATAGGCACTAGGCAGGCCTCTAGCTCAACTATGTATCAGCATTCTGCAGTACTGAGCTATGTAAAAGTTAAGTATTATTAAGTCTCTAAGAAATATATACCGTGTTCTAATTTAGCCTAGTGTTTCTAGTTTCTGCTGTCCTACTGGCTGCTCACCTCCTACCTACACAAGCGTGCATCCTTTATTCCTGTGTCGGTCTTTCTACTCGGCCACGGACACCTACTACGAAAACGAGACACAAAAACGGCGACGAGGCTGGGACACAAAAGGCACCTCGTTATGATGATAATCATTTGCGCTGGTGAAGGCCGTTTCTTTGATAACACTGTACGTGTCTTAAACGCGGAAGAAAGACAGATGTGCAGCATATGTTGAAATGTGGGGTGAGGAGCAGTAGCATATGGCGCAGTAGCTGCTGGTTCCCGTGGGAAAGCCCGCCTATGTTACTGGTACTCTCCTCGCATTGGCTGCTGCGTTTCACGTCACGTGATTTCTTTTGAAATTAGTTTTGTTTGTTATATTAAAAATTAATTATTCAGCGCTCAGAATTTGTAATAAAGATCTCTCAAGGACAAGCTAGGTTTTGACAGTTTAAAAAGTTTAAGGTTCCTTCTCTTATTGTAAGAAGAGAAGAGCGATTTTGTAGAAGGCGCGCGACGGCCCTTTTTTGGCGCGATATAGAGCGTCAGGTGCCCTCTCGCAACGCGCCGCTGTTTCAGTCTCGAGCTGACCACTATACACGCCGGACCGCGCTGGTCATGAGTAAAGATTTGTGTAATAGTGATAACAGTCGAAGTCTCAACATGAACTATGGGCAGCATAGGCCGTATCATATTAACAATAGTTGATCATTTTTTTATTATTTATTTAATAAATGACATCCCTGACAATTAAAAATCTCGCGAGTCGTTTCTTATGCTTCCATCATCCAGAACTTATTTTAGCCTCACTTGTATGCTGTAGAAGAACCAACGACCTGTGTGCTGTCTTCTGCGCTGGGGACACAACTATAGAAGACAACAGGTTAGTCAGAACTCTATGCTTTCCATAAAGTCTTGGAAAGCAACTACGGCACCTCGTGCGTACTGTAGGGCGGTGTACAAACGCACACTGCTGCGCAACAGCATCCGTATGGATGTGGAGGTTTTTGGGGACTTGTGGGCGGAAGCAGTATTAACTTCTCCGCCCGCAAATAAAACGCTAGGAAGCTTGTAAAGTCCCTTAAGCTTAACAAACATTTGAACATTTTTTTTCGGATAGGCACTAGGCAGGCCTCTAGCTCAACTATGTATCAGCATTTTTCAGTACTGAGCTCTGTAAAAGTTAAGTATTACTAAGTCTCTAAGAAGTATATATCGTGTTCTAATTTAGCCTAGTGTTCTAGTTTCTGCTGTCCCACTGGCTGGTCACCTCCTACATACACAAGCGTGCATCCTTTATTCCTGTGTCGGTCTTTCTACTCGGAAACGAGACACAAAAGCGGCGACAAGGCTGGGACACAAAACCTTCTATCAGCATCTGCCTTAATTCGACACACCTGTCCTCTTTAAATTTGCCTGCGATACGTCGGTACCGATTTCGAGGCTACCGCGCCTCCCCTAAACCGCGATAATCCTGCCGGAGGTCTTGAGCAGGTAATGAAGCCAGTTTGCGGCAGATTTGGCCGGCCGCCGTTTGCTGCGCTCTTTGTGCGCGCTGTTTGGCGGCGGCAGATAAACTAACGGCCCCCACAATTATCGCGGCGCGCGCGGCCGCCTATCGATTTAGCCATTACGGCCGTAATCAGGGGGTGGGGTGGGGGTGGGGCACGCACCTGCCGCGGTGCGTGGCAGTGCGTGGCGGCGCGCCGATTCCATTAACGCAGCGGCCGGGCCGGGCAGAGCGCGCCGCGCGCTTATTAATTCCACCTAACGACGGACCGCAGCGCACCGCCAGTTGTCGTCGGCATCATTACCAGGCCGCAGGGCCCGATTCGCATGCGCAGCTAGACGCGGGTCTCGGGGCACGTGCGCGGCCGCGCCGCGGATTACAGACACCGCGGGGTTCGTTATCCCACGGCGGCCCGCTGCGTAGTCACGATGGCAGCGCCGCGACTGCGCGAACGTGACCGCCCAGGCTGTTAGGCGCTGCCGCCATAAAACCTCTTACGGACCAGGGAACACAGACCGACAGACCGCACCAGTAATTGAAGTATATGTCAATTAATAAGAATAAATAATCCCAGGGATGGATTTGCGTCTCAAATATGTCAAAGACATTATTGATAGATGTGAAGCATTGAATTAAAATTGGTGGTGGGGCCAGGAATCGAACCCGGAATAGTCTATGTCCGATTTCCCTCCACAACACAAGGCGCCTTAATCGTTAGTGGTGTGGTAGTCTAACGGTTAAGACGTCTGCCTAGTAAGCATGGAGGTCCGGGTTCGATTTCTGGCCGCACCACAAATTTTAATTCAATGCTTCACATCTATCAATAATGCCTTTGACATATTTGAGACGCAAATCCGTCTCTGGCATTATTTATTCGTATTAATTGATATTTATATCACCATAACAGGATTGTTCCACCATGTCCATTGCTGAGGTGCTATTCCGCTGCATGGTGAGCCTTGGCAGTAGTGGCAATTATCTTTGGAACAAAGAAGCTGAATTAAAGTTTGTGTTGTGGAGGGAAATCGTACATAGACTATTCCAAGGCGCCTTAATCGTTAGTGGTGTGGTAGTCTAACGATTAAGACGTCTGCCTAGTAAGCATGGAGATCCGGGTTCGATTCTTGGCCGCACCACAATTTTTAATTCAATGCTTCACATCAATAATGAAATATATGTAATTATATATTTTTGACGACGTTACAATGTTCTAGGAAAGAAATAAATCGCAATTTGCGTTCAGTTATGGCTTCACTGTACTAGGTTTCGATGTAATTTCAAAGTGCGGCGAATGAAAAGTTTGTGCCCTGACGGGATTCGAACTCGGGATCGCCTGCTTACTAGGCAGACGCGTTGACCATTCCGCCACCGAGGACACAGTGGCCGACCCGACTGCTGAGGACTCTTCCCTGCACGTCTCCCGCCACACCAAAACCTCCATTCATTCCCCACGCCGTCTCTTTCCTATTACCACAGCCCAACAAATATAATAAATGTATTTTCGCGATGGACTTTGAAACTTACTCAACTCATGTTCTTTTAGGCAAGTATTGCCGCATTTATGAAAAAAAAAAACACACACAAAAAAACGCTATTTGATGCAGGTTTTTAATACTTTTACTGTATGTTACATGATGCTTACACAGTCAATGCACTTTAACATTTTATAATTTAAAAATACTTTTTAAAATTAAGTAATAAGAAATAGTAAATTTTTTCTGCAGAAAATTTTTTTGTGAACTTCCTAATGGGGGATTATTAATTAATGTAGTAGCACATGTGACAAAAAACAAAAAATGTTCAAATGTTTGTAAAGATTATGGGACTTAACTACGGGGTCATCAGTCCCTAAACTTACAAACTACTTATGAACTACCTACCAACTAGGACGGCACAAATATCCATGCTCGATGGGAGAACCCCCGACCGTAGTGGCCGTGCAGACCGTGACTGAAGCGCCTCAGTCTCCTTGGCCGTCGCACATGTGGCTTTTTATGTTATGCAGAGTCTCTAAAAATTTCATTCATTTATCTGTGAAAGTTTCTGATGAAACGTGGCATATGTACTGAAAATTTGTCTGCGGGAAATTGACTTGAAAGGAGAAACTTATTACTTACAATTAATTAAAACTTCCCTGCTGCATATGATGGCACTTATATGGACTATACCAGTTATTCCAGCGTCTTTTTCACCTTCCTGGATGTTTGTCTTGCTTTCTTGCCCAAATTACATGCACATCTGTGTGCAGTCGCCACAATGGATTAGCAGCGCGTGCTGGAGCGCGGTGTTGCGGTGTGCGCGGCCGTCCACCGTCAGGGGTTCGAATGCTCCCTCGGGTATTGATGCTTGTGTCTTTTTAGTATAGGCTAGTTCATATGTTTTGGGACAGATGACCACGTAGTTAAGTCCCTTAAGCTCTACAAATATTTGAACATTTTTTTCTGCAATCTTACACCTCGTTAATTCCTAGCTTTTTTAGTACCCAACACTTTCCAGTATTACCACAATTGAATGTAATAACAGCATCATGAACTCCTAGTTTCATTGTATGCATTCCTACAAACACAGTTTTAGGAAGGCGGTTCCAAATTATGCTGTTGAAACATTCGTTTGGGTTCTGTGTCTGCCAAAGCAAACACTTCCGTAGGTCAGGATGAGCAAAGTCTCTGGAAGTAGGTTTAAATGCTGTAAGAACAGGAGCAGGAAGAGAATGCTGGTGAGAATAAGATTCTTCAGTTGCATGAGACCTATTGTATTTGCAGCACGAATTTTCCACTGATGGACAAAATGAATGACATGTTCAAATGTTTGTATAGTCTATGGGACTTAACTACGGGGTCATCAGTCCCTAAACTTACAAACTACTTATGAACTACTTACGAACTAGGACGGCACAAATATCCATGCCCGAGGGGGGATTCGAACCCCCGACCGTAGTGGCCGTGCAGACCGTGACTGGAGCGCCTTAGTCCCCTCGGCCACCGCGGCCGGCGATTATCATTAGTAGAGGACTTACGGATTTATAATTTCCAAATGACAAGCCGAGATCGCAAACTAACAATTTATAAAGTGACGACCGGTTTCGGCGCACTGTGTCACCATCAACTGGTCATATATATGTTTATATAAAAAAATACATAAGTTAAAAACATGACAGCTTACAGTATTTTGTATACTTATCATTTGGAAACTATAAAACGAATTGATCGCCTCCAGACCAGACGATGTCAGGTAATCTTAACCTATGGATTTATATGGCCGAACAATCTGTCTTCATTGCCTCCAGGTTTTCTTTTCTCGTAATTGCCTGCCCATACTATACAGGTAAACAAGCACTGCAAACGTAAGTATAACAAGTACTCGCAATCACACTTGAATACAACTAACCGCGTATTTGGAATTATGTTCTTTACAAACAGCAGAAACAAAAGAATACCGACCGTTGCATTCAAAGAATATCCAACACACTCGGCCCGCCAGTGCTGCGACTGCGCGGACGTGTCCGCCGAGGCTGTTAGGCGCTGCGGCGATAAAACCTCTTACGGGCCAGGGAACACAGACCGACAGACCGCACCAGTAATAGAAATATACGAGGTATGTCCACAAAGTAAGATCCGTTGGTTATATAAGACAAACGTGTACAGATACAGAAAAAAATATTTATTGTACAAAAATATACAACTATTAAACTACTTTTCTACATAGCTTCCGTAATTTTGTAGGCATTTGTCATAGCGTGGCAGAAGTCTTTGTATGCCTTCTTCGTAGAAGGTTGCCGCCTGTGTATTCAACCATGTGGTAACATGTTCTTTCAGCTCGTCAACATCGCTGAAGTGTTGACCACCATGGATATGTTTTAGGTGTAAGAAGAAAGTCGCTAGGAGTCCACTATACGCAGGAAGCGGCTACACGGGTAGCGGGGGCTGTGTGGCGTGGACTGGGCGGTTTTTTAGGATAAAGAGCTTCGGGGAAATAGAAAATGGGCAATCTCAAAGGGTTCAGGTGGATCACAGGAGAAATGTAGATCCGGAAACTATCGGTATAACAGTTCTAAATTGTCGTAGCTGTGTCGGGAAAGTTCCAGAACTGCAAGCGTTAATAGAAAGCACCGAAACACACATCATTATAGGCAGCGAAAGTTGGCTCAAGCCGGAAATAAGTTCAGAAGAAGTATTTTCAAAAGATCTATCGGTGTTCAGAAAGGATAGTGTTTGTCGCTGTCAAAAATAGTATTTCATGTAGCGAAGTTGAAGTTGACAGTTCGTGCGAGCTATTATGGGTAGAGGTTGTATCCGAAAATCGTAAGAAGTTAATTATCAGTTCCTTTTACAGGCCTCCCGACTCAGACGATACAATAGCAGAAAGGTTCAAAGAAAACCTGAGTCTAATTACAAAATCGTATCCGACTCACACGATAATAGTAGGTGGTGATTTTAATTTACCCTCGATCTGTTGGCGAAATTATATTTTCAAATCATCAGGTAGGCATAAAACATCGTCCGAAATTGTACTCAACGCATTCTCTGAGAATTACTTCGAACAATTAGTTCATGAGCCAACTAGAATTGTAAATAGATGTGAAAACACACTTGATCTCTTAGCAACAAATAATGCTGAGCTCACAACGAGCATCAAAACGGATACTGGTATTAGTGAACACAGAGCTGTCGTAGCGAAATTGAATATCGAAAGTCCCAAAGTTACCAAAAATAAACGCAAAGTATATTTGTTCAGGAAAGCAGATAGAAACAAAATACATTGCTTCTTGAAAGACAGCTTCCACTCGTTTCTAACACTAAACGTAGGTGTAGACCAGATGTGGCTCAAATTCAAAGATGTGGTATCGACAGCAATTGAAAGTTTTATACCTAATAAATTAATAAAAGAAGGAGGCGATCCCCCTTGGTACACAAAACAGGTCAGGACACTGTTGCAAAAGCAAAGGAAAAGGCATACTAAATTTAAACGAACAGGAAATCCCCAGGATTTGCGATCGTACTGAGAAGCTCGAAATTTAGCGAGGATTTCAATGCGAGATGCCTACAATATTTATCACAACGAAACTCTTTCTCGTAATTTGACTGAAAACCCAAAGAGATTTTGGTCATATGTTAAATATACTCGAGGCAAGTCACAAACAATACCTTCACTACGTCATAGTAATGGCGATCCTGCCGATGACAGCGCTACTAAAGCAGAGTTACTAAACTTAGCTTTTAGAAACTCAATCACCAAAGAAGACGAAACCAATATTCCAGATTTCGAATTTCGAACAGATGCCGTAATGAGTAACATAGAAGTAGATATCATCGGAGTAGTGCAGCAACTAAAATCACTTAACAAGAACAAGTCTTCTGGTCCGGATTGTATACCCATTAGATTTCTATCTGATTATGCTGAAGCGATAGCTCCTTACTTAACAGTCATATACAACCGCTCTCTCATAGAAGGATCTGTACCAAAAGATTGGAAAGTTGCACAGGTCACACCTATATTCAAGAAAGGCAGTAGGAGTAACCCACTAAACTACAGACCTATTTCATTGACGTCAATTTGCAGCAGGGTTTTGGAACACATCCTGTATTCAAATATTATGAATTATCTCGAACAGAACGATCTATTGACCCAAGGTCAACACGGATTTTGAAAATATCGTTCATGCGAAACACAACTAGCTCTTTATTCACACGAAGTGATGGGTGCTATCGACAAAGGTTCGCAAATCGATTCCGTATTTCTTGATTTCCAGAAAACTTTTGACACCGTACCTCACAAACGGCTTTTAATCAAATTGCGTGGTTATGGTATATGGCCCCAAATTTGCGATTGGATAGGGGATTTCTTGTCAGAGAGGACACAGTTCGTAGTAATCGATAGTAAGGCATCGACTAAAACAGAGGTGATATCGGGCGTTCCACAGGGTAGTGTTATTGGTCCTCTGCTATTCCTTATTTACATAAACGATTTAGGGGAAAATCTAAGTAGCTCTCTTAGGTTGTTTGCAGATGACGCCGTCATTTACCGTCTAGTAAAATCATCTGAAGATCAAAACCAACTGCAGAACGATCTGAATAAGATATCAGTATGGTGTAAAAATTGGCAATTGACTCTAAATAATGAGAAGTGTGAAGTCGTCCACATGAGTACGAAGAGAAATCCGTTAAACTTTGTTTACAACATAAATCAATCAAATGTGAAGGCCGTAAACTCCACAAAATACCTAGGAATTACTATTACTTCAGACTTAAACTGGAAAGAACACGTAGATAATATCGTGGGAAAGGCGAACCAGAGACTGCGTTTTATTGGCAGAACCCTTAAAAGATGCAACATAACTACTAAAGAAACTGCATACACTGCGCTTGTCCGTCCATTTTTGGCGTATTGCAGCCCAGTGTGGGATCCTTATCAGGTGGGTTTAACGGAGGACATCGAAAGAGTCCACAGAAGGGCAGCTCGTTTCGTATTGTCGCGATACAGGGGAGACAGCGTTACGGAAATGATCCAGGATCTGGGATGGGAATCATTACAACAACGGCGCTTATCGCTGCGGCGTGGGCTACTTGCGAAACTCCAATCGCCAACATTCTCCTCCGAATGCGAAAATATATTGTTGCCTCCCACTTACATAGGTAGAAATGATCATCAGAATAAAATAAGAGAAATCAGAGCTCGAACAGAGAGATTCAGGTGTTCTTTCTTCCCGCGCGCTATTCGAGAATGGAATGGGAGATAAATAGTATAATTGTGGTTCTATGAACCCTTTGCCAGGCACTTAAATGTGATTTGCAGAGTATCCCATGTAGATGTAGATGTAGAGACTGTACGGAGGATGATCAAACACGTCCCTTTGAAATTCCCGTAAGAGTTGTTTGGCCACATTCGCCTTGTGAGGTCGGGCGGCAACGTGAAGGGAAGAAGAAGACTCCTTTCATCTCTTATTACACCTAAATTCTTTCCTTGCTGGTCAACACTTCAACGATGATGAGCTGAAAGAACGTGTTTGCAACATGGTTGACTACACAGGCGGCAACCTTCTATGAAGTAGACATACAAAAACTTGTCCCACGCTATGACAATTGCCTACAACATTTCGGAAGTTATGTAGAAAAGTAGTTGAACAGTTGCAGATTTTCATACAATAAATATTTTTTCTGTATCTGTTCACGTTTGGTTTATATAACCAAACGGAACTTACTTTGTGGACGTACCTCGTATGTCACCTAAATGCTTGTCCGCGATGGACTCCGAATCATACTCAACTAATCCTAGTGAACGTTTTTACAGTTTATGGGAATTCCACCCCCATGAACCACAGACATTACCGAGATCGAATGACTTGCGTGCCTCAACGATACTGATAGCCGTACCGTAGGTGCAACAACAGCGGTGGGGTATCTGTGGAGAGGCCAGACATATGTGTGGTTCCTGAAGAGGGGCAGCAGCCTTTCAGTAGTTATAGGGGCAACAGTCTGGATGATTGACTCAGCTGGCCTTGTAACATCAGCTAATAGGCTCTGCCATGTGCTATATCGATAGCTGAGATAGGTTGGCAACATCACCTTCGCGGGCCGCCACAGAGAGCGCCCCGCGAAGCCACGGCCGATGGGGGCGCCGCCAGCGTCTTGCTTGGCAGCTAAAGACACCACGCCAGAAGACGCGAAGACCAGAAGACCTTCGGACGCCGACCAGCACTTCTCGGAATACATCGCGTGTTTCTAACTAGGATAGCTGCTGTACTTGTTTGTTTTTATGTATCGCACTAATTCTAAAATACACTACTGACTAATTGTTCTATGTCTATAGAAATTCTTCAGAGTTCCCGATTGTGGCCTACAACCTGGACCCACCTTTCTGTGTGATCGCTAAGGACACAACACCATGCAGTTACTGAGAATAGCTAAAAGCAAGGGGGAACTACAGTCCGCCGGCCGCGGTGGCCGAGGGGACTCAGGCGCTTCAGTCACGGTCTGAACGGCCACTACGGTCGGGGGTTCAAATCCCCCCTCGGGCATGGATATTTGTGCCGTCCTTAGTTGTAGGTAGTTCATAAGTAGTTTGTAAGCTTAGGGACTGATGACCCAGTAGTTAAGTCCCTTAAGCTTAACAAACATTTCAACATTTTTTTAAACTACAGTCGTTACTTATCCCGAAGACATACAGCTCTACTGTATGAACATATGATGATGGCGTCCTCTTTAAAATATTCCGGAGATAAAATAGTCCCCCAATCGGATCTCCGGGCGGGACCTACTAAGGAGGATGTCGTCATCAAGAAAAGGTTCAAATGTTCAAATATTTGTGTAGCTTATGGGACTCAACTACGGGGTCATCAGTTCCTAAACTTACAAAATACTTATGAACTAGCTAACACTAAGGATGGCACAAATATCCATGCCTGAGGGCGGATTAGACCTCCCGATCGTAGTGGCCGAGCAGACCGTGACTGACGCGCCGCAGGCCCCTCGGCCACCGCGGCCGGCAAGAAGAAAAGGTAAACATGCATTCTACGGGTACGAGCGTGGAATGTTCTAACCGTTAATCGCGTAGGTAAGTTAGAAAATTTGAAAAGAGAAATTGATAGGTTATTGTTAGATATGGTAGGAAATAATTAAGTTCGGAGGCAGGATGAACAGGATTTCTGGTCAGATGAATATAGGGTTCTAAACACGAAATCAGTTGCTGATAATGCAGGAGTGGGTCTCATTATCTTCAAATTTTTGTAAATCGTGTGGGACTTAACTCCGGGGTTATCAGTGCCTAAACTTACAAACTACTTATGAAATAGCTAATACTAACGACGGCACAAATATCCATGCCCAAGGGGAGATTCGAAACCACGACCGTAGAGGCCGTGCAGAACGTGACTGGCGTGCTGCAGACCGTTCGGCCACCGCGGCCGGCGTCTGATAATGAATAAGAAAATAGGAATACGGGTAAGTTACTACGAACAATATAGTGAACGCATTATCTTAGCAAAGATAGACACAAAACCAACACCGTCCGCAGTAGTAAAAGTTTATATGCCAACTAGCTCTGCCGATGATCGAAGAAATGTATGAGGAGATGAAAGAAATTATTCATAAAATTATTGGAGTCGAAAACATGATTGTGATGGAAGACTGGAACTCGGTAGTAGGAAATGGAAGAGAAGGAAATGTAGTAGGTGAATATGGACTGGGAAAAAGGAATGAAAGGGGAGATCGCTTGCTAGAATTTCATGCAGAGCACAATTTAATGATCACCAACACTTGCATTAATCGTCATGAAAGAAGGAAGAGACCTGGAGACATTGGACCTACCAGATAACTTTATAATGGTAAGGAATAGATTTAGGGACCAGGTTTTAAACTGTAAGACATACCCAGAAACAGAATAGACTTTGATTGGTAATGGATTGTAGATTAAAACTTAAACTGCAGGAAGACAGAAAAGTTAGGAGATGTAATCTGGACAAATTAAAGGAACCAGAGGTGGTTGAGGGTTTCAAAGGGACCATTAAGCAAAGATTGGCTGAAACGGGGGAAAGTCATACAGTAGAAGAAGAATGGGTAACTCCGATAGATAGCGTAGTGAAAGCAGCAAAGGATCATATAGGCACAATGATAAGGCCTAATAGAAATCCCTAGTCAACACCAGATATACTGGACTTAGTTGAGGAAAGGAGAAAATCTAAAATGCATCAAGTGAAGCAGGCAAAAGGCACTGCAAATGTCTGAAAAATTAAATTGACGGGAAGTGCGGACTGCAAATGCAGAACCGTAGAAGTCTCTAAACGGTGTTATTTGCCGTACTTATTCGGTGATTAAAGCCCGTTTTAAACGATCAACGAACTTGTAATAGATTGATAACAAGTTGCGTTAATGGCGGCCGTCTGTCGTTTGAACGGCTAGACTAGTATGATCGCGCTAGTATCGACTCGGGATAATCGTAGCGATAACGAAATAGGGCCAGTTCTAAATTCGGTACTAGTGGGTTGACTGCGCATGCGCGAGCTAGTAGCTGTCAGCTGCAGTCATTGCTCCAGTTAGTCCGCCATTTTCCTTCGTATTTACGTATATTTCGCGTTATGTCGAAGTTTATTATCAGAATGTATTCAAATGCTTGTAAAGCTTATGGGACTTAACTACGGGGTCATCAGTCCCTAAACTTACAAACTACTTATGAACTACTTACGAACTAGGACGGCACAAATATCCATGCCCGAGGGGGGATTTGAACCCCCGACCGTAGTAGCCGTGCAGACCGTGACTGAAGCGCCTCAGTCTCCTCGGCCACCGCGGCCGGCCAGAATGTATTCCAAAATGTAGTTCTAATGACGGCATTCACAGTGTCTGTCACCAGACGGTCACCTAACGTCAACGTCATGTTAAGCTTTCTCGCGGAGATTGTTTTGATTGAACAGTCGTCTGCTGACTCTGGAAGTTAACCTATTTTCGTCACGAGATTTTCATATTGTAGTCGGCAATTACACGGTTTGCACGCAAATTTGTGTTATTAATCTTTATTTTATTATTATACTTTGGTTTAGCGGTAAATTGCAAATGTTTCACTTCAATATTTATCTCAATTATTGTACACCGAAAAGCGAGGCCGTACATCTGAAACCGAAAAATGGTCTTTTGCAATATTGTAACAGAAAAGACTGAAGCCAATTGTTTATTTGAATAAGATTGTAATTTGATGATGCAATTTTCATTAAATAGCATTTTAAATGAAAAAGTCAGTCCAAATGAAGGACAAAAATTCAGTTGTCAGTGGGCAAATCGTAGCAGATAAAGTAAAGAAGGTCATATTACTTGATGTGTTCATAAGTTTGTGTTTTTTATTTTTTTCATTTTATTTTTTTTTTTTTTATTTTTATCGAAAGTAAATGTGAATGTTTTGAAATGTAGTTTCAGTTCCCAGAACTTTACCACAGATGACCAGAAACATAGTTTGAAAGGTTTTCTTTGGCCGTCAATAACATTTAGCGTTGTTTACTCAATTCCAGTATTAAACTATGACTTCCTACATAACAAATAGTCTGTCATAACCTCACTTTCAACATCGGGTATTACTATTCGATTACGTTTATCTTCTAAACACACTGCCCAAGATCTTGCATGAGATTGTAGTTCAGGACTAGTAGGCTAGGAGCGCTTCAGTAGACTATTATCTATCTTGTTCACTTACTTTCATCGTTTAAAAAGGGCTTAAGAGTAACGTGCATCGCCACAGTGGTCCTTGTAATGCTCCCAAGTCCTTCAACATTGTAATAATTTGAAAGTAATGACCTTATTCTTGTCGTAGTAACTATTAAAATGGCTACAGAGTTAAATCCTTGAGGTACAAATATTTCTGAGCGATGTTGGGAATCAAAGTTCTTGCAGAAATTTTGTAGTTTTGAAGGTATCGTGCTCTAAGTAGTTGATACCATTTTGAAAGCAGGTCTTTACTTTGTAACGGGTTGATAATGGAATTCTTCAGCACTCAGGCGTGTTCACACTTAAACAAATTTGTTATCAATTTCAGGTTATGAAACAAATTCATGTCCGCCGTATTGTACAAACAAATAACTAATGTGGTCATTCCTTACATCTAGTTGTTTGACACAGACTCGAATGTTGATAAACGCGTGACGGACTCCGAACCCAGAGAGCATGTCGAAATTTCTTTTATTGACTGCCAGAATTTCGACGTGGTGTCTCAGGGATTTTCACCAATTGGTTATACATAACTACTCAATTTACACTTAAAACTTTATGTCACACATTGCTTGTTCACATAAACTGTATGACACAAACATAGTGTTTAACTAAGTGTGTTGGCCTCTGTAACTCATAAAATAATAGGTGACGGGAAATTTTAATGCGGTAGGTCAACACAAGAAATGTTACACTTTCTGCGGAGCTATGAACATAGTTTATTGTATCATTTTCCACAGAGTTACAGCACATAGATGTAATTTTTTTAAATGGGACAATTTTTTTTCTATCGTGCATTGGAATCGTTGCAACCAGTTGCGTCCAAGTCAATTTAAACTACATTCCTATCACTGTTAGTTTGGGCGCTACAACCCTTCAAAGTTTCAGGGGCAGATACCACACGCTGTACATAATACATGGCAGTGTGGTGGGTGATGGATGTTACGTCGGTGGGAAGTTGATTTACATGAGATGTTCAAATGTGTGTCCATGTTCCTCAATGAATAATGCAAAGCGCCGTCGAAAGGATCTGCGGACGAGATGTAACATCGCCGGTGTGACGGAGCGACATACGTCTTCGATGCGCCGCTTTAGATCATCTGGGGATGTGGACACAGTGACATAAACACGATCCTTTAGATATCCCTACGAAAGGAAATCTACTGATGTTACATCGGGCGACCTTGTGGGTCATGAATGAGGACCATGGCGCCCCAACCACCTTCCTGCAAACCTGTTGTTTAGTTCAGCAAGCGCAGAATGGGCTGGGTGACCATCGTGCTGCATCCACATATGGACTCTCTAGTGTAGACACACATGTTCAAGGAGACTACCCAAAGTGTCGGCTATAAAAGCGCGATATAACTCACCTGTCAGTGTACCTGAGAAGTAGTGTGGATCGATGATTTCATTCCCAAGGATTCCACACCACACGTGAATAGACCACCTACGTTGACGGTCGACAGATCGTAGCCACACAGGATTGTCTGCGGCCCAGTACTACCTGTTATGGCGATTCAGTGCACCATATTTTGTGAACGTGGACTCATCAGATAACATAACACTTTGTAAAGACTCCAGCGTGAAATTACGCATGGCGCACTCACAGAATGTCACTCTTGCACGGTAATCGTTCTCATGCAGCTCCTGGGTCAATGACAGGCGGTACGGGTGAAACCTGTGGCCGTGTACTATACGCCACACACATGTGAGACTGACGCCAGCGACTGCAGCAATGGCTCGTAAGCTGACATGAGGATCGTGGTGTAGTGCAGCTAAAACAAACACCTCCGTCTACTCACGTCTTGCAGGTCTTCGTCTCTAACTGCGGCGCATTACCAAGCTGCTTGCTTCCCGAAGTCGTCGTTCGTCACGTAAGAACATAATGGCTGCCGGGGCTCTTCGCCTAGGATATCTCACGGCGTACACCGTGACTGCTTCAGTGGCATCGTGTCGGCACTCGCCGAGCATCAGCAACATTTCAACGTACTCGTTGTTCGTGTATGCCATCGTCATCCGATGTCAGTAACTGTGGTATATTGAGTCCCGGTGGTTTGTGTGGCTCCAACTGTCGGGTATATGACACCGGCGACGTTACAACTCGGCCGCACCACATTTAGAAGGCGCATTGCATTATGCGCAGCGTTTGTGGTATCTGCTCCTGAAACTCTGAAGGGTTGTAGCTCCCAAACTAAAAATGATATGAATGTAGTTTAAATCGATTTGGACGCAGCGGGTTTCTAAGAATCCAATGCACGATAGAAAAAACTATTGTTCCATTTAAAAATTATATCTTTGTGCTGTAACTCTTTGGAAAATGATACAATAAACTATGTTCATAGCTCCGCAGATACAATAAACTATGTTCATAGCTCCGCAGAAAGTGTAACATTTCATGTGTTGACCTACCGCATTAAAATTTCCCGTCACCTATTATTTTATAAGTTACAGAGGCAACACACGTAGTGAAACACCCTGTATATATAAACAAAGCAGCCAACATTTTGGATTGAAATTCGTCAATTGACATATCGTGGAAGTATTTGTTTTGAACCTTTGTGGAGTGTTTTAGAGTATTAAATAAAGAAAAACATATACATTTACGTGTAAAATGTTTTCAAATGGCAATGTTTTCAAATCGGCGTCAGTCCATTCTAAGTGAAGTAGAGAGTTAATAGACTTCCCTTTATTTTATAGTAATCTGATGAACCTGACATCCTTCCATAAGGATGGTGTTTCGTTTTTTTAACATTTTAAGTAAATTGTTTCCTTTCGCCTCAAAACAGATTCTCCGACACAGGAATGTCATTTGAAAGTAGATCATTGACATGCGTACACTGATTTATTTAGCACATTATTCAATGTTAGTTACATTTCAAAATAGGGATTCCGAAGCAATGTATGATTTATCTCATGTTTTAATTCTTATTATTCAGAAACCTATGGATTGCATTACAATTAAAATAGAATATCTAAATATTAGTGTTTTCATTTTTACTTCGTTCTGAAAGGACCGCCTATTTTGCCTAGCCTAAGGGCGCAGTTCGTGTAAAATCAATATTGCAACATTTGAACGATCTATTAAAGATGTAATAAACTATTTCTTAAAACAGAAGTAAACGAATTCAGAAGCATCTTCTTTAAGCACTTTTCAAAAGGTAGGTGTCAGCTTATGTACGTCGTTTCTTTACATTTTACAAGCGTTTTCCTAGACTGTCTTTTAAAATCTACGCAACATTTGTATTACGAGAATAATATTCAGAAATAGATTATATCTCGAAACAAATTGTATTTAAAGTTCCTAACAATCCATACACAGATATGGTAGGATTGCCGTCGTGGTGGAGTGGCCGGGCATTCTAAGGCGCCTTGCAGCGTAACTCGTGTGTCCTCGGCTTCGGAGGTTCGAGTCCTCCTTCGGGTATTGGTCATTGTGTTGTCTTCAGTATAAGTTACTTTTAGTTTGTCTGTAAACCCAGGGACTGACAACCACGTAGTTAAAGTCCCTTAGATTTATTTATTTATTTAATTTGTTATTTCACAACCGTATACACATACATAAAGGTAGGCTGGTAGCAGGTCCCTACGCTGCTCTTCAGCCACAAGATTTTAGAGAAATTAACAAGGAATAAAACATCAGAAATGAGAAGTTAAAAAATGGTGACAATGCAAAGTAAGCACGGAGCAATGATGGAGGTAAAACGTACAAAGCAGAAAATTTAAAAACACATATTGTTTATTGAAACTTGTGCCATGGCGACGTTAAAAACACACAGTTAGACGAAGCAGTGATCACGAAGAAATAATAAAGGTGGTGGCTGCACTATTAAAAAGCACACACTGACGACGAAGACAATCATAGGACCATGCAGAGAAAAGGGGGGGGGGGGGGGTTCGGCAGCGCCGGAGGACAGAAAGGAGGCGGGGGAGGACAGGGAGGAAGTAAAGGGAATCCAAGGGAGGAGGATAGCCAAGCAGAGGGAGGAACTTGGAGAGGAGGGGGAGAGCGGCACTGAATTCGTGGGGAAAGGATTAAGGCTGACAGGAGGGATAGATTTCGGGACGGATAGCGTCATCCAGGGGGTGGGGGGAGGTGTCGGACGTTACCCTGGGACGATGTAGTGTGTGGAAGTGAAGCGAGGGAGGGATACACTGGTGAAGGCGTGGCAGAGGGCCAGGTCTGGTAAGAATGGGGTAGACCAGAGGATTGTGGGATTTTATTTTGCGAAGAATGAATAGGCGCCAGATATGATCAAGAAACTGGAGGAAATAGAAGAAAGGGTGAGTTCGTAAAGGATCTGTGGTGGGGATGGAGGTTGATAGTCGAGGTCAAGGGGTGGCGTTCAAGGATTTGAAGGGTGCAGTAGTAGGAAGATGGCGGAAATCGAGGCGGGTTGGAAGCTGCATAGGCCGGGACGCATGACGGATTTATAGGTATAGAGGACAGTGCATGGGTCGATGTCCCACACCCGGCCAGAGTTTTAGGAGGATGGCCTTCTGGCGAACTGTGCGGAGGTGAGGGGTCAAGGAGAGGGATATGTCAAGGGTGAAGCCATGGTGGGGCTGTGGTGGGTATGACGACCGTGGAGGGTAAGCTAGAAGTAGTGGAGGAGGAAGGAAGGTGTGGTACTACCTATGATGATTGCTTGCCTGTGATTTATTGAGATTGACGGAAAGGAGCCACTGGTTGCACCATGCAGCGAACTCTGTAGGGCGAGACTCGAGCAAATATGGGGATCGGGCAAGGGAGGGCGCAAGGGCCAGGAAGGCAGTGCCGTCAGCATATTGAAGGCGATGGTCGGGAGGCCGGGGGTTGGGGCATTTCAGCAGATGTAGAGAAGGGGAAGAGGACAGGCTTATATAAAAACATTTGATCATTTGAACACATGGTGGAAAAATTGACAACTGGCTCTAAATAATGCGAAGTGTGAAGTCGTCCACATGAGTGCGAAAAGAAATCCGTTAGACTTTGTTTACAAGATAAATGAATCAAACGTGAAGGCCGCAAACTCCACAAAATATCTACGAATTACTATTACTTCAGACTTAAACTGGAAAGAACACGTAGATAATATCGTGGGAAAGGCGAATCAGAGACTGCGTTTTATTGGCAGAACGCTTAAAAGATGCAACAGAACTACTAAAGAGACTGCATACACAACGCTTGTCCGTCCTTTTTTGGAGTATTGCTGCCCAGTGTGGGATCCTTATCAGATGGGTTTGACGGAGGACATGGAAAGAGTTCAAAGAAGGGCAGCTCGTTTTGAATTGTCACGATAAAGAGAAGAGAGCATCACGGAAATGATACAGGACCTGGGATGGGAATCATTACCACAAAGGAGGTTATCGCTGCGGCGTGGTCTACTTACGAAACTCCAATCACCAACACTCTCCTCCGAATGCGAAAATATAATGTTGACTCCCACCTACATAGGTATAAATGATCATCAGAATAAAATACGAGAAATAAGAGCTCGAACGGAGAGATTCAGATGTTATTTCTTCCCGTGGAAAGGGAGATTAATAGTATAAACGCATTTAAATGTGATTTGCAGAGTATCCAAAGCAGATGTAGATGTGTCCCACGAAGTGTGAGGAGATCGAAAAAATGGGTCATGTGTTAGGTTATAATCGGGTAACGTCTACATCAGCCAGTAATAGATATCGTATGTGGCATTGTGTTGTTGTGGTCTTCAGTCGGGAGACTGGTTTGATGCAGCTCTGCACAATACGCTATCCTGAGCAAGCCTCTTTAACTCCACATAAGAACGGCACTCTACATCTCTCTGAATCTGCTTACTGTATCCATCTCTTTGTCTTCCTCTGCGGTTTTTACCCCACACACTTCCCTCCAATGCTAAATTCACGATTCCTTGATGTCTAAGAATATGTCCCACCAATCGTTCCCTTTAGTCAAGATATGCCAGAAATTCCTTTCCTCCCCAATTCTGTTCAGTACCTCCTCATTAGTTATGCGATCCACCCACCTAATCTTCAGCGTTCTTCGGTAGCACCACATTTCCAAAGCCTCTATCGTCTTCCTGTCCGCACTGTTTATCGTCCATGTTTCACTCCCATACAAGGCAACACTCCACACAAATGCCTTCAGAAAGTACTTCCTTAGGCTTAAATCAATATTCGAGATTAACAGATTTCTCTTTTTCAGTAACGTTTTTCTACCCATTGCCATTCTGCATTTTATATCCTCTGTACTGCGACCATCATTTGTTATTTTACTGGCCAAGTAACAAAACTCATCTACCTCCTTTGTTGTTTCGTGACCTAATCTAATTCCTTCGGCATCATCTGATTTTCTCGGACTGCACTCCATTACCCTGGTTTTACTCTTGTTAATGTTCACTTTATATGCACCTTTCAGCGCACTGTCCATTCCGTTCAACTGCTCTTCCAGGTCCTTTGCTGTCTCTGACGGAATTACTATGTCGTCGGAAAAACGCAATGTTTTTAATTCTTCACTCTGAACTTTAATTCCTTCTCCAAATTTCTCCTTGCTTTCCTTTATAGCTCGCTCAATGTACAAATTGAATGACATTGCATCCCTTTCATGCCCTTCAACTCTAACAACTACTGTCTGGTTTTTGTACAAGTAGTATATAACCTTACGCTCACTATATTTGACTCCTGCTTGCTTCAGAACTTGAAAGAGTTTATTCCAATCAACATTGTCAATTGTCATTGTCATTGTGGCATTACACCCTGGCAAAAGTCACAACCGTTCATATACTTCAGCTCGGCTTGCACCTGATGAAGACACGAGCAGCATCAATACGCCAAAGTTTTAAGTGCCATGGACCATAGTACTGCACAGATGGCTATAGTGTCTGGCTCCATTCGACAGTAGTTCAGGGCGCGGCCGCAGGTCGGCTGGGCGCTGGCAGCGATCCGTCTGCGCTGCAGCGGTCGGTCATTACGGCGTCGCAGTGCCCTCATCCGCATGCAGACCGTCACGCCGAGCTCTGCGGTTAAACCGAAAGGCACGCCTCGCCCACCACCGCGGACATACACACACACACGCAGGCACGCACAAACTCGCACACACACATACGGGTTTACTGAAATGTTACCACCACACACTCGCCACACACTCACCACATCACCGCTATGCCACCGCTGTCTCCACAGCCTCTCCAATCGATGAGTTCCGCCGATCACGTTCGCACATTACTACTCCTCTGAGTTAACTAAATTAATTACCATTAAAATTTTCTGTTCAGCTAACAAATATGTTAATGATGTGTCCACTGTTCTGTTCCACTGTAAAAATCATCTATACGCTGATGACCTACAATTATATCTCAGTGAAAGTCCTAAAAACCTAAGCACAGCCATCCAGCATGTAAACGCGGACTTACTTTCACTATCAAGACGGGCACATAGCATGGGCTTGAACCTGAATCCATCAAAAACACAGGCAATCCTAGTGGCCCATAAAAGACTCATCACACCACAGTTCAGAGAAACTCTTCCACCTTTAATACTTAACGACACATAAATACGCTTCTCCTATTCAGCAAATAACTTAGGAGTAATATTTGATCAGCACTTAGACTGCACAGAGCACACGACAGTCCGTAAGAAGGTATATGCGTCACTTGATTCACTGCAGAAATACAAAAAAGCATTTCCTTTACAGCTGAAAAAGAAGCTCGTTGAGACACTAATACTTCCCAATCTAGATTATGGTGATGCTATTCTGCAAGGACTATCACACGAAAATTCACGTAGACTGGAGCTGGCGATACATTTGTAACTTACGTTTCTACGACCATATCAGTCCCGCATACCAGCAGCTATCTTGGCTACGTGCTGTTAAGCGTCGAAGATATCATACACTATGTTTGCTGCATGGCTTTCTCAATCATTGTAAACAAAAATGTTCAAATGTTTGTAAAGCTTATGGGACTTAACTACGGGGTCATCAGTCCCTAAACTTACAAACTACTTATGAACTACTTACGAACTAGGACAGCACGAATATCCAAACCCGAGGGGGGATTCGAACCCCCGACCGTAGTGGCCGTGCAGACCGTGACTGAAGCGCCTCAGTCTCCTCGGCCACCGCGGCCAGTCATTGCAAACCTTCTTACTTATCCTCAACGATTATATATATATATCTCATCAGCACAGCAGAAACACACGCTCTCACCAAAATAAAACTCTCTCTCTACCTTCACATAACACTGCAATCTTCTCTAAATCATTTTCAGTATCGGAAACACGTCTGTGGAACAATCTTCCTCAAAAGTTAAGAGAAGTAAAATCAATTCAAAACTTTAAAAGACAGCTAAGGATTCACCTTCTGTCAAAATAGCCATCTTTTTCTCCACTTACCAGTCTGTAGCCCACTGTTGTCAATTCCTCCTCTCCCTTTCGCCAGCAGAGATCTCCATTCATGTATGTTTCCACTTCCTCACATCCATTAGCACTGTCATTTTTCAATCATTTTTCACTAATCATTTTCCCTCTTCTGTTTATATTAAACTTAATTCAAATGTGTTAAACATCTATCTCCATGTAAATATCTCTTGTTATTATTAGTATTACTTTGATTTTTGTGTTAGTATTATCATTTTTATTAGTAGTATTATCATATATTGTAGTATTATCATATATTGTTACTAATGCAGTGTTTTTTGTAATTAAATCCTTTGTTTATGTTGTTCCTGATCAGATGTAAGAGAGGGCCCTATGGCCCTAATCTGGTCAGGTTAAATAACCAAATAAATAAATAAAAATAAATTCAGTCAGGTTTTTTTAATCTGGTTGATGATATCTGTTACCCATTAAGTAGGCTTTATTTTCCTTAGGAACGTAAGCACACATATTCATCTACTTGTATGTAACTTCGTAAACTACGTCACTGTGGGTTCTTTGTGCACCACTGACATTGCTACCTTTCCTGTATTAGTGGTTTTGAGAATGAGAGACTGCTGATAAACCTTCATATAAGCTGCAATATCACTGACCTTGCGTGCATGGTCCTACCTGTGATGTAATTAGTGAAAGTGGCTCTACATTGACACTGCTAGGAACGTACGTTTAACAGTAAGCCACACTGTAAAGCAGAACGCTGAGGCTTTTGGCGTTGTGTAGACGAATGTGCTCGGACATCAGGATAGCCGCAGGGGACTGGCCGAGCGGTCTGGAGCGCCAAGTTGAGGATCGCGCGGCCCCGCAAACGTGATCTAAAGGCGCTAGAGTGCGTTGAAGTTGCTGAAGGGGATGTCTAGCGGCAAGCGCCGGTGCCTGTAACTTCAAAATCGCCATAGCGTCGTTGAATGGCGTTTCCAGGCATGTGGTTCTATGGTAATTTTGTTCCTCAAGACACCTACTAGATCCAATAGAGGTTTGTTGGTGTAATTCTAAAACACGTTCACATATGGAACACACAAACATCACAGTCTTCGGCATCCTCTTACTGCTTGAAATATGGATATGGTGAAATTTTGCGAGATAGTTTTTTATTACTGGCACGTGAAGAATCTCGCTGCAAGGTCCGAATGCGGGAATTTTGCTTCATCCTGTATAAGGCTCCCTCTGAAATTCTCAGGAACTTCTGGTTCCTTCAATTTATCCAGGTCCTGACTTCCTAACTTTCTGCACTTTCTTCAGTTTCAGCCTAGTTCATGACCAATAAGATATGGTCAGAGTCTACATCTTACAGACTATGTCTTACAGTTTAAAACCTGGTTCTGAAATCTACGTCTTGCCATTATACAATTGATCCGGTGTCTCCGGGTCTCTTACACATATACAACAATCTTTTGCGAATCTTAAACCAGGTGTTTGCTAGGATTAAATTATCCTTCCTCTTCATTCCTTTTCCCTAATCCTAATATTTTTCCTTCCTTTCCTTTACGTACTGTCGGATTCCCATCACAATTAATTCTTCTTTATTAATTGTCTGAATAGTTTCCTTTACCTCTTCATACATTTCTTCGATCCCCTCATCATCGGCAGAGCTATTTGGCATATAAACCAGTACTACTGTGGTCTGGTTGGCTTCGTATCTATCTTGACTACGATAATGTAACACTGTGCTGCTCATAGTAGTTTACCCGAATTCCTATTTTCTTATTGATAATTAGACCTACTCCTGTAATATCCCCAATTGATTTTGTATTTATAATCCTGTATTCGCCTTAACAGCAATCCTGTACCTCTTTTCACTTAACTTCACTAATCCCTAATATATCAGACTTCAACCTATACATTTCCCTTTTAAAATTTTCTAATCTTCCTAGCCGTTTAAGGGATCTAACATTCCACGCTCCGATCCGTAGGCAGCCAGTGTCGTCTTTCATGATGACCACATCCTCCTTAGCAGTCCCTTCCCGTAGATCCGAATGGGGTACTATTTTTCTCGATAGGATGCCATCATCATATATGTGGTGTCGCACAAGTACAAAGTGCGCGCCACCTACTTTCGCCGCGCTCCGCCATGCACGCATGGCGCGGCGTTCTTACGACGACAGCCACGAGCGCCCTCTGCTGCAACTCCACTCGTGGCCACCAGCGAACGACATCGTTCACTTGGAACTGAGATAGCAACCAGTTAAGACCTTCGGAATCTGATAGGCACCAGTGAAGACTTGGCTATCGTATAGGCACTAGGCAGGCCTCAACTATGTATCAGCATTCTGCCATATTGAACTATCTAAAAGTTGAGTATTGTATAAATTCTGTGCAATATATATCTCATTCTAATTTACTCTAGTGTTTCTAGTTTCTGGCTGCTCCCCTCCGTACCTGCACCAGCGTGCTATCTTTATTCATGTGTCGGTCTCATTCCACTCGGCCGCCGACACCTACGACGGAAACGAGACACAAAAGCGGCGACGAGGCTGGGACACAAAAGTGGCGACGAGGAGTGATAGACGATCCGTGGCAGCAGCCAGACAGCAATAGTAGTCGGAGCACACAGAAATTGCTCCCGCCCACCCACCCTTATTATAAGAATTTTGGGGGAAGATATTTTGTTACGTGTTTTGTGGACTTTTTTGTTGCAGCGCGTCCTCTTTCATATTGCATTTGTGTTTTGTTATAATTTACTTGTGTGCGCGGCGCCTAATCGGTCAGCATGGCCACTACCCCGAACCCAAACTTAATGGAAATTATTCAGTTACAGATAACACAACTTCTCCAGGCAGTGGCGCAGTTAACAACTCAACAACAGCCGCCGCTTCAGCAGCCCACACCTGCCGCCGCAACGCTTCCTACGTTTCGCCAGTACAACGAACGTGAGGAAGAATGGAGTGACTATTTCGCGCAGTTTCAAGAACTCGTCGCGGCTCATCAAATTACAGGTCAGAAAGTGAAGCATCTGCTATTATCTGTGGTGGGCACCAACACCTTCGTGTTACTGAAAAAACTTTTCCCCGACGTATCTCCTCGTGATGTAGACTTTGAACAAATAGTAGAGGCACTAAATGCTCATTATGAGATAAAAGTTCTCGTAGCTACGGCACGGTACCGATTTTTCAGACTTAAAAAATTACCGCAGCAGTCACACCAAGAGTGGATTACGGAATTGAAGGGCTTAACCCGCAAATGTAAATTTACTTGCTCTTGTGGACTTTCGTATAGTGACGTGATGTTGAGGGATGCGATTACGCAGAATATTCAGGACCCCAGAATTAGAGCAGCAATTCTGAAACAGTCTGACCCCTCATTAGACAGTGTACTGCAGCTTATAGATGCGCATGATACTTTTGACTTAGCAGATGTAGAAATGCAAAGCCACAGTGTTAATTCAGTGCGCCGCAACGGTCGCTTTCCTAGCCGTAGTTCTCAGTGTAGCACTAGTGATTCTTACAATAGTGCAGGCCGTGCTGAACAGACAGTGAACAGTAGCCAGTGTAAAAGTGCGACACAAAGGTCGCCCCGTCGTGTTAGAAACAGTGATTTGAATAACGGGCGCCAACGCTCATTTCAGAAAAATGTACGTAAATCTTGCCCCCAGTGTGTGTCTCGCCACAAGCGTGCTCATTGCCCTAGTCGCAACGCAACCTGTTATGAATGTGGCAAATCAGGACATGTACAGTCTGTGTGTATGCAAATTAAAAAGTCAAAGAACGGTACCATTAGAAACAGTGCTTCGCAGAGTGCGAGAACAGTTCATTCTGTAAATGTTATACGGGCTGTGGAATTGAACAGTACTTTCCTTGGATCTCAATTGCAAGAAAGTAGTTCTGCGCCTATGGCAAAACTATATAGTGCACCACATAGCAAGCGCCGACGAGCGCGTAAAACAGTGAAACGGAAAAGGGTTCGGGACAAGCAAAATGATTATGAACAGCGCATTCCTGTAGTAAAAATAGTGCCTTCTGCAACTGCTCCTTGTAATAGTGCCCAGTACTGTGTAGCTAGTGACAGCAGACATCAAGTAGCTACTCAAAAGTGTAGTGCAGTAGTTAGTACATCTGGAGTAGCTTCGCATGCTTGCGCGGACGCCGATCCGGAGGTAGTGCCATCTAGTGACAGTGTTGTTAATCCGCTGCGTGCCGAGTCTGCGCCGCTTACTTCACTACGCGGCCCGCGCAAGCGCAGTAAACAAACCGTAGCAGACGTTGCCCACATTCGCGCACCTGTCGAGCGCCGCAAGCAAAAACTGTTTATGACTCTCTTCATAGAAAATAAGACGGTGCAATTTCAGCTTGATACTGGTTCCGCTGTCACATTAATAAATAAAGATACTTATGAACTTCTGGGTTCGCCCAAATTTTCGCCGTCACAGCAAGTGTTAACAGCTTATACAGGTCAAAATATTCCCGTGCTAGGAACGTGTAGCCTGCCCGCCTCTTTTCAAGGTGTAACAAAAACAGTTGCTTTTGTAGTTCTTCAGGCCAAATCGACACAGAACATTTTTGGACTAGATGCTTTTGACTTGTTTGGTTTATCAATTCAAAGAGATGTGCTTCAAATTTCGTCAATAGTGCCTCAGGATAAAATCAATGCATTGTGTGACAAATATAGTGACTTGTTTTCGCCGGAACTAGGTTGTGCAAAAGACTTCGTGGCACATGTAACTTTAAAAGAATCTGCAGTTCCAAAATTTCGTAAAGCTAGACCAGTGCCTATCGCCTTGCGTGATACAGTTGCCGAAGAACTTAAACGTTGGCAAGATAGTGGGGTGATTTCTCTTGTTTCTGCGAGTCAGTGGGCCTCGCCTATAGTAATTATACTCAAGTCGTCAGGAAAACTTCGTCTCTGTGCGGACTTCAAATCAACTGTGAACAGTCAAACAATTGTAGACACTTACCCCTTGCCCCGACCTGAGGAACTTATGGACAAATTAGGACAGTCTCGCTTCTTTTCTAAGATTGATTTAGCAGAGGCATACTTACAGATTCCACTTGATGGCGAATCAAAAAAGTTTTTCGTCATTAATACTCACATGGGCCTTTTTCAATTTCAACGCCTACCCTTTGGCAGTGCTTCCGCTCCCGCTATTTTTCAGCGCTTTTTGGAACAGCTGACAGTTTCTGTACCGTGTTGTTCGAACTATTTAGATGATATTGTGGTATCCGGACGTACAGTTGAATAACATTTAGCAAACCTGGAGTGCCTTTTCAAAGTTTTGACTGCAGCAGGTCTACGTTGTAATAAATCAAAGTGTTCGTTTTTTCAAACTGAAATAGAGTACCTAGGTCATTTGATTAATGCCCAAGGAATTCATCCCTTACAGTCACATCTTAGAGCAATCAAAGATTTGCCTCCTCCTAAGAATGTACACGAATTGCAAGCAGTAATGGGAAAGCTTAACTATTATTTCCGGTTTATTCCCAATGCCTCTCAGATTGCAGCTCCACTGCATCGCTTACGTAAGAAGAATGTTCCTTTTGTATGGTCTAAAGATTGTCAGGTTGCCTTTGACAACTTAAAGTCTGCATTACTCAGTGATGCATGTTTGATTCCCTTTGACCCACAGAAGCCTGTAGTGTTAGCAGTTGATGCCTCATCGTACGGTGTGGGTGCAGTTTTGTCACATCGTATTGGATGTCACGATCGTCCTATTGCCTTTGCATCCAAGCTACTGACGCCGACGCAACAGAATTACAGTCAGATAGAAAAGGAGGCCTTAGCAATAATTTACGGCGTCACAAAGTTTCATCATTATCTCTATGGCAGAAAATTCTATTTGTTGACAGACCACAAGCCTCTCACGTCGTTGTTCTCACCCACAAAGCCAATTCCGCCACGAACGGCACAAAAGCTTCAGAGATGGTCCTTGATATTGTCAAATTATCAGTATGAGATTTTGTACCGACCTACCACTAAACATGCCAACGCGGACACACTTTCCCGACTTCCGGTTGGCCAGGATGTATCATTTGATTCTTCAGAAATGGCATGTTGTCAGATAGACTCCAGAGATGCTTCCGCTGTCGCAGACTTTCCTTTGAACTCTCGTCGGGTTGCACAGGAAACAGCTGCGGATGCAGACCTAAGTGTGGTAGCAAGTTTTGTTCGCTCAGGGTGGCCTGCCAGAGCCAAAGACATTGATCGGCCTCTGGTTCGACGTTATTTTGCACAACGTCATGCATTATCTTTAAGTCAGGGTGTACTGTTGTTGCATACCGACAACGACCAAGCAAGAGTGATTGTTCCTCGTTCCCTGCAACGAGAAGTGTTACACATCCTGCATCAAGGACATTGGGGTATTGTTAGGACAAAGCAACTGGCCAGACGTCATTGTACCTGGGTTGGTATGGACGCTCAGATAGAGCACATGACGTCACAGTGTATAGTTTGTGCGGAGCATCAGGCGGCTCCTCCGCAACGTTTCTCAGACTGGCCACGCCCCAAGGGACCATGGCAACGTTTACACATTGACTTTGCCGGACCTTTCTGTAATACGCGCTGGTTAATTGTTGTAGACGCTTTCAGCAAGTTTCCTTTTGTGATTGCCATGAACTCAACGACAGCTTCTAGTACAATCAGTGCCTTAACATCAGTGTTTTGCATCGAAGGCTTGCCTGAAACTATCGTCAGTGACAATGGACCTCAGTTTGTTAGTGCGGAATTTCAACAGTTTTGTCGCGTGAATGGCATTCAGCATATCACTACCGCACCTTTTCACCCTCAGTCCAATGGTGAAGCAGAACGTTTCGTTCGAACATTCAAGACTCACATGGAAAAGATGAAAGGTCAGCACTCCAGGCAGCAAGCTCTTCAAATTTTCCTGTCTACGTATCGGTGCATGCCACGTGACGGCCCGTCTCCTGCCGAGCTGCTACACGGCCGCCGTCACCGCACTCTCCTTCACCTGCTGCAGCCTCCCACGCACCGAGTCGGTTCGTATGGCGCTACGCGTTTTCAGGTTTCCACGCCGGTGCTGTACAGGGTGTTTGCTGGCAACAAGAAGACATGGCTGCCGGGCACCATTCAGCGCGTGCTCGGTCGCCATATGTATGTTGTACGTTCTTCCACAGGGTCGGAGCTGCGGCGCCACGCAAACCAATTGCGCTTGCACAGGCCGCGCGATCCTGTCTCCGGTTTCTTGATTCTAGACCCAGTTCACCGCCAGGGAGCACAGCCACATCGTTCGTCCCCGGACTACGAGATCCCTATGGACGTCGACGTACCTCCGACGCAGTCGTCGCCGCCCCTGTCGCCGCCGCAGATGACAGCGTCACCGAGAGGGACTCCGGGACCGTGCGGGCCCCACAGCTTGGACCACGCACCTCAGAAGAAGATGACCTGCTCAATCTGGGCGGAAGCGTGCGCCCTTCCCCTCGTTTTGGCGGGTTTTCCGGGGGATCGCAAGGCGGATGCCGGGGCGCGGACGGCGTCTCGATCCCAGCCTCTGCTACGACGCCCGTCCCACCAGTAACGCCCCCGCCCAGGCCCTCCTCCCAGTGCCGTCGCCGTGGCCCTCAGCCCTACGCCACGACGGCGCGGCGGTTTGGGGGGGAGGGGTGTGGTGTCGCACAAGTACAAAGTGCGCGCCACCTACTTTCGCCGCGCTCCGCCATGCACGCACGGCGCGGCGTTCTTACGACGACAGCCACGAGCGCCCTCTGCTTCAACTCCGCTCGTGGCCACCAGTGAACGACATCGTTCACTTGGAACTGAGATAGCAACCAGTTAAGACCTTCGGAATCTGATGGGCACCAGTGAAGACTTGGCTATCGTATAGGCACTAGGCAGGCCTCAACTATGTATCAGCATTCTGCCATATTGAACTATCTAAAGTTGAGTATTGTATAAATTCTGTGCAATATATATCTCATTCTAATTTACTCTAGTGTTTCTAGTTTCTGGCTGCTCCCCTCCGTACCTGCACCAGCGTGCTATCTTTATTCATGTGTCGGTCTCATTCCACTCGGCCGCCGACACCTACGACGGAAACGAGACACAAAAGCGGCGACGAGGCTGGGACACAAAAATATATACAGAGAGTAGAGCTGTATGTACTCGGGAAAAGTAACGGCTGTAGTTTCCTCTTGATTTGATGTCCCCGTGGAACTGGCGATGAAACAATTCGCCTTGTCTTCCGTGAGTGAGACGCACAGCATAATAGCCAGCACCGAGAGGACTATTTGGTCAAAAGCCTCTTGAACGAAGTCATTTTAGCACTTGCTTGTAGGATATCTGTTTCACTATACTAACAGGAATCTCTTGTAGAGGAAATGGAATTAGGAACACGTCGCTCGGTTACGTATGCTCCATTTCAGCTAGCTGGTCTTATGGTAACTGTACCATTTAGCGAATAGACCAAAATATCTTTGAAGATACCTTGATACATAATACCCAGTATTTTAACGTGATTAAGAACATTTTTGATAATGTGTGCGACTGGAATGATATGGAAAAACAAAAGTTCACACTGAGGTAACAGCCAGAATCACAATTACGTTGTTTTCAAGGGATACGTTTCGAGTGACATCATTTTCAAATTTGGGTCATACATTATTAATGGCTCAAAATGGCTGAAGGGAAAACAAAATCTCCTTATTTGGTAATTAGATCTTTCTTGGGTCAGTCTGATGACCACCTTGACACGGTAACCCATCGAGTGCATAAATGTAATATTCTATACAGAGTATCGTATTAATCAATATTTGAATTATGAAATCCAGTTTCATTTAGAAGACGCGTAGGAGAAAATGAAAAATTCTCAAACACCTTTTTAAGACATATGAAACTAGATTTCATAATTCAACGATTGCTTGAAATAATGTCGATACAGACAGTTACATTTTCAGGGTGGTTATTAGGTTGACCCGAAAGGCACTTTATAACCAAATAAGGAGAATTTCTTTCCATTAAGCTATTTTTGAACCATAAATAATGTATTACTCGCATATGAAAATGTTGTCGTAATACATAGAAATACGAGGCGTGTCTTTTAAGTGAATACCGTTTCAAATTGAAAAAAGAGGTGCTAAGATGTCTCAATAATTTTATTTTTATATGAAAGCCTGTACCTTAGTCTACATTTCTAGATAATTTCCGTCAATATTGAGACACTTGTCATAATGTTGTACCAGCTTTTAATACCCTCCTCACAGAAGTCTGCCGCCTGACTTGTTAAGCACTGTGTCACAACTGTTTTGACTTCGTCTTCGTCTTGCTCGGTCTCAATGCCATACAAAATACTACGAGAAACATTAGGAGAGTCATCCCGCAAGGAGGAAATCGTAAAGCGTCTGTTTTCTCTCACCTTATTGTCCACTTCCTGCACCAAACTTTTATTAACGACCGAAGGACGCCCACTCTGTTGTTCATCATGCAAATTTGTCGGCCATCTTTAAATGCCCTCACACACTTTCATACCGTTCCATCACTCATAATGTTTTATCCGTAAACTGCACAGATCTCACGATGAATATCGATCTCTTTTAGGCCCTTAGCACAAACAAATCTTATAACAGCCCGTACTTCACAGTCGGTGGGACTCACGATTACTGAGGCATCGTAAACATTCAGAACACAATGTAAACTAGGAAGAAAAAGACTGTAGTGGCGTCAGTGCGTAGACAACAGATGTAAGTACCCAATGCGCATAAAATTATTGACATATCTTAGCACGTCCTTTTTTAATTTCAAAACTATACGTACTTTAAAAAACACGCCTCGTACGTCGTGTGGGAGATAAAATAAAAACGTTTTCCTCAAAGTGATTATGGCGGTTACTTCAGGATGAATTTTTGTTATTTTGCTGTCAAAAGGCTTATAATTTATTTTCTTCCCTATCTTGCGCTGAATAGTTCCGCATTGTATTTAGTAGTAATTTGTAGTGCAATCTATCTGCACTGTGGGACGGCCACAACAGGGGTAGGCAAGATGGACATTATCTCGCAACACAATAGGGCTGCAAGTGCGGCCTAACAGCGCCCTTGGGCACCTGAGGACAGGCGTGGATAGTGGCCACTAATGTTCCTAGTGGCTCTATTACAAGCAGCGATAATGGACCTGCGAGCTGGTATGATGTTGAGAATTCTTTCTACCGCAATTACTTTCAAGGGTTACATCAAAGAGCATCTATTTTCTTGAAATTCCTTATACAATTAAAGAGCTTCGTCATTTCATGTGCAATGAACTGTTGACTAAAAATATCGAATCATAGCATATCATTGAAAAAAATTTAACCAATTATCTGATAGTATAGGAATTAATTTTGATTCTTTAGCGCAATTACTTTGGTACTGTATGCCCTTCCCCAAATGCATCATTCAAGAGGTGCTTTCGCCAGAAATTTCTTATAGATAACAGTGCACGACTGCATTTGTAGAAGGTACCGTCTGCCGGGAACCTATATGTCCTTTATTTAATCTTGTAAAGTTTCTTCCGATGCGTGTAGCGTCAGTGGTGTGTCTTTTAATGCCTAACCCAGCGGTCGTTAGTGACTGTCGGGCGTCAGGAAAGTAGGGGAGCTTAGTGTTGCAGAGAATGCTCTGTTAGTTGTCTCCGCTGTGCTGATGGCATCTGAAACATGCTCCTCCTGGGCTCTGGATCGTGGCTATCGAATGCAGGCGTCTGCGGTGCGTACTTTTGTTACATTTTTCCACACTCCAGTGACTATAACCTGCCAAGCGTTAATTGAGACCCTCAGCTGGGAAGTCCTATTTTGATTCCTTTCATGAGCAGTGGGTCACTTGTGGCAGTTCCTTCCACTTTGTCCTCCAGTGGGAAAGAAGAAATCAGCCAGATACTGATTGAAGCACAAGATGCTGGTCGAACATAGGTCTCTGAAATCATCTAAGACAAGTCTTTCCAATCATCGAAACCAGAGGAAAGTTGAGAGGAGAGGAAATAGAAGAAACAAAAGAAACGAGAGCTTATGGAGGCCTCCACGCCACAGATTCTTGCAACGTCCGTTTCTGAGCATGGCGTCAATGTCCCGGCGTTCCTTGTGACCTACACTAGGGCCTCATAAACGATGGAAAATGATACCACTGGCACTAAACCAGGGGCAACAAGCGATCTTGAGGCATAAATCACTCTTCTGTTCATTCATGGCTTGTGGATTCACCGTGAGTCTCATACTCCAGGGGAATTTCGGCGGGTTTTTCAACCTGCTCACTCATTTGCGATAACTATGAAGTATTTCGTTAATGTTCTGTCCTGCAGGAAACCTGATTGCCAGAAATGTAGAGCCCTTTTCTTTGTGGGTGCTGGGTACTGTCTATATCTTTGTTTACAGTACTGGGTACTGTCTATATTTTTGTTTATAGTATGCCTGTGCCTCTTCAACCAACCTAAGCGGCTGCTGCTATCAGGGTAACAGTTCATTGCACAAGGAATGACGAAGCACTGTAATTGTATCAGGAATTTCGAGAAAATAGATGCTCTTTGACGTAACTCTTGAAAGTAATTACGGTAGAAATAATTCCCAACAGCATACCAGCTCGCACTGTCTACAGTGTCTGTCTTCTTCCACATTCGGAAGTACCTCAAATCGTTTGGCTGCACTGGTTTCTCAACTTCCTCCACCATTCCTAATTTTGCCCATAATACTCCTTGGAGAGAAATCATGACAGAATCGAGCGTTACAGGTGTAGTAAATCTGAAAGAGTGCAATCTTAGTTTTCTTAATACTGCTCCTTATATATATATTAAATTTGGCACATGGAAATTGCCAGGCCGTTCACGTTTCAGTCTGCAGCGTTGGTCTTGTAACATTTATCCATTGGAGAGTGCATGACAATTGGTGTGGTAGCGTCCACATCCCGTTCTTCCTATCATTACCGTATTGCCACTACTTGGGCGCTTGCCCAGATGTGGCCCTGAAAAATGTTGACTGGGCGTTTTAATCTCTGCTATCACTACTGAATCGACATCATATTGTAACAATGCTGTTGTGGTCCGAAACATAAAGATGCAATTGGTCTTGTAGCTCTCTGCAATTTCCTGCTATTCGGGATCATCCCGTTGGAGAATAGTGCACTGATGACCTTTCCCATTTCTTATTGCCTTTAAACTGCTCTTAGTCCCCAAACTAATCCAATGTCTGAGTACTGAGAGAGTACTTCATTAGCCCGGACGCCCTTATGGGTAGCAGACACCTTTTATTATTCTTCCAGTAATTAAGCGCTCTGTAAAGACGTAGACGCCATTTCACAGCGCCTTTTTGAGCATTTATGATCGGAGATCGTCAATTACCAACCACACTTCCACATCATAAATAAGCGGGTGCAATGAAAACGCTTACCATATTTTATGATACATCACGTAGAAACTGGGAGACCTCCATTCAGGAAATCTAAATTCTTCATTATCCTTATACACACACCCCAAAAAGGCTCTAGGGCCAGACCAGATGCTGAAACGCCTGACAATGGATTCCCAGCGTTGGATCCTTGACATCTAATACTTCAGGAGCGAGGTGCTAGTATACGTCTTCATGACAGGAAAGCGTCATTATCCCAATACCAAAACCTGGCAAGAACTTTCTGCAGGCGGATATCTACTGCCCTAATACTCTCAACATTCAATGCAGTTGTCTCGCATATTTGGTGAGCCGGTGGTTGTGTTGGCTCCTTTAGCCTCAGTGCCTTCTTGCTCTGTCCTAGATTGATTTCAGTGAAAACCTTTGTCCTACATTAGTCCCACATTGCCATCTTTTATGATTTAAGGCATGTTCATGACATCGCTTGGAGACATCTCATACTCGCTACACTGTTCCCGATCTCTATTCAGAAATTTCTATCATTCTGCTAACGACCTCCAAACGACTTTACAGCCCACACTTGCGTCGTGCACTTCTGTCGGCAGGTACTGTAATCCTCATCCAGAATTTTATCTTGATGAAGAACCATTGGAAACTCATTACTCTTTAGTTGTGTCTTTCGACGCCCAGTTAACGGTCTTCGACGCGAGGGCCATCTTCAGTTTTGCTATGGTTCGGGTATGACCGTAGTTCACATCTAAAAACATGTTCAAATGTTGGTGAAGCTTATGGGAGTGCGTGATCATCAGTCCATAAACTTACAAACTACTTATGAACCACCTTACACTAAAGACAGCACGAAAATCCATGCCAGAGGGGGGATTCGATCCCGCGACGGGGAACGGCCTCGCGCATCGCAGTGTAGTAGTACATTTGGTAAATTTGGTAATTCATGTGACAGTGATTTCGAATATGTGGTGCCAGAGATGTTCCTTAACATATTTCTGTAGTGCTGTGAACGGTGGAGCTTAAGACACTTTGTCGGAGATTGTTTTATATTTGTGTGCTGTGGAGCTTAAGACTCTTTGTCAGAGATTTTTTTTATGTTTGTTCTCTGGTTGTAGTTTACGAAGATATGTTGTGGCATGTTCTAAAACTGAATGTACGTTTGGTTAATCGAAAACTATTATTATTAATTACGAAGCAACAATAAAAGAATATTAACCTGAAATTGATGAGAGTCTGCGAAGTCATTTTTTTTTTTAATATAAAGTATACAAACAACTTCAAACGACCACTTCAAGAATTTGATGAAGGTGAGATATAATCCAGTGATCTGGATACTCTTATTTACTAATCAGATTGAAGCAAGTTACAGAAGACCTCGTCAGCAGTGTGTCTGTGTGGCGCTGAACGAAGAGATCCACGAACCTGCATTAAACACGGCGACGAATATCTTTCAAAAATTGTTTACAAGTCATCCTATAAACTTTCTTTCTTCTTTCAGCCTACAATAGAAGTGCAGACTGCTGGCAAAAAACAAACTGGTTCTATTAATGTGTCTGTGTATATTACGACAACACATTACACACCATTACAATTAGAACAGTACTATTATAAACTGCTAAACCTACTGTAAAATCTTGTAAACAATTGCCTATACAACACATACACTTGATAAAAGTAACTATAAACATTATTTATGTATGTATTATTATTATTTGTGGCTAACTGATTTTTTAATTTTGTTTCATGTAAACCGTTGCACATATTTACGCATGAGTTGTTGCTGAACTGTACGTTGTAGACCTCTGCTGCATGTCAACAGAACGCAGACATCGAAAAGTAGATGCATTTGTATTTCTATCAAAGCTGACTCTTCTACTGAATGTAAAATTATTTAAAGAAGATAGGTTGTTTCAATTTGTAGTAGACTAGATTTTTTTAGAGATTTATATCATTTTCTTTATTTGTGTCTTATGTGGGTCTGGAAATTAGATTTCTGATTTGTGCGAGTGTCAGAAAGGTTACATAACTTTAAGGTTTTTAATAAGGAATCTGACCTTCAATTATTAATAGCTGAGTTTATGGTGCTAACTAGAAACCAGTTTAGGATGGCACATGCGCAAGAAAACATTCAGCAATTAAGTAATGAACAGCAGCCACAAGATCCTATGTCGCTAGTTCTATTGCGAATTCAACAACTTTCTGTAGAATTCCAGACCAGTCAAGCAGAATTAAAGAACGAGTTTCAAGTGAGTCAGGCAGCATTAGTTGCATTAAGATCCGAATTACAGGCTACAAAATCTGACATACAAACACAAATGATAGAGTCTGAGACAGCCATAAATAGTGCAATACAGGGAATTACAGAGACGCAAAGAAAGTTAACTTCGGAATTCGAAGAGTTTCGTGAACATCATAGCCATTTGCCAGAGGCGTTTGATTTAATGAAAATAGAATTACATGCTGTAAAACAAAATCAAGAACAGCTGACGAGTAATGTTGCACAACTGTCAGCGATTGTAGAAGATATCACGAGCGGCCAAAGAGATATTATTAAGAAGCAGGTCGCGCAGCAATCGCACGAATTTACGGAAGTATTCCAACAGTGGATTGATAATAAAGAAAATCAGATTAGTAGCACTGTCAAAGAAAAGGTACATGAAGTGTTGAAAGAAGCTGACTTAGAAAGAGAAATCGCTAATTCCGAATTCAGGAAAGGTTTGGAAGAGATGAGGAAACAACTGCGAGAAAATTTTTTAGAATGGCGAGCTGCTATTGACAAACAAGTCGCAGATGTTAGCCAGCGTACAACTTTTAACCCGGACACATTTAACGATGATACCTTGTCGATCGAGAATCATGATAGAGTAACAACTGAGGGTAGTATCTTTAGAGAAAATAAATACGAAAAATCTGAGGAGCGAACACAACCTAGCGGAATCTTTGCACATACTGTAACAACGGATATGCGTAACGATCATGATCTTGCGAGAAAACAAGAAAAATTAATTAAGCTTATGCAATTTTCGACATTTAATCCAGACAAAAGGTCTGTACATCCTATAATTTTTATTAAAGCATTCAAAGGCGCGTTACCAAGAGTTTGGACAGAGCAACAGAAAATCGGTTTTGTGAGTGGTTATATAGTGGGTGAAGGTAGATTGTGGGCGATTGAAGCTTCAGAAACATGTGAGACATACGAGGCATTTGAGAAAGCATTTGTTTCAAAATACTGGTCAGATGCTATTCAAGACAAAGTAAGAGAACAAATATATAAACCTGAGCCTTATAATCCAAAGTTAGGTACTCTTCGAAGATATTTTGAAAAATACCACAATAAGACAAAATATTTATCACAAGCGATAACAGCCAAAGATTTAATACGCATACTTAAGGAAAAATTACCACCATATATAGAAGAGAAGTTATTGCACGTCAATGATACAAACTTTGATGATTTCTTGGTAGCTGTTGATGCAGTGGATAAGTTATTGGAACGTCAAAGGACTATGAGAACATATAGCAATGGAAGCATAAAAATGATACGATTTAATGATGGACTTGACATTAGGGAAGAGTTAGTGCAGGAAGATAGACCGTGCAACTTCAAACCAAAGAACATTCCAGAAGCGGCAATTCAGGTGAAGATTACAGGACTGAATATAATGGCAATTTTGGATACTGGAGCCAGTATAAATGCAATGAATATGAATTTAATGAAGAAGCTAAAGGAAAAAAATAGATGTACCCATACTACCTGTGGTAAACTGTAGAATACTAGGAGCTGTTGGTGGACGCTCTAGAAATGTCAAACTCCAAGCAAGAATTACTTTGGAACTAGATAATGGAGCAATTATGTGCACATGTCTTGTGGTTCCAGATCTTGTAGTGGATTTATTGTTAGGGAATGAATTTCTCCGTGAGATGAAAGCCAGTATAGACTTCGCCATGGGAAAGCTCATATTAAATAGAAGAGAAGGTCCATTAATAGTAGATCTAGTTCATAAACAGGAAATACATGGGAGATATTGCAAGCCAATTGCCATAAAGCTTATTAACCGAGAACATGTTAAAGGAAGAAATTATGCAATAAATAATAACATATCTGATATCTCTAGTGTGAGACAACAGATAAAACAAAAAGTAAAAGAAGCTGTAGCCCTAATTCCAATACAAAACACTGAATTGCAACAATTGCTGCATGAATATGTTCAGGTATATGATGAGAAGCCTGGTATAATAAGAGGTTATCTATGTCATCTTAATGTTGCACCTCATAACACCTACTGCCACCGTTATTACTCAATCCCGTGTGCACTTAAAGTTGCTGCAGATATTGAAATTAAACGTATGCTAACTTGGGGAATTATCGAGTCTTCCACAAGTCAATATTGTAGTCCATTACTTGTAGTGCCTAAATCAGATGGTAGTGTACGATTAGTTCTCGATGCCAGACAAATTAATAAAATTATTCTTCCAGTCCGAACTCAACCGCCGAATATAGAAGAACTCATACAGAAATTTTCAGGTGTCAAGATTTTTTCCACCATTGAGCTGAGATCATCGTTCTGGCAGGTACCACTGGACAAGGAATCAAGGAAATATACGGCATTTCTTTATGCAGGAAGGAGTTATCATTTTACTGTTCTGCCTTTTGGGCTAAATGTAAGCTCAGGAATTTTTATATCTGCACTAGATACGGTATTAGGAATGGAGTTGCGAGATTTAATCATTCCATTTGTTGATGATATGTTAATTGCCACCAAGACTTGGAATGAACATAAGGAAATTTTAAAACGAGTTCTAGACAAATTCAGTTATTCAGGTGTAACAGTAAATCTGAAGAAATCGAAATTTGCATTAACTGAAACCAATTTTCTAGGGCATTTAATTACAACCTATGGGATTCTTCCAGCAAAGAAGAAGATCACTGCAATAGAAAATGCACCAGCACCAAGGAATAGAACACAACTAAAGGCTTTTTTGGGTTTGGCATCATTCTATCGTCGATTCCTTTCTAATAAAGTCCTAAATTCAGAGCCATTGTTAAATCTGCTAAAAAAGAATGTCACTTGGCAGTGGAGTCAAGAGTGTCAGCAAGCATTTGACAACATCAAGACTGCACTTGTCAATGCTCCTATACTATATCATCCTGATATGAAACTTGACTTTGGGCTAATGACGGATTCATGTTCATACGGATTGGGATCATGTTTATTCCAAATTCAAAAAATCAATGGGAAATCTACTTTCTTTGCAATTGCATTTGCAAGCAGAACATTGACTAACTGTGAGCGGGCATATACGACTACAGAACTAGAAGCACTAGCTGTGGTGTGGTCTTTTAGAAAATTTCATTATTATTTAGCTGGAGCCTACACCTATGTATACTGTGACCATCAAGCCCTCAGTTTTCTCAACAGCTGCAAGTTGTTACATCAAAGAATAGCAAGGTGGACCTTAATTCTTCAGGAGTACAGATTCGAAGTTACATATGTCCAGGGCAAAGACAATATAATTGTAGATGCATTGTCAAGAATGCCACAAGGATTGACAGAAGCTATGGATATAGAAGAACAAACCAAAGAATTTAGAGTATTGTTAATGAAAGACTTGCACAATACACATATCTGTTTTAAGATGTGTAAAAATATGGCACGTCTACAACGTGAAGATCCACATTGGTGTGATATAATTGAAAAAGTGAGAACAGGAACAAATAAAAAATTAAATGATCTATATCAGATATACAATGATGTCTTATTTCATCGAAGACACCATCAATCAACTAAATGGTGTGTATGTATTCAAACAGCATTCATAGAAAGATTGATATGGCATACACATTTAGTATGGGGACATTGTGGAATCCAAAGGTGTACTGACAAGATAGGAAGATACTGTCATGTAATCAACCTTAGGAGAACTGTACAAAACATTATAAGAAAGTGTCAAATATACCAGAAAGCTAAACCCTCTAATCATGGAGCAAGGGGAATGTTACATCATATCATCTGTGAGGAACCTCTAAAAATAGTAAGCATAGATGTAATGGGACCTCTGCCCTGTGCCAAAGGAAATGTAAAATATATTGTTGGGGTATATGATTTGTATACTAAGTACATAAAATTATACCCCATACGCACAAATTCTGCAGTGTCAATCATCAAGAAGATTTCTCATGAATATATTCCGAGTGTAGGTAAACCATGTGCGATGTTATCAGACAATGCAGCAAATTTTACTGGAAAAAAGTGGAGAAAATTTCTTCAAGATAATAATATAAAGCAGATTTTGATGTCAAGGTTCCACCCAGAAGGAAACCCTATTGAGAGATTGTTCCGAGAGCTGAATAGGTTCATAAGGACATACTGTCATCACAAACAAACAATGTGGGTAGAGTGTTTAAAGCAATTTGAAGAGATATATAACAATTTGTCGCACACTTCCACTAACTATACACCAACAGAGTTGATGTATGATGTGAAAGAAGACAATGAGTGGGTAAACTGTTTACCTCAAATAACAGGTAACGAAGAATCTAGGGAGGCCAAGATTCGTCAAGCCATTATTAACATTAAGAGCATGGCTCAACAAAGAAAAAAATATTTTGACAGTCACTTAAAGAGAATACAAGAATTTGCTATTGGACAAAAGATTTTGTTAAAGTGTCATCCAAAATCATCAAAACTGAAGAAGATAAATAGAAATTGGCAATTAAAATATGCAGGACCATATATTGTATTGGGAATACCCAATCCAGGTGCATATCTTTTAGCATACCCTATTAGTGGAAATGAGAAAGGTGTTTATCCACATCAGGACCATAAACCATATTTTGTTAAAGACTGAATATGAATCAGATGTGTAAATTTTAGTTAGAAATAGGTTTTTTCTTATGTGAAGAATTATTTTTTTAGGCTTATCATCAAACTGTTTGCACGATAAGACACTGTCATTTAATTGTCTAATTTTTTTTATTTCTCTTTCAGATGATTGTTATGTAGTAATGTATTCTTTTTATCTGGTTAGGTATGCATAATCTGTATTACAGCTGCTGATCCACTGCAGACAGAATAAACAATAAATTTAGAACAAATAAGTAGATTCCGAATTTCTATGGGATATTAAAATGGAATATATTAGTTCTGTTCTTTCTCGAATTAATATTCTGTAGAGAGAGTTGGGTATGATAGAACTAAAAATGCATATTTAAAATAAAAATAATAATAATAGAAAGAGAAGTTACTAATAGGGCAGGAGTTCAGCTTCATTAAAACTCAATCATTCAGCTGTACTCCTGGGGAGGCCAGTGTAGTAGTACATTTGGTAAATTTGGTAATTCATGTGACAGTGATTTCGAATATGTGGTGCCAGAGATGTTCCTTAACATATTTCTGTAGTGCTGTGAACGGTGGAGCTTATGACACTTTGTCGGAGATTGTTTTATATTTGTGTACTGTGGAGCTTAAGACTCTTTGTCAGAGATTTTTTATGTTTGTTCTCTGGTTGTAGTTTACGAAGATATGTTGTGGCATGTTCTAAAACTGAATGTACGTTTGGTTAATCGAAAACTATTATTATTATTTACGAAGCAACAATAAAAGAATATTAACCTGAAATTGATGAGAGTCTGCGAAGTCATTTTTTTTATATACAAAGTAAACAAACAACTTCAAACGACCACTTCAAGAATGCCGCGCCGCAGACCGCTCGGCCCCTGGGCCGGCTGACTTCTCTGACCATTACTGTTCCTGCAGTTGTGTTTGGACTTCAGCCTAGTCTCATTGCCTGGAGCTATTAGGGTATCGGCTCATCCTTTTTTATCCTTGTGATTTGTCAACCACAGCCATAATCTATATTACAAATTCCTTCTCCCACGTACTTCAGTACGTATGTCGTGTTGTGTCTTTGATATTTGCTCCCTTCAAAGTAAAACCCAAACCACGGAAGGTAAATTTCTTATTAAATGACCGGTTTCAGCCCAATGGCTCACCATCAGTTCAGTTCTGTTAAGCAAAATTATGGAACAAATAATGAATGAATGTTTCAGCCGTTCACCGCATAAAGTTGTTCGGGATTACGGTTTCGCTCTTCTATCATTTTCAGTCTAAGATTTTAAGTGGGTATCAGACTTCCACACAACTGGTCAGCCCTGAAATAAACACAGAGGTGCCAAAAGTCTTGAGATGATTTTAAATTAGTCACTTCTACCGCCTTTTAGAAAACACAATTAGATGCAATACTATAAAATTTTGTGTCAAAGTGGTGGATTCTGAGATGGTGCTAATTTTATACCGAAGAAGGTAGTGTTTTCAGAAAGTGTGTAAAATCATCAATCTTTGACGTAGCATTTTTTTTGGGAAAAATCTAATCAAATATTACTGTACTGAATTTAATGCTCTACATTTTTCTTGACCGTGGAGTGTCATTTAAACGCATGGTTCACATGAATTTGAAAATATCTAGAAAAAGTTCAAAATTTTGTTTCTTCACGACTGAATCTACCGTCAGAAATAGGGACAAACTAGGATTATTTATACCGGAGACCTACGGACTCCCACAAATTTTTGGAAGGCAATCCCCTTCTTGGAATTAATTTTACTGGCCTGTCATGTAAGTATTCCACCAAATAAACGAGAAATAAAATACAAATGCATATTAAAGAAGTGTATGAAAATTACGGTGTTTCTGGAACTGGATTTAATAATAATTTTTGTAAGATTAGTAATTATTACAGCTTTTTTTGGCCGTGTCTACCGGTGTGGTTGTAATTAGTCTGTTAAGGAGTATTGTTCAGATGCTAAGTGTAACACACATTTTGATTAACTCTTTAAGTCTTATGACGTAAATATGCGGCAGCAATCAAGAGTGGCACAAGCGCAAATGTCGTATATATATATATATATATATATATATATATATATATATATATATATATATATATATATATATACGTTTCGATATTTTGTCACAACGTATACATACAATACATTCTTGGAAATATTTTTGTTTCACTTTTTTGGGCAAGAGCACTCTTATTTAAATTTATATATAGATAACAATCTAGAGTGCAATAATTTATTTTATTCGGTTAGTTTCGGTCTTCTTTTAGACTATCTTCAGGAATTTTAGCTCCATCGATGTTGTGGAGCTAAAATTCCTGAAGATAGTCTAAAAGAAGGCCTAAACTAGTCGTTTAAAATAAATCATTGCACTCTACACTGTTCTCTATATGTAAGTATACATACAAGTTGGACGATAGCTTGTTGTTTTATTTGCTTCAAAATACAGATCGCAGGAGACGGTAGTTTTGGTTACATTTGACAGCTTTTAGCGGTATTAATCTGTCAGTATTTATAAAAAAACAGTTATAAAATATGGAACCGCGGGTTGTAAAACACCGATGTAGGACGGTGTGTACAGTGAAAGCAAAGATTAATTTAATTATATTAGTTTTATGCTATGGAATATTGCCCTTCAACAACGCAGGGCTGAGAAAATCGTTCTTCTTGATTCACATATTCGCTTTCCACAAGCGAAATTGGTGACGAAGGAAAATGACAGCACAAAACTGTTGCCCCCAGTGAAAAGAAAACGTAAGTCTTCACACAGTATTAAGTGACTGAGTCGCGCAGAGAATTGCTTGCGTCTGGCGCACTGTATCGAAGCCTCCGCAGTGAAAGGGTTGCCTGTCACAAGGTTTTTTTTTTTTAGTGATTAAATTCACTTCTGCACTTTTGCCTCGAAGGAAAAAGCTCTCTCAATATCGGAAACGGAATTTGCCTGCTCGACACGACAGCTCGACACGGCAACCATTGGAGCGAGAGATACAGACACAAATCGACCCACAGCGCCGTTCAAAATGCTCTTAGACTGGTCACGGAGACATCTACATCTACATCTACATCCATACTCCGCAATTCACCGTAAGGTGCGTGGCGGAGGGTACACTGTACCACTACTAGGCATTTCCTTTCCTATTCCACTCCCAAATTGAACGAGGAAAAAAAGAATGCCTATATGCCTCCGTACGAGGCCTAATTTCTCTTATCTTGTCTTTGTGATCTTTACGCGAAATGTAAGTAGGCGGCAGCAAGATCGTACTACACTCAGCTTCAAATTCCGGCCCTCTAAATTTACTTAACAGAAATTCACGCAAAAAAAAAAAAAAAAAAAAAAAAAAAAAAAACGTCGTCTTTCTTCCAGCGATCCCGAATTGAGTTTTCGGAGCATTTCCGTGACACTCGCGCATTGGTCGAACCTACCGGTAACAAATCTAGCTGCTCGCCTCTGAACCGCCTCTATGTCTTCCTTCAAACCGATCTGCTACGGATCCCAAATACTTGAGCAATACTCATGACGTGGTCGTACACGCGTTTTATACGCGGTCTCCTTTACAGGTGAAGTACATCTTGCCAAAATTCTCCCAATAAACCGAAGTCGGCTGTTCGCCTTATCACAACTGTCCTTAAAAGCTCGTTCCATTTCATATCGCTCTGCAATGTTACGCCTAGATATTTGAACGACGCGACAGTATCAAGAAGCTCACTACTAATGCTGCATTCGAACATAATAGGATTGTTTTTTCTACTCATGCGCATCACCTTACATTTTTCTACGTTTAGAGCTAGCTGCCATTCTTCACACAAACTAGAAATTTTGTCTAATTCTTCCTGTACGCTATTACTGTCAATAACAAATGACATCCTACCATACACGACACAATCGTTAGCAAGTTACAAGCTATGTAAAAGATTAGATCTTTTACATAGATAGAAAATAATAGCGGTCCTATCACACTCCCCTGGGGCACGCCTTACGATACACTCGTCTCTGATGAACACTCGCCATCGAGCTTTCACCGTATCAGTCGAAAAAAGTCACACAAACTAGGGAAAAAATCTCGTGACAGACTTTCTGCTGGGCCTTACGGCTCGTAGTCCTGGGACACCGGCGGCAGTTTCGCTTTCTGTGTGGCGGACTGCTGGCGATGGCCGGCGGCGGAACGCGACTACAAAACAAACAGCGCGGGCGGAGTTGTTTGAAAGGCTGTAGTGCGAGTGATCGATGCCGCTTGCACGGCAAGTACAGTGGCAGCCACCGCCGCCACAGCTGGTGAGCGCCGCCTGTATAATTCAGACGCGCGGCGCTGTGCGGCGCTTATCGGCTGACGATCGACCGCGCCGCTGATCGTCTGCACACGCGGCGTCAAAGGCGACTGCGGGCCACCGCCCCGCCACCCGCACACGCACGCACGCCTGCCAACCCAACAGCGCCTACGCGACTCTCTCCCGCACCTGCAGGTACAATACTCGATCAGAATGGTCTATTGACCCAAGGTCAACACGGATTTAGAAAATATCGTTCATGCGAAACACACCTAGCTCTTTACTCACACAAAGTGATGAGTGATATCGACAAGGGTTCTCAAATCGATTCCGTATTTCTTGATTTCCAGAAGGCTTTTGATACCGTATCTAACAAACGGCTTTTAATCAAATATTGTGATTATGGTATATCGCCACAAATTTGCGACTGGATACGGTATTTCCCATCAGATAGGACATAGTTTGTAGTAATCGATGGTAAAGCATCGACTAAAACAGAGGTGATATCGGGCGTTCCACAGGGTAGTGTTATTGGTCCTCTGCTGTTCCTTGTAAACAATTTGGGAGAAAATCTAAGAAGTTCTCTTAGGTTGTTTGCAGATGACGCCGTCATTTACCGTCTAGTAAAATCATCTGACGATCAAAACCACTCAGAACGTTCTAAGTAAGATATCAGTATGGCGTACAAACTGGCAATTGACTCTAAATAATGAGAAGTGTGAAGTCGTCCACATGAGTACGAAAAGAAATCCGTTAAACTTTGTTTACAAGATAAATCAATCAAACGTGAAGGCCGTAAAGCCCACAAAATACCTAGGTATTGCTATTACTTCACACTTAACCTGGAAGGAACACGTAGATAATATTGTGGGAAAAGCGAACCAGAGACTGCGTTTTATTGGTAGAACCCTTGAAAGATGC